>JANAVB010005596.1:11516385-12116385 GCA_029216955.1 Iris pallida | reverse complement strand
CTCAGCCGCAGAGTCAATCCTTGAGGCGCAACCCGCTGAATATGGGACTTGGTTCTGAAGAAGACATTCCATAACGAGGAATGGATCTTAATTCAATCGTTCCCGTTCGATCGATTCGATTGATCCCGACCTATCGGTCCCGACCGAATCGATAGCGACAGTGTTCCTTTCTCGCGCACCCCGTGGACGGAGTACGGGGCACGATGTAGGTACGGGACACTACACCATAACCAACTAAGAAAAAGTTTCGTCCTCGAAACTTAAAATAGAACCTACCTCTACGAGAACAATGAAGGAAATTTTTCCTTCATTTCTGACTCAAGCTCCCACGTCGACTCTTCGACCGAATGGTTTCTCCAGAGGACGCGGACGAGAGGAATAACACGGTTGCGGAGAAGTTTATCCTTGCGCTCCAAGATTTGCACCGGCTCTTCGACATATGACAAGTCCGCCTTCAGGTCCAGTTTACCCAAATCCACCACATCGCTCGGATCGTGCACGTACTTCCGCAATTGCGAGACGTGGAAGACGTCGTGTACCTCTGACAACGCAGGCGGCAAGGCGATTTGGTAAGCTACCGGGGCGACTCGTTTCAATATCTCGAACGGGCCAACAAATCTTGGGCTCAATTTTCCCTTCGCGTCGAACCTGGAAACTCCATGCATGGGCGATACGTTCAGGAATACATGGTCGCCTTCCGAGAACTCGAGGGGGCGTCGGTGCGTGTCGGCATAGCTCTTCTGCCGGCTTTGTGCTATCTTCAATCTCTCTCGTATTAACTTGACCTTCTGCATGGTCTGCTCCACCAGCTCCGGACCAAGTATCTGCAAGGTTGTAAAAGGCGCTAGGCGCTAGGCGGGCGGCCACCTACCGCCTAGCGCCTAGGGCGCCTAGGCGCGGCCTAGGCGGCCTTCTAATATTAGGCGGTCACCGCAAAAAACATAGGAATTAAAATATGCTAAAGTAAAAATTATACTCCAAATTTAAAGTTTCTCATAATAAGTAAACAAAGTCAAATTCATAGTTCAAGACAACATAGACAAGACTACAAGTTCAAACATAATTCAAGTAGCTAACAATATTATAGCAACAAAATAAGAATATCTCCTCTCTTTCTTCTAAGCAAAAAATATATGAATTTACCATTAAGCAAAAAATATATAAATTTTACCATTAAGCAAAAAATATATGACATTTACCATTAAGCAAAAAAAACATCATACCTTCAATACAATTGACGCACATGTTCACGATACTCCTCCTCTTACGGTCGGTCCAAGCGTCGGTCATAACTGAACAACCACTTTTATTCCATTCTTCTTCATGCTTCTTGAGTGACTCTTTAGTTTTCTCCTTCTCTTTCTTCAAAAGTGGTTCCCTCAACATATATTGGCTTGGCTTCCGATAACCTGGACCGAATTGACCAACCGCTTCAATAAACCGATCAAAACTATCAAGGGTAATAGCATGGAAAGGTATGCCGGCCTCATACACCCACTTAGCCAAATATTGATGCACAGCTTCCGTCTTTTCTTTAAATAATGCCTCATTCATATTTTGTTGTCTTAGCCTCTTTGCCGGATTTGCCCCACTATCGGGATTGATGGATGTAGCCCATTTGTCCATAGCTCCAAGAAAATGTGGTCTTTTTCTTGATCCCACAATTTCAATTTCTTCTTCTTCATCTTGATCT
Source organism: Iris pallida (assembly GCA_029216955.1). Classification (NCBI taxonomy): domain Eukaryota; kingdom Viridiplantae; phylum Streptophyta; class Magnoliopsida; order Asparagales; family Iridaceae; genus Iris; species Iris pallida. Next base: position 12,114,692 of record JANAVB010005596.1, on the reverse strand, counting down.
TCAATTTGTACCTCTTCCCTTATGCTTTCCTCTTGTTTTCTCTTCTCCTTCTTCTTGACTTTGCTAGCTTCAATAGCCGCCTTGTATTTATCTTGATCTTCTTTCGTAGATCTCGGGCATGAAGCCACATTTCCCTTAATATGACCTATATGTTGTTTGATCCTATAAATCCCTCCAGAATAAATTTTGCCACATAATTTGCATTTTAATTTGTCTAGATTTGCAGGATCAACCAATGCACCGTACTCCCATCCAATATCAGTAGAGGAACGCCGATGCACCGATGAACTTGAAACGTTGACATTGTCAGAGGATGCCGTATTAGATCCACTTCCAGACATTTTTCTATTTCACGCAATAAAAATGTTATATAAAATGAAAGCAAATAATATAAAATGCAAGAATATAATTTGCAATTTAATTTGTCTAGACATTTTTCTGTTTCATAACTTTTAACATTTTTTTTCATTCTTTACTATGTGTGTGTGCAGCACGCTAGCAGCATTGTGGAGTGTGGAGAAGAAGCTGCTGTTGTTATATGCTGCTCGTCGACATTTTTTTCATTTTTCTGTCGACAAGCAAAGAAAGAAAATCAAGATCAAAAAAAAATCTGCTGCTGTTATATGCTGCTCGCCAATAAAAAAAAGGGGTCATAAATATGCTGCTCGCCATTGCCAATCAAAAAGAAAAAAAAAGACAAAAAGCTGCTCGAGTCCTAACCGGCTAGGGAAAAAGGGAAAGAAAAAGAAAGAAGAGAAGATGAAGATGAAGAAGAAGAGAAGGTGAGAACCCTAACCTTTGTCCTTTGTTTGCTGCCTCCTTCTTCCCTCTGCTATTTCTTCTTCTTCCTCTGCTGGCTACTGCTGCTGTTTCTTCTTCTTCTTCTTCTTCTGCTGGCTACTACTGGCTTCTTCTTCTTCTTCTGTTTCTTCTTCTTCTGCTGGCTTCTTCCCTCTGCTATTTTTTTTTGGAAGCTGCTAGCTACTGCTGCTGTTTCTTCTTCTTCTTCTTCGGGTTTCGGGGCGGGTCCTGAATCCTGATCACTTAAAAAAAAATTCAAAAAAATTTGGAACCCGCCTAGGCGGCCGCCTACCGGCCACGAACAAGTCCGCCTAGGCGGCCGCCCCACCGCCTCGAGCACCTAGGCGGCCGTCCAGGCCCACCTTTCTTCCTGGCCCGCCTTGGGGCCGATTTCGGCCCAAAGTTGGGCACCGCCGTGCCGCCCAGCGCCTAGGCGCCGCCTAATCCCGCTTTTTAGAACACTGAGTATCTGCCGTTCCCCGACTTCATCCCAGCAAGTGGGCGATCTGCACTTCTGGCCGTACAAAGCTTCATACGGCGCCATTTGGATGCTGGACTGGTAGCTATTGTTGTATGCAAATTCCGCCAGCGGTAGGTGGACGTCCCAGCTTGATTTGAAGTCAATTGCGCCGAGTCGTAGCATGTCTTCGAGAATCTGATTAACGCGCTCCGTTTGGCCGTCGGTCTGAGGATAGTAAGCCGAGCTGAACTACAACTTGGTACCCAGCGCCGACTGAAGGCTACTCCAGAATCGCGACATGAACCGTGAATCCCGATCAGAGACGATGGATACTGGAACTCCGTGCAGCCGTACTATCTCGTCAAGATAAATCTGCGCCAGGCGATCAACGCTCCAAGTAACTTTGATGGCAAGAAAGTGCGCTGACTTGGTTAATCGATCGACGATGACCCAGATGGCGTCGCTCCCCCGTAGTGTCTTCGGCAAGCCAACAATAAAGTCCATAGTGACATGATCCCATTTCCACTCTGGAATAGCAAGGTTCTGCATCTCCCCGCCCGGTCGCTGATGCTCAGCTTTTACCTGCTGACATGCCATGCATTGTGACACGAAGAGCGCCATATCTCTCTTCATCTCGTGCCACCAGAAGGTCGTACGGAGGTCCTTATACATCTTGGTACTGCCTGGATGTAAGGTATATTTAGCATAATGCGCCTCCGCCAATATCTCCTTTCGTAGTTCTGAGTCATCCGGAACGCATAGCCGTCCCTTCACTCGCATCACCCCCGACTCGTCATCTGTAAAGTCGGACGCTTTCCCTGTCGATATCAGCTTCCGCATCTTCTCCAGGTATGGGTCGTCCTTCTGTGCAGACTTGATCCTCTCCAGTAGGCCCGGTTCCACCCGCAGTTGCGCCAGTTTCACGTCTCTGAAACGAACTCGGAGTTCAATGCCCATTCCTTCCAAGTCACGCAGCAGTCGATCGTTGATGCATAACGAAGCTAAGTATTTTCGGCTCAGCGCATCCGCTACCACATTTTCCTTGTCCGGCGTGTAGTCGATTGATAAGTCATAGTCTTTGATCAGCTCGAGCCATCGCCTCTGTCGCAAATTCAATTCTTTCTGGGTGAAGAGATACTTGAGGCTTTTGTGGTCCGTATAAATCCTGCACGCCACGCCATAGAGATAGTGACGCCACAGCTTCAACGCAAACACAATCGCCGCTAATTCTAGGTCGTGCGTGGGGTAGTTCTTCTCGTGCGGTTTCAACTGCCGGGAAGTAAAAGATATCACCTTATCCCACTGCATGAGCACACACCCCAAGCCCTGGCCAGAAGCATCGCTGAAGATTTGAAATCCCTCCGTCCCTTCAGGAAGTGCAAGTATCGGGGCCGAAACGAGCCGTTGTTTGAGCTCTTGGAAGGAAGCTTCACAGTCGTCTGACCACTCGAACGTGACTCCTTTCTGGGTGAGGCGAGTCAACGGCGATGCAATCTTCGCGAAGTCCTTCACGAAGCGTCGGTAGTATCCCGCCAAGCCTAGGAAGCTTCGAATTTCGCTAACTGATGCGGGCCGTCTCCAATCAGCGACTGCCTCAACTTTCTTTGGATCGACTGCAATGCCCACGGCGGAGATGATGTGCCCAAGGAATGAGACGCTGTTCAGCCAGAATTCGCACTTGCTCATCTTCGCATACAACTGATTCTCTCGAAGGGTTTGGAGTACCGTCCGCAGATGCTCTGCATGTTGCGCTCGATCCTTTGAGTAGACGAGGATGTCGTCGATGAAGACTACTACGAACTTGTCAACGAACGGACGGAACACCCGATTCATTAGATCCATGAAGACGGCAGGGGCGTTTGTCAGACCGAACGGCATTACCAAGAACTCGTAGTGGCCGTAACGAGTGCGGAAGGCGGACTTCGGCACGTCATCTGGCTTGACCTTGAGTTGGTGATAACCCGATCGCAGATCAATCTTCGAAAACACCGTTGCACCTTGGAGCTGGTCGAACAAGTTGTCGATGCGGGGCAGGGGATATTTGTTTCGGACGGTGGCTTTATTCAATTCCCGATAGTCGATGCAGAGTCGCATCGATCCATCCTTCTTCTTCACGAATAGCACGGACGCACCCCACGGCGAGACACTCGGACAGATAAACCCTCTGTCGAGTAATTCCTGAAGTTGTGCCTTCAATTCCTTCAATTCTGCAGGGGCCATTCTGTAGGAGCCTTCGAGATCGGCCGGGTGTCGGAGAATATGTCGATGGTGAACTCTATCTCTCGATCGGGCGGCATGCCGGGCAGCTCGTCCGGGAATACATCGGGGAATTCTGCCACAACGTCGGTCTGATCCGCGTTTGCACCATCATGTCGCATGTCTCGAACGGAAGCTAGATAGCGTTCGCACCCGGAATGCAGCATCCGTCGAGCAGATATTGCGGAGATCACCATGCAGGTCGGCGACGCCTCACCACACGAGTAGCAGAATTCAGGCATTCCAGGTATGCGGAATGTGACCCTCTTTTCAGCGCAGTCTATGGTTGCGTTGCACGGACCGAGCCAATCCATGCCCAGAATGATGTCAAAGTCTTCATATCTAGAACTATCGCATCAAGACAGATCTTTTGACCCCCAATACATATGGTTCCTCCCTCGCATGCTAAGTTTGTGAGTAGTGGCACGCCCGAAGGCATAATTACGCTAAGGTCAAGGTCTAACGACATTACAGGAAATTTGTGCTCGGCGGCGAAGTCCGTCGATATGAAAGTATGCGAGGCGCCTGAATCAAATAACACACGAGCAGGTACATTATTGAAGTTCAATATACCTGTCACAACGGTGTCGGAAGCGAACGCCTCGTCTCGAGTCAGGGCGAAGACGCGCCCTTGAGCATTAGGACGTCGGTCTTGGTTGTTGAGTTGAGTGGACTGAGCAGGTCAGGGCACCTGTCCTTGATAATCTTGACGATTTTGTTGTGGTGGGACGTTGCGAGTCAGTCTGGGGTTCGTGCAATATCGAGCGAGGTGGCCCCTTTGTCCGCAAGCATGGCATTCCCCTCTGAAGGGGAAGCAGTTGCTAGCTTCGTGTCCGAGGCGATTACATTTGGTGCAACGAGTTAACGGATTCTGACCCTTATAGATGCCGTTATTTGGACGCTTTGACGCGTAATTGTTGCCTCCCGTATAGCTAGGACGTTTGTGATTGGAGTGGCGCACAACGTCGTCAGCACCGGAAGGATGCAGGCTCTCAAGGCGGAGAGCGTGATTCAGAGCCTCGTCCGTGATCTTGTACTCCGGGACCCCGACATGCGCACCGATAGAGTGTCGCAGACCCACTTCGAACCGTCGCACACGGCACTCTTCTGTAGGCAGAAACTGACTAGCAAACTTGGACAACTTGTTAAATTCCGCGACATACTGTTCTACTGTCCGATTCCCTTGCTTCAACTGCATGAATTTATTTTCCTTCGCTTGACGAACGGCTGACGGAAGGTACTCGACTTCAAAAGCTTTGCGGAACGTGGCCCAAGAGATCGGCGCGGTAGTGTTGTCCGGTCGGATCGCTCGCTTGCGCACGGCCAACCAGTCGTGCGCGTTCAACCGTAGTTGAAGTTGTGCGCAGGCGACTTGCTTTGATTCTTCAATGCCGAGAAGTTCGAAGTGATCTTCCAACTCTTCCAACCAGTCGATCGCCATGGAAGGGCCTTCGGTACCGCTGAAGGAAGTGCGACACGCCTTCTTGAATTCTGACACTTCAAAGTTGTACTTTTTCGGTGCCGCTGGTTGACTCTCGGGCTCCTCCGTATCGACTTCAATGGGTTGGATCGTCGGCACGGTGGCAGTAGGTGCGGTGACGATAGGCGCAGTCGCAGAATTCCCGGTTGGCCGCCATTGTCTGTACAATCTGCTGCAGGGTATCCAGCTGCTTTTGTTGAAGTTTGGCATGTGCGTCGAAGCGAGCTTCGAACTGGGCCTGTCGTTCCTCTGTCTGTTGATGTCGGTTCTCGGACTGGTTCCGCTGCGCCTCCATCATGCGCAGCATCCTTTCGATGGTATCGTTAGAAGGTCCGGCCCGCGAACGATGCGAACTACTAGAGCCGCTAGAAGCGCTCTATTCTTGCTCGGCCGTGGGTTCCGTCACTTCTGCGATACGAAGGCAAACACATCAGTCACAAATTATTACGGACTCATTGTATGGAACAACTTATCTCATCGATGCGAGGTCAAAGGATGTAAAGCCGTGCTCTGATACCATTATGTCACGCCCTGATTCCGTAGAATCGATAGTCGTCCCCCGGGCGTGATGCCGTGCGAACCTAAGTTGCGATCGCACAAGGCGTAGTCATAAGATCATCCGAAACACAACATCAAGTTAGAGTACGCAGAGAAATTGATTGACACATTTGAAATAGAAGTAGACTTTTCATAGATAATAAAACTTCATTTACATTGACTTCATTACATTCATTGCCGCGCGGGCTACAACATGACTTGAATTACAAAACGAACGCCGATGAGATAGTCGTTTCATACATTACATCCCTTTTTACAAGCAAAACATAAGACTTTCCACCTGCTATCGAGGGGAGTCGAGTCGTCATCTTCTTTTGGACTGAGTGCGGGGTCTTCTTCAAAAGGAATCCAAAAACACAAGCCTTCACACGCGGACGAGGCTTCAAAAGGGTTCACGTCGCCTTGAGCTTTTAGGTGGCACGTCCTTCGTGGTTCGGGGTACCTGCGTGGAGAGCGAGGATCAGTACATTACACTTTGTACTGGTGCGTGGCAAATTAAGTTCCAAGCTCTCATTTGGTTGAAGAGTTTATATGACTTAATTCATGAATGTTTCTAACCATACTAATGAGTTTCAAACGAGCAATGACAAGCATAATGTAACTTACGTTGGAACTTACCCACGGCGGACCGCGCCGTGCCTTATGAAACTTACCACGTTCTTCCCTGTCAATTGTTATCATTTTCATACCAAGTGCAATATTTCGTGTGTTGATCACTGGCTCCCAGAGCCATCGTGGACTCCTTTAGCTTTTATTAGACGAGGCCCTTTCAGCGTGAGTAGCGAGCCCCGCTGCAAGTCCTCGCCTAACATTGTGCCCAGCACAGCTTATGAGAATGTTTCCTTCTTGGCCGCAACGGTCCCGTGGCCCCGGGTTGCCGTGCGGGAAAACTCTACCTTGTCGACAAGTTGTCCATGACCGTGCAAAGACCAATTTTCTTTTAGTTATTAAGACATAGCCTACATTCTCTTTGAAAACTCAATCATTTTACCGTGTCCGTGCCTTTGCATTTACTCTTTCACTCGCAACAACATTATCAATTTACCTAGGAAGGGGTCGAGAAGAGAAGGATCAGCCACTCACCTTGAGTTTACTTCAAGCGAGAGGACTTGTCGGCCGCGCTAGACGTCGCCTACGCGATTACCTGAAATCGCAGAAGCAACCGATTAGGTCACTGCATTATTCAAGAAGTTCGATAGGAAATGTGAGTTCGAAATGCAAGCCATGAAAACCATCGAAAACATTCACGAAAACGCATTCAGAAAACAAAGCCAAAACCAACGCAAGCGGCGTGAAAACCAGAGCAATGGGAGGTCTCTCCCGACTCAGCCGCAGAGTCAATCCTTGAGGCGCAACCCGCTGAATATGGGACTTGGTTCCGAAGAAGACATTCCATAACGAGGAATGGATCTTAATTCAACCGTTCCCGTTCGATCGATTCGATTGATCCCGACCTATCGGTCCCGACCGAATCGATAGCGACAGTGTTTCTTTCTCGCGCACCCCGTGGACGGAGTACGGGGCACGATGTAGGGACGGGGCACTACACTTAACAACCACAAAAAGCGTGGGACAGTGCTTAGAACGACTTCGATAAGCCGACATAACTTTTGGCTAACTCAATTGTGCAACAACTTAATCCGTTGGGACGAGCAAAGGCTATGCCAAGCCTTGCATCGTATAAATCTGCACTAAGACTTAAGGAACACTTTGGCTATGCCAAGTATCGAACGATGGGACCGAGCATGCTTTATCAAGCATTTATGCGTGCGACGCCTATGACTTAGGCTAAGTTCATAACTTTGTGGCAACTTAACCAACTTTCCTTCTCCCAAGCTACGGAACGAAGGACCGAGTGTCATTTTGAAAGCACGTCGTGCAACACTTCTAAGCCGACCGTGGGACCTTTCCATATTCTAAATCAATCCGACCCGGCTTGGGATTATTCCCTTAGCTATGTGGATTCGCCTCTTTTATTATGAAGCTTACTTATGCATTTGAAAACTTTCGTTTTATTAGTACGAAGGCCAAGCTGAGGTAAGTTCACCGAAGCCATCCACCTGAGCGAGGAGTTGCCTCGACTGAGCAGGACTTCGAGGAGGCCATCGCTTGGCTAAGTCCGAACATCGTTGGCGTTTCGATTCCTCCGATTGAGCTGAACGGGACGGGACATTACAACAGCAGTAGATCTTGTTGATTCAGTTGAGGCGGACAACTACCTCTCACTTTCAACTTCAATACTTCATGTAGAGATATGAATAGGGTTGCAGGTTAAATATTTATATGTACCAACATGTCCTCGCAGTTGAGGTCAATTTTGGGTAGAGAGCACGTTGAGGCCAATTTTGGGAAAAGTGTCGGATTCACGCTACATTCTAATTTTTTAGAATCAACTTAAAATGTATGCTAGAGGATCCGAACCTACGTTGCGATGATACCATGTTAAAGTCTTAGTCATTGCACCAAAACTCTAGGGTATTACCAACTCCTCTTCTTCTATTCGTTTTTTCTTCTCTTCTTTCTTTGTATATGACCCTGAAATTTTGTTTTGTTAGAGAATTCTTTGATAGTTTTTGTCACGAACCGTACCCGGATATACGGGTACGAATATGTGGGTCACGCCCAGCCTACGCCGCAGTATCGGCGGTAGAGCGCTGTCAAGTACCCGATACTAACTACAACATCTAAAAGATCCATAACTATAAAGGTACTCATATCACATCACAAATGCTAAGGAAGATAAGACAAGAAGATAATAATATCACTAGAACAACTAGAATCTACAAAGGTTCATATGAGACAAGAAATGAAACGGAGAAAAAACAATAACAAACTAAAATAACTACCAGACCTAGAACTCCTGGGAGACAACTCACGGTGAAAGAATATCGAGATCTGCCTCAGCTAGCATCATCCTGTAGTCCAAAAATGTGGGCATAACAACTCTTAAAAATATTGTCAACGTATCCAGTCAGGATGGGAACGAGTACATAAACTAACAACAGTTCCAAATGAATTGACAAATTCTATAAGAGACAATTATAATGAAATACATGATGAAATATCAAAACTGGAATATAAACTGGATATGTAAAACTGGATATCATGTCAGGGTATGAAATACTGGAATGTAGAACAGTACAGTAATATCTGATGTATAATGTAAACATAAACGATGTCTTGAGATATTAGAGCATTATGTGATCGGCTTGGGTCAAGATCAGGCTCTTTCATTTGACCGGCTATGGTGCAAGAACAAGCGCAGGTAAACCTGGAAATCAGGCCGGCCAAAATGGAAAGCTATGGTGCAAGTAGTATCAGGTCAGGCTTTACCCTACGTGAGGCGAGGGTAAAGCTATAATGCAAGTAGTAACCAGTGGGGTATGATCACATAACCTCTAATAACTTTTCATCCCCAAGTAGTATAATGGATCCGGACATGTCACGTCATGATGCGGGATTCTCTAAGAGGGTAACAAATCCCCTTAGGAATCGGCGTCTATACAAGTATAAGAAACAAGACGAACAATGTACCAATATACCATGGTAACCCAGGAATGACATCTCATGACAGGATCCGACGTATACTAGTCCGTGTACCATCGTGTCGGGAATAAAGTAAAACACTACAACTGAATCAGATATAGCAGATATCAAGATAATGAAAACTATCAAAGAATGTACTCGCCTGCTGTCTTGAGCAATAAGTGAGGGTCTATACCTGAACCGACGTCACAGAGACCTAATATGAATATACAGAGTTACTTAGTGTTCTAGAGTAAACAATATATATAAATAAATTAATTCTATGCTTCTAGGCCTATTCTAGGTCAAACTCAGTCAAACTAAGTCAAACTGGGTCAAAAGTTGACTTACAATTGACTTTGGTCAACTGGTTAACTCCTAGTCCACTCTAGGTTAAACTAGGTCAAAGCTAGTCTCTATAATCATCCACATAGTCAACTTATCAATTTCAGTGATGTGAAATCACTGGAATTGACGGATATCAATTTCGATGCACGGATCTTAAAATACGAACCAAAAAGAGAAGGATTATAACAAATAGTGATAGATAAGGAAAAAAAAACTCTTCAGATGTTGTCCGATGATGAAACAACCATCACCAACGTGTCCAAAATGGTCAAAAAAGCTAGAATAGCTTACCCATAAGTCCAAATTGGACACAGGGGCAAAAATGTAATTTTGGATCAAAATAGTGTCCGTATTGAACCCATTTTGTACCAAAAATGTGCCAGGATAAAAGTCCTCAAAACCTAACAAAATATATGTCCACGAATCCAGAATGACGATACGAACTCAACGGTATATCCGGAATTGGATTCCGATGAGTCGATCTCAAAATGGTCCGTTGACCAGGACATTGAGATTCCGGTTTGCACGAAAATACGTGCCGGTCCACAAAATTTAGCAAATTATATGTCAACGAGTCCAGAATGACGATACGAACTCAACGGTATATCCGAAATTGGATTCCGAAGGGCCGATCTCAAAATGGTCCGTTGACCAGGACATTGAGATTTTGGTTTGCACGAAAATGCGTGCCGGAGCCAATGTCTACAAAACTCAGCAAATTATATGTCAACGAGTTCAGAATGACGATACGAACTCAACGGTATATCCGAAAATTGGATTCCGATGAGCCGATCTCAAAATGATCCGTTGACTCGGACTGTGGTACCTGCCTTGCACCGAAATGCGTATCGGGGCCCACGTCTTCCAAATCAAGCAAACTTGATATGAATTCGTGCCAGAACGACGCCACGAGTCTACTGGTGGTGTCAGAAATTGAATCCGGAGTCCCGGGTTCAAAATTAGGATTTTATAAGTTGGAAATTACGAATTCGGACGGCCAACTTTGGCGTCAAATTCAACCAATTAAACAAGCTCACAATGAAATGAAACTTAAGGGACATGAAGAGAGTTATACCAGCTGTGCATAGGAACTGATTGCATGCCAAACGGAGCTACGATGGCGGAGATACGAGTCGACGAAGTTGGCTTTGCAAAACTGTCCAAAAATAATACAATTTAAACGGTCAACTTGGCGGCCGGTTTTGATCTATCAAATGATCGAATTAACGGTTGAAACTTTAGGGGAGTGAAGTGGTATATACCGAGATTGTGACGAAGCAAAGAGTTCGTCGATCCAACGGTCGGATTGTCCCGAAAACACGTACGAAGTTGCTGCGACGAGGCGTACATCATGAAATTCGAAATCGCGCGTCACGGCGGGATTCCGTGCGAAACACACGAATCGCCCGTTTCGTGTGCCGGGGGCGAAGGTGCGCACCACAGGGGGGTTCGCCGGAGGCTTCGACGGACCTAGGGGGAGGTCGTGGCGGCGCCACGCGGCCGCCGCTGCTGCTGCCACTCTAGCCACTGCTGCTGCCGTACTGTGCTGTTGTTGCAGCTGCTGCTCGTGCTGCAACTGCTGCTGCTTTGCTGCTGTTGCAGTTGCCGCCGATCGCGCGCCTGGCCGACGTGGCCCGGGAGGAGGAGGAAGAGAAGAGGAAGAGGGGATAAAGATGGTTATGGTGGTGAAGATGTTGATGATGATGGTGATAGGGGTGATGTTAATGTGAAGGAGAAAAAGAAGAAGAGGAGGAAATAAATGAAGGAGAAGATGATGATGATGATGAGAGTGAGGGGGGTTCGGCTAAAATTGGGGGAGTGGGTGTGCTGTGAGGTGATGGGGGGTGAGTGTAAGGAATGGGAGAGAGAGAGTGAGTTGTGTTATTAGAAAGAGAGGGAGAGAGAGTAATATATATTAGAAAGAGAGGGAGAGAGTAAGAGAGAGAAGTGGGATTATTTGAAAGAGAGAGAGAGAGATAGAGAGAGAGAGAGGAAGTGGTCGTCTGGGGGGGTGTATGCTGACGGTGAGGGGGTGAGTTTGTGTGTGTGAGTAGAGAGAGAAATATATATATATATATATATATATATATATATATATATATATATATATATATTTTTTTTTTTTTTTTTTTATATATATATATATATATATATATTAGAAAGAGAGAGAAATGGATATTTGATAAAGTAAAGAGAGGAAGAGAGATATTTTTTGTGTAGGGAGGAGTGATATATTAGTGGGACGTATGGGTAGTCATGTGAGGGGTCACATAAAATTAGGTTGGGTGTTGGGTCAAGTTTGGTTGAGTTTGGGCTAAAATTTAGCCATAATACAAATTTAAGCCATTTTTAATTGTGGATGAAATAGAAGCACGAGGGAGATCAATTGGGTGGCACGTGCATAGTAGGCTCAAAACAGGTCAGAATCATATATTGGGTCGATCAAATTGGACTGATGTCGGGTCCCGAAATTAAATTGGAAGTTAAGTCACAATTTACGGCAGACGATAAATTGGCCAAAATTGACCCGAAAATTGCGCGATGCAAACAGAGTACAAGGGAACAAGTTTGAGTGGGACATGATAAATGAAAATGAAGATAATCTTGTCTACTACAAACTCGTGAAGGAAGTTTTTGGAGATTGACATCTCTAACGCTCCAGAAATCAAAGTCACGGAAAAGAGCATTTAGTGATCAAAATAATTAAATAAAAAAAAATTATCGAAAATAATTCATTTAGAAAAATTTGAAATTTTTTTTTCCTAAAATTCATGGGGCTCACAGTTTTGTCGGGTGCTTTCTGATACATGGGGAATATAAATAGGCGTCAAGCCCTCACATTTACTAACTATACTTTCGATCTTAATGGTTGCGTGAACTGTATGAAAGAAATTTGTGTTTTGTGGAAGGGGAAGTTTTCTTTGTTGATTATATAACTATATCTAGTTTAGAGGGCGTCCATCAGGGCACAAGAGTAAGACTTGTTGCTTGCATTTTGGATGATGCGCTTGCCGTAATATATGGGGCTAATGCTGCGGAGATCCTGCATGTGTCGGAGGCTCATGGGACAGGAAGACACAAGCACGTCACCTGTTTGGCCTGATCTAAGGTATTTTGGAGTGTTTGTGTTGTGTCAGATACGTGTCCGATACACACGGTACATTCACGATGCCTACTTTTGGTTTTTCCTGTCCATCCTTCCTAGCTCGTGGCACAGGGACTTTGGTTTATTATACATCTGAATCAGGATGTGCTAATATGACAAAATAAGAAAATAGAAAGCTCAATAAGTTGCTACTATACATTATAATTTCTACAAATGAGAGAGCATTTTGATATTTATCTCATGGAACAGCTGAATCTGAAGGATGCACAATTTTGCTATTACAAGGCAAGGGGTTGTGGAAATTAAAAAAGGCTGAGAAAGAATAATGCTCAAAGGCTTTGTTGCACAAATACAGACACATAAGTATACGGGATATGAACATTTTCAAATAGGTACTAGGTCTTTACCTATGTTGCACGAGTACGGATAATGTATGGACATGGGTATGGATACAGATACAGACATCATTTTGCCGTGTGCATTTTATAATTTATCATGAGAAGTTTAGCTCCCACTTTATCTATCCTGCATTTTGTAATTTCATTGAGGAACACTTCCAGCAGATACAGTTAGGCCTTGCTTAATCGCGTTTCTGGTACCGTGCAGGTCCAAGAATAACGACACCAAGAAGCCTCAGATGGATATCCTGTGGCGCTATTTCAGTCAGCTCAACCTCAGCCTTGCCCGTCTCTTCAGTCCAGAGTGTGAACCTCAGAATATTGCAGCTTACGACAGGCCCAAATGAGGCTTTCCAGCACCTTACTCCTTTCAGTTGTACATGATATGTACTTATGGTGACTATGTGGTCGAATCGTTTAAATGCAACCTTAGACTTATCGATCAGGGACTTATTCAATCGATACCTTGTAATGTCTGATAACAATCCTATGCAAACTTGTTTCTATTTCTTCTAATGTTATGTTGTGCTTGTGGTGGCGAGGTTGGTTTGAGAACTACATGCTCCTTTTCTACGAAGAGTAATAATAATTCCTGATTGAAACTTTAGTATTGTTATGATCGTCTAATTGTTTGCGGCCTACTCTTTTATTACATTCTTCTGGTGCATACATTGCCCACTCTTGGGCCTCGTTTGGTTCGCGGAATCTTCCGGTTGGAAAAGGAAAGTGATTACTTTCCTATGTTTGGGTGCCAAAAGAATTAAGGAGGAAAGGAAAGTGATTCCCAATGGAAGAAAAATTAGGGGGGAAAGTGATTTCATCCATCCAAGGAAGGAATCACTTTCCCACATTGAAATATTCACTTTCCTTTTCAAATTCTTTGGCATTGCCAAACATCGGAAAGGAAAATCAATATGAATTAAAGTTTCCCAAAGGAAAGGAAATGACAAGGAATTGATTTCCTTTCCCTTCCATTCCGCGAACCAAACGAAGCCTTGATGTAAACTGACTTGGTGATGCTTCATATTAGCAAAAATGTAAATAGATAATAATTGCTCATGCTGTGTTGACCTGAGACTGGAGCTTTACTTTTGTTTTTCACTTGGTGATTGCGTTATGGTTCACAGACGACAGTGATGATTGCATTATGCTCCTGAAATTCTCTGTTTGATACTGAACTAGGGTTGCACAAATAATATGACATGTGGATGAAGACCGACATTTTCAAATGGATGAAGTACAATAATAGTCTGATATGTTGCAAGAATACGGATCAAGGTTCGCGGTATCGAAATCGGTATCGTACCCTTCATATGAGTATCGGGGATCGACGGTATCAGTAGTTTCGGATCGGAGTATTGAATTTTTGGTATTGCACAACAAATAATTATTATTAATTATTAAATATTTAGAAAAACTATTTTATATATCTAGACATAATTTTAAATATTTTGTGTGTTTTCCTTAGTAGTTTTAAAATTGAATGAAATAATAGTCACCATTGTCATAAGTTTTTTTTTGTTTCTTTTACGTACTTTTACAATATTATTATGCTTTTACACCCTTGTTGATTGGTCTTTTTCGTTCAATTTTTTTGGTCTAATTGACTAGAAAAGAGATTCTCAATGTCGGTATCGGCCAGTATCGGTTTGGTTGGTATGAGATCGGAACATGCCAAATCGTATTGGTGCCGATCGTTTCGTTGTCGACCAATACCGCAAATTGTGATACAAATACGAGTATATTGGCACCATTTTTCATGCAACATACGTTTTGAGGAATGAATGGTGATTGAATAATGCAAAGACTTGTGCTAAATATGAATGCAAATTAAAATAAACTCGTTGACCACACTCCTCCAAATATGAATGCAAAAATAAACTCATTGACCACACTCCTCCAAATATGAATGCAAAAATAAACTCAAAGACAAACAAATAGAAGCTGTTAAAAGAAGATCATCAAACATATCATTAACAAAAGAAGTAATTAGCCATGAATATTGTTCCTCTTCCTCTTCTTCTTCCTCTTCCCATCCTTCAGTTACAATCCATACACTTTCATATTCCATAAACGTTACAATCCACCACTATATATATACATGGCTAAGTACCTAATATAGTTAACATTTCTCGCCAGCAAAGTCCTACTAGTCCAGTACTCATCACAACAATGTCTCGCCTCTCCGACGTCCTCCTCCTCTCCACACTCCTCCTAGCTATGCTCGTCTTCGCGGAGGCCCGTCCCGGTCCCGCGGGCCTCTCCGCCCGCCTGCAGGCAGACGGCACGACGCAGTGCTGGGAGTCGCTGATGGAGCTGCGGTCGTGCAGCGGCGAGGTCATCCTCTTCTTCCTCAACGGGGAGACGTACCTCGGCCCCAGCTGCTGCCACGCCATCCGCGTCATCGAGCACAGGTGCTGGGCCGCCGACACGATGCTGGCCGCCATCGGGTTCACAGCGCAGGAAGGGGACATACTCAAGGGGTACTGCGACGAAGCTGCAAGCTCGTCGGCGCCCCCTCCGCCGCCGCACCACGCCTCCCCGGGGCCGGCTTCGGATGCCAAGCCGGTTTAGTAGGGCCGGAGGGATCAATGCAGTGCAATGCAATTTGTTAGGGTGTCTTGTTTCAGTTTATGTTGATGGAGTCGGTCAGTGTGATGTTGTTAGGGTTTACGTACCCCCTTCGTTCTTCTCCTTTACGTTGAATGGTTCAGTTCACTTTCCTTAATTGGTTTCTTTGCTACGTTGCATGACTATGGACACAGATAATTAAGGAGACACCACACAGATAACGGAGATATGGATATTTTTAGATAGGTACAGTAAATAAGTAGCCAACTAATTTTGCTTCAGAAGAGTAATAAAAAATATTCTTGACTTAAAAAAATTGATGTCATCTACAAACTACTTTAAGATGGTGTATGGTGACTCACATAGCGACTCACATATTTTAAGTTCGGTCAAAATTATCTTTATAGCAACTAAAAAGGTATTTTTTGTTAACGTGTGTCCTAAAGTCATATGTAAGGATAATTAATACATAAATTTTTACTTTAAAATTTGTTATCTATATGTAATAAATATTAAAAATAATAATTTTTTTGTATTGAAAATATCATCAAAACTTAATGCAATAAACTTTTTGTATTAAAAAATTATTTTAGGGATTTTAATGACATTTTTAATACAATAAATTATTTTTTTAATGTTTATAGTATGTTGATAACAAATTTTAAAGTAAAAAAATTTATGCATTAATTATCCTTAGCAACTAAAATTACTTAATTAAATATTTACTTTTTTCAAGGTAAGAATAGTCTAACGTGTTTCTAATTTTATTAAGATATATTTATAACGAAAGTGTTACGTTGTCCACAGGTTTGGACTGCAGTCCTGATTTGCGGGCCACATGTCATCTCCTGATTGGCTGGGGACTGGTGGGTCCGGAAGTTAGCAGGGGAGAGGTCAATCGGGAGACGACATGTGGCTCGCGAACCAGAACTTTGGTCCAAGCCCACGAACAACGTAGCATTTTCGTATTTATAAAATAATTAAAATTAAAATAAGTGTGTAAATAGATAAGGAAAATAATTCAATGATTCTTCACAAAAGTTCCATTCCTATCTTGAGCAGAAGCAAAGCAGGCATTTTTTTTGGAAAAAAAAAATAATAATGGGTGAACACTTTGTTTTTTTCACTTCTTACCACGATGAAATTTGGAGATAATTAAACCAAAAAGAGAAATATATTTACATATCTACACCAAAGGATCTTTATGTAAATTAACACCTCAAAAAAGTTAAACTTTTCCACTCAAAAAAAGTTCAAATGAAACCAGAATAATTACAAAACCACCACCTTCTCCCTCCCTCTCCCTCGACCGTTTAATAATAATAATACCATTTCAATAAGAATAAGGAACTCGACGACGAAAATCCCTTCATCCATTGCCCCCCAAAACCCTAACCCTAAAAATGGATCCCCATCACGAGAACGGCTCCAACGGTCCCAATCCCAAGAAGCACAAACCCTCTCCTCCTCCGATCACCGCGGGCGAGATCCGCGCCGAGTTCTCCCACCACGACCCCTCCGTCGCCCGCATAAACAACGGCAGCTTCGGAAGCTGCCCCTCCTCCGTCCTCCGCGCCCAGTCCGACCTCCAGCTCCTCTTCCTCCGCCAGCCCGACCACTTCTACTTCAACTCCCTCCAGCCCTCCCTCCTCCTCTCCCGCCGCCTCCTCCGCTCCTTCGTCGGCGCCGACGACGTCTCCGAGATCTCCCTCGTCGACAACGCCACCACCGCCGCCGCCATCGTCCTCCAGCAGGTCCAGTGGGCCTTCGCCGAGCAAACCTTCTCCCGCGGTGACGCCGTCGTCATGCTCCACTACGCCTACGGTGCCGTCAAGAAGTCCATCCACGCCTACGTCGCCCGCGCCGGCGGACACGTCATCGAGGTCCCCCTCCCCTTCCCCGTCCACTCCAAGGAACAGATCGTCGACGAGTTCCGAAAAGCCCTCGACTTGGGCGCGGCCGGCGGAAGGAAGGTCAGGCTCGCCGTCATCGACCACGTCACCTCCATGCCGAGCGTCGTCGTCCCGGTGAAGGAGCTCACTGAGATCTGCCGCGAGAAGGGCGTCGACCAGGTGTTCGTGGACGCCGCACACGCCATTGGGAACGTGGACGTCGATGTCAAGGACATCGGCGCCGATTTCTACACCAGCAACCTCCACAAGTGGTTCTTCTGTCCCCCGTCCGTCGCGTTCTTGTACAGTAAAAGGAGTCCGGCCTCGTCGGGTTTGCACCACCCGGTCGTGTCCCATGAGTACGGGAATGGGCTGGCCATCGAGAGCGGGTGGATTGGGACTAGGGATTACAGCGCTCAGATGGTCGTGCCGGCGGTAATGGATTTTGTGGCTAGGTTTGAGGGAGGGATCGAGGGGATCCGGAAGAGGAACCATGAGAAGGTTGTGGAGATGGGGAGGATGCTTGCGGAGGCGTGGGGGACGTTCCTCGGGTCGCCGCCGGAAATGTGCTGCAGCATGGTCATGGTCGGGTTGCCGGGATGCTTGGGGGTCGAGAACGAGGGAGACGCTTTGAAGTTGAGGACCCACTTGAGAGACGAGTTCAAGGTTGAAGTTCCTATTTATTATAACTCTCTGAGGACTGGTTGCGGTGGGGAAGATAGGAATGGGGGAAGTCTGGTGACCAGCTATGCAAGGATTTCTCATCAGGTGTATAATGTGGAGGATGATTATTACAGGCTGAGGGATGCTGTCAACAAGCTTGTTAAGAGTGGATTTAATTGTGGGATGCTTTCATCCTCCTGAGAAGGTTTGCCCCTTTGCCCACCACCTTATTTTATTAGTAAGCTAATTATAGTGCAATGTGTTAATTGTTCCTGACAATGGTTGTAGACTTGTAGTGGCCACTATAGTAATCCTCCCCATCAACCACTACCTAGGAAGCACAAACACTCCATAAATTGGTGCCATGTCTGTGTCCTGTCCTGTGGTGTCATACATGTACCGGACACGCCATTGAGACTCCAAAATATGCTAGGACATATCGAAACAGGTGCCATGTGCCTTATGCCTTTTGACTTTGTAGATATCATGGCGTATTTGTGTCCGTGCAAGTGCAACACATGGTACTATATATAGTTGTATGCATAGAATATCGGATTGAGGAAATAGCACCCGCTATAGCATAATAGTGTCCTCTCTAACGGCCGATACAAAAGTATATTGCCGTTGTATTGAATTTGAAGGTCGATTCTTAATATTATGTACCGTTTAAGGTGGTTGGTCTTAATGTTATGTTAATGTTTATTCTTAATATGTTTGACCTTCATAGTTCAATTTTATAGATATATTTATTACAACATTTGCCTTCTCCCTCCCTAGTCTAACTTTATTAGGAGATTCTTTATAAGAACACAATGCAGGCTTGCGTGCATGTCCTACTAGTGTCTTCTATCATGATTTCTAGATCTTGACAAAAACAATATGCTAGAAATGACATAATAAGATAGAAAATAGAAGTAATATGAAAATTGCATCATACTGAATTAAATAGTATACAGGTTTATGCTTTAGCTACCCAGCAATCCTATTTTTTATTGTAATGTTGTCCTTTTATGTCATGTTCCTACTATATCCTAGAATTATAAGAATTTGCAGTATGCTATGAAAAATTTAATCATATGTGAATTGTATAACAGTAGTCAGTTTATGTCCATATTATTCTTTGTCATCCAATATATTATCTGATATCTGCTATTTGCCATGGCACCCCCCTACTGCCATGTGACGACTATCCACTCTAGGGAACTGAGCTCATTCTGAGGATGTCTCTAGTGGACCTTTTCCATATTTCTTGGTATACATAAAGGACGATACTTTATCAATGATCAATTGTGAAGTTGTTAAAAGTGGCAGGTCCAAGTTTGTCACTAAGATCTTTTAGATTAGGCAGCACACATTTACTTGTAATTCTCTTACTTGCTCTTGATCTAGACTCTTAGAGAATATATCTGAAGAATGATGTTTAGATGGTAGTTTTTGATATTTCCTTAGAAGTTAATCTTCATTATAAATGAACGTTTGGTTTATGGCTTGAAAATTGAATCTTCAAGCAGTCTTTTTTGGCTTGTCAGTTGTCACTAGCATCTGAACAAGTTTTGGGATTTGTGTATAGCTATACAATAATATATACATTTAGGGTGTTCCTTTTGATGGGTAAAGGAGTATAAATGAGTCCTAATCAAATAGAATTTCTTAGTAGTAGTGGTCCTTAGTCTGGTGCTATTGACAACATATTCCTTTTCTCCTCCTAGTTATTTACTTCCCCTTGAGCACTTTTGTTGTATCTGTGTAATACTTGTGGGATATTCAACTTTTTCTTTCCCATTGACGAGTTATATTGTTTTGCACATTCATTACTCTTTCTCCCAAACATTCTCAATATTATCACAATAGATTTGCAACATGCTTCTGAGCTTTGTTCTAGCAATTGGCTTTTTATCAGTTCATAATTGGATTAGGAAAATATTACCCATAAAAAGAATGTAGTAACGAGTGACTAGTATCTCCAGTTGGGATAGCAGTTGAGCTTGAGGGCATTCCAGGAGGTTCTTTGAGTATAGGATTATTCCACCTACTTTGGCATGTTGTGATTGGTGAGTATCTTAGTTTCCATATCCCTCAGCTGGTAAAATCCAACAGAAGGTGAAAAGTTAATAGTAAAACATTGAGGTTAGGAATGGAGTAGGAACTTTAGATTTACTAGTCTCAAGGAATGTGTATGTTTGAGGCTCCACCCATAAGGTGATCTTTGATATTGAGATTTCACATGGCAAGGAATTTTTTCCCTTGCAACCAGTGTTGTTAAGGTGTGATTCAAATTTCTTGATGATAGTCTAATATAACAATATTAAAAGGCCTGCTCCTCACTGGATTAGAAACTATTGAGTGAACTGTTTGATGAAGTTTCCTAGACTGTTTCAGATGTTATTTGACCAAATAAGATGGTAACTTTAATTAATGACAAATACCTACTTGTAACGTGGCCTTACTTAGATGATTGGTTGTTAAACTATCTAAACGTGACGAGAATTTTAAAGTTCTCTTAGAAAACTGTTAGTGAAGTCTTTTGAAGCTTGTATATTTATTACTATGATTGTCATGTCTCTTGAAGGTTTTAATAACTTTTAGTTCAATTTAAAAATGTGTTCGAGTCCATTCTCAATAAGGTTATCATGCCAATGTTATATCCAAATAGGATAGGAAAGAGTCGAGTGGTTTGCTCACATGATAAGGCTGTGTGTCACGAGCTTAATGTTTTCGCATACACCTTACTCCGTGCAACGCACAAACTTTCTTCTCGAATATCCGTGCAAGCCTTTCCCCCAAGACTTGGCTAGATCGCTAAGGCGATAATGAAAAAATGTGGAGCAAAAGAGAGATTGGATTCTTGAAAGCTTTGTCTTGTGGCGCACATGAATGGCTAAGATTAATGCCAAATGTTCACCGTCTAACTGTTGGAACCATCTAGAACCTTACATATTTACAATACAAATAAGGAAAATATTTACAACCAAGAAAATATCTAGCCCTCTAGAAATGATAGGAATCCTAGTGAAGCTTCTAGATGTAAGGAATATTCCAAGAATGTTTCAAGGCATATCTAGGAGGAATATCCAGACAGTTTAAAAAATGGTTTTGAGTAAATAGTCAATAGGGTCATCAGGCCAATGTTATTCAAATAGGAAATAGTCAAGTGGCTTGGTCACATGAATAGGACTTTGGCTATTGAGCGTAGGGATATTTTATTATGAAGAAAGCATTACTTATGGCTAAATTATGAAGAACATATTAGGTTGGGTTTTGTAAAATTGATGTAACCTTTTCAGTGAAATTGTGGACAGAGAGACAAAAACGGGTTTGTAATGTAAAATTTATGCTATGCAGTATTATGTTTGAGGATTGAACACTAAAAAATTTGCTGTTTTCCCTCTGGGAGTTCATTACCTGAAGTTGTGGCTCCGTAAAGACACCATCAATTACTGAGGAAACGGAGGTTGGAGTAGAATGGAACACAATGGTTTGGAGAATGAGAAGGAAGGTGAAAGATAAAAGAATGTGACTTGTAATAGCCAAAACATTTGAGACAGGAGGTGGCAATAGTGGGTTCACGATCCTTGGCTGTGCTGTTTTGGTGGAGGACAGTCTTAGAGGGAGCTGGGATTTGGTGGTGGTGGTAATATTTATTGTTATGGTGGCAATAGATGTGGGGAGACTCAGTGCGTTTAGTTGGTCTTTGATGGTAGAGGCACTGGTGTGGAGGGCGGTGGTAGTAGCGGTCATAATTGTGAGGAGAAGATTGTTATAGAGGTTGTGGAAGTTGGGTTTATAGCTCCCTGTGGCTGTTGTAGAAGTGACCATGAAGGGAGTGATTACATGGAAGTAAAATAAAGGAATGGAGGCTTGCGGATGGGAAACAATTACAGGTAAGAAGATTGGAGAAGAATCAATAGTAGCTTAGTGGTTTAGTTTAATCCTAACCATTGCCTACCATCTGGCCTAATTTATATACTCACACCTTCAAACCTCTTAGAAGACACCCTCCGGATCAGCCTTCTAATTAAGTTTTTGTGATTTTTCTTTAAACCAACCTTGGCTTGTTAAATATCTAAAAGGGGTGAGAAGTTTAAACTTTAAATGGTTCTTTGAGCTGTTGGAATCTTCTGAAATTTGTAGGTTCATTATATGACTGCCATGTCTTCTAGATGGGTGTTAATTATTTTTAGGGGTTCTGTTTAGGAATAGGTTCAAGTCAAATACTCAATAGCCTTATTAGGTCAAAGTTAAATCCATATAGGAGATAAGTGGTTTGCTCACATGAATTGGCTGCAGCTACTGTTCATATTTCAGTTAGGTTTTTTTGTCCTCCTGTATGATATTAGTCACAGCAGTATCATCAGACTCCCAATAGATTGAAAAAAATTAAGCTTCTTTTATCATAGGAGTAGGATGTGCACTTAGATTATATTAGTTTTTGAGAGTTTGCAGTAGTCTTTCGATTTCTTTGTATCGTTTGCCACAAGTTTCTAATAAAAATTATTTGATTGATCTCTTTGCGTTCTATTTGTGCTATATAATTCCATGACATCACGGACACACATCTCTGCCTGCACCACAGTTGTCCCCAGACCAATATCAACCAATCATCCGGATGAGCTATAGATACCTACTAAAGTTTTGCTCTTACCAACCATAAGCCTGATAGGCCGCTATATTTCTCTACTGTACTTTTGCAGCTTTGCTTGCATGCAAGGAGAAGTGCACAACAGCTATCCTCTCCTTATTTATCATCTCTTTTTTTAACCACTTTTGAGTTTTTGAAGCTTCTCACTTCCCATGCTTGCTGTTTGGGCAAACCCATTGATGGTTATCTCATGTTGCAGTATGGGAGGCCATCATCTTTGGAGAGAGGAGCGGAGAGGGATGGGGTGTAGATGGTGAGGGTGGTGGAGGATGCTGTCCAAAGAAGAGGATTGGTTTCTAATCTTCCCTCTGGCTTCGGAAGCTGTGTAGGTGGATATTAACTATCGACCACCTCTCCTGTTCAAAGTCCCAATGCTTTTTTTATTATGCTGGCTGCTATGGGTGGATGCATATCTTAGTGGTAAAACCGTAGAAGTCTAAGCCTAAGTGGTTAAGTGTCACCATCTCTTATTGTTTTTCTCTGATTTACCCCTTTTTCCCTTTCCACTACGACTTAATAACACATGATACTATCCCTCCTTAGGGCCAACATGGCATCATGACCATAGGTATCTGGAGCGTAGTACGTCCTAGGTCATGGTACGGATTTGGGAACGGGGTGTGCCACTTGTCTTTACTTTCAGTATTGTGGGGGTCGGGGACACTGTTGAAACTTAGGGCTTAGCTTGCATGACTCTGAAGGAGGATCATACCAACTCTGCATTATAACCTGGAAATTCTCACAAAATTTTCTTTTGCAAGTGGTGTTGTGCAACTGATAGTCTGCATTATGTACCAATAAGATTGTAAGAGACAAATTTATATTGACTGCAATACTCCTGTGTTGTTGAGGAGGCTTGGAAACTTTAGGTATAGCTTGAATGAGTCCGAAGGGCTTACAACAGTGAGTGAAATACTCGAGTTCTTTTTGCACTGCTCTGACTAGGCAGTTGAATGTTGTTTTCTCACTTTTCCTTCCACTAGATGTGCGTTAAGCATGGCTGTATAGTAAGATATCTTCAGATCAATATAGATTTGAGTTATGCAACAAATTAGAGCAATCCATCAAATGGACATCATTATTTGCTGCTTATTGATAGAGTGAGATAATTCCAGATTAAAAAAAGAATATTAAGACAACTTTGTATGGGTCGTTCACTCATAATGATTCAAATAATCTTGAATAATTGATATCGACAACTTACCAGCCTAACTTCTAAACAATTACAAGCCCAGTTGAATAGCTACTTGTCTTGTGTCATGTAAGTTGTTGCACTATTGGGCGCTCATTTCTTTCTTGCACTCTAAGTTTAATATGCTTGCTAGTTACCTCATATCATTATGATTTATGTTTTATAGTTTGGAATTGCATGACTTCTTCAAGCCTTAGCTTTTTATCGTCAAAAGTATGTTCATATATGTGCCCAATCCTTTCATAGCGCCTTGCTCTAACTAAAAATTGTCAGATTCACAAGTAGATAGAAACGATGGGTCACTGAGTACAATATATCTAACTTCATTATTCTCCTTGATTCCCTGCAGTTCCCTTACATTTCCTAGGATGTTTATTCTACATCTGCTTTTTATGGCAAAGAGGAGAATCAGAATGCGATGCTTGTTCCGACGTCGTGCAGATTGATGTTATATTTCACTGGCAAGAAGAAGTCTTTTTTGCTAACACAATAAACTGTTCTAAGCATTTCACAGCAAACTGGTCACAATGTATGGAATAAACTAACCTTGCATTAGGTTTCTGCCTTTTGTTCCCTCAGTGGAATCTGTATCAACAATGTCTATATATGAAAGACCCCTTTTGTTTCCTGGAAGTTGTAATGTGAAGTGTTCTCTAACGTGACATGGGATGCTGGCCATTGCGATTTGGCTAATTAAGCAAATCTAGCACACCAAGTCTTTCATGGGAATTATAATCTTTGAACGTACTCGACAGTTGGTTGCCAAGTTACAATTATAAGCCTCGTGCTGTTGTTTCGAGTGATAATGATGACAAATTAGTTAGCAAATTTTGCTTCTAATGGCTTGAAAGGCTATGGTTCTTTTGTTTGTAATACTGCTCAATCGCCAGTTGTCTAGTGATCAAGGCTTTAATTTTGAGAATTGGGGTGCTTGCAAAACTAAACAGCAGTCATCTTGTCGATCTTCAGTGACAGAACGTTTCTCTGATTTCTGTTTGCTTACAAGTTGAAAAAAAAGAAAGGCCAAGTAAGTAGAGCATGAAGATCCTGAATTTTATATCAGGTAGCATTTAGATCGTGAATTTTATGTCTAGAGTTTAAACATGTCCAATTGAGAAGCGTTGACCCTAATTTTTATTTTTATTTTTTTATCATTATATCAACATGATTACAAAAAACAAATAACAGGCTAGAAAAAGGGTATAATAAAAAAGCAAAAATAATAAAATTTCAGAGTCCAAATTTTGGGTCTAAACACTAATTAGCCCTCTAAAAAGTAGCAAATGGATGCTCGTGCAAAAATTGAAGATTCATCAATGAACAAGAAAATGATCATATATATATTTATATATAGCCCACTAATATTCACAATTAGCACTTGAACAAAGTCCTATACCACAGCATGCCAATCTACAAAGTGAAATCAGACACACGACTCCCTCTCTAAGCAACAAGAAATCCTACATCCTTAGGGCCCTCCCCAAAGAAATTACCGACTATAGCACCAACATCCTCGAGTCCAACTCCAATGCAAAGAGGATTCCTAGAAACCTTAGCCTCCTCTTCGATACTCCGATTCACCACCCGCACGTTCGGCCCCTCCCTGCACTTGCCCATGCACTTGCACCCGACCACCGCACCTTCAACCCCGACCATCCTGTCGAACTCCGACAGCAGCTCCATCGCGCCGGACTTCTTGCACTTCCCCCCCATGCACACCTCGATCTTGTTGCCCGCCGCCTTGTCCATGGCCTTCACCACCGCCGCCACCGCCGCCTCGGCATTGGTCTCGAGCATTACGTTCTTCGCCCCTGCTTCCGTTGCTAACGGCTTCGGAGACGACAATTCTTGGGGGATTTCAGGGGTGGTAGTTCTGATGCTCCTGCTCATTTTGACCACCGTTGTCGTCCTCGTGTCGCACTCGCCATCGCTCGATTCGGAAGAGCTGGAACTGCTGGTGTCGTCCTTCGTCTTTGCCGACTTAATCGCGGCTTTCTTCTCTTTCTTCCTTCTCCTCTTCATCTCCTTGGCCTCTGTTCTCAGCTGGGTCAGTTGGGCTAGCAGAACATCTGCTGCTTCCTACAATCAAAGGTATGCCAATATCAGCAACATGTATAGTTTTAACCACAAATTTTAATTTACACTAAAATTGTTCAAACCCATATAATTCAAACCAATAAATTGCATAACAATAAGATGGCTTTTCTATTCAAGTCCCTTCTACTTGCTTAGATTTAGGGACACTCCAAAAAGAAATTGTGTCGGACACGTAACTAAAACTTCAGGGACACCCCAAAATATAGTAGGATATACCGATATAGATGCCATGTCGCCGTGTCCGGTGCAACATAGGTTATGAATTTGTGGACCGAGGTTGGGAAATAAGTTGATGATATTTGAAAGATTTAGGGACTTAAATTTAAATAATAAATTCAAGGGACTAGGGGTACAACTCGGGCGGGCTAAACCCGAGCCCAATCGGGTAAACCCGATAATGGGTTGGGTTAGGGTTGAAGATATTTGGGTTCGGGTTCGGACTCGGGTTAAAATATTTGAACTCGATTAAAAATTGGGTTGGGCTTGGGTTCATGCGTCGGATTACCCAAAGAACCCGAAACCCAAAATTCATATACATATACATATATATATATATATATATATATATATATATATATATATATATTTCATGCTTCTTAAATAAAAAGTTAAATCCTAAATTTTTTCATCCAAACTCTTTAACTCCTTATAAAGAATTCTCATTTCAATTTGTATTTTGTAACGATCAAGGCTTGATTGTTATTTGATTATGTGTTTAATATTACTTTTGTTAAAAATTATTTTAAATTTTATATTAGAGTCCGATAAACCCGATGGACCCGACCCAACCCGAGCCCAACCCGCTCCTCCGAACTTAGTCTTGGGCTTCATATATTGAACCCGAGGTTGGGTCGGGCTTGGACTTGGGCTCGGACTAGGCTTATGATTCATCGGGTTAGACTTGGGTTGACCTCAAACCCGACCCAACCTGCCCGAGTTGCACCCCTACAAGGGACTAACTATAAAAAAGAAACCAAATTTTTTATTAAAAAAAACCCTCACCGAGATCATCTTGCTCTCGGCTTCGCCGGCGACGACGTTACCTTCTCTTCCTCCCGCGTCGTAGTCGTCGGGGCCCCCGAGCCGCAACGACGAGAACTCCATGAGATCCTTCCTCAAACCCTTCATCAGCTTATCCCTCCTCTTCTCCCCCTCCTCCTTCTTCTTCTTTCTCTCTCCGACGATAGCGCACCTCGCCGACGCGTAGTACCGCAGGTGCCCCTCGTCGGAGAACGAGACTGTCGCCGGCCGGACCAACCTCGACGAGAAGCTCCTCCCGGCGAGACCTCGCCGGGAACACGTGGCGCTTCCGGCAATGGTGGCGGTAGCCATCGCTAGACTTGAAGAAATCTGGAGAAAGTGGAGATTGAATTTTTTTTTTTTCTTTTATCTTCCTTCAACGAAAAGAAAGAACACGCAGTTCGTGGCGGTTTAATAATTGCGAAATAGAACAGCGGTCGCAAACGTGGCGCGAACCCATTGGTTGGATCCTACGTGGACGTCGCGCGTGGCCGTTGGGTGGTGGCCACGCGTGGACACCGGTTCCCGCGTTCTTGGCACGAGCCGGGGAGTGAAACCGACGGCTTGATTGAGAGTTGGTTAGGGGACGGCTTGGATGCATGCCAAGTAGACGACACGTGGCAACTAAGTGTGTGTATATATATATATATACTAGTCATAACCCGTGCCCATAGGACATGGTTCAATTAAGGTATTCCCCCTCAAAATCTTGTACCCCCAATTTTAAACGAACAATAATAATTTTGAGGCCCCCATCAAAATATTAAATCCCAACCACTGCTGGATGTGAATTTTATTTGGATTTTCCATAAAACCCCACTCTCAATAATGCTCATCCACAACCATTATGAGTCCCCCATCAAAATATTAAATCCCAACCATCAAAATATTAAATCTCCATCTTTGGATTCCCCATAAAACCCCACTCCACAACCGTTGATTCACCAAGATTAAATCCCAACCACTCTTTATCTTGGCACAGTCAGCCCTAGGATTCAAAAACCTTTGTGTTTTGTATAATATATATATATATATATATATATATATATATATATATATATATATATATATATATATATATGGAGCGGATCAAAAGCCTCCCTTAGAAAATTCCCTAAAAACTCCCTCACTCTAATTATTAATATTAATATTAATGTTAATGTTAATATTTATTTTTTTTATTTTTTTATATTAATGTTAATGTTAATGTTAATATTAATGTTAATGTTAATATTAATTTTAATGTTAAGTTTAATGTTAATTTTAGTATTTAATGTTAATATTAACATTAATATTAATATTAACATTAATATTAATATTAACATTAAATTACGAAT
Source organism: Iris pallida (assembly GCA_029216955.1). Classification (NCBI taxonomy): domain Eukaryota; kingdom Viridiplantae; phylum Streptophyta; class Magnoliopsida; order Asparagales; family Iridaceae; genus Iris; species Iris pallida. The sequence continues at coordinate 12,086,349 of JANAVB010005596.1, read as the reverse complement.
TAGAGTGAGAAAATTTTTAGGAGGTTTTCTAAGGGAGACTTTTGATCCGCTTCTATATATATATATATATATATATATATATATATATATATATATATATATATATATATATATATATATATATACTGGAAATTGCTGAGAAGCCCAATTTCGGGGTGGGCTTTTATGAAATGCCCACCCGCTGGATTATTTTTATGAAATGCCCAGAATTAAGTTTTTACACGTTAAATATTTCAAGATTCTCTCTAGTTGTTATGTATTTACAAAATTTGCCATTATCATAATTCCAAAAATACCCCTTCGCGTAAATTTGGACATCTATATATAATTATGAATTCGCAAACTCAGATTTGGATTGAGAAATTCGTATTCTTCTTCTTCTTCACGAGAAATTTGAAATCCATTGATATAATCTTTATTAGAGATCGCAGAATCGTTCGTAGTTCACTGTAGTTTTCGTCAGTCGAACGTCGATCATCCTTCATCATCATCGATCATCATCATCATCAACATCATCTTCGTTGTTTCCGGCGATTAGGTCAATTGTGGATAGAAGATCTTCTTCTTTTCTTTTTATAGATCTTAAAACAAGGTGAGAGTTCAGATCTGTAGAAATTCATCCATCAGCTTCGTATCTCTCGAAATTTATGCTGAATTTGATTTTGTTATGAAGATTATTAAGTTAGAAAATGTTAGTGAGATATTTAATCTTGTTATTTTATGCTAATAGCATTCTCCGTTATATTTTAAAGGAGAATGACAATTACTTCTTATAAAGATCATTATCCGTATGTTTTTAGGACGGAGAATGCCATTCTCCGTCTTAATTAGGACGGAGAATGCCATTCTCCGTCTTAATTAGGACGAAGAATTCCATTCTCCGTCTTAATTTGAACGGAGAATGACATTCTCCGTCTTAATTAGGACGGAGAATGACATTCTCCGTTTTACTTTAGACGGAGAATGATCATTATAAGTTAGTTCCAACTGAGGATATTTATTCTCCGTTACTTTAGACGGAGAATAATCATTATTAGATGAGAATTTTATTGTTCTATTTGTGGCCTCTTATATTTTTATGTTATCAGGGGGGGAAGATATGGAATCAAGTTGTTTAGTTAACATTTGTTTCAAGGAAGACATAGTTTCCTGCCGTGTCACACATGAAAGTACCGTGGAGTTTTTAAAGAATAAAGTGTGCGATCGATGGAGTTCTTTGGATCCACTTTCCTTCCGTTTCAGGTTTTTGCACTCTGATGGGACTGAACTGTATGTTGAAAGTGATTTTTGGCTTCGCTCATTGGTTGGTGGTTTTAACGGTACTCATGATGTGAGTTTTGATCTATATGTGGAGCAAATACACTCTCCATGTTCTTCATCAACATCTTTTCCTTGTCAAAGCTTTTACATGAGACCTTCGTCTTCCTCTTCTAGTTCTTTGAGTAGATGTTCTCCTACTGTAAAGGACAAACGAGTAGTACAATTTTATGAGGGCTCAACTGAGACAGTGAAGAAGAGGAAATCGGATATGTGGCCTGGATCAATTACTGGTGTTGGTCAGATTTTTCTAAATGGTGTTGAAGAAGTTAGGAATGCTGTTAGAAAGGTTTGTTTTGAATCTCGTCATCCATTCCACATTTTGAAATCTGAGCCGGGGAGGTATACTGTTTGTTGCAAGAATTACAAGACACATGCTTGTTTGTGGAGCTTCCATGCTATATCTATTTCGAAAGATAATCAAATTTTTGAGGTGAGGAGGTATGTGGGAGAACATAATTGTGGAGCTGGCTATATGGATAAAGGTAATCTGGTTGTTCCAGCAAAATTTGTAAAAAGTTTGGTTAGTGACATTGTTCGGATGCATCCTAAAAAGTCCGCAAAATCTGTTGTCGATGATTTCAAGGTCGACTACGGCTTATCTGTTACATATGGACATGCATACCACGGAATTAGGCTGGTGCACCAGGAAATGTACGGAGATGATGTTAGATCTTACAGTGACTTGTGTTGGTATGTGAACAAGGTAAAGGAAACCAATAATGGTTCCGTTATCGACTTCCAGAAAGATGATTCATCAATGAGGTTTGAACGGCTTTTTCTTTCATATGGGGCTTGCGTAGAAGGCTTTCAATATTGTCGTCCGATGCTATATTTGGATGCCACTTTCCTTACAGGGAGGTTTAGAGGTTGTTTGATGTCTGCTACAGCGAAGAATGGTAACCAACAGTTCTACCCTATTGCATACGGTATAGTATCAGGCGAAGATGGCGACAATTGGGAATGGTTCCTTAGAAATCTAAAGAATGTTGTTGGATGTAGTAGGCGTATTGTTTTTCTTTCGGATCAAGGCACCGGTCTAGTTTCTGAAGTCCCTAAAGTGTTTCCTAATGATTATCATAGCTATTGCTATTATCACATGAAGAATAACATACCGCTGAAAGAGAAAGGAAATGAAAGAGTGTATCCGCATGTACTTGAAGCTTGGAGGCAAGAAGTATATGCTCTAACTCCAGGTGTGTTAATGAGACAGATATATGCACATTTTCTATGCATTTTCCCTTAATTTAACAAGGAAAATGACCATTCTCCACGTCAGTAAGACGGAGAATAGTCATTCTCCGTGTGTTTTAAAACGGAGAATGGACATTCTCCGTCCTGCATATAACGGAGAATGTCATTCTCCGTTAGCTTTTGGACGGAGAATGACCATTCTCCGTCTTGCATAGAACGGAGAATGTCATTCTCCGTTAGCTTTTGAACGGAGAATGACTATTATCTTTATGAGAATGCACTTATTTTTTCATAATTTTGTGAATTGACCTGATTCTTTATTACTTATTTGTTTTTCTGTATAAAGGTGGGTATAGACAAGCAATCAAGAAGATTTATGATCTGAATTGTGGTCATGTTGTGAATTGGATGAATAAACAAAAACCTGAACACTGGTCAAACGCATTCTTCCCGGGATGTAGATACGGTGAGGTTGCTTCTAGTTGTGCAGAGTCATTCAATGCATGGATAAAGGTTGAGAAGAAATTGCCTATATCAGCAATTATAAATGTCATCCGTGTGAAGATGATGAAGATGATTTCGGATCGCCACAAGGATGCAATTGGTTTGAATAGCAAATTGACTCCATACGCTGAGGATATGCTGAAGCAGCTTACAGATGATGGCATGTATTATAGGGTACATCGGTCCGGTGATTTCGAATTTGAGGTGATCGCAGATACTTCCTTCCATATGGTGAATCTTCTTGATTGTCATTGTAGTTGTCGTAGATGGAAGGTATATGGATTCCCATGCAGCCATGCAATACAATGCATCAGAGTTGGTTCAGATAAATCTGTTTATGACTTTGTGGAGCAGTATTGGACATCAGATTATTACCAGAAGTTATATTCATGTGCCATTCGTCCAGTTCCAGATTGCGAAAAACAGTTTGAAAATAATCCCACTGATGTTGTTCTACCCCCTGTTCCGAAACGGGGTCCTGGACGACCAAAAGCGGACCGTTACAAGAGCAAATATGAGAACAAGGGAAAAGAGAAGAGAAAGATAAGGTGCCAGAATTGTTTTGAATTATGCAATCACAATCGGAGCACTTGTCCTCTGCCTCCACGTGCTGCTACGGTGGTCCAGGGGGCAGCGCCCCCTTGTTAATACATACACATATATTCCTTCTTTTATATAACTGGAAATTGTTTTTTGAATACATATCTTACATTTTTTGATATCAATGGTAATAGTTTGAATTCTGCATATCAGCATAAGAACTTATTCTCCTTTATACTCTCTGACTTTATAATGTATTGAATGACCATTCTCCGTGTGTTTTAACACGGAGAATAATCATTCTCCGTTTTAGATACACGGAGAATGGCCATTTATAAGTCAAAAATAGAAGGAGAATAATCATTCTCCGCGTGTTTTAAAACGGAGAATGCCATTCTCCGCGTCAGTAAGACGGAGAATGCTCATTCTCTAGGTCAAAATACAAGCAGAATGTCATTCTCCGTCTCTTTTGACCCGGAGAATGACATTCTCCGTCTCATACGAAACGGAGAATGGCATTCTCCGCGTCCCTAAGACGGACAATGTTACTTTCTAGTTCAAAAATACAAAGAATAACCATTCTCCGCGTGTTTTAAAACGGAGAATGACATTCTCCGCGTCAGTAAGACGGAGAATGCTCATTCTCTAGGTCAAAATACAAGCAGAATGGCATTCTCCGTCTCTTTTGACCCGGAGAATGCCATTCTCCGTCTCATACGAAACGGAGAATGGCATTCTCCGCGTCCCTAAGACGGACAATATTACTTTCTAGTTCAAAAATACAAAGAATAACCATTCTCCGCGTTAGCAAGACGGAGAATGCTCATTCTACAGGTCAAAATACAAGGAGAATGGCATTCTCCGTCTCTTTTGACCCGGAGAATGCCATTCTCCGTCTATTTGGACACGGAGAATGGCATTCTCCGCGTCCCTAAGACGGACAATGTTACTTTCTAGGTCAAAAATACAAAGAATAACCATTCTCCGCGTGTTTTAAAACGGAGAATGCCATTCTCCGGGTCAAAAGAGACGGAGAATGCTCATTCTCTAGGTCAAAATACAAGCAGAATGGCATTCTCCGTCTCTTTTGACCCGGAGAATGCCATTCTCCGTCTAATTGGACACGGAGAATGGCATTCTCCGCGTCCCTAAGACGGACAATGTTACTTTCTAGGTCAAAAATACAAAGAATAACCATTCTCCGCGTGTTTTAAAACGAAGAATGCCATTCTCCGGGTCAAAAGAGACGAAGAATGCTCATTCTCTAGGTCAAAATACAAGCAGAATGGCATTCTCCGTCTCTTTTGACCCGGAGAATGCCATTCTCCGCGTCAGTAAGACGGAGAATGCTCATTCTACAGGTCAAAATACAAGGAGAATGACATTCTCCGTCTATTTTGAGACGGAGAATGATATTCTCCGTCTATTTGACACGGAGAATGGCATTCTCCGCGTCCCTAAGACGGACAATGTTACTTTCTAGGTCAAAAATACAAAGAATAACCATTCTCCGCGTGTTTTAAAACGGAGAATGCCATTCTCCGCGTCAGTAAGACGGAGAATGCTCATTCTACAGGTCAAAATACAAGGAGAATGACATTCTCCGTCTATTTTGAGACGGAGAATGGCATTCTCTCTTTATTTTGACACGAAGAATGACCATTTCTAAGTTCCAAATGCACACATTATAGGTTTGTATTAACACAGATAATGACATTATAGGTTTGAATCAAACAACAGAACTTTAACAAAACAGATTTACATATATAGAACAATGTAAATTAGTCGAAAAATTGAATTTCATTACAAAGGAAAACAAATACATTACAAAAGAAACCTGACAAACAGAATATATACAATGAATTTGTTAGCCAATTTACATTGTCAGTTTCTTTTATTGTTCAAAAGGAACTGCACATTCACTCATAAGCAAAGCCTTAGCCAAATTTAGCCTTCTCTTTACAATAGTATTGTGAACTATTTTGTTTGTTTTCTTCTGTAAATCAAATGGAGCTCTGGACAACTTTTCAATATAATATGAAACATACAGCAGGCAGCTCGGTGATAGTTGCTGTGGGCATTCTTTGCAAACCTTGAGCTCTGTTGTTTCGTATTCCTGGATTGCTGGGCTTTTATTCCTCATCAATGCAATCTTCTTCATTACAATTGGCTCGATTTTATTCTTCATGTATGTTGCATCCTGGATTCCCTTAGCGCCTGTGTTTTTCCGCAATGAGTTGTAGTGCGTCCAAACATAGGAGCTGAAGTTGAATGCCAGCAGCGTATAGTGTTTATTCTCCTCGCGGAAGAGTGGCACGAATAGCCATTCAATGTCATCTTCCAGCTCCATTATAAAATCTTCTATATCAACTTTGAAATTGTACAATGCTCCAGGTGTTGGATTTTTTTCATCGACATACTGGACAGTACTCTGTTTTCCAGAAGAAAAAAAAACAAAAAATAATATCATGAGTTAGTTTTTTACAACACTATTAGTAGCTATACACATTAATATTTATTTTTCAGTTTCGATTCTTACCAATGAATGGGGCATCATGATTGCAAACCATTTACATTGTGCACCCTGCGAGCTTGACTGAATGTTCTGCCTTAATTCGGCTTGAACTTCGTTCATAAGCTTTATTAGGTAGTTCATAACACCGGCTTCTATATCCGCCTCATTTATTATGTCTTGAAAATCTTTAGCACTTAACAACATGCTGACATCATTGTTTCTTCTTCTTATTTTACATTCTTCTGGAGCACTTGGAAAGTACATGTATACATAATCACTGCACATAAATTTAGTTTCGATTATGATAATAATATAGGCTAATGATAAAATTGCATAAAAAATAACTCCAATAGAGAATGATCATTCTCCGTTATGAATTGTACAGAAATTGGTTCAAGTTTAGAATACTTACGTTGGAGACATCCTTCTTGTGTATACGATGCTCCTGTATACTTGCTTCAGTTCATCGTCTGCAACGTTCCAAAGTCTGAGCTTCGGACATTGCATCAGCATTTTCCCCTCTCTAACAAGCTTTGCTGTTTGAGGAGATTCTTCCTCAAGTTCTTCAGGAGCTGACATCTCCTTTTTATTGTCGACCTTCTCGGGGCTGGAAGGAGCTTTTTTTTTCCCAGCAGGAGCTACTTTCTTTCTGGGACTGGAAGGATCTTTTCTTTTCCGACCAGGACCTGCCTTCTTACTTGTTGTAGCATCGGATGTTTTCTTCTTTTGCAATGTAGTAAAATCATCCTCATCTGCAGCAGGTACATTTGATCTTGTGTAATGCTTCTGGGGAACTGCTTGAGTATCCCCTCTTTCCATTGCTCTAGCCATTGCTTCAAGGTTAACGATTGTATCGTTCTTATTCTTGACTTCGTCATTCAACGAGGCAACTTCCTCTAGAAGTCTGTTATTATCATTAGTTAGCTTTTCATTCTCTTTCTTCAGATCCTCTGTCATTTTTACTGATATAAAAACAAACAACAACAAGAGGTATGATGTCAATATTATATAATCTTCTTTTTAAAAACAATGTCATTCTCCGTGTCAAAATAGACGGAGAATGCCATTCTCCGTGTCAAAATAGACGGAGAATGTCATTCTCCGTTTCCAAATAGACGGAGAATGACATTCTCCGTGTCAATTTAGACGGAGAATGACATTCTCCGTCTAATATTAGACGGAGAATGTCATTCTCCGTGTCAAAACATACGGTGAATGGTCATTTCTATGTCAAAATACAGAAAATGTCATTCTCCGTGTCAAAATACTAGCGGAGAATGTCATTCTCCGTGTCAAAATAGACGGAGAATGTCATTCTAAGTGTGTTTTAATACGGAGAATGACATTCTCCGTCTATTTTATAACGGAGAATGGTCATTCTCCTTGTTAGATACATGTAATTACAGATTAAAATAGAAAAAAATATAAAATCTTACCTTTTAGAAGTAGCTCCTCAACATGTTGACGAAGCTTCTCATTATCAGCAGTAAGCTCAGACTTCTGCTTTCTCAGGGAGTCTAGTTCCGACCCCTGTGCCTCCAGTTCTTCAACTTGCTTAAGGAGTTTCTTATTATCATCAATAAGGAGCGATTTCTCATTCCTTAAAGAGTCTAACTCCTTCTCCAAGCCATCAGCAACGAGCCCCACAGCACGTTGTTGGGCTACATCTGCCGCTAGTTGCTGGGCTCTTTCCTGGAGTTGCTCATTCTCAGCGATAAGCTGAGATTTCTCCTGCAAGACACGCAACATGTCTACATTGTCAGCTGTAGAGGGTGCTGGTACTTGAGCTTCAGCTTGTGGTTCTTCTTCATCAACAGAATTATCTCCACCATCTATATATTGCTGCTCTGCTGGGACTTCTTCAAGTTCATCAACATTCAATGCAACAAGATCATTGAATATCAAATCCGAATCCATTTTAGCACCTTGATATTCATTTTTTAGGAATATCGAGATTTTATTCCCATCCCATGTGCAGAATCTCGGAGACGCGACTGTTGGTTTGCACTTCCTCTCTACCAGTCGACTGTGCTCTGCAAACCAATACAAGAAGTATATCGTACAACCTTCAATCTTCTTGTACGATATATCAACATCACCATCTTCAGATTTTGTGACAGCCCTCTTTATGTTGTCCATGACGTATCCCAGTATAATCCGAGGCCAACAGATGCTTTTTATAACATCTGTGCTCTCCACCAGAGCGAAGAACTTGTATGGCAAGTTCGACCCCCCCATTCTGGTGAAGAATGCTGTTTGGCACAAGTTGAATACTATTAACTTGGCCACCTCATCGGGACTTGTATTTTCGTCCCCCAGCAGCTCTAATATCCTTTTTCTAACTTCTGCGTTTGAGACTTCAGCATTTTTGCCCTTGGAATTTTTCAGCAATCTTGTAAAGTGTTCTGTACACATGCTGAATGAGTCTGCTGGTGGGGGGGTCTTCTGCTTCTCAGTGATGATCTTCAAATACTTCTCATCAACTTCAGTGTCATCATTCATTGGCAGACCGAAAATGGTTGCCATCTCATCAGCAGTTGGTGCTACTTTGACACTGCTGCTCAATTGGAAATATCCAATTCCATCTTCTTCCAAATAAGTCCCCATCAACTTCTCCAGACCTTGGGTGACTTTAGACAGTTCTGATTTTTTCACCTTAGTTCTGTAGAATACATCTACGAAGTTGTAGAATCCTACATTCTTCAAGCTTTCGACAACTGCTTCAGGCAAATGGCGAAACTTTTCCTTCACCTCATCCATGAGAGAGAGTACTGGGGTGAATGTTGCACGGAAAAGTCTTTCGTCTCTGTTCCTGACAGTTTTTTTTCCTAAAAACAACAACAATTAGGTTTACGTCAACATTCTTCTTTATTATAATAAAGAGAAAGCCATTCTCCGTCTAATATTAGACGGAGAATGTCATTCTCCGTGTCAAAATAGACGGAGAATGAGCATTCTCCGTTTTGTATTCAAACGGAGAATGCCATTCTCCGTGTCAAAATAGACGGAGAATATCATTCTCCGTCTATTTTGACACGGAGAATGGCATTCTCCATTTTGTATTAACACGGGGAATGGCATTCTCCGCGTGTTTTAAAACGGAGAATGCCATTCTCCGCGTTAGCAAGACGGAGAATGCTCATTCTCCGCTTCAGAAAGACGGAGAATGCTCATTCTCTAGGTCAAAATACAAGGAGAATGACATTCTCCCTTTATTTTGTCCCGGAGAATGAGCATTCTCCGTCTAAGTAAGGCGGAGAATGCCATTCTCCGTCTCATATTAGGCGGAGAATGCTCGTTCTTTAGATCAAAATAAAGAGAGAATGTCATTCTCCGTCTCAAAATAGACGGAGAATGCCATTCTCCGTCTCAAAATAGACGGAGAATGTCATTCTCCGTTTTGTTTTAACACGGGGAATGGCATTCTCCCTTTTTTTTGACCCAGAGAATGACATTCTCCGTCTCAATAAGGCGGAGAATGCTCATTCTCTAGGTCAAATTACAAGGAGAATGCCATTCTTCGCGTGTTTTAATACGGAGAATGCCATTCTCCGTCTCATATTAGGCGGAGAATGCTCGTTCTTTAGATCAAAATAAAGAGAGTGCCATTCTCCGTCTCAAAATAGACGGAGAATGATATTCTCCGTCTATTTTGACACGGAGAATGGCATTCTCCCTTTATTTTGACCCAGAGAATGACATTCTCCGTCTCAATAAGGCGGAGAATGCTCATTCTCTAGGTCAAATTACAAGGAGAATGCCATTCTCTGCGTGTTTTAATACGGAGAATGCCATTCTCCGTCTCATATTAGGCGGAGAATGCTCGTTCTTTAGATCAAAATAAAGAGAGAATGCCATTCTCCGTCTCAAAATAGACGGAGAATGTCATTCTCCGTTTTGTTTTAACACGGGGAATGGCATTCTCCCTTTATTTTGACCCAGAGAATGACATTCTCCGTCTCAATAAGGCGGAGAATGCTCATTCTCTAGGTCAAATTACAAGGAGAATGTCATTCTCCGCGTGTTTTAATACGGAGAATGCCATTCTCCGTCTCATATTAGGCGGAGAATGCTCGTTCTTTAGATCAAAATAAAGAGAGAATGCCATTCTCCGTCTCAAAATAGACGGAGAATGTCATTCTCCGTTTTGTTTTAACACGGAGAATGGCATTCTCCCTTTATTTTGACCCAGAGAATGACATTCTCCGTCTCAATAAGGCGGAGAATGCTCATTCTCTAGGTCAAATTACAAGGAGAATGCCATTCTCCGCGTCAAAATAGACAGAGAACGCCATTCTCCGTTATAAAATAGACGGAGAATGGCATTCTCCGTGTCAGTGAGACGGAGAATGTTCATTTCTCTAGGTTAATGCAAGAAGAAAGGTCATTCTCCGTCTATTTTACAGACGGAGAATGTCATTCTCCGTCTCATATTAGGCGGAGAATGCTCGTTCTTTAGATCAAAAACACAGAAAATGCCATTCTCCGTGTGTTTAAACACGGAGAATGCCATTCTCCGTCTCAAAATAGACGGAGAATGGCCAGTTCTAGTTCAAATGACACAGAAAGAACATCCTCCGTGTATTTTATAGACGGAGAATGATCATTTTCATTTGCCGCGTCAATATAAACGGAGAATGAACAAGACTCAAAGTTTTACCTTTTTTCTTCCCTTCTTCTTGATCTTCTTCTTCTCCCCCTGCTACTGCTTCTTGTTGTTCTTGATCTTGTTCTTGTTGTTCTCCGTGTTCTTGTTCTTCTACTGCTTCTTGCACTTCTTTTTCTTTTGGAGCATTTCGTCTACGAGCAACCTTCTTAACTTTCTTCCCTCCTTTCTGTTGTTTTCCAACTACTTCTTCTCCTTCTTCTCTAACTTGGTCTACTTCCATTGCTGATGATTGCGACATTGTGATGGAGATTCGCTGGCGATTTCTTGTAAGAAATTTCTAAGATTTTTGGAGGAGATGACCTAAAATCGCAACAGAACAGAGTATGGAAGAGGAGGGAGCGATAGAGACACTTTTTTGAAGAGTCTGGAATCGAACCGTTTTTCATAAAACTTGCTGGGTTTGTTGATATTCTTAATAAATTAGAAGGGCAAAAGGGTCATGCCGTGCCCTTTTTTTAATTTTTAAGTTAATGCTGGGCACGCGATGAAAGTTTATTTTGGGGTGTGTTTTTCATAAAACTTTTTAAATTTTTGGACATTTCATAAATTTTCCCATATATATATATATATTCCTTGCTTCTGCTGGCTTTATTTAGTATGATAAGGATGCATGAATTAGGAAATATGTATATTTGGAAGGACATGTAAATACAAATTTAGAAACACTCGGACTATATTGAATACAAAGACCCTAGTTATCTATCTGTACTAATATATAACTCGAATGGTAGAGATATTACTATTTTTGTTTGTAACACTTTTTTTTCTTAAAAATATAATTATTTAGGATTAAAAATGTTATTTATTTATTTATGATGAAAGGAGACCCTTGTATCGTTAATATCTTAAATGATTGAATGAGATTAAATCTAGTCCAATCTAATTTTACTATTTTAAATAAAATCTAATTTAATCAATAAGTTTTTTTAAAGCAATTTAATCAATAATTTAATATCGATGCAAAAGAATGTTACTTAAAGGATGTTTGAATTTTGTATGGAATCTAAATGGTTACCTAGTAGAACATAAATTATATTTTTTTTTTGGTGAGATAGTAGCATTTATTTTGTTCTCTAGCTCCTAGACAAAAAATTTTAGTTAAAATTTACTAAACAAAAGATTATATCTAATCATAAATTTATTTTATAACTTGAATTTAATATTAACTTCTATTAAAACTTTTATTTAATTGATTATGATTTATGACCAAATTAAATAATAACATAATTACATGTTATTATTAATATGAATATGGACTATTTTTTTTCTTTTTTTTAGTCTTATTCTTCTCTCAAATTGTACACGCAACGCATGTGTCCCGAGCTCTCGTTTATCATAAACTAAATTCTTCATAAATATATACTTGACAAAGACCCTTATATATAACTATATTAGCTGGTCATCCGTGTCGTTAGCAATGTGATCCTTGCCATCCTCGGGTCCATGTGCAAATACTAAATAAAAGCTTTTGTAACCACTCAAAAAAATATTGTAATCAACATTTTTATCTCTGTTTCGGCTCAATTTCGAATGATCAAACGCCAACATTATTATAAAAAAAAGGTCATAGGAAAGGAGATGAGTTACCAACAGGAGGCAGAACCAAGATTAAAATTATAGAGGAATCATGCTACTACATATAAAAATTTTAAAAGTTGTCATATTAATTGGACTTCAATAACAAAAGATATATTAAAACTCAAACAAGAATAAGCAAAAAAAATACAATATTTTCAAATTGTTACAAAAGAGGAAGCAAAACGTTATAAATAAAAGATTTCTAAAATATGTAAAACATTTACTAAAGTGGTGAGAGATGAGGTTTAAACTTGTAACCTCTAAATTAAAAGCCTAAGATATTACCACTTGAGCTAGCTTGTTCTTTGTACGTAATGGATCAAACTAATATATATTGTAAACATGTAAAAGAAAGTTCTAAACATGTAAAAGAAAGTTCTATCTAGTAATCAATATTAAAAAAAAAAAATTGGAGGGACCGTGGCCCCTTTGGACCCTATGTAGATCCACCCCTGGTTACCAAGTTTCACATAGGAAGAGAAGGACGAAAAGATGGGGATGTTAGCCCAATATTTTAACATAGATTTATTTTTTATTGTGGTTAATCAATTAAATTTAGTATTACGATATCACTAATGTGCATATTGTTGGTGTAGAAGCTTCGTGGAACAGAACTCTGAATCGTTGAGGCGTGTGAATCACTGTCCTCAAGAAAAGATTCGTCCCTTATCGTAACTGTAAGGCTCGAATGGCGACTTTCCTCCAGGATACAACAACGAGTTACAGATAGCAGTACCTATCTGCAACCTACAATCGAACAGGGAAGAAGAGGAACGACAGCGTTTCTGATCTCTCTCTATTTGGTGGTTTTGGATCTCAGCTAGATGTTCTTTAAAGTGGAGAACGAATGAATAAATAGAGTTGCAAAACTCTAATACTGTTAGATCGTGAACCATGTAGTGCCCCGTCCCGCAAAGTCAATCGAAGAAATCGAAACGCCGACGGCGTTGGAACTTAGCCTTGCAACGGCTACTCGAAGGCTCGCTCGGTCGAGGCGACTCCTCGCACAGGTGGGGGAGTTTCGGTGAACTTGCTTCATCTTAGCCTTCACTTAATAACTCGCAATGTTTTTAACTTGCACTGGTAGGCTAATCTAAAAGCTACGCACCAACATAGCTAAGGGAATAATCCCGTCGGGTCGGAATGTCTTAGAAATGGAAAATGGTCCCACGGTCAACATAGAAGTCGGTTCAGCGTGCTTTCAAATGACACTCGGTCCTTCGATCCCGTGGCTTGGGAGAAGGACGTTGGCTTAAGTTGTTAAGTTGCCCCGACACTTGAGATAGCCTAAGTCTTAGGCGTCGCCTGCGTAAATGCTTGCTAAAGCAGGCACGGTCCCGTTGTGCAAGGCTTGGCATAGCCTTCGCATGTCCCGTTGGTCCCGTCGATTCGTCCCGACACTCGAATTTGCCTAAGTCATAGGCGTCGCCCCCATGAATGCTTAACAAAGCATACATGGTCTTGTCCCGCAAGGCTTGGCATAGCCTTCGCACGTCCCGCAAGTTAAGTCGTCTTGCACGGCTGTTGGCTTAAGTCTAGGCACCCAGCAGTTGGTTATTCAAGTTGACCCCGTGCCTAGCACGTCCCCTAGACGCGTAGCTCGGCGTAGCCTTTGCTCGTCGAGTCATTGCCGAATAAGTTGGACAAGAGTTGTACTAGGCTATCGAAGCCAATTCTAGCACTGTCCCGCTCTAGCTGCGGTTGTCAAGTCAAGTAGTCCCTTGAGAACAAGGCTCATCGTATAAGTATATGACTTGAGCGTTAGCGTCGCCTAGAGAACCAGACATGTCTAAGGCACGAGCCACGGCCGAATACTTGAATAAGCATGCCGGTCCTGTCCGGTCATGTCCTGCCTGAATACTTGAATAAGCATGCCGGTCCTGCCCGGTCATGTCCTGCCTGAATTCTTGATAAGTCCCGCACTTGGGAGTCTCGCAACGTCTTGATAAGTCCCGCACACGAGATCGGTCCCGCGGCTTGGGAGTCTCGATAGAAAGAAGGAATGCATGGTCATGTTAAGGAAAGACTGGATAGACTGGATAGATCGAGTCTTGCATGGTCATTGGACAACTTGTCGACAAGGTGTAGTCTTCTCGGATGATCTCCTCCGGGGCACCGGGATCATCCGCCCGGGAGAAGCGAGTGTGGCTCAACCTGCATGCCGGATGACCTTATGGGAGTATCGGCGCTTCCGGGGCTAGCTACCCTTAGAAGGGCGGACCGATACCCCCGCCGAGCCAGTCCAAGATAGCTTGAAATTGCTAGTGACCACCTCATGTAGATGCGTCGGCAATAGCGGCACACCACATGTATGCCTTTGGATTGAGTCTAGAACTTGATTGCTTGTCTAGTTGGAAACACAATGTCTGGGCCTAAGACTGGGCTGCAGCATAGGCACCGTGCTTGGCACGATAGATGTCGTCGGGATGTTCTTGGAAGTGATGCTATGGTCCACAAGTCTTGTCTAAGTTGATTCATGAGTCGAACAGGAGAAGCCGTAAGGCGGTAACACGATAAGTCTTGATAACTTACGAGGCACGGCCTCAATCTTGAAGCCTATACAAGTCTAAGCATGTCTTAAGGCACGAATCAAGTCTAGCGGCACGGCCTGTACGAGTCTTCCCATTGCCATCCTTGGCACTTGAAACGTTGGTACGGGAATTGGTCTAGTGGCGCTAAAGTTTAAGTAAAGGTCTTGGCACGGCCGAGTTCGCGTAAGTTGCTCCTCGGCGTAGCACCGTCTCGAATATGTCTAAGTTGCGAATAGAATGTGGCACGACCCTGCCGTCCCGAGTTCAAGTTTGGTCAAGTACCTAAGCGATGAGGCACTGCCTTGATCGAACCACACGTTGGCATTATAGCACGACCTCGTCGTCGCACGACCTTGTCGTTGCATCGCTAAGTATAGACCGAGACGTCTTGTTTAAAATGCATCCTAAGGCAAGACTAGAAAGACAATCGAAAGGGTTTAAGCTGCACAAAGTAAATGAACGTGTCGGTTATGTATGGGTGGACGAGAAGCTCACTCCACCAGTACAGTGGTACTGACACCCACACAGTGTTTCATGTGCAGGCACAGGTAGAAGCTCGTGGCGTGGAGCTCGCTTGGATGCGTCGAGGCACGGAGTTCCTTGGCGAGTCGAAGCGTGCGGTCGCGTGATCTGAAGACTTATACAGGACATAATGTATGGACATCGCCTTCCGAAGCTTCCGCTGGATTCAAGTATTGTATCGAGAGATGAGAGAGAGCATAGTGACTTGTAAATGAGAGAAAAGTGAGCACGAGAGACTTGTAATTTGGCCTTGCGCCCACAAATGTAATCTTGTATTCAATATCAATAAAGAGATTTCTTTTGAGTTACTTGTGTTCATGTGTTCTTCTTTAAACTCCGCTGCAATGTATTCAATGTTTCTGCTTGGGACTTCTGGGCGACGGCCCCGTCTCCGCCGATGTAATCGGCCGTTATGGAACTTCCTTGCACGAGCGCAATCTAGGCTCGTGCGGCATCACGCCTTAGCGAGGACGATCGCTCCTACGGGAGCGGAGCGTGACATAATGGTATCAGAGCACGGCTTTACGTCCTTGGACTTCACGTCGAATTTCTCAGTTTTGAAAGCTCGTCGTTGATAAAGAAGTGCGCGCTCTCTCTCAAATGTCCCTCGGCATGTCCATACAATAAGTCTAAATATTTTCAAAAGCTCGTACAAGCGTTCATTCAAACGTATCGGTAGGCTATCGCCGGTTGCATCATAGGGCCTTTGTGCCGAACGGTGTCAACTTGACTTGATAGAGAACACATGCTAAGTTAACATGTCTCATGCGTGCCTAACTAGTCCCACATCGACCTTAGCAAAGGAGCGTACAAACTCGAATATAGTCCGCACGGGATAGCCATGCGCACGGCCTTTCGGCTAAGTTGCGCTGCGCATCGCGCACCTCGACCCTTGGTGCAAACGAGTGCGAGCGATACCAAGTACCGCTCGGTCGGGAATGAGCTGCACTTAGAGTATCTATCAATTGGAACGCTATCGAGTTAACGCTTAGGCGTACACGGAGGATTGCCTTGGATTTCGAGGAAATAGTACGAACGACTTAGCGCGTCGATATGATGCGAACGATTACGCTAGCGATTCGTCGAACGAATCCGAAGGATATCTTAGAGAATGATGCGAACGTGATTGAGGACTAGATCGGATGGCTCGAATCCGAGTGGTGTATGGATTTTCTTGGAAATCATTCGAGCGAAAGTTGAGGATTACGAGTATGTCGGCGAGGCGATGCGATCGCGCAAAGCCTTAGAACGCGTCACGCTTAGTCGGTCGTGACTTCGATTGTCCCGAACGAGATATCGTTCGGACAACTTGTGAACGGGTAATGCGAGTTAGAAAATGATTCGGAACGATAAATGAAAATGAATGGTCTTGATCGAGGAAACTTAGAGGATCGTGCGTGCGATATCGGATTGATGCAACTGAAATGTGACTTGAGTTTTGAACAACGATCTTGAAACAAACTTGAGGAATTGCTATCGAACTTGATCTTGAATATCGAGGAAATTATGGGATATCCAGTCCGAACAATAACATCGGTCGTACGACTCGAAATTGGTTGCAAAGGAAGATCGTCAGGTTACGCATATCGTCAATGGTATTGAGGCGTATCAAAGACCGATATGCGATAACTCGGGGGTACTCTGACTCGACGAATGACGATCGTGTAATTGTCATTGTTCCGTTGGATGCTATACTCGGGATATTAAAATGTGTCGAGGAAAAGATAAACTTGGCTCGAGGATTTTCTGGTTGAACGAATGACGGTCGGACTATCGAACTTGGATTGGATGAAAAAAAAAATGAAAATGGTTGGATTTGCTTCGTCGATAACCACAACTTCGACATTCTTGTCTTATGCGAGCGCAACTCCAGCCTCGCACATGCGTCGCGCCGATTTGAGATGATCACTCCGCGTGAGCGCTGGTATGGTGATTCATACAGCGTGGGTGATTGACCTAGCTTGGCGTGACAATTTGTATGCTTCGACTTGTGGTTTGACGCGAAGGTGACTCGAAAATGAATGGTGTGCTTGAAGAACCGAATTTGAGGATTGTATAGGTCCAATCTGCGTATCGAAAATGAACGAGTCTAGACTCAAACAAGAGTTACGCCCCGATGAGAATGATTATTCTGCAAGAGCGTTGCGTGGTGATTCACGAACCACCGTGGATAATCAGACTCGCGTGAGATTGGGGTGCAACGTATTGTCGAGCTAGATGACCTCGTGATCGAATGCATGAATTGGTTAGAAGTGGTGAATTGAAGGGATTCAAATATTCGTAACGAATGTATTGATACAAATAGGCGATCGTGCTCGATGTTTAGAAATTTGAGTGATGCGAGCTTGGGTAGAAAACCCCGTACTACTGACTATGGTTTGACCCTAGGATTGGGGTCAGTGTTGGCATTATTGTTGGGGAACTATGATTCCAATCCTGACATTGACTTAGCCTCACAAAGATTGGCCTAGCGGTTAGGCGAAACGCCCCTGTCGCAAGTGTTATCGATCGAAGGATTGATCTTGAGGATTGGTTTGAATGGATAGCATGAATCACGAACGTAGGAAACCCTGCTCACGAGACTCGGCTGACATGCATATATTTCAGGGACGCTTGGGTATGTGCACGATGCGACTCGAGTGAGAATGACAAATTCTCTATCATGCGGCTTGGCTGAATGCATGTATTTTGGGGACGCTTGGAATGCGTGCATGATCCAGCCAAGTGATACAATGAGTTCAAGCAAGACTTGAAAAATGGGAGTGTGTCGAGATCTTGAAATCATGTTAACGAAAAGATTGATAGTCGTGAGAGCGTGGCTCGGAATTGAGGAAACGCGTAGGCGAAGTGCGTACGATTAAGTCTTGGCCATAGAAGTGATAGGATGGCTTGCCACCAGGGAAGTCTCGAGGACGAGACTTGTTCTGAGTGGTGTATGTTGTAGTTCCCCGTCCCGCAAAGTCAATCGGAGAAATCGAAACGCCGACGGCGTTGGAACTTAGCCTTGCAACGGCTACTCGAAGGCTCGCTCGGTCGAGGCGACTCCTCGCACAGGTGGGGGAGTTTCGGTGAACTTGCTTTATCTTAGCCTTCACTTAATAACTCGTAATGTTTTTAACTTGCACTGGTAGGCTAATCTAAAAGCTACGCACCAACATAGCTAAGGGAATAATCCCGCCGGGTCGGAATGTCTTAGAAATGGAAAATGGTCCCACGGTCAACATAGAAGTCGGTTCAGCGTGCTTTCAAATGACACTCGGTCCTTCGATCCCGTGGCTTGGGAGAAGGACGTTAGCTTAAGTTGTTAAGTTGCCCCGACACTTGAGATAGCCTAAGTCTTAGGCGTCGCCTGCGTAAATGCTTGCTAAAGTAGGCACGGTCCCGTTGTGCAAGGCTTGGCATAGCCTTCGCATGTCCCGTTGGTCCCGTCGATTCGTCCCGACACTCGAATTTGCCTAAGTCATAGGCGTCACCCCCATGAATGCTTAACAAAGCATGCACGGTCTTGTCCCGCAAGGCTTGGCATAGCCTTCGCACGTCCCGCAAGTTAAGTCGTCTTGCACGGCTGTTGGCTTAAGTCTAGGCACCCAACAGTTGGTTATTCAAGTCGACCACGTGCCTAGCACGTCCCCTAGACGCGTAGCTCGGCGTAGCCTTTGCTCGTCGAGTCATTGCCGAATAAGTTGGACAATAGTTGTACTAGGCTATCGAAGCCAATTCTAGCACTGTCCCGCTCTAGCTGCGGTTGTCAAGTCAAGTAGTCCCTTGAGAACAAGGCTCGTCGTATAAGTATATGACTTGAGCGTTAGCGTCGCCTAGAGAACCAGACATGTCTAAGGCACGAGCCACGGCCGAATACTTGAATAAGCATGCCGGTCCTGCCCGGTCATGTCCTGCCTGAATACTTGAATAAGCATGCCGGTCCTGCCCGGTCATGTCCTGCCTGAATTCTTGATAAGTCCCGCACTTGGGAGTCTCGCAACGTCTTGATAAGTCCCGCACACGAGATCGGTCCCGCGGCTTGGGAGTCTCGATAGAAAGAAGAAATGCATGGTCATGTTAAGGAAAGACTGGATAGACTGGATAGATCGAGTCTTGCATGGTCATTGGACAACTTGTCGACAAGGTGTAGTCTTCTCGGATGATCTCCTCCGGGGCACCGGGAGAAGCGAGTGTGGCTCAACCTGCATGCCGGATGACCGCATGGGAGTATCGGCGCTTCCGGGGCTAGCTACCCTTAGAAGGACGGACCGATACCCCCGCCGAGCCAGTCCAAGATAGCTTGAAATTGCTAGTGACCACCTCATGTAGATGCGTCGGCAATAGCGGCATACCGCATGTATGCCTTTGGATTGAGTCTAGAACTTGATTGCTTGTCTAGTTGGGAACACAATGTCTGGGCCTAAGACTGGGCTGCAGCATAGGCACCGTGCTTGGCACGATAGATGTCGTCGGGATGTTCTTGGAAGTGATGCTATGGTCCACAAGTCTTGTCTAAGTTGATTCATGAGTCGAACAGGAGAAGCCGTAAGGCGGTAACACGATAAGTCTTGATAACTTACGAGGCGCGGCCTCAATCTTGAAGCCTATACAAGTCTAAGCATGTCTTAAGGCACGAATCAAGTCTAGCGGCACGGCCTGCACGAGTCTTCCCATTGTCGTCCTTGGCACTTGAAACGTTGGCACGGGAATTGGTCTAGTGGCGCTAAAGTTTAAGTAAAGATCTTGGCACGGCCGAGTTCGCATAAGTTGCTCCTCGGCGTAGCACCGTCTCGAATATGTCTAAGTTGCGAATAGAATGTGGCACGACCCTGCCGTCCCGAGTTCAAGTTTGGTCAAGTACCTAAGCGATGAGGCACTGCCTTGATCGAACCACACGTTGGTATTATAGCACGACCTCGTCGTTGCACGACCTTGTCGTTGCATCGCTAAGTATAGACCGAGACGTCTTGTTTAAAATGCATCCTAAGGCAAGACTAGAAAGACAATCGAAAGGGTTTAAGCTGCACAAAGTAAATGAACGTGTCGATTATGTATGGGTGGGCGAGAAGCTCACTCCACCAGTACAGTGGTACTGACACCCACACAGTATTTCATGTGCAGGCGCAGGTAGAAGCTCGTGGCGTGGAGCTCGCTTGGATGCGTCGAGGCACGGAGTTCCTTGGCGAGTCGAAGCGTGCGGCCGCGTGATGTAAAGACTTATACAGGACATAATGTATGGACATCGCCTTCCGAAGCTTCCGCTGGATTCAAGTATTGTATCGAGAGATGAGAGAGAGCAGAGTGACTTGTAAATGAGAGAAAAGTGAGCACGAGAGACTTGTAATTTGGCCTTGCGCCCACAAATGTAATCTTGTATTCAATATCAATAAAGAGATTTCTTTTGAGTTACTTGTGTTTATGTGTTCTTCTTTAAACTCCGCTGTAATGTATTCAATGTTTCTGCTTGGGACTTCTGGGCCACGGCCCCGTCGCCGCCGATGTAATCGGCCGTTATGGAACTGTCTTGCACGAGCGCAATCTAGACTCGTGCGACATCACGCCTTAGCGAGGACGATCGCTCATACGGGAGCGGGGCGTGACAAACCAAATCTCAGGAGGAGAATCAGGAACGAGTATGAGACGTGGTTGAATGAGTAGTAGCGGTTACGCATAAATTGTGGGCTCACTCCCAAGAGAAAATGCAAAAAGTAGGGTCGTGTCCCGCCTACGCGCGAGGCTAAACGGCCCGAATTTGCACCCCCCCTGCGCGTGCGACGTGCCCGCACATGCACATTAAGGCGACATGAATCACCATGTCAGCGCTCACGCGGAACGATCGCCCCAAATCTGACGCAACGCATGTGCGAGGCTAGAGTTGCGCTCGCACAAGACTAGATCATCGATGTTGTGGCTATCAACGTAACCATCAATACACGATCATTTTCATCCATCTCAATCAAAATCCTAAGTATAGCATCCAACCGAACAATAACACTTGCACGATCGTCATTCGCCGAGTCAGAGTACCCCTAGTTATCGTATATCATCTTTGATACGCCTCAATACCATCAACGATATACGTAACCTGACGATCTTCGTTTGCAACAAATTTCGAGTCGTGCGAATGATGCTATCGTTCGACTGGATAATCTCCTCGACATTCAATTCAAGTTCGATCATTATCCTTCGAATCATTCACAACATCAGTTTCTTCAAACCCGAATTCACGTATCGTTCATCCGTTTATCTTAAGTCATCGACCAACGTATTCCCTCAATTCGCATCGATCCTTTGCTAACTCAAATCATCGAGCAACATTCATTTCAAATCCTCAGAGTCATTTGTGTAACTTCAAAAATCAAACCTTTTATGCACGCTATCTTCCTGTCGTGCTAACTTTTCGTATACGATCCATATCTATTTCCTCGATTAAGTCATCCATTCGTACACCCTAACTTTCTTCAATTCAGTTTCACCTATTCAATCATTTTCACATTTCACACTCGCAAAATCCTCAATCCCGTGCCCGTTTCGTGCGCGTCAATTTCTAAGTCGTTCGAATCAACTTATCAAACTTCAAGATAACAACTCACTCCATCGTACACGATCTAAGGCTTTGTATATGTGCGACGCTTGCTGATAGACTCATCGACACCCCGAATCCTCAATCGATCGATCGACATTCATGAGACTATCGCATACACCACTCAGGGATGAAGTCATTTGACAAATCCTCAAAACCATCATTCGAATCAAAATCAACTTTTCGAATCCCGTTCGAACCATTCCTCAATTTCCAAGCATGCTCACCTATATCACACCGACGTTATCGTCGCTCGATAACACCCCTATCGATAGTCATCTCACTTTACTCAATCGAGTTCAACATCATTCTCGTCCGACACAATTCAATTCCCGCACTCAACTTTTCTAAGGTTGACGCAACTTTGGTGTATATGCCCAGCCCGACTTAGCCAACCGTGCTTACGCAAATCATCTTTTCGTTTTATCAAAAACTATTCTCCTACGTTTTGCAAATTATTTAGACTTATTGTATGGACATCCCGTGGGACATTTGAGAGAGAGCGCACCAACGATACCAACTTGCGGAAGCACAATTCAGAGTTTACGGAAATAACGGAGTTAAAGAATTCAATCGATAGTCCAATGACGTAAAGCCGTGCTCTGATACCATTATGTCACACCCCGCTCCCGTAGGAGCGATCGTCCTCGCTAAGGCGTGATGCGGCATGAGCCTAGATTGCACTCGTGCAAGACGGGTTCCATAACGGCCGATTTCAGCGGCTGCGACGGGGTCGTCGCACAGAAGTCCCATGCAGAGACATTGAACATGCAGCAAAAATTTAGAACAAACACAAGTTATTCAAAAGAAAGATCTTTATTGATATTGACACAAAGATTACAATGGGCGCAAGGCCAATATTACAAGTCTCTCAAGCTCATTCAAGCTCACATTACAAGTCACTCAGCTCTCTCTCTCTCATCTCTCAAATACAAGTCTTGATCCAGCGAAAGCTTCGGAAGGCGACGTCCATACATTATGTCTCGTATAAGTCTTTACTCCATGCTGCCGCATGTTTCAAATCGCCAAGGAACTCCGTGCCTCGACGCATCCAAACGAGCTCCGCGCCACGATCTTCTACTTGTGCCTGCACATGTAAACTATGTGGGTGTCAGTACTCAACTGTACTGGTGGAATGAGCTCCTTGTCCACCCATACAAACCCAACACGTTTGATTTACTTTGTGCAACATAGTCACTTCTTATCAATTGTCTTTCTAGTCTTGCCTTAGGATTATTTTAGGACTGACGCCTTGCCTGTTTTGTGTCTCTAGACCATCTCGTGCTTGCAACGACAACATTGTCACGCCCCGATTTCATAGAATCGATAGTCGTCCCCCGGGCGTGATGCCGTGCAAGCCTAAGTTGCGCTCGCACAAGGCATAGTCATAAGGTTATCCGAAACACAACAACAAGAGAATACGCAGAGTAAATTGAACACACATTATAGAGAAGGAAATTTAAGCTTTATTGATAATGAACATCATTTTACAGACTCGATACAAAGGCGCCGTGCGGGCTTTTTACAAACTGACTCCATTACAAAATGTACGTAGACGAGATAGCCATTCTATACATTCATCCCTTGATTGTACAACCAAAATTACAAAAACACCTGGGATGGTGGAAAGTCGCTCCATCTGTCTTCAATCTCCAACAGCGGAGTCTTCAAAGGTTTGATCCAAGCTTCGATGCACGAACGAAACTTCAAAACGTACGAGCGTTGCCTCCCTTCACGTGGCACGCTCCTCCTGATTTATCGTACCTGTAGAGAGAGCGAGGATCAGTACAATCAATATGTACTGGCGAGTGGCTACTTAATTTCCAGGCTCTCATTTGGTTCAAGAATTTAGATAAACATTCACACAACTTGCTTTTCATGATCTTTCTAACCATCCTAGGTAATTTTATGCGAAGTATTTGATGAAACATAACCCAAATAAGTTACACTAGAATTTCCTTCGACAGAGCGCGCCGTGCAACATAAAACTTACCATCACCTTCCCTGTTAGTTGAATAATAATTTATATCAAGTATTTGAGGTGGAGGTCACTGGCATTAACTAGCCATCTTGGACATAGCCTGGTAATACGGGACCCTTGCAACGCAAGTAGCGAGCTCCTTTTCACTTCTAACATACAGGACTTATATTCTGCAAGCGAATCATTCAATTTTAATATCATTACCCGAGTTCTCATTTTAAAATAGAGGGTCGAGACGAAGGAGGTCAGCCACTCACCTTGAGTTTTTGCTTGCGGCGAGGGACTTGTAGGCTGCGCTAGACGTCGCCTATACGATCACCTGAAATCGCACAAGCAACCGATTAGAACACTGTATTATGCAAGAGTTCGATAGGAGATGTGAGTTCGAAATGTAAGCCATAAAAACCATCGAAAACATTCACGAAAATGCATTCAGAAAACCAAAGCCAAAACCAACGCAAGCGGCATGAAAAGCAGAGCAACGGGAGGTCTCTCCCGACTCAGCCGCAGAGTCAATCCTTGAGGCGCTACCCGCTGAATATGGGAATTGGTTCCGAAGAAGCCATTCCATAACGTGGAATGGATCTTAATTCAACCGTTCCCGTTCGATCGACTCGGCCGATTCTGACCTATCGGTCCCGACCGAATCGACAGCGACAGTGTTCCTTTCTCGCACACCCCGTGGACGAAAACGGGGCACGATGTAGGGACGGGGCACTACACCATAACCAACTAAAAATGTCACGCCCCGATTCCGTCGAATCGATAGTCGTCCCCCGGGCGTGATGCCGTGCGAACCTAATTTGAGATCGCACAAGGCCAAGTCATAAGGTAATCCGAGACACGAGATCTAAGAGAGTACGCAGACAAATTGATACACACAATAAGTAAAGGAAACTTGATCTTTATTGATAATGAACATCTTTTTACAGACTCCGACACAAGACTCATTGCCGCGCGGGCTACAACATGACTCGATTACAAAAGAGTGCCGATGAGATAGCCGTTCCATACATTGCACACATCCCTCAATATACACAAGTACTCCTTTGACCTGGATGGGAGGGACGCTGAGTCATTTTCCTTGGACTGTCGAGAGCCTTCAAAATGTGGAGTCGCTGAGAGATAGTCTTCGACGCACGGCCGAAGCTTCAAAAGTCACGAACGTCGCCTTGCTAGTTGGCGCGTCCTTCCTGGTTCGCGGGACCTGCAAAGAGCGAGGATCAGCACGAAACACATGTACTGGCGAATGGCTAATTAAATCCAAGCTCTGCATTTGATTCAAGAAGTTTCATAAACATGTTTGCTAGCTATTTCAATGATCTTTCTAACCATCCTGTATGATTTGCATGTTAACATGTTTTGAGGCAAGCAACTATCATGTTCATCCCGTGTCCCGTGCACCTGTTAAGTAGTGACAGGGGTTTAAAGGCCACTGGCAATGTCAAGCCATCGCGGACTATAGCATTCGGTTAGACGACGCCCCTTTCGCGTCGGGTAGCGAGCCCTGTGCAAAAGTGCCCGCATAACTCGCGTCGATGAAGGGTTGGCGCTGCTATACTCGTTCCTCCCGGGCCGAACCGGTCCCTTGGCTGAGGCAACCGTTCGAGGAACTTCACCTTGTCGACAAGTTGTCCAATGACCGTTTTCTTTGGAACTTAGTTGATTTACTCATTTTTCCGTATCGTTGCGATAAGCGTTAATAGATTCATTCGTTGGATTGGCATAGACCAAGTGTAATTGCATAGGGAAGCACGTTTTTCATTTCCAAAACCGACAGTTCGATAACAAGTGTTTCGTGAAGTATCGTGCCACGATTTCATTGATTCTATACTATTATGACAAGCATTTATTTTACTTCACATATTGAGTTTTTGAAGTAGAGGGACGGGACGAAGGAGGTCAGCCACTCGCCTTAGCTTGCTTCAAGCGAGCGACCGGTTGGCTGCGCTGTCGTCGCCTACGCGATCACCTGCAATCGCATAAGCAACTGATTAGAACACTGTGTATTTCAAGGAATTTCGATATGAATGCGAGCTCGAAAACGCGTCACGAAAACCCATCGAAAGCATTCACGAAAACGAAAGCCAAAGCCAATTCAAGTGCGGCATGAAAACCAGAGCAACGGGAGGTCTCTCCCGACTCAGCCGCAGAGCCAATCCTCGAGGCGCAACCCGCTGAATATGGGACTTGGTTCCGAAGAAGCCATTCCATAACGTGGAATGGATCTTAATTCAACCGTTCCCGTTCGATCGACTCGGGCGATTCCGACCTATCGGTCCCGACCAAATCGATAGCGACAGTGTTCCTTTCTCGCGCATCCCCGTGGACGGAGACGGGGCACGATGTAGGGACGGGGCACTACACCATAACCAACTAATAAAAAGTTTCGTCCTCGAAACTTAAAGATGAAACCTACCTCTACGAGAACAATGAAGGGAATTTATCCTTCATCTCCGATTCAAGCTCCCACGTCGACTCTTCGACCGAGTGGTTCTTCCAGAGGACGCGGACGAGAGGGATCGCTCGATTGCGCAGCAGCTTATCCTTGCGTTCTATGATTCGAACTGGTTCTTCAACGTAGGATAAGTCAGACTTTAGCTCCAGCTGGCCAAAATCTACCACGTGGCTCGGGTCGTGCACGTACTTCCGCAATTGAGAGACATGGAAGACATTGTGAACACCTTCAAGCGCCGGTGGTAGGGCAATTTTATAGGCCACTGGTGTCACGCCCCAGAACCAGAATACTGGAGAGCGGGGGCAGACATAGCCAGCTACGCAATTCCAAAGTACGTTAATACTCTGAAATCACGTATAAGTTGTCAAGACATGGGGGTTACTCTACATGCCATCAGTCAATCCTATGGTTTAACAATCCTAGGTATCTCAATCACAGGCAATTATACAAGAGCAAGAGTACGATCATCATACATACAATAGTAAGGCGTCCCGAACCATATATACATGACTGATCATGAAGCCAGTACCACAGAACTGATGACTAGCTAGAATATTAGTCGTACATGATAAGGACTAGCTATAGTCTAGAATACACATATCATGTTTATGCCCGTAGGCTACAATATCAAGAAAAATACCAAAACACGAGCTAAACACGTGCTCGGGGCTAAACGTTACAAGAAGAGAATTTACATATCAGTGGGAAAATGAAGAAGGGCCCACTGAGGCACTCTGGTGCTCCGGCTGGTCACCGTCGAGTGAATGGTACGGTAGATCCTTCGGGCTCTTCTATCAGAACCTGGCCATGCAAAACCAGTGGGGTCAGACCCCAAATAGCAAGTACCACAAAGGAGGCCGAACTATGAACTTAAAACCAGCAATCATTAGCATTCAACAAGGAGAGAAAGCAATAAGTAAAGGAGGATCGAGATTCGTGCAGTACCAATGCACTTAACCCGAACATAAGAAGGCAGTAAGTAAAGTATTTAGTAAACACAAGTAAAAGTAGACTTGTTAAGCAAACGATCCTTTAAGAGTTATGCAAAGCAAGTAGTCATATGAACAGGTGAGATAAAGTAACTAGAGAACATATTAAATAACTAGAGCTAGGCAATATACAAAGAGAGGACGAAAGTACTATTCCGGAAGCCAGGTTACAACCCTTAAACCAAACAAGGACCGAGGTTGTAACCCTTCACCTGAACAGAACTTGGTCTCTGATCATTTATTGCTAAAGGTGACAATCATTAAGTGACACTCAGAGAGTGACAAACAGGGAGTGACAATACAGAGTACAATACATTAGAGTGACAATCATTGCAATCATTATCCTGGAAACAATTAGGAACTGGATCTAAACAAGACTTAGACTGGGAAGGTGATATACGATGAGATAACCATGGGACTATTCAGATAACCAGGTTACAACCCGTAAACCAAACAAGGACCGGGATTATAACCCTTCGTCTGAACAGAACTTGGTTTCTCCCACCATTTATCGGCAAGATAAAGTAAGAAATCAGGACATGTAACAACCAAGTACAAGATCAAGACAAGACTAGACTGATCGAACTTCATCCAACATTCACGGCCAAGCAATAAGTACGGCTTGATACTTTAACTAACTAGGGTTATCACAGACCTAGTTACTAGCAAGATGCAATGAGATTATTCCACAGCCACAAGCCCTGCAGACCATCCAGGTTATCCAGGCGAATATTAGTACAATAAGGGTGCAACACATAACCGTGTGCTGGAAGTGTGCCCTACTCGTCGGCAGGCTACAAATCCATAAGCGCGCCCAGGTAACGGGATTGCCTGTAGCTGGGAAATCTCTTCATGACTACTGGATTATTCGAGTTGTTAACCTTAGTCGATTTCAGTGGGTACCCCTGACCGTGGTACTCAGAGGTCCCCGTCCTAGACATGATGCAAGACAAGACGGGTTCATTTGTACAAGCACAATTGTCCACGGTGTCCAAGTTATTCAATCCTGTCAAGTCGTGTTAGCCGTCGCAACAGCATTCGAGATATATCATGTCAGGTTTATCATGTCAACAGTGCGCCACGGCGGGCCACAATCATGTCAGGTATATCATGTCAAGTTCACTGTCAAGTTATCAGGTCAAGTTATCATGTCGGGAGTGCACCACGGCGGGTCACTATCAAGAATTATCATTATCACTTATCAAGAGTGCGCCACGACGGGCCACTATCAAGAATTATTAATCATCTTGTTACCAATCTGGAGTGTACTACAACGGGTCACCATCATGTCAAACAATTTTATTCATTTAAGAAATAACAAGCTATCAAGTGGGTCGTCGCAATATAGGCCAAGAATAGAAATGTACAGTACAATCAGGAGCTCCATATTAAAATAAAAGAAACTTGCACAGTTAGTTAATATTATATATATATATTCTTGAAGCCAAGGAAAAACTCTACAACTTTCATGTTGGGAGTTGGAAAAAATTCGAGCCATAATTCAGTCATTTAGAACATATAACAGTTAGAAATAGTCAAAATATGCATTATGCGGCCTATTCTGCGACATGCATGCAACTGCGACACCATATGCGCCTACTGCGACATGCGCCTTAATGCGGCTCATGCGCGACATGATATGCGCCTATCGCGACATGCGCCTCATGTGGCTCAACTGCGACATGATATGCGCCTATCGCGACATGCGCCTCATTGCAACATGCGCCTACTGCGACATGCGCCTACAGCGACATCATATTCGTCAACTGCGACATGCGTCAATAGAGACATCATATGCGCCAACTGCGACATGCGCCAACAGTGACATCATATTCGTCAACTGCGACATGCGTCAACAGAGACATCATATGCGCCAACTGCGACATGCGCCAACAGCGACATCATATTCGTCAACTGCGACATGCGTCAACAGAGACATCATATGCGCCAACTGCGACATGATATGCGGCTACCGCGACATGCGCTTCATTGCAACATACGCCTTCTGCGACATGCGCCTTCTGCGACATGCTGTTCATGCTGCAGATGAACATAGAAATGACCAGAAATTACTTTGGCCATAACTTCCTCATCCGAAGTCGAAATCAAGCGAAACAAAAGCCAAAACTGCATGAAATTAAATTCTCTACAACATGGAACTATTAGTTTTCGTAAACAAGTAAGTTTGGTAGATCAAAACCCAAGAAAACCAAAAATAATATAAACTTAGATCTACAAGAATCCACCCGGTAAAATCAAAAACTCCAAGTTCTAAACATGCTTAAAATCATGCAAGGAAGAAGATGGAACAATCAAAAGTAAATTTGTTCAAGGTTCGGCAAGGTGTACTTGCCTCTCCTCCTTGGTGAAGAAGGAAAGAAGAAGAAGAAGATGAAGATGGAAAATGAAATGAATAATGGAGGAGAGAGAGTGGTAGATGGCTTATATAAAAAGCCCAAGCAATCTCCACCATTCATTCCTCTCCACTCAATCTAAACCATACACCTCTCTCATAAGGAACCAACTAAACCAAACCAAGTCCAAGCCAAACCAAACCATGTAAACCAAACCAATAAAACCAAGTCAAATCAAATTAAAACCAAGTCATGATTCATACCAAAATAAATAAAACAAGCCAGTATACGGGTCACTCGACGATTGTCAGAAATCCGTACAATGACAATTTCAGCAACTTTAAATATTCTCAAAATTCAGGAAATACGAAATACAGCTCAAATAAATATGTATCCATATAAAATACTGATACAGTGAGGCGGGCCTCACAACTCTCCACCCCTTAGAAAAATTCTGTCCTCGGAATTTCCTGAGGCTAGTCGAGCAAGATAACAAAACAAAAGCTCCAGGAACTCAACAATCTCAATAAATCAAGCACGGCATATAAGTAAAGTAAAACAATCAGTAATGTAATTAAATGCATAAGCGGTAAATAAATGCACAAGAACAAATACAATCATGATCAAGAAGGGCTGGAGGCATATGGATCAATATGTCTCCTGAGACAGTTGTGTAGAAACCAACGTCCTCGCTGGCCTAAGCTGACTCCCAAAAATGGATAAAAGTCAAGCCTCAAGGTAAGTCGGTACCAATAACTTAGTTCAAGACATGACTCTACCCAGGACGTATCATCGTAGTTGAAACAGATACATGAACTTTATCACCTGTCTCAAGATACGAAGACAGAAACGACTGGCTGATCGGAATGGACTGACATCTCTGCCTGCATGCTGAGACTGATCCTCCATAACTGGCATGGCTGAAAAATGCTGAGCTGCCCTCGACAAAACACGAACAAGATAATCAGAAGGATCAAGAACAATGCCCTTGAAAGTTGAAGGACACAAGATCAAATCATGGGAACAGGAATGACCAACGATCAAAACAGATATCAAGTCAAGTATCAGAGATAGAGAATAATCCGAAGGAGATCAATAAAGATAATCGTGATTGAGATATCTAAACATGGTAACCCCCACAAATCTGAAAATCGAGACCTGCGTGGGCCACCACTAAAACCATGTCACGCCCCAGAACCAGAATACTGGAGAGCGGGGGCAGACATAGCCAGCTACGCAATTCCAAAGTACGTTAATACTCTGAAATCACGTATAAGCTGTCAAGAAATGGGGGTTACTCTACATGCCATCAGTCAATCCTATGGTTTAACAATCCTAGGTATCTCAATCACAGGCAATTATACAAGAGCAAGAGTACGATCATCATACATACAATAGTAAGGCGTCCCGAACCATATATACATGACTGATCATGAAGCCAGTACACAGAACTGATGACTAGCTAGAATATTAGTCGTACATGATAAGGACTAGCTATAGTCTAGAATACACATATCATGTTTATGCCCGTAGGCTACAATATCAAGAAAAATACCAAAACACGAGCTAAACACGTGCTCGGGGCTAAACGTTACAAGAAGAGAATTTACATATCAGTGGGAGAATGAAGAAGGGCCCACTGAGGCACTCTGGTGCTCCGGCTGGTCACCGTCGAGTGAATGGTACGGTAGATCCTTCGGGCTCTTCTATCAGAACCTGGCCATACAAAACCAGTGGGGTCAGACCCCAAATAGCAAGTACCACAAAGGAGGCCGAACTATGAACTTAAAACCAGCAATCATTAGCATTCAACAAGAAGAGAAAGCAATAAGTAAAGGAGGATCGAGATTCGTGCAGTACCAATGCACTTAACCCGAACATAAGAAGGCAGTAAGTAAAGCATTTAGTAAACACAAGTAAAAGTAGACTTGTTAAGCAAACGATCCTTTAAGAGTTATGCAAAGCAAGTAGTCATATGAACAGGTGAGATAAAGTAACTAGAGAACATATTAAATAACTAGAGCTAGGCAATATACAAAGAGAGGACGAAAGTACTATTCCGGAAGCCAGGTTACAACCCTTAAACCAAACAAGGACCGAGGTTGTAACCCTTCACCTGAACAGAACTTGGTCTCTGATCATTTATTGCTAAAGGTGACAATCATTAAGTGACACTCAGAGAGTGACAAACAGGGAGTGACAATACAGAGTACAATACATTAGAGTGACAATCATTGCAATCATTATCCTGGAAACAATTAGGAACTGGATCTAAATAAGACTTAGACTGGGAAGGTGATATACGATGAGATAACCATGGGACTATTCAGATAACCAGGTTACAACCCGTAAACCAAACAAGGACCGGGGTTGTAACCCTTCGTCTGAACAGAACTTGGTTTCTCCCACCATTTATCGGCAAGATAAAGTAAGAAATCAGGACATGTAACAACCAAGTACAAGATCAAGACAAGACTAGACTGATCGAACTTCATCCAACATTCACGGCCAAGCAATAAGTACGGCTTGATACTTTAACTAACTAGGGTTATCACAGACCTAGTTACTAGCAAGATGCAATGAGATTATTCCACAGCCACAAGCCCTGCAGACCATCCAGGTTATCCAGGCGAATATTAGTACAATAAGGGTGCAACACATAACCGTGTGCTGGAAGTGTGCCCTACTCGTCGGCAGGCTACAAATCCACAACCGCGCCCAGGTAACGGGAATGCCTGTAGCTGGGAAATCTCTTCATGACTACTGGATTATTCGAGTTGTTAACCATAGTCGATTTCAGTGGGTACCCCTGACCGTGGTACTCAGAGGTCCCCGTCCTAGACATGATACAAGACAAGACGGGTTCATTTGTACAAGCACAATCGTCCACAGTGTCCAAGTTATTCAATCTTGTCAAGTCGTGTTAGCCGTCGCAACAGCATTCGAGATATATCATGTCAGGTTTATCATGTCAACAGTGAGCCACGGCGGGCCACAATCATGTCAGGTATATCATGTCAAGTTCACTGTCAAGTTATCAGGTCAAGTTATCATGTCGGGAGTGCACCACGGCGGGTCACTATCAAGAATTATCATTATCACTTATCAAGAGTGCGCCACGACGGGCCACTATCAAGAATTATTAATCATCTTGTTACCAATCTGGAGTGTACTACAACGGGTCACCATCATGTCAAACAATTTTATTCATTTAAGAAATAACAAGCTATCAAGTGGGTCGTCGCAATATAGGCCAAGAATAGAAATGTACAGTACAATCAGGAGCTCCATATTAAAATAAAAGAAACTTGCACAGTTAGTTAATATTATATATATATATTTTTGAAGCCAAGGAAAAACTCTACAACTTTCATGTTGGGAGTTGGAAGAAATTCGAGTCATAATTCAGTCATTTAGAACATATAACAGTTAGAAATAGTCAAAATATGCATTATGCGGCCTATTCTGCGACATGCATGCAACTGCGACACCATATGCGCCTACTGCGACATGCGCCTTAATACGGCTCATGCGCGACATGATATGCGCCTATCGCGACATGCGCCTCATGTGGCTCAACTGCGACATGATATGCGCCTATCGCGACATGCGCCTCATTGCAACATGCGCCTACTGCGACATGCGCCTACAGCGACATCATATTCGTCAACTGCGACATGCGTCAACAGAGACATCATATGCGCCAACTGCGACATGCGCCAACAGCGACATCATATTCGTCAACTGTGACATGCGTCAACAGAGACATCATATGCGCCAACTGCGACATGCGCCAACAGCGACATCATATTCGTCAACTGCGACATGCGTCAACAGAGACATCATATGCGCCAACTGCGACATGATATGCGGCTACCGCGACATGCGCTTCATTGCAACATACGCCTTCTGCGACATGCGCCTTCTGCGACATGCTGTTTATGCTGCAGATGAACATAGAAATGACCAGAAATTACTTTGGCCATAACTTCCTCATCCGAAGTCGAAATCAAGCGAAACAAAAGCCAAAACTGCATAAAATTAAATTCTCTACAACATGGAACTATTAGTTTTCGTAAACAAGTAAGTTTGGTAGATCAAAACCCAAGAAAACCAAAAATAATATAAATTTAGATCTACAAGAATCCACCCGGTAAAATCAAAAACTCCAAGTTCTAAACATGCTTAGAATCATGCAAGGAAGAAGATGGAACATTCAAAAGTAAATTTGTTCGAGGTTCGGCAAGGTGTACTTGCCTCTCCTCCTTGGTGAAGAAGGAAAGAAGAAGAAGAAGATGAAGATGGAAAATGAAATGAATAATGGAGGAGAGAGAGTGGTAGATGGCTTATATAACAAGCTCAAGCAATCTCCACCATTCATTCCTCTCCACTCAATCTAAACCATACACCTCTCTCATAAGGAACCAACTAAACCAAACCAAGTCCAAGCCAAACCAAACCATGTAAACCAAACCAATAAAACCAAGTCAAATCAAATTAAAACCAAGTCATGATTCATACCAAAATAAATGAAACAAGCCAGTATACGGGCCACCCGACGATTGTCAGAAATCCGTACAATGACAATTTCAGCAACTTTAAATATTCTTAAAATTCAGAAAATACGAAATACAGCTCAAATAAATATATATCCGTATAAAATACTGATACAGTGAGGCGGGCCTCACAACTGGCGCGACCCGTTCGAGTATTTCGAACGGCCCAACGAATCTCGGACTCAGCTTTCCTTTCGCGCCGAACCGACTAACTCCCCGCATGGGCGACACCTTGAGGAATACGTGATCGCCTACTTGAAACTCGAGTGGTCGACGATGAATGTCCGCGTAGCTTTTCTGGCGACTCTGTGCGGTCTTTAATCTTTCCCGAATGAGCTTGACCTTTTCCACAGTCTGTTCTACCAGCTCCGGGCCGAGTATCTGCCGTTCCCCGACTTCATCCCAGTAAATAGGAGATCTGCACTTCCGGCCGTACAAGGCTTCATACGGCGCCATTTGGATGCTGGATTGGTAGCTATTGTTGTATGCAAATTCCGCCAGCGGTAGGTGGACGTCCCAGCTTGATTTGAAGTCGATAGCGCAGAGCCGTATCATGTCTTCAAGAATCTGGTTGACGCGCTCCGTTTGGCCGTCGGTCTGAGGATGGTAAGCTGAGCTGAACTGCAACTTGGTTCCCAGCGCCGACTGAAGGCTACTCCAGAATCGCGACATGAACCGTAAATCCCGATCAGAGACGATGGATACTGGAACTCCGTGCAGCCGTACTATCTCGTCAAGATAAATCTGTGCCAGGCGATCAACGCTCCAAGTAACTTTGATGGCGATAAAGTGCGCTGACTTGGTTAATCGATCGACGATGACCCAGATGGCGTCGTTCCCCCGTGGTGTCTTCGACAGGCCAACAATAAAATCCATAGTGACATGATTCCATTTCCACTCGGGAATAGCGAGGTTCTGCATCTCCCCGCCCGGTCGCTGATGCTCAGCTTTCACCTGCTGACAGGCCATGCATTGCGACACGAAGAGCGCCACATCTCTCTTCATCCCGTGCCACCAAAAGGTCGTGCGGAGGTCCTTATACATTTTGGTACTGCCTGGATGCAAAGTGTATTTCGCATAGTGCGCCTCCGCCAGGATCTCCTTTCTAAGTTCTGAATCGTCCGGAACGCATAGCCTACCCTTCAATCGAAGCACGCCGGTTTCGTCTTCCGCAAAGTCGGTCGTCCTGCCTGTCGAAATTAGCTCTCGCACTTTCTTTAGGTACGAATCGTCTGTCTGAGCGGTCTTGATCTTATTCAGCAAGCTCGGCTCCAACTGTAACTTTGCCAACTGCACGTTCCGGAATCTGACTCGGAGCTCGATGCCCATCTCTTCAAGGTCGCGTAGCAGTCGAGGGTCGATGGATAACGAGGCAAGGTACTTCCGACTCAAAGCGTACGCCACAACATTTCCCTTTCCCGGTGTGTAGTCGATAGTCAAGTCGTAATCCTTGATTAGTTCCAGCCAACGCCTTTGCCGCAAGTTCAGCTCCTTCTGCGTGAATAGATACTTGAGGCTCTTGTGATCGGTATAGATCGTGCATGCCACACCATAGAGATAGTGCCACCACAATTTCAACGCAAACACAATCGTCGCTAACTCCAGGTCGTGCGTGGGATAATTTTTCTCGTGCGACTTTAGCTGTCGGGACGCAAAAGATATCACCTTGTTCCGCTGCATCAGCACGCACCCCAAGCCCTGACCGGACGCGTCGCTAAATATCTGGAAACCCTCAGTCCCTTCTGGAAGTGCGAGTATCGGGGCCGAGACGAGCCTCTGCTTCAACTCTTGGAACGCAGCTTCACAGTTGTCTGACCATTCAAAGGCGACTCCTTTCTGGGTGAGGCGAGTCAGAGGCGATGCGATCTTCGCGAAGTCTTTCACGAAGCGTCGGTAGTATCCAGCTAGGCCAAGGAAACTTCGAATCTCGCCGACGGACGCTGGCCGCTTCCAATCGACAACGGCTTCAACTTTCTTTGGGTCGACCGCAATGCCTTCAGCAGAAATGATGTGTCCGAGGAATGCGATGCTGCTAAGCCAGAATTCACATTTGCTTCGCTTCGCGTAGAGTTGATTTTCTCGAAGGGTCTGAAGCACGGTCCGCAGATGCTCAGTATGCTGCTGCTTATTCTTCGATTAGACGAGTAAATCATCGATAAAGACCACTACGAACTTGTCGAGGAAGGGTCGGAACACCCGATTCATTAAATCCATGAAGGCAGCAGGGGCGTTCGTTAGGCCGAACGGCATTACCAGGAACTCGTAATGGCCGTATCGAGTGCGGAAGGCAGACTTCGGCACATCGTCCGGCTTGATCTTGAGTTGATGATAACCCGAACGCAGATCAATTTTAGAGAACACCGTGGCTCCTTGGAGCTGATCGAACAGATCATCTATGCGGGGCAGGGGATACTTGTTCCGGACGGTGGCTTTATTCAGCTCGCGGTAGTCGATACAAAGACGCATAGAGCCGTCCTTCTTCTTGACAAATAGTACGGGCGCTCCCCACGGCGAGACGCTGGGTCGGATGAATCCCTTGTCGAGCAATTCCTGTAACTGCACCTTGAGTTCTTTAAGCTCTGCAGGGGCCATTCTGTACGGGGTCTTCGAGATCGGTCGAGTGTCGGAGAAGGTATCGATAGTGAACTCAATCTCTCGATCGGGCGGCATGCCGGGCAACTCGTCCGGGAACACATCGGGGAATTCTGCCACAACGTCGGTCTGACCCGCGTTTGCACCATCCTGTCGCATGTCTCGAACGGAAGCCAGATAGCCTTCGCACCCGGAATGCAGCATCCGTCGAGCAGATATCGCAGAGATCACCATGCAGGTCGGCGACGCCTCACCACACGAGTAGCAGAATTTAGGCACTCCCGGTATGCGGAAAGTGACTTTCTTCTCAGCGCAGTCTATGGTTGCGTTGCACGGACCGAGCCAATCCATCCCCAGAATGATGTCGTAGTCTTTAATGTCTAAAACTATCGCATCAAGACTGACCTGTTGACCACCTATACAGATGATTCCGTCTCCGCAGACTAAATTCGCAGCTAGTGGTATGCCCGACGGGATATTAACAGTAAGCTCAAGACCGAGCGGTGTCAGAGGAAATTTGTGTTCGGCGACGAAGTCCGTCGATATGAAACTATGCGTGGCACCTGAATCAAACAATACACGAACAGGTTTATTATTGAATTGCAGTATACCTGTCACAACTGTGTCAGATGCGAACACTTCGTCTCGGGTCATGGCGTAGACACGGCCCTGAGCATTGGGGCGACGGTCTTGGCCATTCTGTGGTGTGGTCGGTGGAGCCCGAGGTGCTTGGCCTCGGTTTTGTTGATGTTGTGGGCGCTGGCTCGACGTAGCTTCCGGACAGTCCCTTACGAGATGATCTCTTTTGCCGCATGCGAAACAGACTCTGTTCTTAAGTCGGCAGTCGGTGTCCAGGTGCCCGTCCTTGTGGCAGAAATTACAGACCATCCGTTCCTTCGTCTGGTTGCCGTGATGTTGACGCTTATGTGCGTTGTTGCCTCCCGCATAACTATGGCGTTTGTTATTAGAGTTAACAGCACCGGTAGTAGTAGGAGGATACTCGGACTCCAGACGGATGGCGTGGTTGAGTGCCTCGCCCACAGTTTTGTATTCCGGCACCGAGACATGTGCACGGATAGTGGAACGCAGGCCCACTACGAATCGCTTTGCTCGGCTTGCAGTAGTAGGTAGATAGTCACCAGCGAACTTGGCCAGTTTGTTGAATTTGGCCGCATATTGTCGTACAGTCATATTCCCTTGCGTCAGCTGTATGAACTCGTTCTCCTTTTCCTGTCGCACGGCTGCAGAAAGATATTCGTTCTTGAACGCATTTCTGAATGTCGCCCATGAGATCGCCGCTGTCTCGTCTTCACGTCGAATAGCCCGCTTCTGCACAGCCCACCAATCGTGCGCGTTCATTCGAAGTAATAGTTGAGCACACGCGACTTTCTTTGGGTCCTCGACATCCAGAAGCTCGAACTTGTCTTCCAGCTCCTCCAACCAGTCGATCGCCACCGCGGGATCTTCTGTGCCGTTGAAGGAAGTGCGGCAGCTTTTAGTGAACTTTGACACGTCGAAATTGGAACTTCTCGGTGCTGCAGGTGAGAGCACGGGCGCCTCTGGTTCGGCTTCGTTGGATCGAACCGCAGGCTGGGTCACGGCAGGTGTCATCGTTGAGTTGTTGTTGCCGACGATCGACTGTACGATCTGCTGGAGGGTATTCAGCTGCTGCTGCTGCAGCTTGAATTGAGCCTCGAACCGACTCTCAAATTGAGCCTGACGAGCCTCTGCTTGCTGATGATGGAGCTCGTTTTGACGTTGCTGCATTTCAAGCATTTGCAGCATACGTTGCATCGGGTCGCCGGAAGATCCGGCTACAGTAGGCGTCATTCCCGTTGGGTTAACGGAATGCTCGGGCCTAGAAGCACTCGAGCCGCTCGAAGCGCTCGTCTCGTCTTCCGCCTGAGCTCCCGTAACTGCAGGGAAAAAGGAAGGCAACTCTCGTTAGTTTCAGAAAATGTCCTGGGTTCAGCGTATGGAACAACTCTTCTCATCGACACGAGGTCAACGGTCGGAGACTAGAATTCGACACGAGAGGCCAAGGACGTAAAGCCGTGCTCTGATACCATTATGTCACGCCCCGATTCCGTCGAATCGATAGTCGTCCCCCGGGCGTGATGCCGTGCGAACCTAATTTGCGATCGCACAAGGCCAAGTCATAAGGTAATCCGAGACACGAGATCTAAGAGAGTACGCAGACAAATTGATACACACAATAAGTAATGGAAACTTGATCTTTATTGATAATGAACATCTTTTTACAGACTCCGACACAAGACTCATTGCCGTGCGGGCTACAACATGACTCGATTACAAAAGAGTGCCGATGAGATAGCCGTTCTATACATTGCACACATCCCTCAATATACACAAGTACTCCATTGACCTGGATGGGAGGGACGCTGAGTCATTTTCCTTGGACTGTCGAGAGCCTTCAAAATGTGGAGTCGCTGAGAGATAGTCTTCGACGCACGGCCGAAGCTTCAAAAGTCACGAACGTCGCCTTGCTAGTTGGCGCGTCCTTCCTGGTTCGCGGGACCTGCAAAGAGCGAGGATCAGCACGAAACACATGTACTGGCGAATGGCTAATTAAATCCAAGCTCTGCATTTGATTCAAGAAGTTTCATAAACATGTTTGCTAGCTATTTCAATGATCTTTCTAACCATCCTGTATGATTTGCATGTTAACATGTTTTGAGGCAAGCAACTATCATGTTCATCCAGTGTCCCGTGCACCTGTTAAGTAGTGACAGGGGTTTAAAGGCCACTGGCAATGTCAAGCCATCGCGGACTATAGCATTCGGTTAGACGACGCCCCTTTCGCGTCGGGTAGCGAGCCCTGTGCGAAAGTGCCCGCATAACTCGCGCCGATGAAGGGTTGGCGCTGCTACACTCGTTCCTCCCGGACCGAACCGGTCCCTTGGCCGAGGCAACCGTTCGAGGAACTTCACCTTGTCGACAAGTTGTCCAATGACCGTTTTCTTTGGAACTTAGTTGATTTACTCATTTTTCCGTATCGTTGCGATAAGCGTTAATAGATTCATTCGTTGGATTGGCATAGACCAAGTGTAATTGCATAGGGAAGCACGTTTTTCATTTCCAAAACTGACAGTTCGATAACAAGTGTTTCGTGAAGTATCGTGCCACGATTTCATTGATTCTATACTATTATGACAAGCATTTATTTTACTTCACATGTTGAGTTTTTGAAGTAGAGGGACGGGACGAAGGAGGTCAGCCACTCGCCTTAGCTTGCTTCAAGCGAGCGACCGGTTGGCTGCGCTGTCGTCGTCTACGCGATCACCTGCAATCGCATAAGCAACTGATTAGAACACTGTGTATTTCAAGGAATTTCGATATGAATGCGAGCTCGAAAACGCGTCACAAAAACCTATCGAAAGCATTCACGAAAACGAAAGCCAAAGCCAATTCAAGTGCGGCATGAAAACCAGAGCAACGGGAGGTCTCTCCCGACTCAGCCGCAGAGCCAATCCTCGAGACGCAACCCGCTGAATATGGGACTTGGTTCCGAAGAAGCCATTCCATAACGTGGAATGGATCTTAATTCAACCGTTCCCGTTCGATCGACTCGGCCGATTCCGACCTATCGGTCCCGACCAAATCGATAGCGACAGTGTTCCTTTCTCGCGCATCCCCGTGGACGGAGACGGGGCACGATGTAGGGACGGGGCACTACAAAAAATAAGTTTTGTCCTCGAAACTTAAGGACAGAAAATAGCTCTATGAAAATAATAA
This sequence comes from Iris pallida, assembly GCA_029216955.1. Taxonomy (NCBI): domain Eukaryota; kingdom Viridiplantae; phylum Streptophyta; class Magnoliopsida; order Asparagales; family Iridaceae; genus Iris; species Iris pallida. The sequence goes on along the minus strand of JANAVB010005596.1, from coordinate 12,045,728 downwards.
AGAAAACTTTTCTTTCATCTCTGACTCGAGTTCCCATGTCGACTCTTCCGCCGCATGGTTCCTCCAGAGTACGCAAACAAGAGGGATCACTCGACTTCGCAACAGCTTATCCTTGCGTTCTAAGATTTGAATTGGCTCTTCAACGTAGGATAAGTCAGACTTTAGCTCCAGTTGGCCAAAATCCACCATGTGGCTAGGGTCGTGCACGTACTTCCGCAGCTGAGAGACGTGGAAGACATTGTGCACACCTTCAAGTGCCGGCGGTAGAGCAATTTTATAGGCCACTGGGGTGACTCGCTCGAGTATTTCAAACGGCCCAACAAATCTCAGACTCAGCTTTCCCTTCGTGCCGAACCGAGTAACTCCTCGCATAGGCGACACCTTCAGGAATACGTGATCGCCCACCTGGAACTCAAGTGGTCTTCGATGGGTGTCGGCGTAGCTCTTTTGCCGACTCTGTGCAATCTTCAGTCTTTCCCGAATTAGCTTGACCTTTTCAACAGTCTGTTCCACCAGCTCCGGGCCGAGTATCTGCCGTTCCCCGACTTCATCCCAGCAAATGGGCGATCTGCACTTCCGGCAGTACAAAGCTTCATACGGCACCATTTGGATGCTGGATTGGTAGCTATTGTTGTATGCAAATTCTGCCAGCGGTAGGTGGACGTCCCAGCTTGATTTGAAGTCAATTGCGCAGAGCCGTAGCATGTCTTCGAGAATCTGATTAACGCGCTCCGTTTGGCCGTCGGTCTGAGGATGGTAAGCTGAGCTGAACTACAATTTGGTACCCAGCGTCGACTGAAGGCTACTCCAGAATCGCGACATGAACCATGAATCTCGATCAGAGACGATGGATACTGGAACTCCGTGCAGCCGTACTATCTTGTCAAGATAAATCTGTGCCAGGCGATCAACGCTCCAAGTAACTTTGATGGCGATAAAGTGCGCTGACTTGGTTAATCGATCGACGATGACCCAGATGGCGTCGTTCCCCCGTGGTGTCTTCGGCAGGCCAACAATAAAATCCATAGTGACGTGATCCCACTTCCACTCAGGAATAGCGAGGTTCTGCATCTTCCCGCCTGGTCGCTGATGCTCAGCTTTCACCTGCTGACAGGCCATGCATTGCGACACGAAGAGCGCCACGTCTCTCTTCATCCCGTGCCACCAGAAGGTCGTGCGGAGGTCCTTATACATCTTGGTACTGCCTGGATGCAAGGTATATTTCGCATGATGCGCCTCCGACATTATCTTCTTTCGCAGTTCTGAATCATCCGAAACACATAGTCGGCCATTCAATCTCAGCACGCCGGTCTTGTCTTCCGTAAAGTCGGTCGTACTACCTGTCGAAATCCGCTCGTGTATTTTCTTCAGGTACGGATCATCCTTCTGAGCGACCATGATCTTTTCCAGCAAACTCGGCTCTAACTGCAGCTGCGTCAACCGTACATCCCTGAATCGAACCCGGAGATCGATGCCCATTTCTTCTAGATCTTGTAGTAGTCTGCGGTTGATGGATAGCGAGGCACGATATTTTCGACTCAGAGCGTTCGCCACAACATTTCCCTTGCCCGGAGTGTAGTCGATCGTCAAGTCATAGTCGTTGATCAGTTCGAGCCAGCGCCTCTGTCGCAAGTTCAATTCCTTCTGAGTGAAGAGATACTTGAGGCTCTTGTGGTCGGTATAGATCGCACACGCCACACCATATAGATAGTGACGCCACAATTTCAATGCGAACACAATCGCCGCTAACTCCAAGTCGTGCGTAGGATAGTTCTTCTCGTGCGACTTTAACTGTCTGGAGGCGAAGGATATCACCTTGTTTTGCTGCATGAGCACACATCCCAAGCCCTGGTCTGAAGCATCGCTGAATATCTGAAACCCTCTGGCCCATCCGGAAGTGCGAGTATAGGTGCCGAAATTAGTCGCTGTTTTAGCTCCTGGAATGAAGCTTCACAGTCATCCGACCACTCATACACGACTCCCTTTTGAGTGAGGCGAGTCAGTGGCGATGCAATATTCGCGAAGTCTTTCACGAAGCGTCGATAGTATCCCGCCAAACTAAGAAAGCTTCGAATCTCACTAGGAGACGCAGGTCGCTTCCAATCAGCAACAGCTTCCACTTTCTTCGGGTCGACTGTAATACCTTCGGACGAAATGATATGACCAAGAAAGGATATGCTGCTTAGCCAAATTTCGCACTTACTCTGCTTCACGTACAACTCATGTTCTCGAAGTGTCTGGAGCACGACCCGTAGATGTTCTGCATGCTGCGCCCTGTCCTTCGAGTAGACGAGAATATCATCAATAAAGACTACCACAAATTTATCAAGGAAGGGTCGAAATACCCGGTTCATTAGATCCATGAAGGCGGCAGGAGCGTTCGTCAGGCCGAATGGCATCACCAGGAACTCGTAGTGGCCGTATCGAGTGCGAAAGGCGGACTTTTGCACGTCGTCTGACTTGATCTTGAGTTGATGATAGCCTGAGCGGAGATCAATCTTCGAAAATACCGAGGCGCCTTGCAGTTGATCGAATAAGTCATCTATGCGGGACAATAGGTACTTGTTCCGGATGGTGGCCTTGTTTAACTCTCGGTAATCGACGTACAGACGCATGGACCCATCCTTCTTCTTCACGAACAACACGGGCGCTCCCCACGGTGAAACACTAGGCCGAATAAATCCTCTGTCGAGTAACTCTTGTAACTGGACCTTGAGTTCATTCAGCTCGACGGGGGCCATTCTGTACGGGGCCTTGGAAATCGGTCGGGTATCGGGGAATGTATCGATGCTGAACTCAATTTTTCTGTCGGGGGGCATGCCGGGTAGCTCGTCCGGGAACACATCAGGGAATTCTGCCACAACGTCGGTCTGACCCGTGTTTGCATCATCCTGTCGCATGTCTCGGACGGACGCCAAATAGCTTTCGCACCCAGAATACAGCATCCTCCGAGCAGAAATCGCCGAGATCAGCATGCAGGTCGACGACGCCTCACCACACGAAAAACAGAATTCAGGCACTCTTGGTATGTGGAAGGTGACCGTCTTTCCGGCGCAGTCTATGGTTGCGTTGCACGGCCCGAGCCAATCCATTCCCAGAATGATGTCAAAGTCCTTCATATTTAGAACTATCACGTCAAGACCGATCTTTTGACCGCCGATACAGATAATCCTGTCGGCGCAGGCTAATTTTGTGAGTATTGGTGTGCCCGAAGGTGTGCTTACGCTAAGGTCGAGATCTAATGATATTACAGGAAATTTGTGCTCGGCGGCAAAGTCCGCCGATATAAAACTATGTGAAGCACCTGAATCAAATAGTACACGAGCAGGCACATTATTGAAATTTAGTATACCTGTCACGACCGCATCTGATGCATGCACTTCATCTCGAGTCATGGCGTAGACGCGGCCCTGGGCATTGGGGCGACGGTCTTGGCCATTTTGCGGTACGGGTTGATGGGCTCGAGGCGCTGGAACTTGATTCCCTGGACGGTTCTGTTGGGGCGCCATTGGACGGTGCTGTTGGGGCGCCGTTGGGTTCGGCCTTCTGGTTGGACACTCAGCACAAGTGTGGCCCTTCTTGCCACAGTTCCAGTATCCACCCTCTGGTACCTGGCAATCGTCGATCGTGTGACCGATATTATGACATCGGTTGCAGTAAGGCCGTGGATTACGCCCTTGATATCCACTTTGGGGCCCATTGTTCGAACGCTTGGTCACGTTGTTCCCTTCCGCGTGGCTAGGGCGTTTGTGATTGGAGGTATGCACAGCGCCGGCAGCACCTGGAGGATATTGGCATTCAAGGCGGAGGGCGTGGTTGAGAGACTCTCCCATCGTTTTGTATTGCGGAACGGACACATGGGCGTAGATGGATGGTCGTAGACCCACTTTGAACCGTCGAGCACGACTTGCCAGGGAGGGCAGGAATTCTCCAGCAAACTTGGCTAACTTGTTGAACTCTGCCGCATACTGCCGCACCGTCATATTCCCTTGCCTTAGCTGCATAAATTCATTCACCTTCTCTTTTCGAACGGCTTCAGGAAGGTACTCAATCTCGAACGCCTCTCGGAAGGTGGTCCAAGATATTGCCGCTGTCTCGTTGTCGCGTCTGATTGCTCGCTTTTGTACGGCCCACCAGTCGTACGCGTTCAATCGGAGTAGAAGTTGAGCGCATGCGATTTTTTTGGACTCATCGACACCCAGAAGCTCGAACTGGTCTTCCAACTCCTCCAGCCAATCGATCGCCAACGAAGGGTCTTCAGTACCGCAGAAGGAAGTACGAAAGCTCTTTGTGAATTTTGACACGTCGAAGTTGGAACTTCTCGGTGCTGCAGGCATAAGCTCGGGTACCTCCGGTTCGACTTCACTTTGTCTGGCCGCAGGCTCGGTCACGGCAGGAGTTGTCACGGAGTTGTTGTTGTTGTTGGCCACCACTGTCTGTACAATCTGCTGAAGAGTATCAAGCTGCTTCTGCTGCAACTTGAATTGTGCATCGAATCGGGCCTCGAACTGGGTCTAGCGTGCCTCTACCTCCCGTCGATGTGCCTCTGTCTCCCGTCGATGTTGCTCATTCAGGCGTTGATTCTCCTGAGCTTGTTGTTGTTGCGCTTCCAGCATGCGCAACATCCGTTCCATGGCATCGTTAGAGGGTCCGGGCCTCGAGCTACTCGAGCCGCTCGAAGCACTTTCTTCGTTTGCCGCCACATTCACCGCCGCACCTTCTGGGATTTTGAAGGTAAAAATACATTAGTCACAAAACTTATTTCAGACTCCCTCGTATGGAACGACATATCTCATCGACACGAGACCAACGATTTGAGACTGGAAACTCGACACTAGAGGCCAAGGATGTAAAGCCGTGTTCTGATACCAATATGTCACGCCCCGATTCCGTAGAATCGATAGTCGTCCCCCGGGCGTAATGCCGTGCAAGCCTAAGTTGCGCTCGCACAAGACATAGTCATAAGGTTATCCGAAACACAACAACAAGAGAATGCGCAGAGTAAATTGAACACACATTATAGAGAAGGAAATTTAAGCTTTATTGATAATGAACATCATTTTACAGACTCGATACAAAGGCGCCGTGCAGGCTTTTTACAAACTGACTCCATTACAAAATGTACGTCGACGAGATAGCCATTCCATACATTCATCCCTTGATTGTATAACCAAAATTACAAAAACACCTGGGATGGTGGGAAGTCGCTCCATCTGTCTTCAATCTCCAATAACGGAGTCTTCAAAGGTTTGATCCAAGCTTCGATGCACGAACGAAACTTCAAAACACACGAACGTTGCCTCCCTTTACGTGGCACGCTCCTGATTTATCGTACCTGTAGAGAGAGCGAGGATCAGTACAATCAACATGTACTGGCGAGTGGCTACTTAATTTCCAGGCTCTCATTTGGTTCAAGAATTTAGATAAACATTCACACAACTTGCTTTTCATGATCTTTCTAACCATCCTAGGTAATTTTATGCGAAGCATTTGATGAAACATAACCCAAATAAGTTACACTAGAATTTTCTTCGGCAGAGCGCGTCGTGTAACTTAAAACTTACCATCACCTTCCTTGTTAGTTGAATAACAATTTATATCAAGTATTTGAGGTGGAGGTCACTGGCATTAACTAGCCATCTTGGACATAGCCTGGTAATACGGGACCCTTGTAACGCAAGTAGCGAGCTCCGATGCAAGTCCCCGTCTTACCGATTGCCTATTACCCAGCTCGGCTATAACCTGTTTCTTCCTAGGCCGAGTCGGTCCCGTGGCCTTGGGTTGCCGCTCGAAGAAACCATCGCCCTTGTCGACAAGTTGTCCATGACTATGATAGGTTAACATGGTGTATTTTAGGATACCTTTGGGGCTTGTTATGTAATCAATTCATTTACTTGGTCGTTTTGTAGGCCTAAAATAATTCTATCTCTTTTCAACACAACTCGTTTCTTTTTCACTTCTAACATACAGGACTTATATTCTGCAAGCGAATCATTCAATTTTAATATCATTACCCGAGTTCTCATTTTGAAATAGAGGGTCGAGACGAAGGAGGTCAGCCACTCACCTTGAGTTTTTGCTTGCGGCGAGGGACTTATTGGCTGCGCTAGACGTCGCCTACGCGATCACTTAAAATCGCACAAGCAACCGATTAGAACACTGTATTATGCAAGAGTTCGATAGGAGATGCGAGTTCGAAATGTAAGCCATAAAAACTATCAAAAACATTCACGAAAACGCATTCAGAAAACCAAAGCCAAAACCAACGCAAGCGGCGTGAAAAGCAGAGCAACGGGAGGTCTCTCCCGACTCAGCCGCAGAGTCAATCCTTGAGGCGCTACCCGCTGAATATGGGAATTGGTTCCGAAGAAGCCATTCCATAACGTGGAATGGATCTTAATTCAACCGTTCTCGTTCGATCGACTCGGCCGATTCCGATCTATCGGTCCCGACCGAATCGACAGCGACAGTGTTCCTTTCTCGCGTACCCCGTGGACAAAAACGGGGCACGATGTAGGGATGGGGCACTACAAACATTAACTCATACCTTGCCTCAAGACCTTTCTCGTGCCAACAACGTTAACCTATCGAGTCGTGTTTGTCTTACGGCTTAAAATCAGAGACGCAACTACGCGATGAGGCTCCATTCCCGTATGACCGTGCTACAAATCCTTTGTGCCGTGCCTCGCAACTACGTACGACTCAACCATATCGCCGTCTCGTGGCCCTTTGCTACTAAATCATCAACTGACCCAATCAAGACTTGTGGGTTAAGTGTCACTCGACCAACTTTGCCTTGCGGCCTTTCCTGACTTAGACTCAGGACAACTCACATCCAAACTATGCAACTTATATGCTGACAACATTAGACTCGACGCCACATCTCGTGCCGAAGCACGTCGCCTATGTTGATGCCACATCTTAGGACCAAACATTGTATTCCAACTATCCACACATTCAACAACTCAACTCAATCCAAAGGCACACACGCGGATTGCCGCCATGCCAACTCATCTATATGATTTGGTCACTGACTCCCAGAGCCATCCTGGCCTCCTTTAGCTTGTTAGGCGGACGCCCTTGCCAGCGTGGGTAGCTAGCCCCGCTGGCAAGCCTCTGCGCTAACTTGTGCGGTCATCCAGCATGTGCTAATGCTGCTTCTCAAGAATCGGTCCCCTTCCGTCGGGCTACCGTTCGAGGAAACTCTACCTTGTCGACAAGTTATCCATGACCATGCAAGACTCGACTCAACTGACGTCTCACACAGTCATTCCACCTCTAGTGTTATCATCTCTTTCAGGGCCAAGTTCAATACGTCTCACATCTGAGATCTTGCCTCGACGACCCGTAGTCGCGAGCATTCTTCTTTCTTGCCCTATCCTTTTACTCAACTCAAGAACAACTATTCACAACACTTTCCAAACTCAATGAATCAACTGTGGCCCATGCCTGAAAACACTAAGTCTATGACATCGTGCCTTAAACCAACTTGAACTCTACGCGACGCCACCGCCCAAGACATACTCTATATGACGGGCTTGAAACCGTAAGACTAAGTTGTCATACCCAGCCGTAGAACTCGTAGGACCGTGCTTGGAATTAGGTCGACCACCATCACTTTGCCTAACTTCACCAAGCCTACAACTTAACTCAAGGGACAAGCAAAAGCTATGCCAAGCCTTGCATCATGGAAGCGTACATGCTTTATCGAGCATTTACGCGGACGACGCCTATGACTTAGGCTACGTTCATAACTTTGCCTACTCAACCAAATTTCCTTCTCCCAAGCCACGGGACGAAGGATCGAGTGTCATTTTCAAAGCACGTCGTGCACCAACTCTAAGCCGACCGTTGGACATTTCCATATTCTAACTCAATTCAACCCGTTGGGATTATTCCCTTTAGCTATGTGGATTCGTCACTTTTATTATCAAACCTACATGTACAAGTTAAAAACATGCAATTTATTATGTGAAGGCTAAGATGAGGCAAGTTCACCGAAACTAGCCCACCTGAGCGAGTGGTCGCCTCGACCGAGCGATGTCTCCGAGTAGCCGTTGCAAGGCTAAGTCCGAACGCCGTCGGCGTTTCTATTCCTCCGATTGACTGAGCGGGACGGGGCACTACAACAATGATGATCATCAATGTAAGTTAATACCTAGATAGAGATGTTTATATTTTCGGCGGTGTACGTTGTCCGCGAATTTGGACCACAGTTCTGGCCAACTCTTTAGAAGAGAGTTTTTATGTAGTAGGTTCATTGTGATATTGCAAAAGAGGGAACGCGAGTGATGTTTCCCTGAATAGATTAGCTACGGTACTATATTCCTGTGATCATATTTTACTCTAGCAAGAAAATAAAGCACATATATATCTGTACAGAAATTTTCATACGGGAAAAAAAATTGTTTGATAGACTAGTAGCTAACGGAGAAGTTTGGACTATTTTTAGACGAAGAGAGAAAATGCCAAGTTAGATGGCGAGCTATGACAAATCATCAACTGAGTTGGCGAGCTCCTGTAGGCGGAGAAATCTCACGCCAAATGAGTTGGCGATTTGTGTAATGGAGTTTTGTGTCTCCCTGTGCATAAGGATCCCTCCAAACCCTAGCATATTACTTAGGTGATGTGTAAAATATTTTAAGGCATATATTTTAATTAAGTACAAGTTCACTGTTGTACTTACTTGGAGTTTTGTGTCTCACTATTTGCACAAAGAGCCCTCCAACCCTATCATATATGCACAAAGAAAGAGAGGCATTAAGTTCGTTATTCTATCCCGAAAGCTGTTACTAACACATTATCTAAACACCAACGTGATTTTTGGTGGGGGACTGATAATACTAACCGAAAAATTCACTTCACTTCTTGGTCTTCATTCACTAAACCAAAGTTTCAAGGTGGGCTGGGCATTCGTGATCCTTAGATCACTAATTTATCTTTAATACTGAAATTAGCCTGGAGGTTTATTACTGATCCCTCTTCATCCTGGGCATCCCTTCTTTGTAGCAAATACCTTTCTTCTTCCAACTTCTGGACTGTTACTCCTTCTCCTTCATCATCATGTATATGGACAAGTATCCTGAGAAGTAGATAATTTCTTCATGGACATGTCATTTGGTCGGTTGGGAATGGTGCGAATATTAATATTTGGTTTGATCCTTGGGTACCAAATCTACCAAATAACAGAGTGCGTGGTTATCATCAGGACAACGCAGTTTTCAGAATTGTTGGTGATCTCATTAATCATGATTCTTATACCTGGAAGGAACATATAATCCATATCCTGTTTCCCCAACATGAAGCTATGGCCATTCTTAATATCCCTCTATCAAGGAATTGTACAACTGACAAGTTCATATGGAAGTACACAGTGGATGGTGAATATACAACCAAATCGGGCTACAGAGCAATTCATGAATATACTCACAAAGATCTCCCCACATCTGGTGTTGCTATGTTTCAAGATTGGATGAAATTTTGGAAACTCTCTCATATCTATCCTCGTGTTCTTCTATTCGCCTGGCGAGTGCTGACAAATTCTTTACCCACAAAATCAAATATTCATCGAAGAATCAACGAAGTTGCATCAACATGTCCCATTTGTCAGGTATGTGAAGAAACTACTGACCACCTTATTCTACATTGCATTTTTTCAGGTCATTCCTGGCAAAGCAATCCTGCCATTTCTCGTTTGATCCATCCCAATTCTACTGTGTCGTCTCTACTAACTGCTCTGCTAAAAGATGGTGATAAAGACATCATATCATGTTGTTTATATCAAATGTGGTCCATTTGGAAGTCCAAAAACAACTACATCTTCAACAACATGAGGATTTCTACACAGAAAATCATCTATGAAGCAAGAATTCTTCAAGGAAAATATGAAGCTGCAATGGGTTCAAGCACATCCCCTATTCCTCCAATCTCTTTCAGATTGCCTTCTAATACAACTTGGAGACCTCCTGAACCAGAGACGTGGAAAATAAACTTTGATGGGGCTTATTTGGATGGCAAGATGGCCGCTTCGGCTATTTTGAGAGATTCTGAAGGTTCATTCATTACTGCACTATCTAAACGTCAAGATGAAGGATCACCAACAGAGGCAGAAGGTCTTGGTATCCATCTAGCACTGGTTCTCATAGAGAGAAGACAACTGAAGCAAGTAAGCGTGGAAGGAGATTGCAAAATCATCATCGACTCAATTAATCATAATGTGGAATCATCTGTCTGGCTTGCTCGTCACATTATTGCAAATGCCAGAAATTTCATCTGCCTTAACAAGGATGTTTCCTTCTCTTATATCCATAGGAGCGCTAATGTTTGAGCTCATCATTTAGCTTCTTTTTCTTTGCTCAACAACTCTATGAACTTCTTACAAGTTCATGATAACATTCCTACTTGTATACATGATCTGGTTGTTCGCGACAGATCTAGTTGTACCTCTGCTTTTACTGAATGAATAGTCTTTATGTTTGTGCTCAAAAAAAAAAAAAGTTCGTTGTTGTACCGAATTCATGAAATATATGCGGTCAAATATTTGACACATAACCTAAGCAATATGCTAGGATTGGAGGGATCTTTATGCATATAGGGAGACACAAGATCTATTGTCAAACCTCTTGGCATTTCATCCCCTTCTACATAAATAGTACACAAATCACCAACTCACTTGACGTACGTGAGACTTCTCCTCCTGCAGGAGCTCGTCAATCCAGTTAGCGCGATTTATCGTAGCTCGCCATCTGGGCGATGATGAGTTAGCTTGTGCGATGCGGGACATCCACAACGTCGGAGGCCTGACGATATAGGGCTACGAACTGAGCCTGCGTGGGGAAGAATGAGGCGCCCTGTAGCAAACTCAGTGCACGGTCGTCGTACAACGGATCGGGAAATCGGCACCATTCGTCCACGGGTATAAGCGACAGGCCGACCACGCGGCCCGTCGTGCGGCGCTGCTGAGGGCGACGAGAAGACGTCCGCCATAAACGATCGCAGGCTCGATCGTAAGGGCGTCGGCGATCGTCGCCAATATGCGCGTCGTGCGCATAGAACGGACGGCTGGGCGGAATCGGTAGTCGCAGGCGACAAGGAATCAGTGGCCGTCGTACGGGCGGTCACCCTTAGTCGTCGAGGGCGTCTCTTCGGCGTCGTGGGCAAAGCGAGGTGTTGAGTAACTGCCGTCGAAAGACGGTGTGCTGCCGAGCGGAGCTCTGGAGCGCGCGGAGTCCGCGGGGTGCGTGTGCACGGCGATGATGACAAGGCCAACGGACTACGTCCGCACTCCAAAAATCGTTCCATACGACAGGCCAAGAATCATGTGCGTGAGACACACGATTATACTGAACCCGCACGCGTTGGAAAAAAGAAAAAAAGAAAAGAAAAAAAGAAGTAGCTCGCCATCTGACTTGGCGTTTCATCCATTCTCCTAGAAATAGTCCACCGGTGGGCGACAATAACTGCAGTGATACGGTTGACCACTTCACAGTCCAGCTGTGCATCCTGAACGCTCGTTCAGACTGGTCATCAAGCGCTCTAGTTGGCTAGTCAATATTCATTTGCAAAAATTTAGGTTCCTTTATGATGGCATGTGCGATTGCCACTGCTGCTTTAATTTGGCATCCTGGTATACTGAATATATACCTAGCTCTCCAAGCAAGGTGTCAAACTGAAGTTTCAGTTTTGGGAAAGAGACAATGAATGTATGGAAAATTTCCAATGTAGCAAAGAGAGAACACTGCCGTTGCTCATTGATGTGAAGTTTCGAAAAAGAGAGAACACTGCCGTTGCTCATTGATGTGAAGTTTCGAAAAAGAGAGAAGCACGAGAGAAGATGACTTAGATGAGAGTACAAGAGCGTAAATCCTAAATTGTACCGCATATGTATATTTTTCTTTTCACTTAACTTTGTGTACAATGTATTGTATGCTATTTGGGTCCACTATTCGCAATTTTTACACACACCGGCCTCCTCTATGGTTCGATTCCGAGACCGTCCGTCTAGCCAATAAAGTTATCTCTCTCCTCACAGGACTTCGTGCACACTGCGTTACATATCATGTATATTTATAAAAGAAGATTTTATGGTACGATAATATTTTCAACAAAATAGGTTAAAAATAAGAAGTTTCCAAAAATTTCCAACCAAGAAACTCAACTTTTCGCCAGCTGTCCGACAGAAAATAGAGCTTTTGGATTTTGTTTGATTTAAATGATATGAATTAAAAGATGGAGTCTGGTTTAAATGATGTAATATTAATAATCAAATATTTTGTTGTAATATCACTAATGGATAATATAGTGAAATTAGTAGATAATATAGTGAAATTAATATCACTCATAGACAATATAGAGAAATTAATATCATGATGGTATTAAAAAAATACAGTAAAATTTATCTTTGAGTTGGTTAGTAATTTGGGTCATATTATATAAGTATTTAGATATTTATTTTATCTGAATAAAAGAATTGAATTTTTTTTTTTGAGTGTGTATGGTGTATTGCCAAAATAAAGTAAATCTCTATATCTTTTCTCCTCCGCCACCGTAACTCTTTTCCAAAAATTGCTTCCGCCATCTATGTTAACGTTCTATTCCAAAAACTCTAAAGTGAATTTTTATTTTATCTTCCGCTTGGCCGGAGATGAGAATCATCAAGGACAGTAAATGGAGGCATATACTTATATATAACATATTCTAATAAAAAATTTCAAAAATTAAATTATCCAAACTTTAACATCAATTAAAAATAATAATTGTACTACAATATCTTTCAGTTGAAATAATATTAGACTAAAAGAGATAAAATAAAGCTAAACAATTGTCATCTTCATATTTTAGTATTCTTGGCTGCAAAATCATCAATCAATCGTTCATAATCACCACCTTCCAATAACTCATTTTCAGTGGAAATTAGAGCTAGATCATTTAATCTTTTATGTGACATGGTTGATTAAATGTACAACCGTAACTTGGAAAAATTCTTTTTGCAGATGCAAGTCATTGGAATTGTCAATATAATTATATGAGAAAAGAATTAAATTTCTTCATAAAATTTAATATCTCAAGTGGATGTCTTTTGGTAGAAGATCTCGTAAAATTTTTAGGTCCTCAAATAATTCATCTCTATCAACATCAGAGCAGTCACCATATCTCAAAGTTTTTTCTAGACGATCACAACAAGCTTTCAAACTATCTCTATCTAATGAATTCAATTTCTGTGAACTGAACAAAAAATTAAAAATATTCTTAGACTTTTGATATTGTTCGAACCTTCTCTTGAGTGGCGCAATAGCATGATCTACTATATACAAGAAGGGGTTGAAAGACGGACTGTCAATAGAGTCAGAGATACATAGGATTTTATTTGAATATTGTAAGTCGTAGGATTTTCTATTAAGTGTTAGGATTTTCTATTGATTTTGAATATAAATTGAATAGAATTGAGAGAATATCTAACATGTTTCGTTAATTAGAAATAATATAAGCCTCGGTTAATTGAGTCGCTAATTTGAAAGAAATATAGCCTTAGTTAATTAATAGAATTTTCACATTGTTTACCTTAGTATACATATGGGAGGGCAATGAATTTATAAGTTATCTATTCGTAAGTTAGTTTAGTATTATAGTATACATAATAAATATACATATACATTTTTAAATTATTTATTCATTATTTTAAATTATGTAATCATAAGTTTGAAATTTTTGGAATTTTAAAATTATTTATCCATAATTTATTTTCGTATACATATATAATACGTATACATATAAAAAAAAATTGGAGGCCTACGAATTCAGGAAGCCTAGTGCGGTCGCACCCATTGCATTCGCTCAAAACCGACCCTGCTCCGTCACTGACGTTAATATGCAATTACAAATATTGTTCCAGTATTCCTAATTATTATTTTTATTTTTTTACTAGAATTATTTATGATAAATTTATAATAGCTGATTGTTCATATTTCATTCAAAAATTCTGCACCAAATTTTTTTATATCTCATACAATTTTTATTTTTCTTTAGGTATTCGTCCTGCGTGAGCGCGTCTACACGATGACAAACTAGGACCCCGCATTTGAATGAAGAGCTACTAAGGAGGCATAAACCCCGTCCTTGATATTAATAAGTGCCTCGTGCTTCCCCTTCTCTACGATCGTGCCATGTTTCACAACGGCGATTATGTCTGCGCCCTGGATTGTGGATAGCCGATGTGCAACGACCACTGTGGTCCGGTTGAGCATCACTCGGTCCAGTGCGTTCTGGACGATCCGTTCCGATTCAGCGTCGAGCGCACTGGTAGCCTCGTCAAGAAGCAATATTTTTGGTTCCTTCACTATGGCACGAGCAATTGCCACCCGCTGCTTCTGACCCCCAGAGAGTTGGATTCCTCGTTCTCCAACCATCGTCTCGTAACCCTGAACAATATCAATAACAATACTTAAGAAGTACATAAAATTCTATCAAAAACAATTTTTTTTTATAGTATTACGTAAATGGACCAAAGTTTGGCAAATTTGTAAAACCCTTCACGCCCAAATTTTGGGTTTAAAATTGAAACGAGAAATATACTTCCATAAAAGGGACGTAAAAAGTTGTTTATGGTAAAAAAAAAAAGTTCTCCTATTCTTTACATTACTGAGAGAGAACATAATTAAACTAATTACATTTGATTAGTGATATACGTCCAAGATATGGATGTATATTTTTCTAAATTTGCTAATATCTATACTAAATATAATGCCAAAAGTTAGGCTTTGTCGTGAAAATTTTCTTTCCAAAAATATCCTTGCTTATATTACTAATTAAAAAGATTACTTAAAGTTAATAGGAATAGTTAGGTAATTATGATAGCTATTTTTATCTTTCTAAATAGTCTTACATGCATGCATAAAGTAATATAATAATACTAATTTTTAGTGTTCCAGATGAAAAGCACGTGCATTTATACTAGCCTACTTAAAACAAAAATTAATAAAACAAAAATTAACAAAACAAATCTTAATATCTGCTAATACCTTAATATCTGCCTAAAACAAAAATTAACAAAACAAAAATACGTTCCTTGGACGTATATCCCTAATATCTGAGGGCAAGATCGATCTCAAATATACCCCGCGCGGGGCAAACAAGGTTGCAAATACTATGGCTCGTTTCGCCTTGAGCACAAAAACTTGTAATTTTTGGTCATCCTCAGACCCACCATCTTCCATTTTTACTCTTCTTAGAGATGATGCTATGTACCCACTTGATGATTGATTTTTAATACAAATCTTTTTTCAAAAAAATAAATTATCTATCGGTCAGGAAAAACATACCTTCTGCAAACTACATATGAACTTATGAGCATTGGCCGATTCCGCGGCAGCGACGACCTCGGCCTCGGTGGCCATTCCTTCCTTTCCGTAGGCAATATTTGCTCGGATCGTGTCATTGAACAAGGCTGGTTCTTGGCTCACAAGACCCATCTGCTGCCTCAACCATCTCAACTTTAACTTTTCTATCTCTACCCCATCTAGAAATATATGTCCATAATCCGGGTCGTAAAACCTCTGCAACAATGATATTGCAGTCGATTTCCCACTCCCGCTTTCTCCTACTAACGCAACAGTCTGAAAAGTAAAAACAAAAAACAAAAAAAAACAAGAAAAAAAAGAAAAAAAGTTGCTTGTTAGAATCAGAAGAAATTAGCTCATATTAGTTCAAATTAGTGATCGCCCTCAGACTCTTGTTTGAACTCTCAAGCTTGGATTGAGGGGAAAAAATAAGCAGAGTTAGGTGTGGTTAAGTGCGGGAGAGTTAAGCGAGCGTGAGTAGAGCCAATACATATAATCTTGTTTGGATTGGAGAAAGAGTTAAGCAGGATGTATTTAATAACTGAGCTTTGCTATGCCTACAACATGCAAAATATGTACAATTTTCATACAACCGTCACGTATCGGACTTCGATTGGAGGAGAGGGAGGAAGTGGTGGGGTCGGGTGGAGCCCGTGTAACAGGGGATGAGAGAGGAGGTGGGACATGATGGGACCCATATATAAGATGTGGGAGAGAGAGAGGTTGTAAGAATCTGGTAGTAGATCTACTTAGCATTTTCCTTAATACCTCTTGCTTGGATAGGAGGTTTTGAATATAAGAATGATTAATAAAAATATAATAATTACACAAATATCCTTATTATATATGTCATAAAATTAAGTTTGATTGAAATTTTAATTAGAACTTGTCAAAATATTTTTTAACAAATGAGAAATCTAGGAAACAACATGTTGAAAGTAATAAAAAAAATGGAAGAAAAAAATGTCATGATATATTATAGGACAAATAAGGAATATTTTTGACTTTTCTAAACAAAAGTTCTCAATCCCCCTCGTTAACCCTCCGAGTTGGAAGGTTAAAATAGAGGGTTAAACTCTCACTATCCTCTATAATCTTTTCTCCTAAACCCTCACCCTCAAGCCAAATATAATTTTATTTCACACATAATTCTCTTAACTCGCAATCTAAGCGTACCCTCATTTTTATGTATCATAGGTATCGGATGTATTGGCCTTATTAAGTACTTATATTTAGAGCAAATGCATAACATCATCAGTACCTTTCCAGAATGAATAGCTAAGCACAAGTCTTGGAATATCTGGACATCAGGCCTCGACGGATACTTAAAACTGACGTGCCGGAACTCAATGTTGCCCTTCAGTGCCTCCAAAGTCATCCCGGAATCGTCGCTCGAGTCGATCCGAGACTTGCGATCGACAATTGCGAACACGGAGGCCGTGGCAGATTTCGCCTTGCTAGAATCTGGCGCCATGGAGCTTGACTGAGAAATACTAACGGCCATCATGGAAAGAGCGAAGAATACCTACATCCCAGATGAAAACCAAAAGTATTTGCAGCATAAGTTCTAGTAAACATAAAAAATAAAAATAAAAAAGTATATGAATGTGAAATTATAAAAAAAATACTTTACGTACTCGAAAAACTTTACCGAAGGTCGTCTTTCCATCCTGCACGAGACGAGCTCCAGCGTAGAAACATACCGCATAGAACGAAAACAACAAGAGAAAAGAGACTCCGAAACCGATACCGCTGATAAGACCTTGCCTGACCCCTGCCCTAGTCGGACCTTCGCATTTCTTCTTGTACAGCTCCATCACCTTCTCCTCGGCCGAAAAAGAAGCGACGGTTCTTATACTTCCCACCGCATCATTTGCAACCTGGCTAGCTTCCTCGTACATCATCTGCAACCATTATCATTAATAGTCCAGCAAATTGGTTAAACCGGATGTACACAGAATGAAGAAAAACGTCGAACAAAATTAGGACCATGATCATTTTTGGTTTTGAATATATATTTGATTGAATTTTTATACATTAGATTTTTATATTTGGGTTTTTAATATATGATAACCTTATATAAGATATGATTTTTATATATGGACACATAACATGCTATATAAAGAAGTCTAAAGGTTTTTTTTTTGAAATATCTAAGGATGCTGCTATTAGCAATCCTAAAATGTCATTTGGCACTCATCTTTAATTTTTTAATATTCAAATTCCAAATGTACCATTGCATTAACATTATTGGCACTCCTAAAATGTCATCCTACACTCATCCCTCCATACATGCACAAATTAATGTTATATTTAATGTAGGGATCGATTTGTAATTTGAATGTTAAAAAAATTAAAGATGAGTGCTGAATGACATTTAAGGAGTGCTAATAGCAGCACCGGTATCTAATTGTGCTAAATAAAAGTTGTTGAATAAATTAACACGAGAGAGCTAAAGTTGTTGAATAAGTTCAATACACGACTTAGAAAATAGTTTTGTCTTCTTTTTTATTTTTGTGGTAGAGTATTCTTGAGAGTAAGGAGAGAAGTATTGCGAAAGCTATTGTATTTTTTTTTTAATTTGTTGTGGAAATAAATTACCCTCGTCCGTGGAGTAGCATCTTGGTCGAACCACGTAAATTTTTGTCTTTACAGTTGTGAATTTTTTCTGACGTATTCTCTGATTTCTTGGATTTATTTTTGCTGTGATCCAATATAGAAGAACCAAGCACTCCAATA
Organism: Iris pallida; assembly: GCA_029216955.1. Lineage (NCBI taxonomy): Eukaryota > Viridiplantae > Streptophyta > Magnoliopsida > Asparagales > Iridaceae > Iris > Iris pallida. The sequence continues at coordinate 12,027,654 of JANAVB010005596.1, read as the reverse complement.
TAAACCAATCTAACCCTCTAAAAACATCTATCCTATATGAGATTAAATATCGGAGCTTCACACTACGAGTAGCTACAAATTTATCAAGATTTTCACAATTTGAATTAGTTTTCCCTGAGTCATGGAGCCTAACCTTTGCATCGGCACTAAATCCCTGCATGAACTTCATCTGAACCCAGCCATTGACGCCAATGAGAGGTATGAGAGCCAGGATGATAAGAGCCAACTGCCAGTTGGAGTAGAAAGCAACCCCCAGGCCCGCTATCAGCGTGGCAGAGTTCTGAACGAGTAAAGAGAGCGCGTCGCCCACAAGGGCCCTAACCGTCGCCGCGTCCGCGGACAGCCTCGCCCCGACGGCTCCGCTCGAGTTCTCGGGGTCGTCGAACCACCCAACCTCCATGTGAACCACCTTCTCGAAGGTCATCAGCCTGATCCTCCTTACCAGTTTGGACCCGGCCAGCGCGAAGAAGTACGATTTAGTCGGATACGCTACGAAAGACATCACCCCGAACGCGAGATACAGCAACGCCCAGAGGTTGCAGTCCTTCTTCAGCTTCTGCGGCGGCTCGTAGAACGAGTTTATGACGTAGGACAGGAGGATGCCGAAGATGGGGAACACGAGGCCCTCGAGGACGGCGGCGGCGGAGCCGACCAGGAGGAGCGGGATCTCGGGTTTGTTGAGGCAGGCGAGGCGCTTGAGGGACACCTCCTCCTTCTGCTGCTGCTGCTGCTGCGAAGGACTCGCGGAGCTCTGCGCCTCGTGCGTGCTGTTTTGGATATCGACTCCGAATGGCAAGCCGAATGCTGCTGCCGAGAAGGAGTGATGCCTGCTGCTGTTTCCGAGAGACGATGATCCTCGGCTTATGGAGCGGTTCAGGGACGAGTGTCTGCTAGAGAGACGCCTCGCCTGAGCCTCTGATGAAGCGCTAGTCTCGTCTTTTTTGTGTTTGGAGTCTGAAGTTTGGTTCGTTTCTTGCAAGCGTATAAGTTGGCAATAGGCTCCATTCGGATCCTTCAGTAGCTCTGAGTGTGAACCTGATCGAAACAGAAGATTATTTAGCTACTCAATGATCCCGTTTGGTTCACTGTAATGTAATCGTTAATGTAATCAAATGAAAAAAATATTTTTTTTTTCATTTGATTACATTGCTATTACGATTGCGTTACAGTGTACCAAACGAGGTCACTTGACCAAGTTTATCAATCAAGCTCGTTCTGCACAAAGTCAGTAAGACTGCAAAAACCTTTCTCAACAATCGATCCTCTACGTATCACAGCGATGGTGTCGGCGTTCCTCACGGTGGTCAAGCGATGAGCCACGATGACGGTGGTTCGGTTCGTCATGACTCTATCGAGTGCCTCCTGGACCACCCTTTCGGATTCCGCATCGAGAGCGCTCGTGGCTTCGTCAAGAAGAAGAATGCGCGGATCCTTGAGAATAGCTCTCGCAATGGCGACCCTCTGCTTCTGACCACCGGACAGCTTGGTCCCGTGCTCGCCAACCATGGTGTCAAACCCCTGGATCAAATCAATTTGTGTTTGTGTCATTCGTGACAACAAACCAACAACATTTTGTGTGCTTCAAATTAGATTTGGTGTACGACCTGAGGCATTTTGTCTATGAACCTGGAAGCATTAGCAAGCTCGGCTGCTGTTCTGATCTCTTCCTCGGTTGCGCCATCTTTGCCATAAGCTATGTTGTCTCGAATGCTGGACGCAAAGAGCACGGGCTCCTGACTCACGAGCCCGATCTTCCCTCTGATCCATCTCAGCTGGAACTCCTTGAGATTGATACCATCTATAAGAACCTCACCCGACTGCGGATCGTAAAATCTTTCGATCAGGCTGACGACGGTCGACTTCCCGCTCCCGCTCTCTCCTACCAAGGCGACGGTCCTCCCGCTTTCTATGGAGAGGGAGAACCCTCTGAATATCTGCTCGTCCGGTCTGGTCGGGTAGCTGAAGTAGACGTCTCTGAATTCTACGTCGCCGCGAATGTCGCCCAGCTCGATCCCGGAGGGATCGGAAGCGTCTATCTCCGGCTTTCTGTTGATCGTCTCGAACATCTTGAATGCCGCGGCCTGCCCCGCTGCAAACGCCGTCATGGACGGCGATGCTTGGCCTAGAGAGCTGCAGTGGTGAAAGAGTTGCAACAACAACAAAAAATTTAGTCATGAAGGCGGCTATTTCTTTCATGTGTCCGACTCCGTGTCCTGAACAAAGGACGAACTTACAAGGATCCAGTGACAACAGCCAATATCACGTTGATGACGTCCGCGCCGGTGTAGCCTTTATCGAGTATCAACTTGGCGCCATACCATATGCCGAGGCTATAGCCGGAGAACATGAGCAACATCACGCTTCCGATTCCTAATCCGGTGGCAAGACCTTCGTGGACAGCGGCGCGATAAGCACTCTTCAAGGACTTGCTGTACTTGTGTACCGATTGTTTTTCGCCAGTGAATGATGCAACCTGATCGGTACAAAAAACATGTCGATATATACGATTTTTGTGTAAAAAAAATGGACGCTGCCACGTGGACTGCGCTTTGGACCCGCAGTCCATGTGGCAGCCTCCCATTGTGAATAGGGAGGGACGAATGGGATTCGACCATATTTGTCCGCGGTCACGCTAGCGGGCAGACACCGCCGGCCATTTATCATTTCCGAAAAAAAATACATGGTTTTTGGATTGTATAAGAAGAAAGATGTTTCGATGTGTGTTGTTACTTACTGTTCTAATTGAGCCTATTGTTTGCTCTACCACGACTGCAGCCTCGGCATAGGCCGTCTGTCCCCGCGATGCAAGCTTCGAGATCGTGACGGACATTGCGGCGCCGGCGGCAACGAGAGGAGGAATTACAGACAGCATCACCAGGGTGAGAAGCCACCCTTGCACGAACGCGACTATGAATCCCCCAAAAAACGTTGCTACCAGCTGAATGAACTTACCGACCTGTCCAAACAGGAACAGCAGACTTGAGCCAGACAGACACGGAAAATAACATACAAACTCTATTAGAAATTTAGACCGATATTCACGAACACCAACTCGGGCACTCCAACATATTCACGTGTATGTGTCGCCGTGTCCTTAGTCGTATCCGTGTCCAACCAAAATAGGTTCGCGTACCTTCTCGCCCATGGCGTCTTGAATGAGAACCGTGTCGCCAGACATCCTCCCGACGACTTCTCCGGTATTGGTTTCCTTGTCGAAGAAAGCCACTTCTTGTCTTAATATGGCTTTCAAATATAGGTTCCTTATCCTTCCGGCCTGCCTTTCCCCAGTTACCATCCAACAAGCCACCTCTGAAAAAAGATATACATAGAAGTTTTTGAAATTACACACAAACACACACACACACACCAACACACACACACACACACACGATTGTGGGAATTTAACCTTGCCGGCCCCTCCGAATGTCCGCTCCACTACCACTAGGCTAAGAGCTCGGACTCAAATCCAACACTCTGAACTCTTGCTAGGTTGTCAAATTAGGAGAATCTAACTAAATAGCTTCAGTCATGTATGTAATAATTAATAACAAGGACTTGGATTAGCTTTGTTATTGGCTACAGTTACTCTTAGGGTCTGCTTGGCAATTATCGGGGTAGCGGTTATGAGGTGTTTTTAGAGTACCAGTTATGAGCGGTTATGAGGGGTCCGGTTTTGGATGGTTTTTAAGTAACGGCTTTTAAACCAGTCAAATCCATGCTTGGTAATTCACTAACGAGCGGTTCTGAAAGTTTTTTACACGAATAAAATAAATAGGGAAGGGTATCGGTAGTTATAATTATATCTATTTTTGTGATGATATAAATGGAATAAGAAAATAAAGCCACTCAAAATTCGCCGATTTGGGGTGTTTACAAAGCCACCCAAAAATACATTACACCGGTTTTGGAGGGTTTTTGAGCCGACGAAAACCAGTGCCTCAAAAAAATTAACAAGGAGGGGTTTTCATAAACGGTCGGTTCAAAAACATCCCAAAACCGGTAAAAACAATATTACCAAGCAGACCCTTAATATATTTTGGTTGGTTACTAACCTAATAGCTCCTGGTACATACTTAATTGGTATAAATCCATATTTGACCTCTATTCATTGTCAATAAAAGGGCCAGCAGGGTCGAGTCTTCCAACCATAAGGCGTGTAGGTATGTGGGTGAAGAAGAAGAAGAAGAAAGAAAGAGGGATGAACTTACGAAGAAAAGACGCCACTCCGGTTCCAATCGCCAAGTAAATGAACTTAACGCACACCTGAGGAGGATGAAAACAAATAGTTAAATCAACATTTCAATCTTCTTGTTCATAATCTCATGAAGAATGTAGCAATTTAATTAGTCTAGTTAACAAACTAGTTTTGTTGGCTGATTATCCACGCTCTATGAGCAATAACTATGTCTATGGATCTTTCTGACGGCGCTAATTTGCTGTCTTGATCAACGCTCCTATCCGAATTCCATTTCTCAAATTTGACTTATTATTTTACCTATTATATGATCCATTTCTCTTAAAAAAAATAAAAAAAAAAGATATTGCTACAACGATAGATAGATAGATCAGAAAAAATTATCGTATAAATTACAATTTTAAGAAATATGTTGAGGGGAATTTTTTTTTTGAGAAAAAATTAAGACCAACGGACCGTCAGTCCAACTGGCGGAATTCCAACATGCTTTGAATTTCGCCACAACCTTTGGCGAAAATGCAACAGCTACTTGAACATAATTATGTAATGATCTTCCAAATATTTAATACAATTTTACTTGAACATAATTATGTATTGAAACTTGTGTTAAATCCATAATTAAATATTGAGTGCACTATAGGAAACTTGAACATAATATTGCTGCATGGACTTATGTATTGAAAATTAGATTTAACACAAGTTTCAATACATAAATTATGTTCTAGTTTGCTGCAGTACACTCGATACGTAAGTTTCAATACATAATTATGGATTTAACATAAGTTCTAATACATAAAGTAAAATTATGTTAAATCCACTTGGAAGATCATTAAGTAGCTGTTGGATTCCTTCAAACCTTGTGGCAAAATTGAAAACATGTTAGAATTCCACCATTCGGACTGGCATAATCTGTGCCCACGATGGTTTCAATTCTTCCAAAATAAAATTTCCCTTTAGTATGGTAAATTTTTTTAAAGATAAATGGATACGTGGGTTTGCTTGAGATTTTAAATGACTATTTTGTCCAGAGTTTGTGACCGCGTGCGTGATCGCAGGCCACGTGACGGCCTCCCATTGACTTCCAGATCCGAATTTTAAGGAGGTGAGATCCGGTGATAGCAGGGGGCCAATAGAATACGTGAGGCGGTCGGTCACGTCCGCGATCACCAACGGGGGACAAAATATTATTTTCCATTTTAAATACATGCATAGATTTCAGAGTATACGTACGTACCTTGGAAACTCTGTGCACGACCTCATCTATGTTACTTGCTCCGCCGAACGACTGGACCAGATCTCCAAATAGCACCGTCATGAGCGGCATGGCAGCCCCGTTCCCGACCGCCCCGATCGTGCCGGCGACCATCAGAAGGCAGTCCGCGGAGTCTGCGAACGCGAAAAGTTTGTAAAAGGGGACGGTACTGTTCTTGGCATCCTCCTGCCTCTTGCTCTCGTCTTCTTTAACAGCCGACTTACTAGAGGATCCACCCTCCTCTATGGGGACAACATTAACATTCTCTTCCTCCCCACCCATCACTTCCTATTCTTTGCTCAAGTTCTCCTTTGTTGTTCTATTAGTGAATGCCTGCCATGTAGAGCCAGAACAAACCAAAGTTTGAAGAAGTTCTGAGAGGTTCTTGCTTCACTTTGTATGGAACAAAGAGCGTGAACCATTCATTATAGCCACAACTAACAATACCATGAGCAAAATGATTCAAGAACTCGTGCAAAGCAAAGGAAAAGGCGAAAAGTAGGTATAATTATAAGAAATGCCTACTCATAAACTGTAACTTGGAAGCAAAGAAAAGAAATATTGATCAATTAACACAGGTGAAAATTGCAGTTGAAGTCAGAATGAAGCATGAACCAACTACCTATGACCAAACATGTACATGATAGGGTGCGTTCGGAATACTATATATCGCTGGAAAAAAAATCTATATTTTCTGAAATCAAATTTTCTGTAATTAAATTTATTGAAAAGTTATATTTCTCTGTTCGGTGAATATATAAATATTTTTGAAAAATATATAGTTCATATAAAATAAATATAACGTTTTTGATTGATGAGTAAATATATTTATATTTAATAGTTGTTACATTTTGTTTTTGATTTTTTATAGCATAGTTGTAGTTAGTTAAGGGGCTATGTTAGTATCCAAGAGAGTTATTCAAATCTTATTGACATCATAACTTTTTATCTATAAATTTATTTTTATGATTAGGATTCGTATTAAACATAACTCTCTCACCAAGACGTTTACACGGACCAAACAAAAAAAAAATTTTAAAAATGAAAAAGAATGAATTTTTTTTAAGAAAATAAAAAATAATGACAACAAAACAAGAATTTTTTTACGTTCAATATAATATAAATTAATATTTTTTTCTCTTTTCCGACAAGGACGGAGCTAGAAAATTTTCTTGGTGGGACTGGAAGAGCAGAAGCAAGTCAGGAAAAAAAAAAAAAATCTTAGCGGGGCTGAGAGCAAAGACATGCCAGAAAGATAATGAATTCTTTTTAGTATTTTTTTTTTCAAGTCCGGACTACAGTGTAGACCAGCCCAGCTTATGTTCCGTGCTTTCCAATAACTAATTCAATATAATATAAGTAAAGGAAGAAAAAAAATACATGTGAGAAACAAACCAGAACAGAAGACAAATCCAGTGATTTCAGTTACTTGGCTGTTTGGCTGTAACTAGCTCTTTATATACACAGTTCAGGTAGCCACTTGGGATATGGTACGTACTTTGCTTGGAGGAGGAGAACGAAGAACGACTAATTATAGCAAATTTGACAACAGCAGCAACTCTCACTTTGATGTTGATAGGTCATCTTGTAGAGTTCTTGATGACAAGGAAGGGAAGGGAAGAGCATATATGCGCTGCTACGTTGTCCGTTCCAAGCGCATGGCCGTGCTGGTCTACAGTCACGTAGCAGACAGATATTGACTTTCTGGTCCAAGGTGTGCCCAAACTAGCAGGAGAAGCCAGTGGCTGACTGTCACGTTGCTGCGGACCATTGCGCATATATGCTCTTCAAAGCAGCATATATGCTTTTCCTAGTAGGAAGCATCCATCCATCTATCACCAGCTTTTCAAAGCAGCACAGGCATCCATCCATTTATCACCAGCTTCTCAAAGCAGCACGTTATACATGGAATCCATCGACTTTGGTTGGTTAAGCTTTATACGTTGAATCATTTTGTTCGTATCATCGTACGACAGATGTCTGGAAATTATCAAGAAAAAAGTTGACAATAACCCCTCCACTTTCCATATTGATTAGGATTCTGAACAGTCACCACTAGGAGTTGTCTCCTTGGTGTGTATTATGCGGTTGGCCCAGTTGCGTGTACAGCGGAGCCAATAACGTCCATGATGATATAGTTTGCGGATATTAGAAGGGGGTAATAATTTTAATAATACTTATCAGTCCGATGGGAAAATCAATACCCAAAAAAAAAAAAAAAAATAACCCGTGTCCGGCTTTGTTGGCCGAACCAAATCTGATGACATCATCCAACCCCTGCTCATATAGACAATAAAATTTGGGCCAATCAGGTTTGAACACGTGTCTCACGGTTTAACCCGCTATTTAATCTGCGATATGTGATATGTAATCTGTTTCGCGGTTTAACCCGCTATTTAATCTGCGATATGTAAGCCACTGCTCTAAGGCCACGTTTGGTTCACGGATTTAAGGAATCAAGAAAGAAAAGTTATTCCTTTCTTTTGTTTGGTAGCCACAAACTTGGGAATCAATTTACTGACAAGAAAAAAATTGGTGGGAATATGGTTCAACTCAAGGCCCATGGAATTGATTTTTCCTCCTCCTTTTCCAACATTTATTACAAAAGTTATGACAAAAGTAACCATCTATCATTGCTTATTTTACCATTAATGTTATTTTTTATAATGTTATTTTTATTTTAAAAAGTAAGGATATTATTGGAACATTGTTATATTTTGTTTTGCTTTCCTTTTCTAGGTAGTTTTCTTGTTTTACCAAACAACGGAAAAAAAAAGTGACATAAATTCTACTTTTTCATTTCTATGAAAAATACAAGAGAATTCATTTCCTTTCCGTGAACCAAACGAGCTCTAATAGTTCTATAAAAATTATCAAAACTAATGATGATGCATATGTATGCACTCAGACCATCAAACTTAATGGTACTTAATGGTGCCATAGCATTTAATGGCGAGATAGTTGCAGAACCGCTGAACGTAATGGCAGAATAGCAACAATATTGCCATTAATAACGACGGTTTGAGTGTTTGTATTTTTTTTATTTAACAACGATAAGTTGTTAACAGTTATATTGAAAACCGTTATAAGTTTTTCATGGCTATAATTTTTCAATTATACTATTTGACTTCTAAAATATTTGAATGATGTCATCTTCCATTATGTGACATTTAACATGGCAGCTGACATAACAGCTGACATGACAAATTTTAACCCAAAACATTAATTATCCAAATTTTTTCAATATTAATATTAATGTTAATATTAATATTAAGATTAATTTTAATATTAATGTTAATATTAAATTTAATGTTAAGGTTAATCTTAATGTTAATTATCATGTTAATTTAATATTAATACTAATTTTAATGTTAAATTTTGTCATGTCAGCTGCTATGTCAACAATCATGTCATATGCCACATAATGGGAGATTACATCATCCAAAAATTTTGGGAGCCAAATAGCATTTTTGATAATTTTTTCACAAATTTTTCACCTATTTAAGAATGCTTTCAGAAGACGAGAAAGAATTATCCAAAAACCATCTCCTCTTCGAAGAAGTCGTTAATCCCCCTTTCTCTCTCCTAAAAGTTGTAATCTTGATGATATATATTCATCAACTTGCGTCAACCATATATGGTCCAATATATCTTCGACACACGGATAACGCTCGTCGCACTCCGAAATATTCTCCAATATATAGTTCTTCAGTGCAACAGTTTCCTTTCTCAAGTCTAGAAAGTGTTACTATATATCTACATTTTATTTTATGCTTATCTTAATAAAATGATCTCGCACAAGCCTAATTAACGGTACTCTTATCAGACATACCTATTGTTGCTAGAGAGTTTGATGTCGTGACATGGGGGTACGGGCACTTCCTTCAATGTGGTTTCCATCTCATTATCCTTGCATTCTATGTGCCGGGTTTATCGTGCGCCCTTCGTTCTCAACCATTAGATTGTATAGAAATGTGTGCATGCACACATCTCCATATAATCTAATGTCTGGCATGAAAGATGTACGATGAGACCGGCACATAGTATACTTTTTCCAAGGAAGAGGTCGTCAAAATCGATGCATGGATGGGGAACAAGAAGAAGAAATCTGAGATTCACCTCCTGGGTGGAATTACTCCTATCCTGGAGGACTCCCTCTCTCAAAAAAAAAATATTTTGACCCTCCTCACACCCTACATATATCTTGAACTTTTCAAACATTTTGTAAGTGGAAGTCTCGTGACGTTGGGACGTTCTTCTTCTTCTTCTTTTTTCTTTTTTTCTTTTTTACATGTTATTGATCAAATTGGTTTCTAAATGGCATATCCCTATGTGCAGAAAAAAAAAGGGACATGAACATCAATGTAAGATAGCCAACAAGCAAAAATATATGTCATTTCTTTCTATTTAACTATAAGAAGCATCAAAATACAATATTCTTGATCTGATTTAATTTAGATACATTTACATGAGAGAACGAGAACAAAGAGGAAGAAGAAGAAATTATCGGTTCCTTTGAAGATACGTTCATAAACAAAATTTTGGCGAAACTTAGGAGGCTTTCGAGTGTAGTGTTACTAAGGAGGCATAAGCCCCGTCCTTGATATTGATGAGCGTCTCATGGTTCCCCTTCTCTATGATCATACCATTCTTAACGACGGCAATGACATCTGCGCCTTTGATCGTGGACAGCCGGTGGGCGACGATCACGGTGGTCCGGTTGACCATCACACGGTCCAGCGCGTCCTGAACCACCCGCTCGGACTCGGCATCGAGCGCGCTGGTCGCCTCGTCCAGGAGCAAGATCTTGGGATCCTTCACTATGGCACGAGCAATTGCCACCCGCTGCTTCTGACCTCCTGATAACTGAGCGCCACGCTCTCCGACCAATGCATCATAACCCTGAAAATTAATACATACATAGATGTCAACAACATACACTATGTTTACTACTATTAGTGTTTGGAGAGCCTTAGCATTACCATACTGATTAAATTTCAAAAAAAAAGAAGCTTTTATTTCTTTTATAAATGATAACTAACAAATGTTTCTTGTAAGTTGATTGTAAGAAAGTTGCTTTACTAATTGCTTTCATCATTATGGTTCTAATGTATTTATTTTTCTTTAAGCTGATAAGTTCTATATTTACACTTATTCTTGATGTTGTTGGGAAGCTAAATATATTATCCCAATCTTTCTTAATATGCACTAGGTCACAAGTGACACCTACTTAAGTTTACCTTTTGCCAATCCAAAATCAGAGATGGAGGTCATCTGTTCAGAAACATTAATTTTCCACTGACAGTCTGACTGCACCATGAAGATTTCATCATCGGCATACCTGATCCTATCAGAATGTGTCCGCTATGGAGCATAAGAATGATCCACAAAAGAACCGGCACAATTTTTATGATTGGCTATCGTCCTGACTTCAACCCTCTATGTCTGTGCTAGATTCCTAGACTGATACTTATCAAGGTTGTGAAAAGCGCTACGCGCTAGTTGACCGGGCACCTACCGCCTAGCACCTAGCCTGCCTAGGCCGCCGCCTATGCGGTTAAAAAATATAAAAAAAAATCCAAAAAGATCAACTAAACATTGCAGGAAAAAAAAACTATAAAATTCCAAAACATGCATAGTTGGACGTCAGGAGGACTAGGCGGGCACCTAAGCGGACATCGGGTGGACATTTGGCGCCTAGGCGGCCACCTTTTAGAACAGAGGTATTTATGAGGATGAGAAGGCCGTGCCTAGATAGCTAGTTGGATATGCCAATTAAGCTCAAGCAACCAAGAAGCAACCTCCAAGTTTCCCTACGCTGTAAGGAGACTAGACGAACAGGTAAGATGATACAATTTACTATCACTATCATACATTAACACCATAAATATTGTTATATATTTAAGATCTAGACACTGGCAACTGGCAAGAGACCTAGACACAATGGATATGGGAATTGAGGTGCATTAGAAATGCAAGGTGCCTAAGCAAACACTGCAAAGGGAAGTTAGTGAGTGTTGGTTTGATATGGGACATAGACACACCGCGGAAATGAGGGTATATCGAAGTGTTGAGCAGTCACACACACTATGGGCTTGAAAGCAATGATCAATTGGTCTTCGAAGTTTGAGAATTGAAGATGGAACAAACTCAAGATGTTGATATTACTCCCGAATAGATTGTTCCCTGTTTTTCTCTTTGATTTTAGTAACTATCTTATGTTCTTTCTTCTGTCTTTGGGAGACTTGTACTTGGATCTTTGTTTCGTTAATTACCATTAATGGAAAAGTCATAACTCATAATTCATTCTTGGCTAACAAACCTGGGCCAAAGTGGATATGAACTTGTGGGCATTTGCTGATTCTGCGGCAGCTACAATCTCAGCCTCAGTGGCGTTTCCTTCTTTCCCATAAGCAATGTTGGCTCGGATCGTGTCATTGAACAGTGCTGGCTCCTGGCTCACAAGACCCATCTGCTGCCTCAACCATCTCACCTGCATCTTCCTGATCTCAACTCCGTCTAGCAATATTTGCCCCGCATCTGGGTCATAAAACCTCTGCAACAACGATATTGCAGTCGACTTCCCACTGCCACTTTCCCCTACTAGCGCAACAGTCTGAAAAAAGAAGTAAATGAACCTCATCACAATCAAAATTTAGCTTCTGAAAGTTCAAATTATGATTACCAAAAGACTACAGTAGAAAATTAAGATGAACCTGGTCACAGTAAAAGTTTACTTCTGAAAGATCAAATTGATGATTGTAAAAACTATATTCGAGTACTAGGATGTGTTTGATTGAGCTTTTTTTTTCCATGAAAAAGATTTCTATAACAAAATTTTCACCAATTGTAGTGTTTGATAGCGTATAATTTCTATGAAATTATTTTCCAAATATCTATCATTTTCCATATTTTTCTTCAAATTGGTGAAAAATAAAACTGGCCCAGCCCATAGGAAAATATCAATTTCCATGGAAAATAACGACAATCAAACACCCAAATTAATTCCGTCGAATTTTTTTCATGAAATCTTTTTCCTAGTAACATAATTCCGTGGAATTAATTTTTATTTTTCATAGATTTTCCACCTTGTAATCAAACGCACCCTTAGTAGGCAGGATTTCCATGAAGAGGGTTGGAGTGGGGGGAGCTCCCTCCTCCTGAGACAGGTACGCGTTTATTTATATACACTATGTTAAATTCATTGACATGAAAATAAAACTATGCTAACACGTTATAAAGGTGCCCAAAGTTTAGGTGTAATACAAATGTTGATAGTGCACATTTATCATAAACTTCTTCAACACCAAATTGTGGAAAAAGAATTAATATCCAGTGCAAATCCTTCTCAAAATTGCACACATTAGAATCTTAGTTAATTAACCTTGTCAGTACATCTCATCTCATAGGAGTTAATGCTCCTTGTATTATAAAATTTGACACAAGAAGAACATCAATGTGATTTTACTTTAGGGAATTCTTTTCGTGTTGAGGCATTTACTTTTAGAAGATTTTCTATACATTATACTTAAATAGTTAAAATCAATGAGAGCCATCACAAATATATTTTTTAAAAAAACAATTAACAGCCTTAAACATTTGGCAGAAATATTACCTTTCCCGAATGAATAACCAAGGATAAGTCTTGGAATATCTGGATGTCGGGCCTTGTAGGATACTTGAAGCTGACATGTCGGAATTCAATGTTCCCTTTCACCCTTTCCAAAGTGACACCGGAATCGTCACTGGAGTCGATCTTAGACTCGCGGTCAAGAATTGCAAACACGGAAGCTGCTGCAGATTTCGCCTTGGTAGAATCCGGTGCAATGGAGCTTGCTTGAGAAATACTCATAGCCGCCATGGAGAGGGCAAAAAACACCTTCAAAACAGAGCAAACAGGAATTAGACGTTGCAGCATAAGTTCTATACACTGGATCAATCAAAAACTGTATGATGGTAACAGATCCAGCATAGGTTCGTTTATTATTTTTATTGATGTGACACGGTTGGATTAGGAACGGATGCATAGAGGCACTTCTAACATTAGTTCACATGCAGTATGAACAATCGAAACTCCTCATATGGATTCAATCATCATAAATTCATTTTAATGATAAAGGCAAAGTATTTTATGTTACTTTGGAGTTTATTTTCTTAACTAGTGTAGTTTTCCTACAATTACGTAATTTAATCCCAAAAAATGAGCAAAATACTTAGTAAGAGGCATAATGAAAAAAAAAGAAAAGAAAAGAGGATGATTCCCTCAAGAAAGATCTCCAATTTAACATACCAATACAAATCAATTGATAAGTGTGAAGTTTCTTTTCGTAAAGACTCAAAAAGGGAATAGATAAACTATGCCAGTTAGATAGGTCCAACTCTTTTTTGCTATATTATATGTAAGTTATATGTTCTGTTTTGACAAAGGGGTAGGTGGGTTTTGAAACACAAGAAGGGTTATCATTTTAAATGGTAATTTCTAAAGGCACTCCACATTTTACTTCAGGACAGCCCAGTTCTAGGACTGCCAACTTGTTGGTAGTTCTAACATAAAGTAGGACTGCCAACTCTAAAGAATTTGAATTTTAAGATAGACTGTCAACGAAGTTGGCAGTACTCCTTAAGAAATTACCTTTTAAATATGGTCATTCATGGATGATGAATAGGACACTTATCAGCAGAGAAAACCTTCAAAAAGGTTTTAGAGCATTCATATTTCAAGTTAAATAGTGAAATAAGTACTTAGTGTTCCACCTTAATCCAATTCAACTTTAGCACAAGATCAAGTCAATCCATTGAAGTGTCAGTATGATAAAGAACACTTTGAAAAGAGTAAAGATAACTAATTACTTATGAAGGGATAGGCAAAACATACTTGAAAAACTTTCCCGAACGTAGTCTTTCCATCGTTAACTAGGCGACCTCCGGCATAGAAGCTGATAGCGTACACAATATACATCAAGAACAAAGAGAGCCCGAAACCAATACCACTAATCAGACCCTGCTTAATTCCGGCCTTTCTTGGACCTTCACACTTCTTGTTGTACAATTCCATCACCTTCTCTTCAGCCGAAAAAGAAGCGACGGTTCTTATGCTTCCCACTGCATCATTTGCAACCTGACTCGCTTCCTCGTACATCATCTGCAGCCACCACCATACAATATCCACCTTAATCAATAACTTGATCGCAAACAAAATTCCTGGGATAACCAAAATGAACCTATACTTGAATAGCATATATTTTTCATGTACAAAATGTTATCAAACATTATTAGTTAACTTATTCCCAAAAACTTGAACTTAGGAATGGACCAACATGATATATTAAACCTTTAACACCCCGCCAACATGCAGGCGGGGTTATGAGAACCTAGGTGTACCTACACGTGGATGAGCCTAGAGTTTGCACTTGAGCTAAAGCCCAGTGAATGGACGATCATAGAGAGAAAAGCAATATAAACTATTTAATTGGTGGAAGGGGGATGTGGCACCGATACCATGTTAGTTAACAATATGTTCCCAACCACGGTCTGTAAGGAACAGGCCAATATTTATATTCAACCTTTAACAACTTTTCCTTTAGGGTCTGCTTGGTAAAGGTGTTTTCACCGGTTCCGGGGTGTTTTTTGAAACGACTGTTTATGAAAAACCACTGCTTGTTAATTTTTTTGAGGCATCGGTTTTTGTCGGCTCAAAAACCCCCCAAAACCAGTGTAGTATAATTTTGAGTGGCTTTATAAACACCCCAAATCGGTAGGTTTTGAGGGATTTTATTCCATTTATATCATCACCAAAAAATATAATTATAACTACTAATACCCTTCCCTAGCTATTTAATTTTATTCGTGTAAAAAACCTTCAGAACTGCTCGTTAGTGAATTACCAAGCATGGATTGGATTGGTTTAAAAGCCACTACTTGAAAACCATCCAAAATCGGACCTCTCATAACCGCTCATAACCGCTACTCTAAAAACACCTCAAAATCACTATCCCTACAATTGCCAAGCAGACCCTGTAAAGTTATATGAAATAGTTCATTTGATTCAAGTGGAAGCAAAAGATAAAAGACTTTCTTCTTATTCTTGCAGTGATTCCATTTTTTTTTTCCAAACAGCAATCAAACAAGTTTTTCAAAAATAGAAGTTGTAGGTACTATATAGTTTAAATTTGTAAGGTTGTAGAATCTAACCTTTGCATCTGCACTGAATCCCTGCATGAACTTGACCTGAAGAAACCCATTAAGCCCCAAGAGAGGTATCAAAGCCAAGATAATCATAGCCAGCTGCCAGTTCGCGACGAAAGCCACCACCAGACCGGCGATCATAGTGCCAACGTTCTGAACAAGCAGAGCAAGTGCATCGCCCACAACCCCTCTGATCGATGCTGCGTCCGACGATAGTCTCGCGCCGATGGCTCCGCTCGAGTTCTCCTGTTCATCGAACCACCCCACCTCCATGTGAACCACCTTCTTGAAAGTCATCAGCCTTATCCTTCTTATCAACTTCGAGCCGGCCAAGGCGAAGAAGAAGGACCTGGCCGGAACCGCTACGAAGCTCATCAAGCCCAATGCCATGAACAGCAACGACCAGAACCTAGCATCCTTCTTGAGCTTCGCCGGCGGCTTGTAGAACGAGTTCACCACAGAGGACAACAGGAGTCCAAATATGGGAAATATGAGTCCGTTGAGAATTGCAGCTACCGCACCGAGTACGAGGATCGGGATCTCTGGTTTGTTGAGGTAGGCGATGCGTCCTATAGATACCTCTTTATGCTGCTGCTGGGAAGGATACTCACTGCCTGGCGCCTCGGACGCGTTATCCTGAAGACCGAAATCCAAAGGCAAGCCGATCTGTGCCGAGAAAGAGTTGTGGCTTCTGTTCCCGAAAGATGATGACCCTCTGCTCGCAGAACGTCTCAGTGGCTGGCTCGAGGAACGGTTGAAGGACGCATGTTTGCTAGAGGAATTATTCGCGTGTTGGCTGGAGGAACGATTGAAGGACATATGTTGGCTGGAGCGACGCTGCAGCTGGTCTTGTTCGGAAGCATGATCTGAATTTTTGTTCATTTCTTGCAGACTTATCAGTTGGGAATATGCACCATTTGGATCCTTCAACAATTCCGAATGTGAACCTGTCGGAAATGAAGACGGCATTATGTCAGAAAAATGGTAAAACATCTATGAAGTTCTTGTACATATCAAGAAGGTTCTTAAAGAAGCAAAACCTTTTTCAACAATCGATCCTCTGTGGATGACAGCGATCGTATCGGCATTTCTCACTGTACTCAGTCGATGAGCAACGATAACAGTGGTTCGGTTGATCATGACTCTGTCGAGTGCTTCCTGCACCACCCTTTCGGACTCTGCATCCAGAGCACTTGTGGCTTCGTCCAGAAGCAGAATGCGCGGGTCTTTCAGGATAGCTCTTGCGATCGCGATCCTCTGTTTCTGACCCCCAGACATCTTAGTCCCGTGCTCGCCAACCATGGTGTCCAGCCCCTGCACGCATGACATCCCATCCGTTACCTCGTATTAAGAAGAACAACGAAATTTCCTAGAGAAGTCGAAAGGGTCTATACCTCAGGCATTTTGTCTATGAACTTGGAAGCGTTGGCAAGCTCCGCTGCGGCTCTGATCTCTTCTGCGGTTGCGCCATCTTTTCCATAAGCAATGTTATCTCGAATGCTTGAACCGAACAGTACAGGCTCCTGACTTACAAGCCCAATCTTTTCTCTGATCCACCTCAGTTGGAACTCCTTGAGGTTTATGCCGTCTATAAGAACTTCACCGGCTTGTGGGTCGTAAAATCTTTCGATCAGGCTTATGACAGTCGACTTCCCACTCCCGCTCTCTCCTACCAGAGCCACGGTACTGCCGCTTTCTATGGAGAGAGAGAACCCTTTGAATATCTGTTCATCTGATCGAGTCGGATAGCTGAAGTGAACGTCTTTAAATTCTATGTCTCCGCGTATGTCATCTAGTATTTTCCCTGTGGGATCGGAAGCATCAATTTCCGGCTTCCTGTTTATTGTCTCGAACATCTTGAATGCTGCAGCTTTCCCAGCTGCAAATGCTGCCATGCTTGGAGATGCCTGCCCTAAAGAGCTGTAAACACAACATCATAGAAACTGATTGTTTAGAGTTGTGGTCGAGTTGTAGTGTACAATGGATGATAATTTGATATATTTATAAATGTAATGTGATAATAACAGGCGTTGATTGTTTGAGGACACTTCTTCAAAATTAAGTCTGGTCTTTTGTTTACTTGATATGGTCACGGATGCTTAAGATTTATTGTTGTTTAGAAAGAATTTCTCACTGCTCAAAGGTCACAAAAATAGCTTATTCAAGAACCTTGAGAAGTATATTACATCCACAATTTCTTGTTTGACTATTTTAGGACCTGTTTCTCCTTGAACCTATCCAACAATGTTATTGTACAAAGAAATAATTTAATTCTTTTAACAACATTCAAAATCATGAATTACCTTGAGTTGTAATAATCTGTTATGTGCGCTTATTTACTTTCTAAAGATTTAATGGAGGTTTGAAATACGTTTAGGATACTCCTCAAGATCAACGCACCACAGTTTTTAAAGTTTCAATCACAAGCTATGTTAGATCAATAAAACCTACATGAGAATTAGTAATTTGGAACTACTGAAATTACCTGGCCCAGCAACCCAAGAGATATTAATTGAATTTCATGGTAAAAAGTGATCAACTATTTAAGTTTAATTACTAACTGCACCAAATCTATTACTTCCCAAACGTAATCTAAGATTCTCAGAAATATTAAGAATGATTTTCAACTTTCTTCTCTTAATTCTTATGGTATTCCTTACTGAACATGGTAGAAATCATTATGATCTATATGAAGAACTATAGAAATCATTAAGATCCATACGAACTACTAAATGTGGCTAGCTACTAAGTCAAAAGGAACCACTAAGTTTTGGAGATAGAGTGATTTACATGTTCTTGACAAGGGAGGTCAAACTCTAAATTTCAGCTAAACATTCAGTTTCCCTTTGAATTTATAATAGAAGATTTGTGGACTATGTTATTTTTATTCACTATACAAGAAAGAGTAGTTGCAAGAATCAATAGTCAGTTTCTTTTTCATCTTTATCAGGAAATAATAATTTGTACATTTGGTGTGAATCATGTGTGATTTAATTAATCATATTTCAGTTGTGTTAGTACAATTAAAACAGAAAACGTAATTAGCCACTTACAGGGATCCCATCACAACCGAGAAAATCACATTTATGACTTTGCCACCCGTGTAACCTTTGTCCAGTATCAGCTTCGATCCGTACCATATACCCAGACTATAACCACAAAACATGATAAGCATCATAGTCCCAAGACCTAATCCGGTAGCAATCCCTTCCTGGACACTGGACTTGTAAGCGGTCATCAGAGACTTACTGTATTTGTCTACAAATTGATTTTCCCCGGTAAAAGACGCAACCTAAGGAAGGAAATTAACAAGTTAACAGGATTTCCATATAGTGTAAGTTTAGGACTGAATGGCAAAAAAAAAAAATACTACAATGAATGCTTACAGTTCTTATTGAACCGATTGTTTGTTCTACCACAACTGCAGCTTCTGCGTAAGCTGTTTGTCCCTGTGCAGCAACCTTCGACATTAAAATGGACATGGCTGCACCCGCAATTACAAGGAAAGGAATCGTGCACATCATCACGAGAGTGAGAAGCCACCCCTGAGCAAATGCAATTATAAAGGCCGCAAAGAATGTTCCTATTTGCTGAAGGAATTTACCAACCTGCAAAATGGGAAGGGACCTGCATTAGCTACCTAAAGAGGAAGGACTGTAGTTTTTTTTTTTTTTTTGTCCCAGGAAAGTAAGTGAGGGAGTCTAAGGACTTATCCCTTACTGGAATTCATTGTTGGATCATTATGTTTCTTAGTGAACTGAATAAAGAAACACCCTTGGTAACTAAAATTTTCAGCATTACTTCAATTTGGCATGCATTTTAAGCGGATCTAATTAAAAAAAAAACTACACCACAGCGTGAATCTAGCTCCCTGACTAAATAGGCCTCGACATGAAGGAGCATGTTGGAATAATATAAATATTTAACCTTCAACCCTCCTCACAAAAGCTCAAGCAGTTTCCAAGTAACTTGCAAATTCTTCTTCGATAAAAAAAAAAAAAAAAAAAAAAAAAAAAAAAAAAAAAAAAATAAATTCAGAAGTTTGGCATCCAAGAATTGGCTAGAGGAGGAGGGAGATGGGGGGGGGGGGGGGGGGGGGGGGGGGGGGGAGCAGGGGCGGATCCAGAATCATAAACTAGGATGGGCTAGACTGAATTAGGGTGGGCTAGTGTGGGCCAAGTCCTAAAAAAAATTTCCAATAAAAAAAATCATATGGAAAAAAAAAGAAAAAAATTTTTTTGGGGGTGGGCTCCAGCCCACCCCACTCAAAGCCTAGATCCGCCCATGGGGGGGAGGGGGGTTTGAAAGGTTGTATTGAAAGTTTGGTACGAGATCAAAGTGATCTACAAAGTCAGAAACATAAAAGGACATCACAATGGCACGAGCCCTCCACTAATGCAGGGCCCTTGGAGGGTTAAGATGTACGAAGCCTTACCCTCTACTTACGGAGAGGTTGGTACTCAAACTACAAAAATGATGATAGTTACCATAAATATATATGTTCATATACAAAGGTTTGTCAACTACCAAAGGGGGAACATCAATGTGTTTGAAAAAGCTCAAAAACTTGGTTTGGGCGTGTGTGTGTGAAGGGGGGAGGGATAGTAGGGAACGCCAAAAATCAGAGGTGTTTATGTTTATGTGTCCGCAAAGTTTCGTGTTGTATTATTTTTCCGTTCAACATAGGTGCGTATTGTTGAAATGCTGCCACATTTCTCAGAAAAGAGTGCCAAAAAAAATCAAGTTGAAGGCAATAGATGATGTAAAAAATAAAAAAAACTAGTTTATTACCAAGTCAATTTCCTAAGAATAATTCCTCAATAGAAGTTTGACTCACAGGAGAGTTTATATTATACAAACTCTCCTGTGAGTCAATCAATTGTAAGGATGACATAAGTACCTTTTCGCCCATGGCATCTTGAATAAGAACAGTATCACCAGACATCCTCCCGATAACTTCCCCAGTATTTGTTTCCTTGTCGAAGAATGCGATATCTTGCCTTAATATTGTCTTCAAGTACAAGTTCCTTATTCTCGAAGACTGCCTTTCCCCAGTTGCCATCCAACAGTAAACCTCTGACAAAGAAGAGAGTGGTACATACTCAGAATCCATCACTTAATCACTTACTATATCGCGAAAATAGAACAACTATTCATCCCATACATTGTTAGGAGCAATTCAAGGAATATGTACTATGACTAGGTGTAGTTTATGATCCCATACTTTGGTAATATATATTTTGTTAGCAAGAATATATGGGATATTAATACGACTAATTTTATTTGGGTAATATGGAATGAAAATTTTCGGGAGTTTTTTGTATCATAAAGTTAATTCTTCTGTCTCTGTTATTTCAATATTGATGTATTAATAAGTCCTGGCCAAGGGAGTTTCTTTCGGCCTCGTTTGGTTCGCGGAATCTTCGGGTTGGGAAAGGAAAGTGATTACTTTCCTATGTTTGGGTGCCAAAGGAATTGAGGAGGAAAGGAAAGTGATTCCCAATGGAAGGGAAATTAGGGGGGAAAGTGATTCCATCCATCCAAGCAAGGAATCACTTTCCCACATTGAAGTAATCACTTTCCTTTCCAAATTCCTTGGCATTTCCAAACATCGGAAAGGAAAATCAATGGAAAATAAAATTTCCCAAAGGAAAGGAAATGACAAGGAATTGATTTCTTTTCCCTTCCATTCCGCGAACCAAACGAGGCCTAAAGGGAAAGTTAGAAGGAAGAACAACCATGTTATGCAAAAGTCTTCTTGTGAGGCAGGAATTGGTTGCAGAAATTGAGAATGTATTGAATGATGAAAGCCAGGGGATATCAGTGCAGTGATATTGTGGTCTTTTTGAAGTTGGTAGTCACAACGGTGGCAGTAAGCTGTATCAAGCAGTGAACACAAGCAGTACAAATGTCTAAGCGAAAAATAAAACATTTTATTAACATTCTGAAGTACAACTAAAGTCGAAACGAAAATGAAGACAAGCAAAAGTATTCAACATCACAAAGGTTTGTTTATTACAATTTTAGCAAAAGTATTGTGATTATTAATCTCTCCAAAAAAAAAAAAATTTGAAAAGATGGGGGAATCTACTTACGAAGAAAAGATGCAATCCCTGATCCCACAGCCAAGTAGACAAACATAAGACAAACCTGAAGGGATGACAATAAATGGTTTGGTTAGTGAAATATGCTCAACTTTTAAGCCACTTCTACTCAACCAGTACAATTAGACATACCTTGCTGACTCTATGAAGCACATCTTTGGGTTTGTGAGCTCCTCCGAAAGCCTGGATCAGATCTCCCAAGAACAGTACCATGAGAGGCATCGATGCCCCGCTAGCGATGGACGCGACCGAGCCCGTAGCCATCAGCAGGTAATCCGTAGAGTCTGCGAACGAAAACAGCTTGAAGAACGGGACGCTGTGTTCTGTGTTCTTGTCCTGATTCTCGCTCTTTGCGCCGTTAGCCTCCTGCACCGGTGTCCTAGAGGAAGTAGCATCGGCTCCATTCTCTTGTGTCCTTGAATGGGCCAACGAACTCGATCCTCTGCCGTCTCCCTCAACATCCCCCATTTCCTTGAAACGCTTCTCGCCCCTCAACTGTCCTTGATAAATACTGTAATTGTTACAAGAATAAGATATTTGATCAGAACCAACCGTATATGTATAGTTATTCACTCTAAACTGTTGGAAACAAGGGACTGGACTACCACTCAAGATGGTTTCAAAGCTTGTTATTACGAAAAAAAACACGGTGTCAGATCTTGATAATATGAAACTCAGCACGGTATCAGAACTCGGGATCGTAAAAAATAACAAAACCCCAACAGAAACAGAGGATACCCATGATGGTATCCGATAGCAAGAATAGTTCCAGACTAAACATATGAAGCTAGCTATCATTGTACAACACCATTAATTAATGATGGCGCAAAGAATAAACATAAATATAAAACCCTCAATTATCTTAAAGTTTCGGTTGTAGCAGCATGCTACGCTACGTACTTAACATGGTATCGGAGCAACCAGAGACACCCACAGCCGATTTTATAAAATGAAAAACATACAGCATAATTGCGTGAATCCAGCTCTCTGCCCAAACGAGTTGTTCGATCACAAATCTCGTGTAGCATGCATTTCAAGCAGGGTTTATGAATAAAGACTACAAAACCTCTAGAGTTTTAACAAAAATAAAACTTTTATAGAGGTATCAGAGCCATCGACACGGTATCATAAACAAACAGAGTCACCCATGATGGGTATTTACCAACAATCATCGGTCACGGTTCGGGACTAGTTAACAAAAGAAGCTACGATTGCACAGTACCACTAACGTCGCGGCGAAGAAGAGGGAAAGCTCGGGAGCTCAGCGGAAGCGAGGCCTTAGCTGCGGGGGCTTGGCTCCATGAATGGCTTATATGAAGTGAAGGGAGGTTGATGTCTGCTTGCTAAGTATGACAGAGGACCATTAGGAGTTTGCCTTTCCTTTCGGGGGAGATCAGCTTTATAATGGAGGTGTTTTTTTTTCCATGCGTCTCTCTGTGCATGATACATCAGAGGGGTTGGTGGTGGTGCCACCAACTTTCCCTCCTCCTTTGTGGAGTGCATTCCCACTCTATTTCCTGTTTCGAAAGATCTGTTCACTTCCGGTCCACGTGATAATTGGGAGGGAAAAAGACGTGCATTTTATCGAACGGTTGGTGAGCTGGGGAATATGCGAAGGGTTACGTACGTACGTACGAGTCTTGAGCTACTAGCCTCACTCTACCCCTCTCACTATGTAGCCTGGCCAGGATCGGTCCTGGGTTAAGTCAGACAAGTATGGGCATTAAAACGATTCAAATAGTTCGTATTCAACTCGCGTTCGGCTCAGATCAAACTCGGTTCGAAGCTCGTTCGTGGGCAGGTCGATGCCAAGCTCGATCGATTTATTTTTTTTGTTCGAAGTGGTGTTCGAACCGAGTTCGACCATAGGTTGTTCGACTCGGTCTTGTTCGCAAACGGACTCGAACTTGGCTCGATTTATTATGTTATGACTTTGTTCTAATATATAAAATATTTTTTATGGATGTGTATAAATTTTGTCTTAGAAATTTTACTCTTTTTTGTTATTTATATGATAGTAAATTTATGATGTTGAGAGCATAAGAATTCAACAAAAAAGTCTTTAAGACTTGAGAGTAACCGTACAACAAGTTTAATGTGGCTTTGGTTCGGTCTTGTCTCGGACTTGGTTCGTGTTCGTCCGAGCTCGTGATATAAATCTAGTTGAGCTCGATCATTTCGAACCTTAATCGAACCGAGTTCAAACATCATTTTTGAGCTCGACCTTAAGCTCAGCTCGAATAAAGCTCGTTCAATAGTTTAGTCAAACCGAGTTCAAACACACTTTGTTCGAGCTCGTTTGTTCGATTTTCAGCCCTACAGACAAGCCATTGTGCTTGGATAAACCCTCAGATCATGGCAACCCTCAAGCCCATGTTAACTTTAATAAATAATTTAAAAGTACAATGTTCGTAATATTCTAATTATTCTAATCTTTATTAAGGCTAATTAGAAATTCTAAAAGACAATTATCTTAATTATAATAAATTTATTATTATATTAATATTATTTATACCTGCATGTAAGAAGACCAAAAGATAGCTCTCGTAATTGCATTGTTGTCCATGTTAACTTTAATAAATAATTTTAATTAGTAAATATATGTAAGTATATATTTTAAAATAAAAGTTGCATGGAGAAGCTGGACTTTTCTTATTATACAGTAGTATATATTATGTTGTCAATTTGAATCCCAAGCAATTCTTTATTTCTAAAAACTTACAATAATGGAAACTCCTATTATTAATTAGAACAAATATTCTATTTTCCATGGGATCAACCAACATAGCCAAGATGCCTTATGTATCCAATAATTAAAAAAAATGGCAAATAATTTAAATCAATATGTAATGCGAATATAATAAATCAATTTTGGATACTTAGATCTATAAATATCTATAAACATTGAATAAATTAATATACTACCAGCCGAATTCGTTTGATTTGGGTATGACTCCACCTTGGATTTAATCGTCTTGTTTCGGAAATCGAATCTAGTTATCTTACTTTACGCTTTTATTGGATTGTTGTTATGGTTCTATACGTATATTTTTTATATTCTGCACTCAGATCCTAACTAGTTGTTTATTTCATATATGTGGATGAGATTAGATTATGCATGTGACTTATAAATACTTAGCGTGGATTGGAATTCATCGTTAGCTGAACAACATAGATACTATTCATGGACTCATTAGATTGGAAATCACATAATACGTATCGGTTGGCCATCGTCACGTAGCTTGGACCAACGTATTTTAGACTGTGGCGTGACAAACATCTCTTCGTATACAAGATCTTTTATTTGAGATAGTTTTAATTCAGTTGTAAAGTACGATCATCAAATTGTTGTGAGAGTATCACCAAGATGTTAAAGCCTGCAAAGTTTCGGATCAAAGCTTATTTGAAGGTCGGCGATTCCTTTGAATCAAGGCTTGTGTGTAAAAAACGGGTTTGTGGGTCTTTTGACCCCCATGACACCTTGAGTAATCATGTCAATGATACTAAAATCTTAGTTACTTGAATTATATATCAATCGTCTAGATACTAATGTACCTCAATTTTTTATTAGTCTCGGTTTCTTTGTTTTTGACAATGCAATTTTTGACCAATTATAAAAAGTATGTCTCTCTTGTGGACGTTTGACTTGTCCTTTAGGCTTCAGTGTTAATACAATCATAGATCAAGTAGTCGCAGACCTTGTTAGCAATCACCCGAATAAAACTCGTATTATACGCGAATTTTTCCGTATCTTTCATAAACGTATAATACTTGCGTACTTTTGACAGATCCAAATCAGTACATAAATTTTAAGCATACAAAGTTTTAAACATGTTTTGTATAAATTATTGACAAATTTGGTATAATAAACATGCTAGGAACATGTTTAATTAACCAAATTTGATAACATATTTAAGAATGTAAAGTTTCTAACCACAATATTTTTATTTTTCGAACATTTGACCGAATTTTTGAACGTATTTTATTTGCACAGAGTCGATTTATACTCGTACTTTTGTCGTCCCGAATTTTTTCCGTTTGCCGAATTGCTAACAAGGGTCGCAGATCGAGAAATGTTTTCAGAGAGTAAAATATACAAAAATTTCTCACCATAAACCTTATGGTGGATTCGTTCCTAGGACCAAGCCAACATTTCGTTACACCAACCAAAGTTGCATTAACTTTCCCATAGACCACAGACTCCAAAATGCTACACACCGTTTATTAAACTATTTTTCTTTCTTTCTTCCCTCCAATCTATGGCACATTAATCGTTCCCAACCAAACAAAACTTTCTATTTACAACAATAAAAAGTTACATTAGTGCAAGCATCTTAATTTACATCATTATGAACATTGTACTTTTAAATGCGACAATATATTTTACAGTCGTTCAAAATTTGTGTTTGTATCCCCACTTACGATAACGAACTTTGAACATCAAACTTAACCCTTTTTTGATACATCCTTGTTTTTAACTAATAATGGCTACGGATGTTATTTGGACCCGAGTACTTGGACATGGTTCTGGATTCGATACGATCTTACCTGATCTATACATGGTCCTAGATTCGACCCGGGTTTAATCACCTAATACAGACATGGTCCTGAATTCGACTCGATTTTATCATCTAAACACATGTTGGAAGAGATAGGATTTTGTTGACAAAAGTAGTCTCAATCTTTGAAGTAGGTAGTATGGTCGTTTCTGAGCACGTATAAGTTGTGCAATTGCACACGGTTCCAAAAATCGAAAGGTTCCAAAAAATTTAACCTCTATATATTTTACTAATGTAAATTTCCAATTTTCAGAATTTGAGCCTTCGTAATAGTAACATGGTCCTTAGAATGTCGGAAGAATGATTCTTTTTTAATAATTTAAAAATGGGTCTGAATCAACATAAATTCTATAACGAGAACCAACGACCCTAATTCAGTCCGTACGCTATGTTATGATGACCAGTCTAATTGTAAGAGCATCATTAGTAACGTCAAACCCATTTTTCAGATTCTAGATTTGGAATGTAGGAGCTCATTTTGTAGAATAATAAGACTCATTATAGATTTTAATTTCTAGATTTTCAGGTCCAGTCCACCCACATGCGCTATAGGTTGGGCCTGAGAATTTCTAAATTCAGAACGTAGAAAATCATTTTGTAGAATAGTAAGTACAATTTGGAGACCAATTTTAGATTTATATTTTTTTTTCTATATTAATTTTTGACCACACAATCTTTAGGACCAAAATTTATTTTATTATTTTATACTATTTCCTTACAAACCCAATCCATGCTCTAAGGTTAGAGTTCTAATTTTTATCCATTCAATATAGATATGGTTTCAAAGTGGGCATCTAACTTTATTTCATGCGAAGGTATGATATAGAAGAATATAGAGTTCATGTTGTCACCTTTACAAACCCCATATTGCCTAGCTAGCAATATCCTAACTGAAGATCCTAATTGCCCATGTAACCCGCTCTTTATCTCCTTATTAGACTTATAATATTAATCAGAAGACAGGTGTAGGCATTTTGTTTAGTCGGTTTCAAACAAACCGAAATAGTCAAAACCAAATAAACAACAATTCTAAAAAAATTAAAACCGAACCGAATTAGCCAAAACCGAAACCGAAATCGAATCGAACGAAAAATCAATTCGGTTTGTCCGATTAGACCATTCTATTATTTAATTAGTTAGATCCAAAGTTTAGATCGTAATTAAATTATATTAAAAATTATAATTCTTATACATATATTTGTTGACTTTTAAAATTGCGTATAAAGCTGGACTAAGTTATCAATGTTAGACTTAAAAACACACGATTAAATTATTGTTTTACAAATATACATATTTTTAGTCACAAAATATACATAGAATTGAAAATATTTACATAATTGTATAAATCTTATTCTATATTTTCGATCTTGGACCGAAACCGAAATATAAATCCTAAACCTAAATCTAAACTAAATAAAAAAAATTGTATTTTTAAAACTAAAATTGAACCATTTTTTTTTCAAATCGAACCGAATTTCTTAATCACTTCAATTTGATTTGGTTCGATATCCGATCCAAAATCCAATAATGCTCACTCCATCGGTGGATGCTAAAAGTCATGGAATAATAAAGAGAAAGAATTCGGCACCAAGTGAAAAGGAGAGGTTAACAAACAAAGGAAACAAAAGAAAAGATAATTCAAAGGAGGTTAGGTGACAAGCCAACTTGTGGCACCTATTATATACTACTGTAACTACACATGCCGACAACTAAATGACTTCTTCATCTTCTTCTTCTTCATAGATTGCGTTGATCAATGCTTTAAGTCCAGCAGTCTCGCATGTACTCACCAACCCCATTGATAAATTCAAGCTTCTCTCATTAAATAAAATAAAGGTTAATTAACATTTAGATCTTGGATTTTATATTAATTAACTTAGAGTTTAAATTCTAACTTGTCCAATTAGAACCTGAATTTTTATTTTTGATTTCATTTATTTACAATATATCCTCATTTGTAGTATGTTGGTCCTTGTCATTTACTCATGTTTATAATATAATAAAAGAATCTAAATTTTTTAGGCTAAATTATAATTTGATGCCCTCAACTATTCGAATTTTTCAACTTGATATCCTCAATTTTAATAGTATCAACTTGAAATCCTAAATTTCAAAAATAACAAAATTATTCCTCCTCTCTCCTCTCCTCCCCTACCGGCTATTACCACCCCGTCGCCCCCACCCCATGGCTGCACCACCCCTGCTCCCCCTGGCCCCTCCCTGCGTCGTGCCCCTAACCCCGCCCCACCTTTCTCTCTCCGCCGCGCGTGGGTCGCCATCGCAGGCGAAGAGGGGGCGGGGTTAGGGGCGCGACATGGGGAGGGGGTCGGGGTCGCGCGTGTGGTACGGCCATGGCGTGGAGAGGGGCCGGAGGCGCAGGGATTGTGCACCGCGGGGTGGGAGTGGCGGACTAGTGGTGACAACCGGTGGGGGAGGGGAGAGGAAGGGGTGGAGAGGGAGAGGAAGGGGTGGAGAGAGATGGGAGATAATTTTGTCATTTCTGAAATTTATGGTATCAAGTTGATACCTATCAAAATTAGAATATTAAGTTAAAAAATTTGAATAGTTGAGGGTACTAAATTGTAATTTAGCCAATTTTTTACTTGTACACATGAGAACTTAAATTCTAAACAAATATAAAATTTATGGTCTAAACATTAATTAGTCCATAAAAATAAAGTATAAACCAGCACGTAACAACCAAATATCTTGTATTCTTTCTTTCATTATCATTTGGCATCTTATGTGCCAAACACACATCACTCACTCATCAACATCATCGTGTCTAATGTTTGGCGGAAAAAAAAATGCAGCAACGCAATGCATGAACAAACTCCAATAAATAAAATGATTGCTGTACTCTTAATTAGTAGGTGCACAAAATAGTAGTCGCTGCTGTCGACGTTGAAGAAGAAGACTTGGTGCACCAAGTTGATTGCGATTCGTGTGCTCAATCTTATCCTCATATATTTTAATATATTTCTAGCATCCGAATTCTCCAACATGAACCCTTCGGGTCCAGTGGTCAGGACTTGGGTGCATACGCACCTGGGTCTGCCGGGTTAAGGTTTGAATCCCTCCGGAAGCGTTTGATCATGTCCAGACCTTTGTTAGCAATCACCCGAATAAAACTCGTATTATACGCAAATTTTTTTGTATCTTTCATAAACGTATAATACTTGCATACTTTTGACAGTTTAAATCAGTACATAAATTTTAAGCATGCAAAATTTTAAACGTATTTTGTATAAATTATTAAAAAAATTGGCAAAAAATGTGTTGGGAATCTGTTTAATTAACCAAATTTGACAACATATTTAAGAATATAAAGTTTATATCCTCAATATTTTTATTTTTAGAATATTTGACCGAATTTTTGAACGTATTTTATTTGCTCTTGGCCGATTTATACTAGTATTTTTTCCGTCCCGAACTTTTTCTGTTTGCCGAATTGCTAACAAGGGTCCAGACCTAGAGAGCGTATGAATTGACTTAGTGTACAACATGTGGTTGCAGGAGATCCTGTCCAGACGTGAAGGACGTGCTGAGTTGTAAAAATGTCTAAATTCTCCAACATGGATACGACAATCGCAATACTTACTAGTTACCATCTCTAATTTCATTTCGGTATCCGTTATCCAGATTGTTTCTGAACATGTATAAGTTGTACAATCGTACAATAATTCAAAAATTGAAAGTTTTTAAAAAATTTAACCTGCGTATATATTACTAATGTGGCATCTCCATCTTTATATTTATGTCCACCTAGTAGTAACATAGCACTTAAAATGTCATAAAAGATTTTCTTTTTTTAGAGTAATTAAAAAGAAGGTCCTTAGAGCATCTCCAACCCTATTGTCTTGTTAAGTGTTGTGAGTCTTAGGTGGCTCATATGTGGCATGAGCCACAAGACAATGTCTTGTTTATGTGGCAAAATTATATCTTAAAAGACAATGAGATAGAAAAATTCTCTCCAATGCAAAAGTATTGAGGAGACAATAAAAAGTATTTTTTCCAACTTCCAAGGCAACTTTTAAGACAACTACTCATCTTCTTTCTTTTTTCTAATATTTTTTATTCATAATTGATGACATGGAAGAGAAGACATTGTCAAGTGCATTGTCTAGAACAAGACAATCAACTTCACAATGTCTTCTTTAATTTTTGCCACATAAGCTTCACAATTGATTTGACAATTGCATTGGAGAAGAACTTTTGAATAAAATTTTGTCATTCCTATGTGGCATTAACTTTTTTCCAAAGTCACAATAGGGTTGGAGATGCTCTTAGAATATCAAAAACAGCCATGCATTTACCTCTCTTAGGACGGTTCGTTTGGTTCACTGTATTGTAATTATAATTACAATGGAATCGAATGAAAAAAATAAAATAAAATAAAAATCATTCAATTCCATTACGATTACATTATAGTGAACCAAACGGGTTAGTTTGTTATGGTTAGTTTGTTAGATGGACTTTTTTTTTCCAATATAAAAATCGTTATAGTAAGCCATAACTCTTTCAACAGGTCTACATGGACCGCGGTTTCAACCGCAGCTGAAACCGCGGTCACGTGTCGGTCTTGGATTGGTCGGTTTTTTTCAACCTACGTTAGCAGGAGGGTTGTTTATTTTGGTTTTTTTGGTCCAATCAAAAACTGACACGTGTCCCTCTCGATTTGGGTTTCGATTTTCTCTTCGGACTGAGAAGACTTTCTGTAACTCTTTTTCCATCCTAACCTACTGTTGAAATTTGAGGACTCAGTTGGCATGTCAAATAGTAAACTTC
Source organism: Iris pallida (assembly GCA_029216955.1). NCBI lineage: Eukaryota > Viridiplantae > Streptophyta > Magnoliopsida > Asparagales > Iridaceae > Iris > Iris pallida. The sequence goes on along the minus strand of JANAVB010005596.1, from coordinate 11,996,571 downwards.
TATAGCAACCAATCTTGACCAAGGAAAATATTCCGCACTTGGGACTTATTAGGAAGCGAACATGTATAAAATTTCCGCACTTGGGACTAAATGTGGAAAGAGTCGAGTTTATATGCAATTATGATTCTTTTTCTTGAGCACCAACCATGAAGAGGATTAAAGATGTTGTAAGATTAACGGTGGAGCCCAACTGAATTTAAGACACAAAATTCACGGGGATCCACGTCCCCTAATTATAGTATGGTACAATCATGTCAAATCTTGTACATGCAAGTGCGACTATGTCAATGTAGAGGATTGTAGGTAGACCCCTATCAATTGGGTCGGACCGGCCAGTGAGACACGAATTCGATCCGAAAAATTGATATATGTGCCGGTTCGATCGACTACTCGTGAGTCCAAATTGATCAAGTCGAGTATATCGAAGCATGTTGGACTCATATTCGTTCCTAAGAGAGGTATGGTTCGAAGTCTAGTTCCGTCCCGGCTCGATCCGACGTCTGTTCTAGTCTAGCTCAAGGTCTGATCTGTCTCGACACTAGGTCCAGTCGGATTTGGAGCTGAAGATTGACTAATTAATAACCTAGATATAGTTATTTTTTTATATTGAACAACATCTAGATATAGTATAAAAAAAAAAAAAATTAAGTTAAAGCATTATTTATTTGATAGAAACTAATTAATTACCTAGATTATCTAGTGAAAAATAGATCTTCCAAGTTATATATAGTGGAAAATAATTATTTTTTTATATTGGTTGATTTTGTTTACTTGGTCCAAGTTTAGGTCATGTCCGACCTGATCTGAAGTCTACCGTATCGTGGGCCATGTGTCAAGCTGGACCAAAATTTTCACCCTTAGGATCGACCCAATCAGCTACAGCCGAGAGGTCCGATCCGGACCCGGCCCAAGACTGCAGAAAAAAAATAAAAATAAAACACTATATGGGATTCAAATTCCCAATTGCTCTACCAACTTGTACTTGAGGGATATTCCCATTGTAATCAACATTTCAATATTCTATCCTCTAATTTGTAGCTAAAGTTTGAGTTTGCAAAATTATTTTCTCATTGAAAGAGAATTTAGGAAGGGTCAAAGGTGTAGGTAGGTAGGTATTCTTCCATATAAAGTTTCAATGGTCTTTGTCCTAAATAATATCTTCTTCCCCTTTGGTGCTTGTCAAATTTGTGTAAAACGGACCCATTTACTTCCACCTACTCCCACCCTCCCACTGGAATGGATACATCACTTTTGATAATTTGTTGGGGGTCTCTTGCTGGCCAATTTCCAATTCAATGCCATTTTCATTGACCAATCTCCAACTAATCTCATTTTCCCCAAAGATTATCATTTAAACTAAATAATAATAATAATAATTTCTTCCTCCTTAACAACTATGGTTGTAAGACCATCTCCAATGGTAATTTCTAAAATTGAGTTTTATCCTACTTGTCATTGTACTTTAAAAAAAAAAATTATCCTAGTTGGAAGAGTTTCTAGTAGAAATTGTAGACATACAAAAATGCTCTCCAATGGTTCTCAATTTCTATCATATGTGTCACATACTAAAAAGATCAATTTAATGGTGTGGGGTCCAATAATAATTGTCATGAGAGATAGGAAAATTTGTATGAGAGTTTCTACATGTAGAAAAAGTTTTCATCCTACATCATTGCCACCTATGATAGAAATGGTGATAGAAATTACCATTTGGGAGAAATTTTTTATAAAATGGATTTCTCCCATAGAAATAGGAAAGATAGAAACCCCCATTGGAGATGGTCTAAGCTAATTACATAACATTAGCATATATGCACGTGTACGTATTTTAATTTCCTTTTGATTAACTTTGTTTTTACTTGGGAAGAGCAAAATGTATCATAATAGCAAATTATATTTTCTTTAATATGTATACCTAGCTGTCCTCATTAAATTTAATATACAATTTTAATTATTAGGTAAAGACATATTTGGAAGAAAAAATGTACGGTAAAGATATTTTTTTATTTATTATATAGTAGTATAGATAATCATATCTCACTGTAAGAAGTAGGGGTGAGCATCGGTTCGGTTCGGTTCAAACCGAACCGAATATGTGAAAACCGAAATAACCGTAAACCGTATTTCTCAAAACCAAAAACCGAACCGTTTTTATAAAAACCGAACAAAACCGAACCGAATTAATTCGGTTCGGTTTTCGGTCGGTTCGGTTTCATGGGCCAATGTGCATGGCCTTCAAGTTTTTAGCAAAATGAGCCTATTTAAATAACAAAAATTTAAAAAATATATGACATTATTGTATTTATGAATTGTTATATTACATAGAGTGAAAGATATTAGTATATATAGATTGATGGTAGATAGAGAGAGTGCTCAAAGAAGCACCGACATAGAATAGGAGAAGAGAGTGCGCTCAGTTAGGGGTTAATAAACATTAGTATATGTATATTGTGGATAGTTTGATAAATTACTAAATCTAAATCGGTTTTCGGTTCGGTTCGGTTTTTCGAATGAAGAACCGAAAACCGAACCGTTATTTCAAATTTTCAAAATTTTAAACCGTAAACCGAACCGTTTGTCATATTTCGGTTCGGTTCGGTTCGGTTTTCCGTTTTCAACCGTTATATGCTCACCCCTAGTAAGAAGCGAAGAGAATGGGTATGAAAAATTACAATTCCCATAAAAAAATAATATTTGAAATGACCAGGAATATAAGTCATAATATATCCTTGAGCAGGCATAGTTTAGTCCTAAAATTTGTTTCGGTTTTGCTCCTTTTTTTTAGAGAAATTTTGACTGGCACCCCACTTTTATTTACCATATTTACGGTGCACCCACACAATTACAATAATGTAAAGTATCCCTCACTTTTGACGGAAACCGTCCCCAACTCACGGTAAACGCCTTTGATCAATTTTTTTTTTACCAAAATACCCCCGTCTTCTTCCCCGTGTCCTCCCATTTTCCGTGGCTGCCCTCCTCTCCGCCGCCGGCGTGCCTCCACTCCCCCCCCCCCTCCTCCTTTCTTTGCTCCCCCCTCCTCTCCTCCCCATCATCATCATCATCATCACCACCACCACCACCACCACCACCACCAATCATGACAGCGACGCTGCTCTTTTGCTACAGAGCCAGATGGCAAATTTCATGAACAAACACTAAGCAAGCGAGCGACACAAACAAAAATGATCGGAAGTTACTGTTAGCTATGTATTATCTCAATTTCTGGACTGAATGTATGATCTCTACAATGTTCTATGTGTGTCAACTTAGGCTTTCCAGATCTTAATAAACTTACCGATGGTATTATTAATTAATATATAGCAGTGAATTTCTGAACTGAATTTATGTATGATCTCTACAATGATCTGGACTGAATGTATGATCTCCACAAACACTTAGGTTTTCTTTTTGGATTTTTTTTTTGTATATACTGTGATGATGGTGGTGATGGTGATGGTGGTGATTATGGTGGTGATGGTGCTGGTGATGGTGGTGGTGGTGATGGGGAGGAGAGAGGAGGGGAGAGCAAATAAAAGAGGGGGGAGCAGAGGCACGTCGGCGGCGGGGAGTAGAGGCACGCCGGCGGCGGAAAGGAGGGCAGCCACAGAAAATAGGAGGACACGGAAAAGAAGACGGAGGTATTTTGGTCAAAAAAATTGGTCAAAGGGGTTGACCGTGAGTTGGGGACGGTCGTCAAAAGTGGGAGGTACCTTACACTATTGTAATTGTGTGGGGTGCACCGTAAATATGGTAAAAAAAAGTGGGATGTCAGTCAAAATTTCTCTTTTTTTAACATCCAAAACACAATAAATAAATAAATTTTATTTCCTAATTTTTTTGATTCTGCACTCCTAACGGCCAACCTCGTATGATTTGCGAAAACAAAGAAAATTAATTCTTTATTATTTTCATTTTTTTTGAAAAATTGTAATTCATTTTAATTTTTCTTTTCGATCTTTTGGAAAGGTTCAAAAATTTGTTGAGGAAAAGTGAACAATTGGAGGAGGAAAAGTGTATTTATTGGATGACTGGGAAAGTTTTTTTTTTTTCCTCCTATTTTTCTTTCTAGAATTTATTTATTTTTTTGTTTATTTTCTTTTGCATTCAAATACAGTAAAAAAAAAAAAAATTCAAAACCATGATTCCACGAATCAAAACGTGACCTATATGTACAAGTGCAGTATGATTGTGATTGCCACTACGTGGAAGAACGAAATTATGTTGACAATGATCTCATGCTCATGCTCATACTGGAGACTGAACAAGTTGGTTCTGAACTTTGAATTGCCAACCATATGAAAGGGGTTTTATGAGGGCATCATATTTTTTACTTGGGGCAGCCCTTACTTGGGGGCAGTCCAAGCAAGTAAAATTTTTGCTGGGAGGCACCTACAATTTTTTTGGGGACAGTCCAAAAATTAGAAATTAAGGCTTGGTGTCGCCGCGATCGAGGAAGATGCAGTAGTCGCGATAGGCGGTGATGATGGAGTCCTTCTTGGTGATGACGGCCTCCATCCCGACGGAGACGACCTCCTAGCCGTCGTAGAGGTGGCAGAAGCCGCGGATGAGCTTGGACTTGTAGAGGGAGTCGGCGATGATCTCCATGCGGCGCATCAGCGCCATATCGCGGAAGAAGGAGAGGAGCTCGGCTGAGGAGGTGGCGACGGAGCAGGAGGGGGGCTCGCGGTTGTGGCCGGTGAAGGGGACGGAGGTCTCGATGGTTAGGGTCTCGTCGGAGGTGTATGAGAAGGGACGGGAGAGGGGGCGGAGTAGGGCGGAGGCCGTCGGCGAGCGGATCCGGCGGCTGACGGAGGCCATTTGGGGGCTACTAGGGGAAGGATCTGTGTGTGGGAAATGGTACACGGGACGGAGGTGGGAGGTGTTAATGGATGACTTCGTCGACGCGGACTGCAGCTAAGTTGGCAGTCCTCCTTTATGTTAGGACTGTCAACATGTTGGCAGTCCTCCTTTATGTGAGCACTGCCAACTTGCTGGCAGTCCTAGAACTGCCACCAAGTTGACAGTCCCACTTACTGGAGAAAATTGGATTGTTTCCAAATAAAAAAATGGATGACAAATTTACAATTTTTTTTGAATATTTTTGGGCTGTTTCCAAGTAAAAAGTGTGGTGCCCTTAGAAAAAGCCTATGAAAGGAGACATCTGGACCGAACAAGTTGGCGTCTTGGTCTTGCGGCTGCTGCTTTTTTTTCCCCTATTCCGTGGACTTTTTTTTTTTTTTTCTCTCTTTCAAATCGGGTTGAATGTATGTTTGCTTTACAGTTTTATGGTTTAGTTTTTTAGTATGCTTGTAAGTAAACCTTTGATTTGAGTTTGTAGTTTTTTTTTTTTTTTTTTTTTTACTTTGTTGTTCTGTAATTTTTTTTCTTTTTTACCGAGCTTGTAAACCTTTTGGTCTTGATGGGCATTGGTTGTTCCTAGGTGGAAATTTCTTGCAACAAAATATTATAACATCTGATGTTTAAAATGAGTAAAATTTTATCTTTTCGACTGTTTGTATTCAACAGCTATTCTTAGCTTAAGCTAATTTTTTTTTTTTAGGTATCCTTTCATCTGGTCAAGTGGGATTCGAACACGTGTCGTCAGCACCGGGACCCGTTACAACCACTATACCACACCCCACAGACCTCAGAGTTAATGAATGAAGTAGTATTCCCATTAAAAAATAAAATAATAATAATAACTGTTTTTATGTCCACAACTAGGGCTAACGATTTTGTCCTGGTACCCTCTATCCTAGCTGGGTACCCTGCACCCTCAGGTGCCCACGGGTACCCTCTACCCTAGGAGGGCAAGCCCTACCCTTACCCTCATGGAATTAGGATAGGGTAAGGGTTTTATTCTGTTATCCTAGTGCAATTACCCGGGTACCCGCCCTACCCTCTGCCCTGTAACCCTACCCTGAACCCTACCCTACCCTACCCTGAATCACTACCCTACCCACTACCCTTATAAGTTCTATTGATTTTTACAAATCTTACTTATGTATTCTCTTTTATTTTGCAGGTATGGGGTCTGTGGACTACTCTTTTGTTGAGTGAATACTGAAGAATGAAGATTGAAGGAGTCAGGTCTAGGCTCTAGCCCCCTCCTGTGAATCTGTGCTTTGTAATTTTCTATAGTCCCACACTCCCACTGCCATAGTATTACTACTACATACTTGTAGTTTTTTGTAATTAGTTAGTACTTAGGATTAGGAGAACTACATGGTACTTGATCCTAAGGAGTCAGGTCTAGCCCCTCCTTGGGTATGTAGGCAGCTCATGTTCTACTATATAACTGGGTTCAGCGCCTTTAGTAAAAAAAAATATTCCCCCTGTTATTTTTTGTTAAGTTGTTATGATTTTTGAATGTTGTAAAAATCTTAAGTATCAAGGTGTTTACTAGCAAAAAAATTAATTTTTAAAGTTAAAAAAATGAAATGGCAAGGGTAATACCCTTACCCTCCCTACCCTGACCCTCAGCTACCCTGTGAGGGTAAAGGGAAAGGACGGATAATGGGTATTGATTTTTTGGAAGAGGGCTACCCTACCCTACCCTCATGACTCCCCTAGGGTATCAAAAGAATTTCAATACCCTACCCTACCCTGCCCTGTCCTCTTCTTGCCCTTACCCTACCCTACTCTACCCTACCCATCGCCACCCCTACCACAACCATGGCTTATTTCTTCATTGGTTTGTGAAAGGCCCAGACCATTGCTTTAGACAAGAAATCTACGACCATTAATTCAGTTTTCTTGAATGGTTTGTGAAAAGCCCAAGAACCTTGCTTTAGACACTCAGTTGGCAAACATAAATTCAGTGTTCTTGATTGGTTTGTTAAAAGCCCAAGACCCTTACTCTTTACAAACTAAATCTAACCATAAATTAAGTTGAGATGCACTACTTCTTCTTCTTCTTCTTCTTCTTCTTCTTCTATTATCAAACTTAGAATTTCATCTTATTCTTCGGTTATAAAGTTAGGAAACACATTTTTAACTTCGAGGCATATATCAAAGGAAGACGATGTATTTGTTACATTCTTTGCTCGATTCCTTTGAGAAATTATTGGATGGTCCGGACTCACCACGTGGCAATGATGAATGGTGAACCCGGCTACTAATTTGTTGACACTTAGACATAATACATAATATCAGTACATTTCTCTTATTTTCTAGATCAGTTTTTTTAATATTTTTCGAAGAAAAAATCTAAATTTTTTTCTAATTATATGCAAGTGAATTTCTATATATTTTTTACATTTAAAATTTTTTTTTATGCCAAATATTATGCCTAAGTGTCGACAAATTAGTGGCTGGACTCACCATTCACCATTGACACGTTGTGAGCCTGGACCACGCAATAATTTCTCGATTTCTTGTTACCAATTCAACAGAAAAAATTCTGAACAATACAAAAGTACAAGTATAAATCGGCACAATGCAAGTAAAATACGTTAAAAAAATCGGTCAATTGTTTGTCAAATTGAAATATTGGGTTTAGAAACTTCACATGCTTAAACATGTTGTCAATTTTGGTTAATTAAACAGATTTCCACCATTTTTTTTTTGCCAAATTTTTCAGTAATCCATACGGAAATACGTTTAAAACTTCACATGCTTAAATTTTACATACTAATTTGAATCTTTCAAAAATATGCTAGTATTTTACGTTTATGAAATATAAAAAAAAATTGCGTATAATACGAGTTTTAATCAGGTGATTGCTAGCAAGCGCTCGATTCATCGTATATTAGAGTACGTTAATTCCATGACCCATTTATCAATATTCCCTGACCGTTTTTTATATGAAAATTTTAATATTGTTGAATAATATTAATATAATCCCTCACCAATGTTCTTTAACATGGTAGAGAGGAATTTATGTTTGATCTTTTGACACAGATTAATTTCGAGCAGAATAAAAAATTTCGGGCAGAATAAAAAGTAACGTTGTAGTGTAAATTCAGCTCAATTCATAAAAAGGGTTATTTAGTTATAGGGTCTCCAATAATATTTGATATTAGAGTTTATGTCTTCATATTGTCCACTATTAGAGTTCAGGTCTCCATTTACACTGTTCACGATCCAAAATTAGTTTAAATGGAGACATAAACTCTAATATTGGACAATATAGAGCGTAAACTCTAATATCAAATATTATACGAGATCCTATAACTAAATAACCCTTCATAAAGTTGATCTCCCCTCGTGGGACCATATTTGAGAGATATTTAGCAATATGGGCTCATATTATAGTTGAAATTAGGGTTTAGGTTTCCAAAATGTCCGACGCTAGTGTTTGGGTCTTAAAATACTGTTCACTTACCTACGTAGACAATGATTTTAAGATCCAAACTGACAGTGATTTTAAAATCCAAACACCAACGTCTGACATTATGAAAACCCAAATTCTAATATCAATTATAATATGAGCCCATATTACTATATAAATAACCTTTGATAATAGTAACAGTATAGATTCTTACCCAACACTCGAGTTTTGGTATTACTGATGGGAACTCTCTTAGAGCATCATTAGTAAGGCCCAATCCATTTTCTAGATTCTATATTTTGAATGTAGGTGCTCATTTTGTAGAATAGTAAGATCTATCCTAGATTTTAATTTCTAGATTTTCAGGTCCAACCCACCCACATGAGCTATAGGTTGGGCCTGAGAATCTCTAGATTCAAAATGTAGGAAATCATTTTGTAGATTAGTAAGTCCAAATTTCAAACCCAATTCTAGATTTACATTTTTTTTTTCTCACTTTAATTTTTGACCACACAATCTTCGGGACCAAAGTTTATTTTATTATTTTTTTACTATTCTCATACAAATCCAATCCATTCTACATTTACTTCTTTTCAAAATATTGGATCTCAAAATAAAATTTTGAGCACCATCTACTAATGATGCTCTTAGACTATGTGGAAGGCTAGAAATGACCATTGGTTGTAAACAATGCTGTCTGATTCAATAAATGCCTATCTTTCAAAAAAAAAAAAAAAAAAAAAAAAGAAAAGAAATGACCATTGGTTTAGACAAAAGGTTACTAATATTGTTGATATTCTTCACAACACTTTTGTTAATATTAGATGACGCACTATGCATTTTGGCGTTTCTCTAATGTTGAGACACTTTGTATTTTGTTGTTCTCGCTTCATGGGTGTATTTTGTTGATTGGTGTACTAGAAGACTCTTGTACTTTTGTTTTCATAATCTTGTGAATAATTATTTTTGCGACAAATGATGAAAGAAAATTTCAGTTAAATTTTAATAAAAGTGAAGCAAGTTTATAAAGAATACATAGAGCAATATCTCATCCATAGAAACATAATGTTCAAAATGTTATTCATATAGGATATTAGGAATGAACACACATGAGTAGTCATGCGATGTAGTGTTGATATTAAAATCTTCCCTCCACCAAAATCATCGTGAAGCTGTCCAGTGTTGGGGTTTTGAGCTTGAACGCTAGAAATATAGTTCCATATTGCCTAAAATAAATAAAAAATGCGTATTTTAATATAATACTTTCGATTGTATTAACTTGTGTGCATTGGGTGTAGTAGTCCATGTGGTTGGTGTGATACTTTTTTAGAGGACAATGATCATGACAACAAGAAAATAATCTTTGTTTTTGTCCCTCATTGTTTGAAATTATTCTTAGGAGCTAAGTCCTGACTCAGACGAAGGGTACAAAGTGGTCCAACGCATCGGACGCTAAATGGCATTGTTTGTGCTTGTTTTCCGTACGAGTTTTTGCGATGTTGTTCGCTCGTTTCCGTGCAAGCGTAGCGTCATAGGTGTAGTGTGGAGCAGCACAGTCAGCTGTGCAGCGAAACAACGATTCAGCAAATCGCATATGCTTTTTCCGTATGAGTGTTGTGTTTCCGCTGGGTCACTGCTTCCACAGGACACGTGCTACGTGGATGTAATCGCCCTACATTAATGGACATTATCTCCAGGTAACTGTCCCTGATTAGTGTGCATTACTATTCATTCGTCCCAAATACATCACATGAGTGTCAAATTTGCAAAAATCCCAAAGAGTTTTATACACCTTCATCCGAGAAAAAAAATTGTGATACGCTGAAGCTACTAATGGTTTCTCCCCAAAATAATTTGATAATTGGACAAGCAAAGAACAAATAATTAAGAACACCTTTCCTAATCAGCCACAAGAATAGTAATTTAGTCTCACATCGTAAGAATTTTCTTTTAAGACATATGGACTCAATTCAATATCGTACAATATCGTATGTACCATATGGATCCAATTCAAAAAAATGGTCAAGGGTGATGTTATATTTTTATTGAGAGGAAAAAAAAAAACCATATTTAGGGCTGGTTTGGAATTGCTCCTACTTTTCAAAAATTGACAACAGAAGCAGCTTTTGACAATAGCTTCCAAATTGTTTTAAAAGGTTACCATAAATTTGAATTGACTTTTCAGAAGCAGCTTTTGACAATAGCTTCTAAATTGTTTTAAAAGGTTACCATAAATTTGAATTGACTTTTCAGAAGCAGCTTTTGACAATAGCTTCTAAATTGTTTTAAAAGGTTACCATAAATTTGACTTTTCAGAAGCTTTACCTAAGTAGTTGTTACCAAAAATCGATATTTGGCACTGCATTTCAAAAAAAAAATATAAATGATTATGTTAACATGTGCCCTAAGAACACATGATAATATGTCGATAAATATACATTTTATATGGATACTCCTACAAGTATATTAAATAAAGTAACATTTTACTTAAATTGTAAATTTATTAATATAAAATGTGTATTTATTAATGTGTTGGTAGAGGACCCATGTAAAATGTACATTTATTAACGTGTTATATTTGTCCTTAAGGCACATATTAACATAACCCAAATATAAAATAAACATAAGTAGGCAAGATAAGCAATCTCAAACCCAAGCTTAACCAATTTGTCTAATACCCAATCACTCACTCAACATGTTGGTTAGAAATTTGGGATCTTGCATTTTCTAACAGAGGAACACTCTTAGGGCCACATTTCATCCAAACTTCATTTCGTGACAACCACAAAGTTTGAAATACTTCATTTCGGATGGACATTTTTTAAACTTGACATTCATTTTGAGACCATTCATTTTGAGACTTAGATGGACATTTCCAAAACATTGGCCCAACCAGTGTTCCAAAAATGGACGCTTCAAAAAAAATAAATAAATAAATAAAATGTAACTGACAATTGAAACAATAAGCCAACTGTGATACGAATGTGGATTTATAGGACTTCCATATTTGTGTCCTACTGTATTTAGGACTTGTTTATGTTGGAGTTCAGTCTGAATATGGTAACAACATATTTGTGAAATTCAAATCTAATTAAATATTTGATTTGATAAGATTTAGATGTCCATAATTGGTGTTGTGCTATTTCAGATATAATATGATTCTTATTTTAAGAAATACTATTATGATCTAAGATAGGATAATTGATGGGCTATTTTAAGTGTGATAGGATTCTTATTTGAGGCTTTCATATTTAAGAAATCATATTATGACCTAAAAGAGCTATATATATATATATATATATATATATATATATATATATATATATATATATGAGGTGGGATCGGCTTCACCCCCTATTTTGTTCACCCCCTTATCATCCGCATCTTAGCCGTTAGATTAGATTTAATAAATGGCTAAGATTAAATTAAATCTCTCTCCTAAAATTAGAATAATGGACTAACCATAAATAACTCTCTCTCCCAAAAAAAATCCATCGTACAAACACAAGAGAGAGAGAATAGAGAACCGAAAATAACTCTCCCAAAAAAAAAATCCATCGTACAAACACAAGAGAGAGAGAGAATAGAGAACCGAAGGAAAAAAAATTCAGAGAATTGAGAAGCGAAGGGAAAAAATTCCTCACCTTCTCCTCCGCTCCGCTCGTGCGCGCTCGGCTTCCTCTTCCTTGTGGTCCTCGAGCACCTCCTCTTCTCCTCCTCATATTTCTCCATCACCTATTCTCCTCCAATCGAGAGAAGAACCCGACCGTGAGCACCTCCTCCTCTTCCTTCTCCTTCGCGGAACGAGCAACCATGGAACGAGCAACCTTCGATTCAGCACCTCCTCCTCTTCCTTCCCCTCTGCGGAACATTCACTTGGTTGGTAAAAATTAAGGGTATTTATCTGGCTCTTTATTATTTACAAATATTGGTGATTTGTTGACTACAACATGTTTGAGAAATTGCGTATGAGATAGATGATATGCATGTTTGGATGGTTGTTAACAAATACTTTCATATATTACTTCATATGTTTATATTACTTCATATATTTGAACTCCCCCGGATTTGTAGAGATTGTAGTGGATGCATGGAAGACGTGGGCTTGGAGTCATGCGTCTGACATCAGGAACATCCACTATTAAAGTAAAATTGGCATTACATCTATGCAATAAATTGTGCGAAAGGAGCTAATCGAGTAAAATATGAATCCGATCCAACCTCTCTATGTATATATAATTCACTCCGGAGCCGAGGTAGAGAGACGGAGTGCAGAGCAGATCGGGGAGCGGCGAGCGGAGGGTTTCTTTGTTTACATAAAAATAAAATGTGCCCTTCTTTTTCATATATGTCCAATTTTTGCGATAAATAAATTTATTAATAACGATAACTTTCTTCCCACATTTTCAGCAGATCTTCTAGTACATAATCCTTAGACTTAGACCTCCTCAAATGACCTAAAAAGTTAAATTAGATTTCATCACATTTTCCCGTAGAAAAAAATTTAAAAGATTCAAATGGCCAAAAATATAAAAGATTTAAATGACCGAATATTTAACAAATTTAAAATATTTAAATATATGGATGGGTATTAGTCAGAGGTATTTGAATGAGTACTTACACTGTTGGAATCTTCAGAAAAACATAATATATCTATATGACCGAAAATTTAAATGGCCGAAAATTTAGAAGATTTAAATTAGGTTGTTGCGTGTTCGAATCTTAAAATATTTAAATTAGGCTTAAAATTTATTTTAGAGAAGGTCAAAAATTTAAATGAACAATTTTTTAAAATAAACTAAATTAGGCTTCAAAATTTAAATGACTGAAAAAATTTAAACAAAACATTTTTTTAAAGAATATCGAAAATTTAAAAGATTTAAATTAGGCCTCAAAATAATTTAGAGTATCGAAAATCTAAATGACTGATTTTTTTTCAAAAGAAACTAAATTAGGTTTCAAATGACCAGAATATTTTTTGAGAATATTTTTTTAAAATAAACTAATAGGCTTTAAAATTTAAATGTCTGACTTTTTTTTGAAAGAAACTAATAGGCTTTAAAATTTAAATGTCCAAATTTTTTTTTGAAAGACTAAATTTTGTAGAGAATATAATTTTTTTTAATAGATTTCAATTTTTTTGTCGTGATTTTTATTTGTTCATAATTTGTTCCACATATTACATAGTTAAATGACAAGTGTGGGCACTGTTTAAAACATGACTACTACAACTGCTGAAAATCTACACCAAGAGGTATTGTCCGCACCACCTAACAATATTGAAGATGAGAAAGAAATATTTGTGGGAAAGATTTTTAACTCCATAGAAGAGGCAGAAGATTGTTATCAAGCTTATGGAGCAAAGCATGGATTTAGCATCCGAAGACAAAAAACATTTAGAGGGAAACGCGGTAGCTCAGACCCCACTGGCATGAAATTTTCATGTAGCCGTGAAGGAACTTACAAGAAGAAAAAGGCCAAGGAAGATGAAGGTGTAATAAAAAAAAATACTGATGAAGGTGTAATAAAAAAAAAATACTTCAACAATGAGAGAAGGTTGCAAGGCTCGAATGCGTATCGTTAATATTAAAAGTACAAATTTATGGAAGGTATCAGTTTTTTTTGATGATCACAGTCATGCGTTAGTTACCCCAAGCAAAAGGATTCATCTAAAATCTAGAAGACGTGTCCCTGCTATAGCAAAAGCATTGACAGAATCTTTTAGTCGAGAGAGACTTCAAATTAATAAAATTCCGGCACTGTTTGGCGGCTCTTCCAATACCGAGTATGATGAGAGAGATCTTTATAACCATCTGCGGAATGTGAGGGCAGCTTTAAATGAATGTGGAGATGCTGAAGCAGTGAGAGTGTATTTTAATCATATGGTGCAAAGGAACAAAGATTTTTACTATGCCATTGATACAGATGAGCAAGAAAGAGCGGTGAACTTTTTTTGGGTTGATGGACGTTCACGCTTGGCTTATAAACAATTTGGAGATGTGGTTACGTTCGATACCACTTATCGAACTAATAAATATTCTATGCCATTTGGACCTTTTACAGGTGTGAATCATCACAGTCAGTCGATTCTTTTTGGTTGTGCACTGTTAGAAAATGAAGTTGAAGCAACATTTGTTTGGGTATTTCAACACTGGCTTCAAGCCATGGAAGGGCGACATCCAATCTCCATCATCACTGATCAAGATAAGGCTATGACTAATGCAATAGCGAAAGTATTTCCTAATACTCGTCATCGCTTTTGTCTTTGGCACATCAAGAAGAAGTTTGCAGAAAAATTAAGTCATATATTTTTTAAGAAATCAGAGTTCAAAAGAGCAGTGAAGCAATGTACTCGTTTTGCATGGACAGTTGAAGATTTCGAAAATCAATGGGCTAATTTAGTTGAACAATTTGAACTGCATGACAATGATTGGATAAACGATCTTTATCGTATCCGTCAAAGTTGGATACCAGTATATTGTAGGAGCACTTTTTTTGCCGGTATGAATACAACACAACGAAGTGAAAGCATTAACTCTTTTTTCGATGGGTTTGTTTCGGCCAAGACAAGTTTGAAGGAATTTGTGGCCAAGTATGATGAAGCACTAAATTCTATTTATGTAAAAGAACGAAAGGAGGACTATGTCTCAACTTACAAGAAGCGCGTGTTGAATATTGAAGAAAATATATTGGTCCATGCTGCAAATACTTACACAAGAAACATGTTTGAGAAGTTTGAAGAGCAGTTCAAAGATGCATACAAGCTCAGAGTAGATGAAACAGACGTTGATGGTGATATGCAAACCTACGTTGTTCGCTATAGAAATGGAAGTAATGGGGAGAGGAAAGTAAGAATGAACTTGACTGCGAAAGAGGGTTCATGTGAATGCCAATTATTTGAGTTTGTGGGGATACCGTGCAAGCACTTGATAAGAGTCTTCGATAGGCTTTACTTGGATGAAATTCCTTCCTATTTCATAATGAGGAGATGGAGAAAAGATGCAAATAGGTCTGAAATTGCTTCTCAATATGGGATGATTGTGCGTGATCCTCGTATTGGTGAAGAAGCTGCAAGAACAAGTTTTCTCATACAACAGTCGACACAGTGTGCATATCTGGCATGCAAATCTGAGGAAAGTTTCAACTTGTGCACGGATACACTTCATAATTTATACAAACAATTAAAAGAATTGGATGACCGTTTGCTTCAAAAGGAGAATGAACATGTGGCTGAAGATTCGCCTTGTATTAGTAGAGTTGAGGGTTTGTTATTAGATCCACAGATTTCACAAACAAAGGGTAGAAATAAGACAACCAATGTACTTGAGAATGAGTTGGTGACCGGTAACAAAAGAATAAAGAGTGGGTTAGAGAAAGCAACCCAAAAGAACAAAGCAAGAGTTTGTAGGATGTGCAAAGGTGTCAACACTGGTCATGATAGTCGTAACTGTCCTAATAATCCTAAAAAAATTGAGAAGATGGCTAACCGAAATGAAACAGGTATACTTTCCTTACCAATGTCTTCCTATTATTATTTTTTCTGAATATTTCTAAATTAATTTTTTTTTCATTTGTAGACCTATGTGATGAAGTTACGGATTTGGATTAAGATGTTGTTTGGACACTAGCTGTGTATTCATTTCAGGTGTGTAGTTCTTAAATTCTCATTAATATGGCCTTGCATGTCATGTAGCTTTGTTCTTGAGTTTATTTGTGTAAAATGAACAAGAACAAGAATTACACTCGTTGTTCTTGAGTTTCTAACAGTTTGCAAATTATTTGTAACAAATGTCTATTACACTTTAATTATGTTATGTTGATGCTATGATTTTTTTTTCCATCCTTTTTTGAAACCAGGGTCAATTGATCAGAATCCAGAGTTGCATCAGAGGGATCCTGAGATATTCGATGTAGGAATTGGCTCGTGAGAGACGTCCGAAGGAGTGAATGTAGAAAGTAGCTCTTTGTTCAATCCACGATGTTGATTACTAGAGAATATAAAGAATTAACTTGTCCTCACCAGACCATATAAAGAATGGGCCTATTTTTGTGCATTTTGACACAATTGAATATGCAAATACTGTTATGTTGATGCTATGTTATTTCTTTTTTGAAACCAGGTTCAATTGGTCCGAATCTCAATGTTATTTTATTTTTTGTTCAAACTACTGTTATGTTGTTTCTGTGGGCAGATGCCCCATTCTGTATGAACTACCAGTCATGGATGTTAGCATTAGCCAGCTTCACTTACCCGAAGCTAAGTTTATTAAAGAGATATCTGGACTACTTCAAGAAATACTTGAGAATCTTATTGAGTACTTCGGCATTAAGATTGTCCAGTTAATTTGCAAATCTCGCTAGTTAGATAGGATCGAAAAATTGAGAATGAACAAATCATTTAAGATGAATCTGTGCATGAATCTTTTGTTCTTATAAATCATTTAAGATGATCCACAAGAAGAAACACCTAAAGATTAATACATGACTCAAAATTAATAATTATCTGTAGCTGGGCTACTCAAAAGCCAAACGATAGAGGTGCAATAACTTCAAGCTTTTCTAAGGAAAATTATTATGTCTATTGTATCTACTTATCAATAATTCAATCACAATAAACTCTGACAACAAGATCGTATTGTTATTATTATTTATTTTTTTTAAAACAACAATCATGGGTCTCCACCAGTCTGTTAGCGGGAAAAATACTTGTTATTTACTGCATATATATCAGATCTGAGTGAAAGGATGATGTTTGTAAATGCATCATTATTTTTTGTGTACCTTGACCTCTTTGAAGTCTTTGTTCCTTGTGGTACTTCCAGGTACCTTTTGGCATTCACTTCCAGGTACTTCCATGTACCTTTTGGCATTCACTTGTTTTGCTACACAATTTTTCAGGTACTTCCAGGTACCAGTATGTTTAGTTCTAAAGAGTTTTGCTGTGGTTCAATTTCTAACTTAGGAAGATTTACATAATGTACCTGGAAGTACCTGGAAAACAAGTGAATGCCAAACGTTAAGTAAATCTATTGCAATTTACATAAGCCGGACAAGAAGCCAGTTGAACCATTCACAATTTTACTGTGGTTCAATTTCCTCCAATATCTCACCTTCAACTGCTTCACAATTTACCTCTAGATATTAAACTCTCGAGTGAAAATCATGCAGAATCTCATATGTGAAAGAAGCAAACATGGATTGTTCTAGTAAAGGTTAGACAATGATTTTAGTTGTTTATCCTATGAAAAAGTGCACTCGAAAAATGAAATATCATGCACAGGAGAAGAAAATAAAACTGAAGGTAAAATGAACATTGTTCTACAAATTTTCAGTTTAAACACGTCCAGAACAATAATCTAGATAATATGAGTGTACCTGCCATTAGAAATGTGTTTCAAAAGATCAAAAGTGGTTCACTGAAAGCAAATCATTTAGCCAGTGAGAGCTATGATTTGTTGAACAATGAAATACAAATAAATAACCAACAGAATGTTGAACAATGAAATACTTACAAGTTAGTCCATAGAGATGCTCAAAACAAGTAACCAAAGTTCAATTTTTCCCAAATAACTGCTGGTATAACTAATGTGAGGACAATTTAAAGGTCATCTGCAATATACTAAACAAAAAAGGTCCTGGCTCATAATGTACCAAAATCTTGGCTTTTGAGTTTTGACACTATGTAACTAAATAAATAATATGAACAAGCTAAATAAATGTACGAAAATGTCTGCATTGCATCCAATTTTCCTTCACTTTTCCTCTGCTTATCACAAAAATGCAAACAACACAAGCATTAGTCAGTGCTAGAAGCAACTGTTGAAATAAAGCTTAGATTCTCGGCATATTCTCACAACACAGCAGGAGAAAAAGTCAATTTACATCCATGAGCATACAGTTTAATAGTACATCACATTCCAGAGCAAAAGAAACTACAACTCATAAAATATTATCTTGTAAAACTGCAGTCAGCAGAAAATGACAGGTTAATTATTTGAAGCTTGATGATGTTGGTTGGAATGTGATGTTGCAGGAGCTTGCTGCTTAAGAGGGCACTCTAACCTTCAGACATCTGAAGACGCAGAAAGTGGGATGTGCTTCACAGCACTCTAAATCCTTCTGAAAGCCTCTTTACCCTTTCCTTCAAGCCTTCATCCTCGCAGGCCACCGACTGTTTCACCGACTTCCGGAGTCTTCTCTGCAAGTTTTCCTATATTCTTGGCCATTTTCTCAGAACTGAAGTACGTGTTGACCGACTGGCAGTTCTTCGGAGAGAATATCTTTGTGTTGCGATCAGCAAACTGGGTAGTCAACTTCTGCTTGAGCCGCCCCATCTCATTGGCTTCTCCATGAACGAGTATTATGTTAGGAGGCATCAACTCCTCTAAAAATGAACTCGTCTGATAAGAATCTGCATGAGCTGAGAAGGAGATGTAATGAACCTACATGTTCAAGGGGGCAGTAAATCCATTCATGAGGGTGACCTCCTTTGGCTCATTAATGATGGTTTTGGCCAATGTGCCTTCGACAACATATCCTGGAATTACACTTTTTGTCTGAGCACCACTTGTCAAACAACTGCCTCGATAGACCACTCTGGAGGCCACTGGGACTCGCCATCATCGACGTTGATCTATGCTCTGCGATGAGGAGAAGTGCTTGAAGTCAAAAGGCTTCGAGTTTGCAAACTGATTCCGGATCCTCTCATTCATAGCATTGATGCATGTATGGTATACTGCCATGCATCTTTTGGCAAGAGGAGAAGCATAGTAGATGGGAATATTGTGACGGGGCTGGTGGCTCCTATTTCGTCCAAGTGCAAATGCAGGAATGAACCTTCTTGGCGGATGGTAGATAGATGATATGCAAGTGTAATCATATTGATCAAGTTTCCAACATACAAATGTGGGTGGATTAGTGTGTCCTGTGAGCCAAAAAGATGGAAGATTTTTGAACAGTGGTTAAAAAATAAAATAACCCTCCAAGACTGATAAATAACTCATAACAAGATAAAGTAGATACAGAACTGAAAACAGCAGAACAGAGGTAAATAACTTTAAAATCCGCTCGCCGCTCCCCGATCTGCTCTGCACGCCGTCTCTCTGCCTCGGCACCGGAGTGAATTATATATACATAGAGAGGTTGGATCGGATTCATATTTTACTCGATTAGCTCCTTTCGCACATTTATTGCATAGATGTAATGCCAATTTTACTTTAATAGTGGATGTTCCTGATGTCAGACGCATCACTCCAAGCCCACGTCTTCCATGCATCCACTACAATCTCTACAAATCCGGGGGAGTTCAAATATATGAAGTAATATAAACATATGAAGTAATATATGAAAGTATTTGTTAACAACCATCCAAACATGCATATCATCTATCTCATACGCAATTTCTCAAACATGTTGCAGTCAACAAATCACCAATATTTGTAAATAATAAAGAGCCAGATAAATACCCTTAATTTTTACCAACCAAGTGAATGTTCCGCGGAGGGGAAGGAAGAGGAGGAGGTGCTGAATCGAAGGTTGCTCGTTCCATGGTTGCTCGTTCCGCGAAGGAGAAGGAAGAGGAGGAGGTGCTCACGGTCGGGTTCTTCTCTCGATTGGAGGAGAATAGGTGATGGAGAAATATGAGGAGGAGAAGAGGAGGTGCTCGAGGACCACAAGGAAGAGGAAGCCGAGCGCGCACGAGCGGAGCGGAGGAGAAGGTGAGGAATTTTTCTTCCTTCGCCTCTCAATTCTCTGAATTTTTTTTCCTTCGGTTCTCTATTCTCTCTCTCTCTTGTGTTTGTACGATGGATTTTTTTTTGGGAGAGAGTTATTTTTGGTTCTCTATTCTCTCTCTCTCTCTTGTGTTTGTACGATGAATTTTTTTTTGGGAGAGAGAGTTATTTATGGTTAGTCCATTATTCTAATTTTAGGAGAAAGATTTAATTTAATCTTAGCCATTTATTAAATCTAATCTAACGACTAAGATGCGGATGATAAGGGGGTTACTAAGATTTAATTTGATAAGATTTAGATGTCCATAATTGGTGTTGTGCTATTTCAGATATAATATGATTCTTATTTTAAGAAATACTATTATGATCTAAGATAGGATAATTGATGGGCTATTTTAAGTGTGATAGGATTCTTATTTGAGGCTTTCATATTTAAGAAATCATATTATGACCTAAAAGAGCTATATATATATATATATATATATATATATATATATATATATATATATATATATATATATATATATATATATATATATATATATATATGGGGTGAGGGTGGAAGCACAAAGAATAAGCACACAGCACAAAGTGGAGATTCAGGGTGCTCATCCACAAGAAAATCTAAGAGAAAGTCCGTAGAGTCGTCAACTTTGGTTAGAAAAATTGATACGGGTTGGTGAGTGATTTTAATTGTAATCTTCCGTGTGTTCTTCTTGAGAGTGGTGGAGGGGGTTGAACCTATTAGGACAAAGGGTTCAATATTGTTTTTGTCAATCTTGTAATTTTATCTGAGTTATAGAGATTGAGATTTGTCCGGCCGTATATTTGTCTTCATCTTGTGCTTAGTGTCCGTTAGACGGATGTTGGTTTTGATCAGACGGATTAGCAAACGCTTCCGCACGCGCCCAACAGCTTACTATTATTGCGATTAGGATTTAGAAAAAAAATTCTACTAGGTCAGATCTATCTTTATACCTAGTCTCTTATGATTGGGTAAAGATGACTTCATTACATTACATGATTCGACATATAACATGTTAACATGCTTCATCTTCAAGCTTCCGTTGCCGAACTTGAGTGAACGTTGTAGTTATCAGGAAGAGACATAAAACTCTGACTAGATGGTGAAAGATAAGTGGATTGAACTACGGGGACGTATTATTTTCTTCCATTTAAAATGCTAGGAGTTAGGGACAGTAGGCTCAAAAGGTATACAATGCAGATTTTTTGTATTTAAAATGGTAGAAGTTAGAGACAGTGGTCCAAAAGATATACAATGTAGCGTGCACAAAGTTCCGTATGTAATGATGAAGTCCCTTGCCTAAGGTAGGGATAGGGCTGCAAACGAGCCAAGCCGAGTCAAACTTTTGTAAGCTTGAACTTGGCCTGACTATAATTAATCGAGCTCGAGTTCGAGCTTGATATGTTTTTTATTTTAGAGCTTGAGCTTGGCTCGAGCTTGTTTATATTAAGCTTGAGCTTAGCTTGGTTTGAGTTCGAGCTTGGCTTGATAAGTAAGCTTGATTCAAGCTTGATAAGCAAGCTCGATAAGCTCAAAATCAAGCTCGTTAAGCATGATTTCAAGCTCGTTAAGCTTAATTTCGAGCTCCCTCAACTTTATTTCAAGCTCATTAAGCTTGATTTTAAGCTTAATGAGCTCAATTTCAAGCTAGTTAGGTTTAAATTCAAGTACCTGTGATATTAACAATTTATTTATCAAAAATTAATTAAAAAAAGTTCCTTAATATCAATTATTAAGTATATTTAATATATAATGCATGCACACAATCATATTGTTATACAAATATATATAAAATTAGAATTCAACAAAAAACAAACGTTTTGTCAAAATAAAAATAAAGAACAATCGAGCTTCTAAACAAGCTCTTGAATGAGCTCTTAACGAGCCAGCTTGCAAGCTCAAACGAGCCGAGTACTTCTAAGCTTGAACTTGGCTCGTTTATTAAACGAACTTGAAAATGAAGCTTGAGCTCAGCTTGTTTACTAAACGAACCGAGCTCAAATGGACTTTTATCGAGCCGAGCTTCCAGCAACTCGCAAACAGCTTGGCTCATTTGCAGCCCTAGGTAGGGATCTTCAAGTTTCCGTTTATGGGTCCATTTGAGATTTAGTTATGTAAGATGAGCGTATCATGCTCTACTTGAGGAAGCAACCACAAGTATAAACAATAGTCATTAGTCACACTCATGATGTAGCCGAAGCCCATAATAAATTAGCAGGCCCGGCCTCCCAAATATTTGTAGCACACAATTACGATGGTTTCACCGACTTTTAAGGATAGAGCCCATAGCACGTCAACCTTCCTTGTCCTTTTTTTTTTGTTCTTTTGACATGTACTAAATTTATTTATTATTTTGAATTCTACAGTAAAACAAACGTACTAGAAGCGAGCGAGATCTACTTATTGCTTATTTTCTCTTTGGGCCATATTATCCTCTTTTATTTTATTTTCTCAATTAAATTTAGATTTTTTTCTTGCAAGAAAAATTATTAAGTACACTACTGAAATATATTAAATATACGAGAAAGAAATATTTTTTAAATAATTATTTTAACTTTGACAAAGAAAGAGAGTATGTTTAAGATACATTTTCTATAGTGAAAATGACGTATATTTATATTTGTCCATACAGAGACGGACGCAGGAATTTAAAAGAGGAGGGTTAACTTCAAAGTAAAGAAAGTCCAATTTTTTTTAAATAACATTTGCTACATCAAAATTTTGTTGTTCCTCCACCATGACATATCTCTTTGTGTCGAATCACCAAAAAATGAAAATTAGGAAGGAAAAAGTAAAACCTGATATACTTATGTATATAGAATAATAGAAATTGATAATTACAAATTTTGGAGGGGGCAAAACATAAAATTGATAAAAAAAATTTTAAAAAAAAATCAGTAATATTTAACTCGGAAGCAAAAAAAATTCAATGGGGACAATTGTCCCCACTCGCCTCCATGTAGGTCCGTCCCTGCGTCCACGGTCCTAATATTTTCAGTACATACTGTATCAATAAGACATTCACATTATTTTCATCAACACAACATAGTTTGAGCATTATCGCCTTAGAGAGTGATACCAACTTAAAAGCTCGACAAGTAATGTCGAAAATGAGAAGAATAATCAAGTTTGTATTTTTATTTTCTTTGTATTAGAAGTTGTAAACGTTCATCTTGAGGGAAATTCTAGAAAAAATAAAAAATTGGATTCATAGAACATTTAGGATTTGTTTATTTATTTATTTGTATATTGCAACTATAATTTTAAGTCTGCTAATTTATCTAAGACCAGACATTTGTGTACATCTCTATTAGAATTTGGTCTATTTTTCTATTTGGAACTATAAATTATTCGTTTTTCGACCACAACTTAAAGTGTCTAATTTATATAGTAACATTTATAAATAAATTAAGGGGAAATTTAGAAAATGCCCAAAAAAAGAAAAAGTTTTATGAAAAACCCACCGCGCAATAACATTTCATCGCGTGCCTAGAATTAGAAAAAAAATATATAAAGAGAGTTCCAAATGACCGTTTTGCCCTTCCTTCTAATTTATTGAAAATACCCACGAAACTACTCTTAAAAAAATATTTCGATACTTCATCTTCTTCCATATGCTGCTCACTTTCGAATCTAGGTTTTCTCCTCAAAGATCTTCAAAAACTCGTCGAAAAATTTCGGAAAGACCGAGACAAACGGCAAAAGTGCTAAAACGGAGGTCCAAACATCATTTTTTTGCGATTCTAAAATTTCGGAAGGCCGTATAAAATCGTTAATCTCAGGCTCCTCAAAGATACGCCCATTTTGCGACAAACCGGATCTCGTTTCGACCTCCCAGTCAAAAGTTATGGCCCTTTAAAGTTTCAACTGACCATAAAATGCAGGAGAATGGCCATTCTTCGTGTTAGAACACGAAGAATGTTAATTTGCATGAGGGTGGCAATTCTCCGTGTTAGTAACACGGAGAATGGCATTCTCCATTTTATTTTACACGGAGAATGGCCATTCTCTGTGTTAGTAACACGGAGAATGACATTCTCCGTGTAATTTAGCACGGAGAATGCCATTCTTCGTCTTAATTTACACGGAGAATGGCCTTTCTCCGTCTTAATTTACATGGAGAATGGCCATTCTCCATCTTAATTTACACGGAGAATGACCATCCTCCGTGTAATTTAGCACGGAGAATGGTCATTCCAGTGTTAAAACGCAGGAGAATAACCATTTTTCGTGTTAGAAACACGGAGAATCACTACAACAAAAAACCCTTTTAATGACGGCTAAAAAGCGTCATTAATGACGAACCATGACGCTTTTTTTCCACAGCAACCGTTATGAAAACGGGTGTTATAAATATTTTTTAAAAGCGTCATAAAATAACCGTCATGAATAGTTTCTATAAAAACGTTATGAATAGTTAATATATAGTGCACAATTCAGAACAATTTTAAAACGTCATGAATAGATAATATGTATAGGCTCAATGCAGCACATTTATAACACTTTATACTATTCAAATTAGCATATTTATAATGCTCTATACTGCACAGTATATATTACATTCCAAAAAGTTAACATTATATATCACCATCTTTATTACATTTCTCAAAATAGAGTACATATCAACATTTTTATAACATTATTAAAATAGAATATCCAAATACATATAGATATTTACAACTACCAAAATTGTCCACATCAAAACTTGGCCACATAACCAATAATCATGAAAGATCAACGACAGCCGGAACACCAGTGAAATCCTGAGAAAAAGAGAAAACCAAATCAGTCCATATAATTGTCAGGCCTAAAAATCAAATCTAAATTATCCAATAATTTGGTCGCTATACAATTAAAGGGAGGATAAAGATGGCATATGACACCAGGCCCAGTTAAGATACACTATAAGCACAACCCTTCTTCACAGATGTCTCTATATTGTACAAATCCATGATAGCAGAAAACAAGAAAACCAGGAAATTATATACTGTCCTCTCTCTCTTTCTCACCGTCACCGACAGAGGAATACTTCAAGTCAGGTTCCTAGTAATTTAAACCCCAAACCCTTATCCACAAAACACATATAGCCAGATAAAAAAGGATGTTTGGTGTTAACTCTATGCTAGTTATGTAAAATTGTTGAGAATAATAAGACAAAACCAACTGTATCTCAAATAGCCATTAGTGAAGAGTGATTCAAGAATAAGGTCATTTAGGCCTATGTTTATAGGACATCAAACTAAATTGCTTATTTTCTTTATTTGATAACAGTAGCTATGGAGGCCATTTTATTTGCCTCGCTTCCATACTTAAAGACTTCGCATCTAAATACCAATCTCCGGCAAACAGTATTATATGAATATTCACCATGCTACGCTATGCAATTGATAAAGAATATGACATCATGATGCACTTGCTAGAGTTGGCAACCGCTTCTACCATATGTATTATCTCGTAATTACAATGAATCTGATCAAAGACATAAACAACAGAGTCCGCAACTCTCAAAATGTGAGCTAAAATGTCCTAAAAGACGAAGAATCCAAATAGTGATAAAATTATCAAAAATGCAAGCTCGCAAGTTGAATCCAATCCCAGCATGATAGAAATGACTAAACTCATAATGAAACTTGATATTCTCATCATTAAGATGAACCTCCGATCATAGAAATAAGGAACAGGGTTCATAACTATCCAATTATGAGCTAAAAGTTCTAACAGACGAACACTCCAAATATTGGGAAAATACCAAACAAAACGTTCACAAATTGTTCCAATCCCAACACAGTTTAAACTGAATAAACCCATAAAAAAACGTGATGCTTATATAACTTACAGCATAACTAGGAAGATCAAACTTCTTTTGTTCTCCAAATGCTGTTTCTGAGTGCTTTAGCAAACAATAAGAAACATATCAGAATAACTCAGACGGAAAGAACTATGTGGTAAAGAAGAAATCGTAAAGGAAAACAACAAAAATTGAAACAGAAAGGTAAAGAAGATTGCAAGCAATGATTGTAGTGAGACTGATTCGAGTTAGCCCCTTCTTCTTTTTGCTCTGGAGTAGAAGTGCTTGAGGTTTTATTCTCGCCATGAAGTTCTGCTAAACAACAATCAGTTGAATCTGAATCTGAACGCAAAGAAGATGGTAATCACATAATTTTCTTGATATAAATGACCGATCAATGTCCTAAAAAACAACTTACAAACTAAACGAACAAGCACAAAATTGAGTGGAACATCCCTTACAGAGGTATTAGAAGAGACTAGTCAATGCAAGTATAAAATTAGTAAAGAAAACAGGGGCACAAAGTAACTTAGCAGATATGAAAGAAATAAATAAATAAAAGTTGAATATCATAAAATATAATTACCAAAGGAATCTAGGAATCAAGGAATGCAACAACTGTCCAACTAGGTGAAAACATTGAAACCCATGACAAACAAAGCACCCACTGGAAATAACAGCTAAGCATAAGTTTTAGCTTCTAGTATCGTGTGGGAGGTGAATGGTAGTTATCACTTATATACAAGTTATGTCTAGGTTTTGAAGGAACCATGCCGAAACCCTAGATGACTAGATACTGAACATTGCTGTAAACTATTAGAGGTTATTTTTATTGTTGAATTCAACTTAGGGTTTAAACAGATTTTAAAACTTAAGACCAGTTTTAGAACCAAAAATCAAATAAGTCGAGCTTCTCAAGGAAATTCCATGAAGGTATGGCTTCTACCCACTATTGTAACTTTATTAGTTTCATCCAGGCATGAGAGACGCCAATGAACTGAATCAACTGATTTTCGGCCTTAGTTTCTATATGACTAACTTCAGCATTTTGAAGCTTTTTCTCCAAGTATTGAAGATTATGGTGCCTGGACAAAATAGTTTATGAGGGGAATCAATCGGTGGTAGCTGTGATTTGGCCGCAGCAGAGGATTGTGCCGAAAATACCCAAGGTGAAGACCACTGCAGGAAATCATTCCTTTTTGCACTGCACCCCCAACCCCCCTCCCGCTTATGATCTATATTTCCCCCTACCTACTCTCATCTTCTCACAATCCTATTTTCCCATCAGAACCGATCGAAAGAAATAGAGGGAGTAGATACCTAGATGGGATTTGTGATCCAGCGTCGATGCCGACGTGTCTCCGTGCCGAGCACAACCCCGACCGGATCCCAAGCCCACGCCTTCCCGAGCCCTCCTCCGACTCCACTTACTGTTCTCGACCGAGCGTCGTCCCGCTCATCATGAGCACCGACCTCCCCGATCTTCTGAATCCGAAGCCACAACACCTGGACGACCTTGACCCACCACATCGTTCCCGTCGCCGCCGCCGCTTCCGTCGACGAGCGAGGGGTTGGGAGCTTAGGGCTTAGGGTTCGTGGGAGGAGGGGTTGGGGGCTTAGGGCTTAGAGTGAGACCTAGAGCTAGGGTTTAGAGTGAGACCTAGAGTTAGGGTTTGTGGGAGATTGAAAGGAGGAGATGGGAAATTTTAGGGTTTGGGGAGAGGAGGGAAGAGGGGGCAGAAGGAGAGCAAGGAGAATGAGAGTTCTTCTGAGTAAAATCGGAGGAGGGATGCAATATATTACAGAAAGTTTATTACAAGTTTGCCACCACTCTAAACTATTAATAACGCTTTGTTTTATAAACGTTATAAAAAGCCCAGAATTAGCCCAAACCGTCATAGAAAAAAGGTATTTTTTTAACTTGATAACGCTTATGTATCAGCCGTCATTAAAACTCCTTGTCGAGCGTCATTAAAAGGGTTTTTTGTTGTAGTGAATGCCATTCTCCGTGCTAAATAAAATGGAGAATGGCATTCTCCGTGTTAAATAAGATGGAGAATGTCCATTCTCCGTGTAATTTAGCACGGAGAATGATCATTCCAGTGTTAAAACGCAGGCGAATTGCCATTCTCCGTGTTAGAAACACGGAGAATGTCATTCTCCGTGTTAAATAAAACGAAGAATGACATTCTCCGTCTTAATTTAAACGGAAAATGGCATTCTTCGTGTTAATTTACACGGATTCCCAGTGTTAAAACATAGGAGAATGACATTTTTCATCTTAATTTACATGGAGAATGGTCGTTCTAAATTATACGGAGAATGGCCATTCTCCGTGCTAAATTACACGGAGAATGGCATTCTCCGTGTTAAATGATACGGAGAATGGTCATTCAAATGTTAAAACACAGAAGAATGGTCATTCTTCGTGTTAAAATTCTTCGTGTTAAATAAAACGGAGAATGGCATTCTCCGTGTTAATTTACACGGAGAATGTCATTCTCCTTGTTAAAATGCAGGAGAATGACTATTCTTCGTGTGATATCGACGGATAACAGTTGACAGAAACCTAATTTTTTTATTATTTTGTTTTGTGGAATGAAATTTGACATGAATAAAGATTCAAGAGTTTTCGTTCTTCTTTCAAAACGATGCTAACTCTTATGGAAAAGAAGAAGAAGATCTTCTCTCCATAATTGACCTAATTATCAGAGAAGAAGAAGAAGAAGATGAGCGATATCGGAGTTCGACTGAAAAAAAAAGCACGGTGAACTATGAATGAACTTTGCGATCTCTGCTGAAGATGAGAGTAATGGAATTCAGATCTCTCGTGAAGAAGAAGAAGAAGAAGACGACGACGAGAATCGCAATCCAAATCTGAGTTTGTGCGGAGGGGTAGTTATGGTATTAATTTTGTAAATACAGAGCATCTAAAGAGAATCTTGGAATACTTAACGTGGAAATATATAATTCTGGACATTTCATAAAACCCATCATGCGGGTGGGTTTTTCATAAAAACCAACTCCGAAATTGGGTTTCTCAGCAATTTTCAGATAAATTAATGTAGATTAGGCCAATTTTGTGTACAAATACCAAATATCTTCATAAAATTCAACAAAACAAAGTCTAATTTACTTTTTAATTTGTGATTTTTTTTAGAGAGAAAAGATGGGATCAAGTAGATATCAGCCAAATTAATTTAGGACATCGTTGAGATAGTTGTTTTGGTTTAACTTTCAGACTTTATATAGAGAATACTTTAACGTTCGTAAATGTGATCCTTGTTAGCAATCACCCGAATAAAACTCATATTATACGCAAATTTTTTTGTATCTTTCATAAACGTATAATATTGTTGGAATTATTAATTCCATTTATTGTTCATAAGGATGAAAAGGAAAGAGAAGGGACTTTAGTCCCACATCGGAAAGAGAGAAAGGTTTGAGGGTGCTTAAATAGGTATGTGCACTCATGAGGAGTGTGCAACAACCAAAGGGTTGCTAGTGGGTGACCATTGGTTATTGTTTTATCTTCTTCATTAAAATGTAGCCGGTGTTGCCACCGGCAACACCGGCTCCTGCTCGGGCGTAGAGGCGATATTGGCGCATTGTAGACACATTGTAGATGTACTTGTGCACTTGTGCAACGTGGCGTCGGGCGAGCGGCATAGGCTCGGGCCTCGGGCTCCTCGCGGCGATTCTCGTTCCGAGAATTCCTATTTTTGCAGCGGCCCAGACAGACGAAAGGGTGAATGAACCTGCGAACAGGTGAATGAATGTTGTTTCGGAAGGGTCGCGATTCCACGAAACAACACGAATCCATCTATATATACTACAGATCTCTGAGTCTAAAACACACAGAATCTCAGTATTCAATCTCTCTTTCTTTTCTCTTCCAAAGTTTTCCAGAAAGGTGTTCTTTCCTACGTCGGTGTCTCACAATGTCTGGTGAACCTCCGACAGAAGGCTGTCTTATCCTGGGTGTTCTGGCGTGCTGACTCCAAGACATTACCGGAGTGCCCGAAACACTTTAAAGAAAATGTTGCTAAATACACGATTCAAGCCTCGACGACATTTTCAACTTCGCAGAACTCAAAAGTGAAGTACAAGCAATTTCAAACAATCTTAAAGTGTTACAAATAATGGCGTCCGAGGCTGCAATTTCGAGCATCAAAGTCATGAATCAGGATCTAGTCAAACTGGATCGCTTCGGCGGGACGAACTTCACACGCTGGCAGGATAAGATGATCTTCCTCCTGACGGCACTGAAGATCTACTACGTCCTCGACCCAGATCTGCCACCTGTTTCAGAACCTACTCCAACAGATTCTGATGCAGTCAAGGCAGAACGCAAAAAGCGCAAAGAGGACGAACTGCTGTGCCGTGGTCACATTCTGAACACCCTGTCGGACAGACTGTACGACCTCTATACAGAAATCCTTCGACGATTGACATCTGAAAGGCTCTGGAATTCAAATTCAGAGCAGAAGAAGAAGCTACAAAGAAATTTCTAATATCAAAGTATTTTGATTTCAAAATGATTGATACAAAGCCTATACTCGCCCAAGTACACGAACTTCAAGTTCTAGTCAAAAAAAACTCAGGGCTGTGAAGATAGAACTTTCGAAACCATTCTAAGTTGGTGCTATAATTACTAAATTGCCAGCATCTTGTAATAGTTATCGGAAGAAACTACTTCACAGCTCTGAGGATTTCTTACTGGAACAGATTCAAAAATACCTTCGAATCGAAGAGGAATCGAAGGAAAGACAGAAATCCGAGAACAACGTAGTTTCTAAAACTAATGCGGTGAGCACGAAAGGCAAGAGGCCTGCAGGAAAGAAGAACTTTCTCGGTCCTAAGAAGGACCAACAAAAGTTCAAGAACTTCAGCACCGCCAAAGGACCCAAGACCGGCTGTTTTGTATGTGGCAAAGCAGGACATTATGCCAGAGACTGTCGGGTTCAAAAGACCCAAAACAGCGAGGTAAATCTTACTGAGACAGATGACATAATTGCTACGGTGAGCAAACTCATGACGGTCAAAGAAAAGGCTCCAGGATGGTGGTACGATACTTGTGCTACCGTTCATGTTTCATACGACAAAGCAGCATTCAAGACCTATTCTGAAGTCAATGATGGACAAAAAGTTCAGATGGAAAATGAAGGACACTCAACGGTCGTGGGAACAGGTGATGTGGAAATCCAATTCGCTTTCGGGAAGAAAGTAACTCTGACTAACGTACTTTACGTCCCGGATATGAGTAGGAACCTCGTCAGTGGAGTCTTGTTGGGTAAACCAGAAATAAAACTTGTTTTTGAGTCGGGCAAATTAATTTTGACCCGTAATGGTGTGTTTATTGGAAAGTGATATACCGATGAGGGTATGATCAAACTTTGTATCATTGAAAATAATATCAATAAATTTTCTACTTCTGCTTACATGATTGAGTCCTCTACTTTATGGCATAGTAGATTAGCGCATATAGGTATTAGCACTATGAAAAGATTAATAAAATCTGGATTAATTTTATGCAATTCTGAAGACTTAGATAAGTGTGAAATATGTGCAAAATCCAAAATGATTAAAAAACCTTTTCACAGTGTAGAGCGTAATACCAACCTACTAGATTTAGTTCACTCTGATTTATGTGAATTTAATGGCACATTATCTCGAGGAGGTAATAAATACTTTATTACCTTCATTGATGATTGCTCTAGAATTACATATGTATATTTATTAAAGCATAGAGATGAAACCTTTAATGCTTTTAAAATATACAAATCAGAGGTTGAAAATCAACTTGGTAGAAACATTAAAATACTTAGAAGTGATAAAGGTGGTGAATACTTTTCTTTTGAATTTAATACCTTCTGTGATGAGAACGGCATTATTCACGAATGTTCTGCACCACGGACACCACAACAGAACGGACTAGCCGAAAGAAAAAATAAAACATATCAAGAAATGATAAATGCAATGCTAAATGCATTCTGAATTATCATTTAGTTTGTGGGAAGAAGCTTTACTTACTGCTTGTCATAAAATGAACTGAATTTCCTTGAAGAAAACTGGTATTTCACCATATGAGATATGGAAAGGCCGTAAACCTAATATCAGTTATTTTAGAGTGTGGGGGTGCATAGCTTATTACAAAAACATGGATCCTAAAAGGACCAAATTAGGTCCTCGTGGAATCAAAAGTGCTTTTGTAGGTTATGCTGCCAATAGTAAGGCATATAGACTTTTAAACTTAGAGTCTAACATTATTGTCGAATCCAGAGATGTGAAATTTTTCGAGAACCTTATTACTAAGAATAAGGATTCTGAGATTCCTGCTAATGAAGAGTCTCGTGAGGAGATCTCTTCACGGTTAGTTGAAAAATAACCCGAGCTTCGGATCAGCAAGAGAGTTCGAAAGGCTAAGGATCTAGGATCTGACGAAATAGATTCTCAACTAATTTCTTTTTACTTAGTAGAAGGAAATGCAGATAAATTTATTCGAAAGATTCCTATTATTCTTCAGGTGGAAGATGATCCTAAAACCTTTAAGGAAGCAATACCTTCGCGGGACTCATTTTTTTGGAAAGATGCTATCCAAGATGAGATGGATTCGATAATATCTAACCACACTTGGAAAATTGTCGATCTGCCCAAAGGATCAAGACCTATTGGATGTAAGTGGGTGTTCAGAAGAAAGTATCATAGTGATGGGACTTTAAACACCTACAAGGCTAGACTAGTAGCCAAAGGATTTCGACAAAGAGAAGGAATTGATTATTTTGACACATATGCACCAGTAGCAAGAACGACTATAATTAGAATATTGTTTGCGTTAGCTTCATTGCATCATCTTAATGTTCATCAGATGGATGTCAAAACGACATTCTTAAATGGAGATCTCGATGAGAAAATTTATATGGAGCAACTGGAATGGTTCGTACTCCCGGGAAATGAACAAAAGGTATGCAAACTTGTTAAATCCTGGTACGGATTAAAACAAGCACCAAAGCAATGGCATCAGAAATTTGACTCAGTCATAATTTCTAATGGCGTTGTTCACAATGTTTGTGATAAGTGTTTATACACTAAAGTATATGGAAATATCGTGATATTTCTTTGTCTCTACGTTGATGATATGTTGATCATTAGCAACGAGATGAGTGGAATTACAGAAACGAAGAGGTTTCTAACTTCCACATTCAAGATAAAAGATCTTGGAATAGTTGACACTATTTTGGGGATCAAAGTAATACAAAACAGTGGGGGTTTTGAACTTACACAGTCGTACTATGTTGAGAAAGTGCTAGACAAGTTCAAACACCTAAAGTTCAAAGAAGTAAACACTCCATTTGATCTAAGTGTTAAACTAAAAAAGAATTCTGGAAGAGCCGTCGCTCAATTAGAATACGCAAGTGGTATTGTATGTCTTATGTATTTGATGCAATGCACAAGACCGGATATAGCATTTGCAGTTAGTAAAATGAGTAGATTTACTAGCAATCCTAATAATGAGCATTGGAGAGCTATCGGAAGAATTTTGTTATCTTTTGAAAACCAAGAATCTTGGATTACAGTATGGTAGATTTCCTGCCGTATTAGAAGGATATACCGACGCTAGTTGGATATCAAGTGTCGGGGATAACAAATCTACGACAGGTTGGGTATTTACGCTTGCTGGAGGGGCAGTTTCTTGGAAGAGCAAGAAACAAACGTGCATTACCCATTCGACCATGGAGTCAGAGTTTATGGCTCTAGCTTCTGCAGGACAAGAAGCTGAGTGGTTGAGGGATCTTCTATTACAAGTTCCGCTGGCTAAGGACAATGTATCAAAAGTGTTAATACATTGCGATAGTCAAGATACTCAAGCAAGAGCCTACAACGAAGTGTATAAAGAAAAGTCTAGACATATAAGTCTAAGACATACCTACGTAAGAAAATTGATCAAAGATGGAATCATTTCTCTTACGTATGTGCGTACCAGCTATAATTTAGCTGATCTATTTACAAAACCACTAGCTAGGGATTTAGTAAAATCTACCTCGAGAGGTATGGGATTGAAACTCCTTGAGTAGGAGTTCCAACAACAATGGAAACCCAATCTAATGTTAAGAAAACCTTAACCTTAGATTCAATGGGTAACAACAAACTGTTGATTTGGATGTATACGACATGATAATGTCGACTGTTGCAATTTGAGGGTTGAGTTTATAAAACTGTAGCTCCCCTTTCCGAAAAATTTAGAAATATTTTATTATTATTTATTTTATTTGAATGATTATTTTTAGATTTTATAAATAATTATTTAGTTAATTATTACGGTAGATGATTTTAGCCATGGTTAAGAATTGGAGTACAAGACGACTAGGAATCATGGCACGGATAGTGCAGTAGCGTACTTTGACTAGTGTTTAGCCATGGTAACGGAATGCAAAGTCTTATGAGTATCCTAACTAGGAAAACCAGGCCAAGTTGCGAGTTAACCCTTACCGAAGATTTTATTTATTATTTAATTATTTATTATTAAGGTTTATTGACTTGTGGAAGACCCGGTTGTACCAAACTAGTCTGGACTGGGCCCGAACCGAAATCGAGCCCATGTAATCTTGTATTGAGGCCAAAGACGTCCATGTAGACGTACATATAGCATTTATTAATATTGATATTCCAAATAGGCATTTCATAGATAAAGGATTTATATATAATATATATTTTATTTCTATTGAATTGATGTTCTATTTTGGAAATAGGACAATTGTGCAGTTGGCAATATCTAGGACATACCAACAAATTCAGGTACATCCGGTATTGAATTACTGTATTCTGTTCTCCTACATTTCGTTAGTATTATCGTTAGGAATAATTGTCGTATATATATATATATATATATATATATATATATATATATATATATATATATATATATATATATATATATATATATATACGAAAAAATATATATATATATATATATATATATATATATATATATATATATATATATATTTCGTATATATATATATATATATATATATATATATATATATATATATATATATATATATATATATATATATATATATATATATATATATATATTGATAATATAAAATGTGTGAATATAGATATATAAGTGTATATAGAGATATTAATTGTTTATTGTATGTGAATATATTTATATATAGGTATTGGTATATATTTATATGAATATATATATAGATATATTAATTAATAAAAGAAGAAGAAAAAGAAAAAAAAAAAAGGGAAAAGGATTAAAAGGAAGCCCAGCAGTAGTTAACCCAAAGCCCCCCCCCCCCCCCCCCCCAAATACTCCATCACAGTACCCAGCCCAGTGTGACTCCCCCAACCCCGACTAATCCCTCACAGAGCACACCCGAACCGGCAAACAGGTATATAGATATAGCCGAGAGTTGGAAACCATATATTTAGTAGAGATCGACGGGGAAAAGAGTCTCGAAACACCAACCCTAGCTTTCGACTGACGCCGCCACCACCCTGCACGCCCATGGGGGCCTCGACCGTGCGCGCCACCGCCGCAGGCCACCGTCGGCCGGCGCGCGCACGCGCGAAGATTTATAAGCAGATGACAGCAGCAACTGCGGGTCTGAGAGGCCGATTTCATGGCAACGTTTCTCGACAATCACTCGATCGTCTTACGATCTTCTTTCTCTGGTATGAAGTTCACTTATACGTCTTTAATTCTCTTCAAACGCTTCGTGTCTAGACGCACCATGCTGTCCAGGAAATCAAAGCAAAGTCGACGAAAAACCAGCCTAAAACAGAGCCTTAACACAGTCCTAACACCCCAGTTGGAAGGCAAATTCCTGCCGAACCATTGACTTATTCAGAAATTTAATTAAACGACTTTTTAGACAATATATACATGATCACAACCCTTTTGATAGACTCTATTTTTGTAAGGTATGTAGGAAGTTATTTGATTCCGAAGTTTACCGAAAAACCCGTTTTCAGAATATTAAAAATCAGAAAATCCTTCCACACGACGTGCGTCCCGCCAATCCGGGCGACGTGGACGCGAACCGAAAGCATTGAAAGGTGCGTAACGGCTTCGTGGTCGTGTGGGCTTTGACGAAATTCAAATTGGTCGCATGTGCGCGACGAATTTGATGCGTATCCGTCAAAATCGTCCCGTATCCGTGCAATGCAAATTTAGTCATAACTTTGTGTACGCTCGTCAGATCGAGACGAAACTTGTGCCAGCAGGATCGTATTATTTTTCTGGTCATGTATGCCAAGTTTGGCCCGATTCTGAGACAGTAGAATCGGAACGCCGTTTTGCGGGCCCCACGGTCCCACTCAACGGGTGATTTTGTGCACGGCCCGCCGAAATCCAACTTAGGACTTACGGTTGGGTTTGTATCGAAAAATTGAATTCGTAGACATGTAGTTTGACGATTTTAGAGACCGTTGACTCTGGCACGCTTTTCGGTGCAAAGCGTGTCCAACGGCGGATATCGTTTTTGCCCAAAATTATCGTTTTGCCCCTGTGTCCAAAATTGGACTTAAAGACAGGCAATCTTAGCTAATTTGACTATTCTAAGAACATTAGTAATGTTTACTTCATCTTTCGGGGACTGTTGTACGGATTTTGACTATGGTGGCACATTGAGTAGTTCAGACTGTCAGTTTCACCAGCAGAGGACCACAGGCGAGTACAGTTTACTGTTTATATTTTGATATTTATCTTTACTATATTTCATCGATTAGTCATTGGTTATGTGATTTTTATACTCTATTATAAATTGTTGAGTCGGGAATGAGAAGTACCAAGGATGTGTGATCCGATCGTATACCGTGTTTATTTTTATGCAGTAGACGTCGTAGACCGTGTTTATTTTCTGCAAGTAGACATTGTAGACCGTACTTATTTTTTGCAATTAGACATTGTAGATCGTGTTTATTTTCTGCAAGTAGACATTGTAGATCGTGCTTATTTTCTGCAAGTAGATATTGTAGACCGTATTTATTTTCTGCAAGTAGACATTATAGACCGTGTTTATTTTCTGCAAGTAGACATTGTAGACCGTGCTTATTTTTTGCAAGTAGACATCGTAGACCGTGCGGTGTAGTGGCCCAGACTGATCACATATCAAAGGTACTTCTAACAGTTGGGGAAAGTATTTCGTGTCTATTTATTGCTATTGGTTTTCCGTATTTACTGTTTATTTTCAAAATTCATGATTGATGTCTAACCTTTGTTTTATAGTCATCTTTTTTATTTGAAATTGCATTCAGTGAATTGTGCTCGTTTCCTGACTGGAAACCAACATTTTCAGGTTAGCCGTGGATTCACTTAGCTTGGAGAGTGACGGGAATAATGCAGACAAAAGCTTCGAGACTAGCTAGATAGTTGAGTTGTAGTCATTCATTTATTTGTACAAGTTTATATTTTCCTACAAATGTAAAACGTGTGAATATAGTAAGTTAAATTAATTATGTGAATGAGCATTATTTGTGATTTTTATCTTCATGGCCGTGACAACGTTCTACCTCCGACACTGCGGCGTAGGCTGGCTTGGACACGTCTCGTATCCGTTTAAAAAAAATGGGTACGGGTCGTGACAAATTTTTGTGGTGGCCCATGCAGGTCAGTTTTTGCAAATCATGCGAACTCGTGATAGTACTTAAGTTAGTCGTACTATTGCGAGCCTGCGACTAGGAAATGCTCATTCAGAAATTAAGGATTAATTTAATTTAAGAGAATGACTAGGACTAGGAGTTCCTTATACAAAATTTACCGATGGGTAGTCTAGGCTATGCAATCTTGATGAGGAGTTATTAATTTTGATAGTTTGTCAATCCCCATAGGTACACGACTACCTTTTGATATGACGATATGATCCAATGTGGATAGATTATTCACTCGGTGAGGCAGAGCTTCCTAGGATTAATGATCTAACCTTGATAAATTATTCGATTCATTCTCTTTGCCTCTTTAGATATCATCCTCATATCTTAGTCCGAATTGCCTATTTAGTTCATATTTTGCCTAAGAATTATTATTTTTTATATAATTTCTGATTATGTTACCCATGTATGAACCTCGTGTTAGTTTCGATTCAAGTTTTTCTTCAAAGGCTTGAGTACATATGAAATAGATACTAGGATACTTGTATTTCTGTCTACGGTTATTCCTTCCTGTTAAATCTTTTATGTTAAAGGGTTGTGAATGATAGACAAATACCTATGCCCTATTTCATAGTCAACATGTTTGAATCTCTAGAAGCTCATGAATTCTTACATATATAGTTAAATGAATGTTAGTTAACTCATAATGGCAGGACAGCAGCGCACTGTCGCCATTTAATTGAATTTTGGAAACTATGGATACACTGCAGCCAGCAGCGCACTGGCGAGACACAACCCCTAGAGGTGAAATTAGTTTAAGAAAATATAGGTGACGGGATATTGCCAAAACTATGGCTAGTGGTCCTCTCTTGATCATAGATACCCTTGAGCCAATATTGGATAGAGTTAAGAAGTGTTCGATTTTGTATCATGTTGAGTTACGAAACCAAGGGTTTACCACAGCCAGAGTATACGTGCGTGGCGTAATCCGCGGTGAAATGACTTCAAACATGATTACAAGTTTAGGATACCATAGAGGATAGGACCGTGCCCTGTATGTTCTATAAGATCCGAAGCCAATAGTAGTGAAAGTTCTGTGAGATTGGGTAGCGTGTCTCCCGACCTAGCATTCCGTGGTCCTTGTGATATATTGACGAGGTAATTGACTGACACTAATAGGTTTACCTAGAATATAGAATTTAGAATGTCCATAACCCACTAGTCGACCAAGTCCTTGTGGATAAGAAGATAGTATGAAGACCGTATAAGCAAGAACACCGGGTAAGGTTTGATTCTCACAAAACTCGAACTACTTGTGCCTTCTTTCAAAAAATCTCGCATAATTGTATTCGACTATCTTAACAAACGCTGTTGTTACAGCTTAGTTTTGCAAGCTCACTTTGTTCTCGAGCTTGATTTGAGTCATATGTTTAGTGGGGACGCCTGCTAACTTATTGTCCAATCAGAATCGATGTATTACGGTCTGATCAACCGTAGTGCACTTGGTTCGCTCTCTCTTTGATTAACCTACGTGGATTAAGATATCAAGGTATCTATGATCTCATCCATGACTACTTTGACAATTCCTCTTGAATTATATGTTCGCCTTTGAATCACGAAGTTGTATTTAGTCACATCTCCCTTGAACTCTTTATTGTTTTTGTCTTTCGCTGACTTGGAAAGACGAAATCTCGTATTTGGTAGAGAGATACAGAGTATCCCCCACGGCTATGATAGTTGTATACCAAGTGTAGCTACCATCGACCAGCCATGTAATTGAGTTACTCGTTCTCCTCTCGACCCTCGAGCTACTATTGAGACTTCTAGCCATCTGAATTTGAGAACGATTAGGGTTTTATCCTTAGTCAAAACGCCAACCTAGGAGATTATCTATTCTCAAGAAACCAAATGCTGTGAGTTTCTAATTATTTGCTGGAAGCTTGCCTTAACTAGCAACCCTTAAGCCTCGAACCAACCCTTCCTCGACCGAAGCCCACAGTTAGACATGAGATGAGTGGACAATAGGGTAATCATTTACCATGACACTCATCCCGAGATTGGTTTCCAACAAATATTACTCTAGTTATGTAAATTTTATTATTAAGACCTAACTCGTATTGGAACACCACAGTCATTAGCTTACCAATACCATAGCTTACGTACCCTGTCATATTATGATCTATCAGTTGTCAACAGCAATACACGATCACTACAACTCTTGTGACGATAGTCTGGCAGGTTTAGAAATTTGTGACTCAGTTGTTAGAATTCTTTTCATATGATATGTCTTAGAGTTGGTTACCCCGTCGACAACTCGTGTATACTGTGGACGAGCATGTCATTCTTTTTTTTCGACCATGTGTCATTGTACACGCTCATTTTCTAATTATTAAGGAACGACCCTTGACTTGACTTATATCTACCATATCCCGATACACCGTGCCTCATTCTTCATTAACAAGAGTCGAGGTACAACATCCGGACTTTGAAATTCTTCTAGTCTCATTATTCCTAAAACCATATCCTAGCTTCTAAGGTGGGTAGACTGTGAGCCTTCTAAAATTTCGAGATATGTGAGGATTACCGATTGATTAGAATAAATTCCATTAGGATGATAGTTAGTGCCCTATGGACTCCCACTTTCCATTTAGATCATTTTGTGTCCCCGGCCGT
Source organism: Iris pallida (assembly GCA_029216955.1). NCBI lineage: Eukaryota > Viridiplantae > Streptophyta > Magnoliopsida > Asparagales > Iridaceae > Iris > Iris pallida. The sequence goes on along the minus strand of JANAVB010005596.1, from coordinate 11,956,468 downwards.
GTCATTAATATTCGGAGCACGAGACCAGCTGTTATCTTCCAACAAACTGCATATGCAAGGCCTAGACGAGTTCACCTTCATCTAGGTATATCATGTCCTACTCAAACAAGTCCTCTTATACTCTATTTTTATGGTACGACTTTCAGGTAAAAAGGACTAGCTATAACCCTTACCATAATACCGATAAACTTCCTAACTACAATTTAAGACTCCACATTGACTCAAACCTTTCGACCCAATATATGGTTGTGGTCTACTCGAAGCCCACTACGCACATGTCAATAGTATACCACTCAATTGTGTTTTCTCGTGCTACTTAAACACAAGAGTCATGGAAGACACATTATTGGGATTTAGGAACCTAGCTAACCAACCCGACTGGCAACTAGCTCAACCACTTGGGAGAAATCCTATCTTAAGTTACCCTAGCCTGATAGAAATAGTTTTATTATAGGGATCTTGTCCAGTCAATATAGATTGAAGTTCAAGGTTCATCCAACCAACGATTGATGTCCAATTAAGGAACCCATTAAGACCCAGTAAAAACCTATCCATGCATACCACCATACTTGGACTATAACACAGAACTATTTGAAATAGGTCCCTATAACTATTATGTAGTCCCCACCTCTTAGACTGTGAAGACATTTGTAACCCTTATCTGGAAGTCGCGAGACGATCTTGTAGTGCACCTTTACCCCTTGCTTGTGTGGTTAAATAACCACGAAAAAGATCACAATCTTGATTTCTCCAAATTTTGTTCTATTATGGAACTTAGTTTAGAATTTTGAGAACGGAATTTTCGTATTGCATGGATTGCAAGACCCTCTGAGAAACGAAGGGTTCGTTGACTCAGCAAGTGATTAGACTAAAGTAGCCCACTCTAGCGAATAAGTCGATGGTTTATAAACTTTCTTCCTATCTGCATCTTGGGATACTCTACCGCTCTTGAAACTTCATAATTGCTCTTGATTATCCTTCCTTATCCTTCTGTCCCTTCTAGTGCAGAGCGACGTGTGGTCATGCTTTTAGAATTTACTAATAGTTCTTAGCTACTTGTGTAAATATGTTGCTTGTTAAAGTTTGGATTGCTTGAAGGGTAGGAGAGGATAATAGAGGCCGTATGCAGTAAATATCTATTGGTAACAAGTTTAGCAAATTGTTGGAAGATCGTAAAGTTTTAGTGACGTAGCTTTACGGGAGTTGTGTGTTCAAAGGTGGGTAGAAGTCCTCGGAGTTTCATAGTTACAAAATGGCTAAGATGGGATATAAACTATTTTTGAGGAATTAAAATTGAAAAGATTGTGGCAATAGTGGATTTATTCTTTTACTTTTAATTTTAAATTTTAGGCATGGTTATGAGTTAGAATTTCGAGGACGAAATTATTTTTAAGGTGGGTAGATTTGTAGCTCCCCTTCCCGAAAAATTTAGAAATATTTTATTATTATTTATTTTATTTGAATGATTATTTTTAGATTTTATAAATAATTATTTAGTTAATTATTACGGTAGATGGTTTTAGCCATGGTTAAGAATTGGAGTACAAGACGACTTGGAATCATGGCACGGATAGTGCAGTAGCGTGCTTTGACTAGTGTTTAGCCATGGTAGGGGAATGCAAAGTCTTATGAGTATTCTAACTAGGAAAACCAGGCCAAGTTACGACTTAACCCTTACCGAAGATTTTATTTATTATTTAATTATTTATTATTAAGGTTTATTGACTTGTGGAAGACCCGGTTGTACCAAACTAGTCTGGACTGGGCCTGAACCAAAACCAAGCCCATGTAATCATGTATTGAGGCCAAAGACGTCCATGTAGACGTACATATTGTATTTATTAATTTTGATATTCCAAATAGGCATTTCATAGATAAAGGATTTATATATAATATATATTTTATTGTTATTGAATTAATGTTCTATTTTGGAAATAGGATAATTGTGCAATTGGCAATATCTAGGACATACCAACAAATTCAGGTACATCCAGTATTGAATTATTGTATTATGTTCTCCTACATTTCGGTAGTATTATCGTTAAGAATAATTGTCGTATATATATATATATATATATATATATATATATATATATATATATATATATATATATATATATATTGATAATATAAAATGTGTGAATATAGATATATAAGTGTATATAGAGATATTAATTGTTTATTGTATGTGAATATATTTATATATAGGTATTGGTATATATTTATATGAATATATATATAGATATATTAATTAATAAAATAAGAAGAAAAAGAAAAAAAGAAAAAGGGAAAAGGATTAAAAGGAAGCCTAGCAGTAGTTAACCCAAAGCCGCCCCCCCCCCCCAATACTCCATCACAGTACCCAGCCCAGTGGGACTCCCCCAACCCCGACTAATCCCTCACAGAGCACACCCGAACCCGCAAACAGGTATATAGATATAGCCGAGAGTTGGAAACCATATATTTAGTAGAGATCGACGGGGGAAAGAGTCTCGAAACACCAACCCTAGCTTTCGACTGACGCCGCCACCACCCTGTACGCCCATGGGGGCCTCGACCGCGCACGCCACCGCCGCAGGCCACCGCCGGCCGGCGCGTGCATGCGCGAAGCTGTACAAGCAGATGACAGCAGCAACTGCGGGTCTGAGAGGCCGATTTTATGGCAACGTTTCTCGACAATCACTCGATCGTCTTACGATCTTCTTTCTCTGGTATGAAGTTCACTTATACGTCTTTAATTCTCTTCAAACGCTTCATGTCTAGACGCACCATGCTGTCCAGGAAATCGACGCAAAGTCGACGAAAAGCCAGCCTAAAACAGAGCCTTAACACAGTCCTAACACCCCAGTTGGAAGGAAAATTCCTGCCGAACCATTGACTTATTCAGAAATCTAATTGAACAAATTTTTAGACAACATATACATGATCGTAACCCTTTTGATAGACTCTGTTTTCATAAGGTATGTAGGAAGTTATTTGATTCCGAAGTTTACCGAAAAACTCGTTTTCAGAATATTAAAAATCATAAAATCCTTCCACACGTCGTGCGTCCCACAAATTTGGGCAACATGGTCGTGAACCAAAAGCATCAAAAGGTTCGTAACGGCTTTGTGGTCGTGTGGACTTTGACGAAATTCAAATTGGTCGCATGTGCGCGACGAATTTGATGCGTATCCGTCGAAATCGCCCTGTATCCGTGCAATACAAATTCAGTTATAACTTTATGTACGCTCGTCAGATCAAGACAAAACTTACGCCAGCAGGACCGTATCGTTTTTCTGGTCCTGTATGCCAAGTTTGGTCCGATTCTGAGACAGTGGAATCGGAACGCCGTTTTACGGGCCCCACGGTCCCACTCAACGGGTGATTTTGTGCACGGCCTGCCGAAATCCAACTTAGGACATACGGTTGGGTTCTTATCGAAAAATTGGATCCATAGACATGTAGTTTGACGACTTTAGAGACCGTTGACTCTGGCACGCTTTTCGGTGCAAAGCGGGTCCAACGGCGGATATCGTTTTTGTCCGAAATTATCGTTTTGCCCTTGTGTCCAGAATTGGACTTAAGGACAGGCAATTCTAGCTAATTTGACTATTCTAAGAACATTAGTAATGTTTATTTCAGCTTCCGGGGACTGTTGTACGGGTTTTGACTATTGTGGCACATTGAGTAGTTCAGACTGTTAGTTTCACCAGCAGAGGACCACAGGCGAGTACAGTTTACTGTTTGTATTTTGATATTGATCTTTACTATATTTCATTGATTAGTCATTGGTTATGTGATTTTTATACTCTATTATAAATTTTTGAGTCGGGAATGAGAAGTACCAAGGATGTGTGATCCGACCGTAGACCGTGTTTATTTGTAGACCGTGTTTATTTTCTGCAAGTAGACATTGTAGACCATGCTTATTTTATGCAAGTAGACATTGTAGACCGTGTTTATTTTATGCAAGTAGACATTGTAGACCGTGCTTATTTTCTGCAAGTAGACATTGTAGACCGTGTTTATTTTCTGCAAGTAGACATTGTAGACCGTGTTTATTTTCTACAAGTAGACATTGTAGACCGTGCTTATTTTCTGCAAGTAGGCATCATAGACCGTGCGGTGTAGTGGTCCAGACTGATCACATATTAAAGGTACTTCTAACAGTTGGGAAAAGTATTTTGTGTCTATTTATTGCTATTGGTTTTCCGTATTTACTGTTTATTTTCAAAACTCATTATTGATGTCTAACCTTTGTTTTATAGTCATTTTTTTATTTGAAATTGCATTCAGTGAATTGTGCTCGTTCCATTCCTGACTGGAAACCAACATTTTCAGGTTAGCCGTGGATTCACTTAGCTTGGGGAGTGACGGGAATATTGCAGACGAAAGCCTAGAGACTAACTAGATAGTTGAGTTGTAGTCATTCATTTATTTGTACAAGTTTATATTTTCCTACAAATGTAAAACTTGTGAATATGTAAGTTAAATTAATTATGTGAATGAGCATTATTTGTGATTTTGATCTTCATGACCGTGACAGCGTTCTACCGCCGACACTGCGGCGTAGGCTGGCTTGGACACGTCTCGTATCCGTTTAAAAAAAAGGGTGCGGGTCGTGACAAAAACTCTTAATGAAGTTCAATAATATTGACATGTATCTGTAAAACAGCAAAGATACTGAAAGAACTTCACCTATGTAAATTTAGAGATGGTACCGTCTCAGTAAGATCTGGAGTTTATCTTATAAAAATTTACGAGACAGGATCAGCACATGGCCATTAATAGTGCTAAGCGAGAGATGTAGGCGAAGAACTACAAAAGAATGTGTGTAAAGTAATACCGATTTTATCACAAGGAATAACTGGTTCAATGCCCAGCTACCAGAGGTTCCGATAAAATCTTGCGTTGCATCTACTAAGGTTAGGTTCAAATCGAAAGATACCTAACTGTATTAACATTCTTTAAGTGATGTATTCTGGAATTCCTTTCCATTATTTATGGAACAAGTAGGGGATTATTGGAATTATTAATTCCATTTATTGTTCATAAGGATGAAAAGGAAAAAGAAGGGACTTTAGTCCTACATCGAAAAGAGAGAAAGGTTTGAGGGTACTTAAATAGGTATGTGCACTCATGAGGAGTGTGCAACAACCAAAGGGTTGCTAGTGGGTGACCATTGGTTGTTGTTTTATCTTCTTCATGAAAATGTAGCCGGTGTTGCCACCGGCAACACCGACTCCGGCTCGGGCACGGGCACGGACACGGGAACGGGCTCGGGCGTAGAGACGATAGTGGCACATTGTAGACGCACTTGTGCACTAAAGCAACGTGGCATCGGGCGAGCGGCGTAGGCTCAGAACTCAAAAGTTTAGTACAAGCAATTTCTAACAAATACTTGCGTACTTTTGACAGATCAAAATCAGTAAATAAATTTTAATCATGCGAAATTTTAAACGTGTTCTGTAAAAATTATTGAATTATTTGCACAAAAAATGTGCTGGAAACCTGTTTAATTAACCAAATTTGACAATATATTTAAGAATTTAAAGTTTCTAACCTCAATATTTTTTTTTAATATTTGTCCGAATTTTTGATGGTATTTTGTTGGCACTAAGTCGATTTATACTAGTACTTTTGCCGTCCAGAATTTTTTTCGTTTGCCGAATTGCTGATGTCACTCCCCGTTCCTAATAAACGTATTCTAATACGTGTACTGCTCGAATGTATTTATTTAATATTTATTATGTATTGTTCTGTATTTAAATTTCTTTAATTTTATGCTAATTAATTTTCTGCATTTTACTTTCTATTTTTATTCTCTATTTTAGCTTGTTTTAGGTTCGACCTAGGTTGGTTTATTTTCGAGTTTATGATGGTTCATCATGAACCGAACCCAACACCCCCATTTAAGCCCCATCCCCTTTCTCTCTCTTCATTACTCTTCTTCTTCCTCATAACTCTCTCCACCTACCAAAACCCATAGGCAAGTACATCTTGCTCCACATGAGAACTCATATTTTTATGGATCATTTATCTTCCTCTCGTGATCCTAAGAGAGTTTAGAACTTGGCATTTTTTATTTTGAAGTCTTATTTTTACTAGATCTAGAAATTACTATTTTTCGGATTTCAGTGGTTTTGATCTGTCAAACTTCCTTATTTTCAAGTTTTGTTCATTCCAGATTGTTGAGGTTATGTTATACGCCATTCTGACCCATGGGAACCCCATTTCTGGCTTGGAACGAAGGTTCCATGGGAATTGGAGTTCAGGAGGAACTCTGCGTCCACGTTGTTACGTGATAATGTAATATTGAGTTTTACGCCCACGTTATACGTGGCCGCGTAGTGCCGAGCTTTACGCCCACGATCACTCGTGTCAGCGTAAAACTGTTTTACGCAAGTCTACTTGACTTGGCGTAGTCTTTTTATGCGCACAGCATTTCAGGCGCAAAACTTGACTCTTTACACGAGCAACTTTTACGCGTGGCTCGATCCTTTACGCATGCAATGTTTTACGCGCGCAGTGTTTCCTGCGTAAAACTCTAATCTTTTTACGCGTACTCCTTCGCTCGACGTAAAACGAGTTTTTATGCGCAACTTGTTCCTTTATTTTGAGCATACTTTCTTTACGCGTATTCATCCCTGCATATACTTTGACCCTTACGCGCGCGAGTTTTACGCGTGACGTTACCTTTTACGCATATAAATTCATGCGTAAACCTGACTTTTACGCATACCATGTTTTACGTGCGTATTTTGCCTTAGCGTAAAACTTTGGCGTAGACTAATCATGGTATAAACTAGCCTTGGCGTAATCCAACCTTGGTGTTCCCATTGCCCTATACTTTATTCACTTTATGGGGCATGATAATTCTCCTCTTACATCCTTACGCCTTTTGGTATGAACTTGATATAATCATGATATGTTAATATTTTCTTTAATATAGATTGTTACGTGGAATGTACCATGTGTCGTGAATTGATTTATAGATACCCCGAATGACTGGAATTTAACCCTGAGAGTTGTAGACTCGACCATACTAAATAATAGTTGACTTTTATGCCTTGTTACGAATTGACATTGATTGTTATCTTGACTAATAATTGATCATGCGTTCCTAATTGGAACTAAGAGTCTGGCTAGTCGTCTTATTGAATTGAATGAATGAGACACGTTCATATTAACAATGAACTATCGTAATCGACTGGCTGATCCCGAATATTGGCATACAGGCATGTGCAGGCTTTAATTTATTTATTTTTCTACAAAAAGCAGCATGTGTACTTTATGGTCAAGGCATGATTATTTCGTGGTTAGTTTTGATTGTTGTATTACGCTATATAAGACCTACAACCTAACCGCACGGGTATCGTTGTAGAGTTGTGCATATCGTTACCCCGTACAAAGGTACTCATTCTGAATAACCATGATCCACGGTATAGAATTTCACTCAACATAGAGGCGATTAAGTTAAATAAAATAATGATTGCATGGAGAGGATGGATTTTCGAGTTCTTACATGGCAGCCCTCTTTGGGACTATTAGTGCCCGACAGGCCGGCTGGTTTCTATAGATGCTGCAAATCTGTCACACGGACAGGGAACGGTATCTGCTTATATTATTTATTGTATATTATATATTAATGACGGGCGTCCCGCTGGGACTCGTCTAATTCATGATTAGCGCAATTGATTGACTGGATAGACTAGCCTTGTTTGCCCATAGTAAGAACTGATGAATCCTTATTGCATAATTCCAAGGTAACTTGGAACTCACAATAGCAAGCCGTAGTAGTTGTATGGCCGTTTAAATTTATTTGTTTGTGTACTGTACTTATTCTATTTACTAACTGAGATAATCAGAATGTCAGGACACGACGGGTCAACTTCTGTCCTTATTTGGTTGGGAAGTTGGTTTGAAGTGTCGTGATGTTGTGTGAATCCCAGTAGCAAGTAGAGACCTATGTATTATATCCTTAACTCTTATCACTGGTTTTAATTCTCATGTCGTGCTTTCTTGTGGTACTTGCTATTAGAGGTCTAACCTCTCTGGTTTTGCATGGCCAGATTTAGAGCCGATCCCCGAGGACTCAGCTTACTTCCACCTCTAAGATGGTCAATACTAGAGGAATGATCGCATGAGGACTCGAGTGGGTTCCTGACTTCCTCGTTCATTTTGTTACTTACTTTATACTTTGTCGTTTGGCACCGACAAGTTAGTCGGATTGTCTTGTATTTACTTTTACATAATTGTAACTAAGTCAAGCTGTCGCTGATAAACAATTATGTATACTTTGCTACATCATCTGGCTATATTTTGTAAAGCCAGATATCAAAAACATTTTGACTAAGCATTTGGGATGCCTTACTGCCTTATCTTATATGTTCTCTATTATTGTTTTTTGTTTGAATGATTGAGACAATAGATGTGAAGTGACCATAGTAAGACTTTCATGTAGTATGCACCCCCTCGTATTTTAGACATCATTGATTGTATTATACGGTATTCATCTACCCGTAATACGTAGCTGGCTGAGTCATTCTCCCGCTCGCCAGTATTCTGGTTCTGGGGCGTGACAAGGTTTTAATGGTGGCCCATGCAGGTCTAATTTTAGACTTGTGGGGTGTTTTACTTTATAGGATGTCTCAATCACACATGTTTCCCCTTGATCTCATGATTCGTTGTTCTCAACCCTAGCTTGACATTCTGGTATCTTTTGACTTTATTGATTTTTTCTGTCCGATCGTTTGATTGTTCTCTTGTCCCTTTACTTAGGGGAACCTCGTCCGCATCTGCCAGGACCGGACAGCAACAAGGGCAACATGAACAACGAGACCCTGTTGAGCAGCAACAAGGGCCAGTACTACCTCAGAAGACTATTCAAGAAGAAGTGATAGTGGAACCAGCAGCTGGACCGCAGTATCCGGAGGTTCCAACGTCGCCAATAGTTCCACCTACCCCTGTGGAAGTGGACACACCGGTCCTTTTGGAGATCATGAGAGAGATGATGGCTACTCAGCAACATCAGATGTTAGCCCATCAGCGCATGCACGCTCAGTTTCAGGAGCAGAACGTATTACTCAACCAAGGGTTGCAGACAGCTTTGGAGAGAGGGGCGAGGTCAGATTCAGGAGCATCAACCAGTTTTTTGCAAGTACAACCCCCGTCGTTTTGAGGGCACGGAAGATGCCATCTCAGCAGATGCATGGCTTAAGGACATTGAGGCTATTTTGACAGCAGCTAAGGTACCGACAGAAGAACGTATGGATCAAGTGAAGTTGTTAATTCAGGATCTCGCACGTGATTGGTGGGAATCAGAGGAAGTAGGCATCAGACGTCCTGTTGTTTGGAAAGATTTTACTGCAAGATTCAAGTCGAAGTACTATGGAGTTGTGGCACAGTTTGAGCTACAACAGAAGTTTATCAGCCTCAAGCAGGCTGGCAAGACAGTAGATGCTTATGCAGCGGAGTTCTCCAGATTAAGTAGGTTCGCCCAAGAGATGGTAGCAACAGAGAGCCAGAGGGCTATGAGGTTCCAACAAAGGTTTTATCTTAAACTCTTGCAATTGATAGAGGGGCACAACTATCAGATTTTCGATGAAGTGTTGACGGCAACCCGAAGGCATGAGATCACCATTCAGAGGCTTTCAGCAAGGACTGCAGTTCAGAAAAGACCCCACAGTCAGATTGAAGGAGGAGGGAGAGTAGCGCCCCGAACAACAGCACTGTCCCTTAGCGTTCACATTCACGATGTGGTAATATGAGGGCCAGTACCACCACCAAGGCAGCAGCAACAGCATCAGAAGAAGAACCAGCAACCTCCAGCGGACTGTACTTATTGTGGGAAGGTAGGGTACACTAGAGATGTGTGTCGGACATTGAACGGACTGTGTTTGATATGTGGAAGTCCAGATCATCGTGTTACCACCTGTCCCATGAATTCGAGGTCAGGAGGACCAGTGCAACAATTTCCTGCTCCGTCAGCACCAGGGACAGGCCAGTATCGAGGACCAGTGGTGGCAGTGAGACCGTTGGCACAACGTCCGTTCATGACACAGGCTCAGATGTTTCGGCAGTAAGGACCACCGATGCAACACCAACATAGACCACCCCAGCATCACCAAGGCAGGGGCCAGCAGAACACCAGGCTAGGCCGCAACATGGGAACCAACAAGGAGGTCGAGGCAGGCATTCACTCTGTCCTTGGAAGAGGCATTGGCATCGAAAGATGTTGTGGCAGGTAACATTCTCGTCGCCTCATATCCCGCAGTAGCATTGTTTGATTCGGGAGCATCACACTCATTTATATCTGCACAATTTTCGACACGGCTAGGAATGGAGCTCGAGGCATTGCCAGGGAGGTTGAATATACTCACTGGTAATGGGCTCGTAGGAGTTAGTAGAGTCATTCTAGCATGTAGCGTTGTAGTTTGCGGGCATTCCTTACCCGCCCGGTTGATAGAATTTCTTGTTGGAAATTTCGACGTTATCTTAGGCATGGACTGGCTGAAAGACAGTCATACGACAATAGATTGTCGTAGAGGGAGTGTATCTTTTGACATTCCAGGCATGAAGAGGTTCACCTTAGTCAGATCAGAGGCAACTCAACAAGAGCAAGGGGTAGTAATGGCAATAGAAGAAGTCCAGGTTCCGAAGGTAGTTGAAGAATTTTTAGACATATTTCCTGAAGAACTTCCAGGTCTACCACCGGTTAGAGATATTGAGTTCAGTATAGAATTGGCACCTGGAACTAAACCGATATCAGATCAAGTTTACAGAATGGCAGATTCAGAGCAGGTCAAGGTATATCAGCACATAGAGAAACTGAAAGAGAAGAAGTTCATCCAAGCTAGCATATCACCATGGACAGCACCAGTGGTACTTATGGGAAAGAAGGATGGATCATCCAGATTGTGCATTGACTACAGAAAGCTTAATACAGCGACCGTAAAGAACAAGTACCCACTACCCAGGATCGACGACTTGTTTGATCAATTGAGCAGAGCTAGAGTTTTCTCCAAGATAGATCTTCGTTCAGGGTATTATCAAGTGAGAGTTCGGAATGAGTATATTCCCAAGACAGCATTCAGGTCGAAGTATGGGGATTATGAATTCTTGGTAATATCGTTTGGTTTGACCAATGCTCTAGCAATATTTATGAACTTGATGAACCGCATCTTTATGCCATACTTAGATCAGTTTGTCGTTGTGTTTCTCGACGACATTCTCGTATACTCTACTAGTGAAGAGGAGCATGAAGATCACCCCAGAAAAGTGTTACAGGTTCTGAGAGAGAACCAGTTGTATGCTAAGCTCAGCAAGTGTGAGTTCTGGACGGATCACATTTCATTTTTAGGACATATCATATCAGGAGCTGGAGTAGCAGTGGATCCCAAAAAAGTAGAAGCAGTGGAGACTTGGCCAGTACCTGTAGTGCCCCGCTCCGCGAAGGCACTAGATAGACAAAAAGATCGGATTGCTGACTCTGCAACAGAAGACGATTAATCTGGGTGAGTGGACGAAGTCTCATTTGCTGATTCGCTTACGCCTTAAGAATCTGAGTTTTTGATTGAATGCTTTTGTTAATAACAAGATAGTAAATCATTGAGTATGCTTTAAGAGAAATCATATGTTGTCTTGCTAAGAAATGAGCGTTGTCTTGATTAAGAGAACCTTGTCATGCTAATAACAAGATGGTAACCTTTATGTATGCTTATAAGAGATTTCACATGTGCCATGCTAAGAACAAGAAAAGAGTTAACCTGTATGCTAAGAAGATTTGTTACCTGCTAATAAGAAACGAATTGATGCTTGTATGCTAAAGTAGAGATGATGCCTTTAATCACAGAACTGTTGCCATGCTTAATAAGAAACAGAAAAGAGAATGCTCAATTGTCCTTAACAGTAAGCTATCAAGAGTAGAGTTCCTGCTTGTTGCTACTTGCTTAATAAAGATTGTTCATTGTCCCTTGATTATTGTTATGAAATGACAGAGATGTATAGAGATGGCACATTGTGCAAAAGAGATGATACGGCTTGTCCGTATAGAGAGAAGAGTAGAGCTACTGGCTCGATTACATGAAAAAGAAGAGATGAATATGTTTGCAAGTTGCTTGATCGATGTATGATTGTTTATATGATAGTTGCACTTGCATTGGTCTAGACGGCTTGTGCACAAGTGGTAGTCTCTCGATGATTCTGGGGACACCCGGAGTCGATCGGCCTAGGAGAGAACAGGACACCTGGGGCTAGAAGTCCCCGCAGTAAGAGGGGGTGTCAGTCTATTAGTAGTTGGACAAGAAGTTCCGACTGCTAATATGGGTATTGCCCATGGACCACAAGAGTTATTGTCATGCTGCCTATTGATAAGAGTTAAAAGAATGTTTTGCTAAGAGCTAACAATGCAGAGACGAACATGGAAAAATGTTGGTTTTATCGTGTTTATGCTAATCCTTATTTTGTGCAGGAATGGACGGTCAGCTATGGTAAGAATCACTAAAAAGTGATACATGGGTGTTGCTTAAGTTTTTCTATATGAATTGTTTGCAGAGATTAATCTGTTACAAAGAAGTGCTATGTTCCCACTAAAGAAAAGATATGATACCATGCTTAATATTGTTCCTAAGAGTTGCTTGAATAAAGAAATGAATATGCTCATGAAATACGCTGCACCCTCCACAGATATGAATAGTCATCGTACTTGAACTGATTAGTCCCTTGTATTCTTGAATTGAAATAAAATGTGGCTTTTCAAAGATGTTTTCAAAAGAGATGTAAACTGACTCTGTATGCATGGAATGAACATAGGTAAAAAGTAGCAAGATCACATCACAAGAAATATTTTCTCACTAAATGAACAGTGATCGTTTCAGACAAATGTAGCTCTTTGTTCACAATCACCAGTATGCTGATATACTGACCCACCATCAGTCTGCATGCAGGTGCACTATGCATCGAGAAGGTTAGTCCGAAGCGATAGCCCGAGCCTCATCCTCAGGAGCCAGAAAATCAGAAGAGATGCCAAGAGATGACATCTGTTTGCAAGAGTTAGTTTTGTATATAAAGGGATGTAATGTATGGGAACGGGATCATTGTAATTTGTAAAGTTTCGAGAGAATGTAACATTGTATCAGAGAGAATCGAGAGCTTGTAATTTGTTCAAATAAAATCAATAAAGAGAATTATTTTTTATTACCATTGTGTTCAATGCATGTATCCTGAAATATGTCCGCTGCCGCTTTAATTATCTACGATACGTTCCGCTGCATATTGTCAATCTTGTCTATCTTGTCTTGCTCCAGGTCTTGGCCTTGTGCAAGCGCAACTTAGGCTTGCACGACATCACGGCTTAGCGAGGACGAACGGTCCCAAAGAGCCCGAAGCGAGGACAAAAATGACTCTGCGGGATCGGGGCGTGACAGTACCCAAGACCGTAGCTGACGTGCGGAGTTTCTTGGAATTGGCGGGTTATTACAGAAGGTTCGTATCAGACTTTGCAAGACTTTCAGCACCCATGACCTGCTTGACACGAAAGGATGTACCATTCGTCTGGTCGTGTCACGACCCGCTACCCAAATTGTTGGGCCAGGTCGAGTCATGTCCAGCCTACGTTTGATATAAAACGTAGTAAGCCGTTCTAAAGGCAACATGATAAGACTAAATGTGCTAACAGTTCTATAAGTGAACAAAAGTCATAAATGCTCCAAACACAAAAGTCGTCATATATAGTAAAACGTCCAAAGTACAAGTGATCTGAAATGTAAAACTGGATACATGTCCAGTTAAAAAAATATATAGTCTAATACATGTCTACTCTCAAAAGTCTAAAAAAAAGACAACTAGGTGAGGTTTCCTGCAGAAACATCCTCGTAAAGCAAGGCCGGGTCCTCGACAGTAACTCCATAATATGTGTCGCAGAGTAACTTCTCCTCAGTAAGGACACCTACAACGTTATCCTGTCAGGACGGGAGCAAGTACTAAATCTAACAAACATATAATACTGATCATGTGATGAAAGGAAAAGACATATCATGTTTGTTCAGTTTTAGGTACATTTTTTCATGGCAATAGATATACATTTTAAAGTTTAAAACTGTAGTAGGTGAGTGATCAGTCAATAGGTAATCAGGATGTACAGCGGTACATATCAATTTTCTGATGTGCACATACATACACATAACGGCATCGGTGTATATCCATACACAAACGCGGGACCAGACATACGACACAGATACATATAGAATGTAACGGTGCTCGGTAAATACATACGGAGAAGGGGGTCATGATCACGTACACTACTAGCAGTTTCCCCTTAACCCGTTATTTAAGCATGTGAGAGATATGAGATACGGTATAAACATGGTAGAGACTGAAAGTAATACAACATGTAAAGTTCTAACTTGCTACCCCAAGGATCAGCATTTAACATGGTTAGTAAATCACAGTTTATTGTTATAGCAGTATGTAAAGTTCGTAGAAAGTACTTGCCTCTAGCAAAGCAAAACAAAACAAGCTGCGATAAAAGTGCTATAGATGTCCGGTAACTCGTCACTGTAGAAATAAATGCAATAACTTAATTTTTACACTAATCTAAAACGCTAAGACACTAACTGGTGAAACACGACTTGTGGCTGGGCACCTAGCCAAAATGATGACTCTGGCATAGGAGACCAAAGTGGGGTGACACACTACTTTAACTAACTTTCTAGGGTCTTTACACTAGTGAGGGGTGAGGTTCAATACGGCTAAAACTTAAAATAACACAAAAGTTACAAGTCGTAATTAATCAATAAATAAATTAAGTGATCATTGTGTTTTAACAATTTTTAAGATAGACAAAAAGCTTAATTTTTACATAAAATAAAGTACCAAAATGATCCTTGCTAATTGTAGAAATTTATTATAATTTTTTTGGAACTTATTAACCAGTACAAGTATTTTATAAAAAATCAGTTTTTCTAAGTATACAGAAAATGAGTTTTGGTTTCATATACCAAACTAGTGGCAAAACTGTAAATTAAATACTATAAAAATTATACTAAATTAGCTAAATTAACATAGTATCTAAATACTATCTTTCTAGAATTTTAACAGTACTTTAAGTTGTCAATCCCCATTTTTTTGAAAATGGGTATATGATGGTATTTTGTATTTTGGGAGGACTTTTAAAATTTCGTACTTGTTGCATAAACTATTATTTAAATTCTAGATTTTGATTTTGCTATGGTAGAGTTGTTATTTTTATTTTAGGATTTTTCCTATTTTTGTTATTGTTATTGTTATCATCATTATTATTAAATTTTATATTCCTATGTCTACCCATTTAAACCCAAACCCAAACCCTAAAACTAACTCTCCCCCTCCCCCTACCTAACTCCCCTCTCTCCCTCCTCACCATCTCTGGAGCAGTCGCCCCCCCTAATCCTCTCTCCTCTCTCCCGCTCACTCAACCTCCCCCGACCTCCGGCCACTCCCCCGATCTCCGGCCGCCCGTCACCCCTGCGACCGCCACCACTTCGACCAGCACCACCATCATCGTCGTCTCCGCCAGCCACCGCCACCACCACGACTTCCAGCCACCGCCGCCACCACCATCGTCTTCTTCTCCTCCTCCTCCACCCCCTCTTCCAGGAGCCGTGCCGCCGTCGTCTCCACCCTCTCCTCCGCGGCCCCCGGCCTCCCTCCGCCGCGACCACCACCACTCGTGGCCGCCGTCCTCTTCCCGGCCTGCCTGGCCGAAGCTTCTCCTCCTCCTCTGTCGCGGAGCTGCCCCGCCCCGACTGACCCCGGTAAGCTCCTCCGGCCTCCCCTCTCTGTCTCCTCCCCTCCGTCGGAGCCTGGCCGACCCCGACGGCTCTTCCCCTCCATAGATCTGCTCCTCCTCTCCCTCTCCTTCTGTCCGGCGAGCCGCCGTGCCCCGCCGCGAGCGCCGCGCCAGCCTCGAGCAGCGGGACGCCCTTGGGCTCCGTGCTGCTCGAGCAGCGAGCCCTCTCGGCCTACGTGCTTCTCGGGCAGTGAGCCCTCGTGCTCCGTGCCTTTCCTTGGGTTGCGTGCTTCAAGCTTCGTGCACGCCTCGAGCAGCGGGACGCTATGGGCCCCGTGCTGCTTGGGTTTCGTGCTATCTCGATTTGCGTGATCCCTCGTTCCCCGTGCTTCTCGGGATGTGTGCCTCGATTCGTGTATTGTCCCATTTTTCGTGCACCTCGATCCACGCGCTGCCTTGGGCAGCGGGATGCCTCGAGCCCCGCGCTGCCTCGGGCGACATGCTATCTAGGTTTTCGTGTTGTCTCGTTTTTTCGTGCCTCGGCCTTTGTGCCTACCTCGTGACTCGTGTCGTCTCGGTTTGCGTGCCGCATTGGACTCCGTACCGCATCGATTTGCGTACGCACCTCTATTTGTGTGCCGTATCGATTTACGTGCTCCTTGGACCTTGGGTCGTTTTGATTTACGTGCTCGCCTCGATTTGCGTGTCGCGTGATTCGTAGACCATTCTGATATTCGTGATTTCCTCGATCTACGTGCACGTCTCGATTTACGTGCACGTGTTTCCCATTCGTCTCGATATTCGTGCTGTCTCGATTCTCGTACACGTCTCGATATACATGCACATCTCGGTTTGTGTGCCTGTATAGGTCCACGTGCCTCGGTTTCCGTGCTAGATCCCTGCGCTGCTTGCGGGACCCGCACGGTATAGCCTCCTGCCATCCTCCGTGCTTCCTGTTATTATTTTATTATTTAATTCTAATGATGGTTTATTATGTGTTCTGAGGACCTCGATGGACGTGCTAGCTTGGATCCAGATCGCCAAAGACTTGCTTACCTAGCCGAGCCCTCTAGGCAAGTATCCCTTGCTCATCGACGGCTCTTGTCCTTTCTCCTGGATTTTATTTCATTTAATTAATTTGTACTTGTAAATTTTATAACCATGATTAGTGTAGCCTAGTAGTAGAACTGCCATGATGATAACTTAGGACAGCTTGGTCCGATACCGGAATAGACCGTATCGGACAACTCGGATGGGTCATCCACACCTCCGAGGACACGAGCACCACTCACTTGTACGAATTGTCCCTGTATGCCCCGTGTCCGACTCGCGGTCGGGTAACGGCTCTGGCTAACTCCTCATGTGGCTGTGATTGTGCTTGGGTTAGAACTATAGACATGTGTTGTGGTGCGCCCTGCGAGGCGGTTATTTTATTATTATGCATGTTGGTTTGGCGCCCAGTACGCATTGTAGTGCTGCTGGAGGCCGGGACTTAGTGGTCTCGGGTTCGATTAATTTTCCAGAACGCATTGTAGTGCTGCTGGAGGCCGAGACTTAGTGTTCTCGGCTATCGACTTGTTCCCAGTACGCATCATAGTGCTGCTGGTAGCTGAGACTTAGTGTTCTCAGCCTGCGATTCTGCGATTCTGCGGCGGGTTGCGTCGAGTGGTTTTAGCCCCAATTCGCTGCGAGCTTCTGTCCAGAATACAAAGAAGACTCTGCCGGATTCTTCCAAAATTCCCGATCGGGAATTTGGTTCGAAGGATTGGGCAGAACCATTCCTTTGGTTTGCTGGACTGGGCTCGTGCCTGTTCACCTTGGTATAGTATACCTGATCCCATTGCCTGCCAGGTAGACTCCAAACTAGATCAGTCGCCTAGCTCCTGATCTGTCTTGTCCGTCGGATAGCGTAAGGTATATTTACATAGATCCAGGTAGACTCCAAACTAGATAAGTATATTTACATAGAAAAATGACTTACACTAAGTATAGTGAAATACATATATAAAGGGTATACATATATCATAATATATATATATATATATAATATATATATATATCTACATAAATATATGGATAATTACATAATGGATATATATATATGTTAAAAATTACACACACACATATATATATATATATATATATATATATATATATATATATATATATATATATATATATATATATATATATATATATATATATATATATATATATTGTATATATATAATAATATATATACCCAATAAAATATATACATATATACATATGTGTACATAATACATATATATATATATATATATATATTATATATATATATATATATATATATATATATATATATATATATATATATATTTTTTATATATATATATATATATATATATATATATATATATATATATATTATAGTTAAGTATATATATATATATATATATATATATATATATACTTATATATATATATACTTAACTATAATATATATATATATATATATATATATATATATATATATATATATACAAATACATGTATACATATATATATAAATATATATATTAAAACAAAAAAGAAAAAGAAAAGAAAAAGAAACAGAAAAAGAAGAGGGGGGCTCGAACCCAAGCCAAAGCGCTGGGGGGGATTTTTAGTCGGGTCGGGCTGGCCAGGGGGTCAGCCCGAAGCTTGTGTTTAGGGTTAGGTTTTTGTTAGATTTAATTAGGTTTGAATCGATTAACACATAAAAAAAAATAAACTCGATCCTGTGTCCGGACAGTTAGGGACACAGGATTTTACGTGTCCATGCTATGCACGACACGCACGAACACTAATTCACGTGTCCAAGCTTACCCAAAGATTGCCCGTGTCCTGGCGAGTCGTCCACGTGAAATCGAGACACAAACACGACACAGAGACAGTACTGATACGTACGTGTCCGGATTTGGATTGCTGTCAGGGTGGCGACTGGGCGGAGGAGGCGTCGTGGTCAGAGCGGTCGGGTGGCGCTGGGGTCGGCTTGACAAGGCGAGTCGAACGGTGGTGGTGGCGACTGACGAAGATGGACGGTGAGGCGGCGCTAGGGTACGCCGGAGTTAGGGTTTAGAACCTAGGGTTTTCTCCGGAGAAGACGAGCTACGGTGGTCGGTGGTGGTGGATAGGGTTAGGGTTTGGTCTGGGGTCGAAGGGGGTTTATTTATAGGGGTTTAGGGCAGTGGATTGGCCGGAGAAAGCGGGGAAAAGATCGGGGTCGGTCGTCGGCGACGTGGCTGGTCGTCGGGGGTGGGTAGCATAGGGTTTAGCGTTTAGGCCCTCGTAGATTAGGATATTACAGTTAGGTCCTAACAGAGGGTAGTTGCAAATAGAAATTTGCATTCCACAGTTTAAAACATTTGAGTAATTACAAACTGATATCGAAATAATTTAATAAATTACAAAATCATATTAAAACAATTCTAAAAATTACAAAATGATATTAAAACATTTTAGAAAATTGCAAATTGATATTTTTGTATTTAAAACTCATTTAAAATTATTTAAAAAAATTCTAGAAAAATTCCTAAAAATCCTAATAATTATTTTACGGCTAAAAATGACATTAATAATTAATTAACACTAATTTAATATTTTTTGAAAAACAGGGGCTTACAGGTCGACAGAATGCCAGACATCATTTGAGAATCTGAAGCAGAAGTTGATATTAGCGTCTATTCTTACATTGCCAATTGGACCCGGAGGTTTTACTGTATATTGTGATGCGTCAGGTAAAGGACTTGGGTGGGTCCTCATGCAACATGTGAGGGTGATAGCGTATGCATCTAGGCAAATTCGGGACCACGAGAAGAATTATCCAACTCACGACTTGGAGTTGGCGGCAGTAGTATTCGCTTTGAAGCTATGGAGGCATTACTTATATGGTGATCGAGTAGACATGTACACGGACCACAAAAGTCTGAAGTACATCTTTACTTAGAAGGAACTGAACATGAGGCAGAGAAGATGGTTGGAGTTGATCAAGGATTACGACGTGGAGCTTCAGTATTATCCAGGCAAGGCTAATGTGGTAGCAGATGCTCTTAGCAGGAGAGGCGGCGTATTTATGTTGACAACACAGAAGCATATCTTAGAAGACCTTCAGGAGATGGGCATCGAAGTTATACTTTCTAGTGATGTAGGAATTCTAGCAAATCTACAAGTTTAATCCGACTTGGTAGACAGGATCAAGGCAGCTCAGGCACAGGACCCAAGGATTCAGAAGCTCATGGCAGAATGTGAGTCGGGACTCAGGAAGGAGATACAAATCCATGAAGATGGTACACTTAGGTTTGGATCACGTCTATGTGTGCCTAGTGGAGATATCAGACAGGAGGTTATGACAGAAACTCACAGTTCTCAGTATTTTATACACCCTGGAGGAACCAAGATGTACCAAGATATCAAGCAACACTTCTGGTAGAACGGGATGAAGAGGGAGATAGCTAGATTCGTTTCTCGTTGCTTGTTATGTCAGCAAGTGAAGGCAGAACAGCAGAGGCCAGCCGGATTATTGCAACCGCTTTCTATTCCAGAATAGAAGTGGGAACACATCACAATGGACTTTATGAACGGTTTACCAAGATCGCTAATGGATAAAGATGCTATTTGGGTGATAGTGGACCAGCTTACAAAGGTGGTACATTTTCTTCCTTTTCGAGTAGGGCAATCCACAGAAAAGTTGGCAGAGTTGTATATGCAATAGATAGTCAGGCAGCATGGAGTCCCTGTCAGTATTGTATCAGACAGAGATACTCATTTTGTATCACATTTTTGGAAGAGTTTATATCATAGTCTGGGTACCAAGTTAAGATTTAGCACGACTTACCATCCACAGACAGATGGGCAATCAGAAAGGACAATTCAGACTTTAGAAGATATGTTGCGAGCTTGTACTCTGGATTTTGGAGGATCTTGGGAGAGTCATCTGCACTTAGTCGAGTTCTCATACAACAACAGTTATCAAGCCAGTATCCAGATTGTGCCATTTGAAGCACTATATGGTAAAAAGTGTAGGTCGCCACTAGCATAGGATGATATCGGAGAGAGAAAGATGCTAGGCCCAGAATTGATTGTCCAAACAGTTGAAGTGGTTAAGGGAATTAGAGAACGACTTCGAGTTGCGCAAGATCGACATCGTCATTGGGCAGACCAGCATCGTAGGCTGCTAGAATTCTCTGTTAGGGACCACGTGTTCTTGCGGATCTCACCTACACGTGGTGTCATTAGATTTGGCGTTCGCGGGAAGTTGAGTCCACGATACGTAGGCCCATTTGTTATTCTTGATAGGGTAGGCGATGTTGCTTATCGTTTGTCCTTCCACCTTCATTACGAGAGGTGCATGATATATTTCATGTATCTCAGTTGCGTAGGTATGTATCGGACCCAAGCCATATCCTCGATCATTCTGAACTGGTTGTTGGTACCAACATGTCTTATGAGGAGCAGCCGATGTCCATCTTGGACCGAAGGGAGAAGATACTCAAGAACCGAACAATTAGCCTTGTCCGGGTTGCTTGGGGTCATCATTCATTAGGAGAGTCAACGTGGGAATGTGAGGATAATATCCGATCACGGTATTCGTACCTGTTTGACTCGCAAGGTATATCTCTTTCTGTATACCTTGATTGTCTTAACTCCGTATGCTTGTCGCCCTATGAGTAGAAATTACTTGATATCGTAGATTGTTAAATATAGATATGTTACTTGCTATGGACATTGTAAAATGATTGCTTGCTTAAATTGCTTGTACTGAGATTAGTTTAGCTTTGATGTTCCTATCCTGCTTGGATTTGAAATTTCGATGATGAAATTTTTCTAAGGAGGGTAGAGATGTCACTCCCCGTTCCCAGTATACGTATTCTAATACGTGTACTGCTCGAATGTATTTATTTAATATTTATCATGTATTGTTCTGTATTTAAATTCCTTTAATTTTACGCTAATTAATTTTTTGTATTTTACTTTCTGCTTTTATTCTCTGCTTTAGCTTGCTTTAGGTTCGACCTAGGTTGGTTTATTTTTGGGTTTATGATGGTTTATCATGAACCAAACCCAACACCCCTATTTAAGCCCCATCCCCTTTCTCTCTCTTCATTACTTCTTCTCATTACTCTTCTTCTTCCTCATAACTCTCTCCACCTACCAAAACCCATAGGCAAGTATATCTTGCTCCACATGAGAACCCATATTTTTATGGTTCATTTATCTCCCTCTCGTGATTCTAAGAGAGTTTAGAACTTGGCATTTTTCATTTTGAAGTCTTATTTTTAGTAGATCTAGAAATTACTATTTTTCGAATTTTAGTGGTTTTGATCTGTCAAACTTCCTTATTTCCAAGTTTTGTTCATTCCAGATTGTTGAGGTTGTGTTATACTGTAAAACCCCTAAATTTCTACTATTTTTTTATTTATTAATTTGTATGGATTTAAAATTTTTGGTATTGTATGTTACGTAGTTGTATTGTACGTCGTATGCGAAATTTTCGTTTGCTCGACGAGTACGAATATGTGCGAGCGTACATATTTTATAAAAATATTTTCTTTTCTATTTTAATATACACTTTCAAAATTATATAAATTATTATTCTTGCTATAAAAAGCCTTTTGTTTCTAAAAAGTTATTAATAATAAATAATATTTTGTATACTAGAAAAGCCTAATTATGTAAATGATATTTGTTGCATACAAATATTTCGTTATTTATTTATGGGTCTATTTTAAATAAAAGTATAATTTTGAAATTTATTAATAGTAATATTTTATTGTTCAAAAAGATATTTAAAAATATTTATTATTTTCGAAATTATTATTATTGGTATTTTGAAAAATATTTTTGGAAGTTATTTTGGCCAATTAAATCTTGATTTAATGTTTGGAATTATTTAAATAGATTAAACTAGTATCTATATTTGGAATTGGATTATTTGATTTGATTTTAAAACTAAAGGGGATTTAATTTAAATAGGATTTGTATTTGAATTTGGATTGGAATTAAATAGGTTGATTTATCTACTTGGGTTTTAAATTCTCCTAATCCTATCCAAATTGGGAATTTCCACATCCTATAAGTAGGCAGGTACTCCTCCAATATTTTTATCATCCACATTATTCCTCCACAAATAATTTTCTCCACAAAACGTGCCGTGCACCGTGTCAGTGTCCATCCAGATTCTTATTCCATATTTTACAGACACATTGGTTTTGTCGGACAAACCCCGACAAATCATCCTAACCCTAAACCTATTGCTGCCCCCGACAACCACCTGTCGTCCTAGCCAAGACCACCTCCGACACCCGAACCCAGCAACCTCATCCACGTCGTGGCCACCATCACCACCCTCAGCCTAGACCGCCAGCCCGTCACCGTCGCTACCAAAACACTAGACACCAGCGCCACATCCGACCCTCGCCTCCGTCTCCGCCACCACCAGGGCAATCGCCACCACCACCGCCACCATCAAAACTACCACTGCCACCAGATCTAACACTAAACGAACCCAACCGACCAATCATCATCGTCGTCCACCACCAACAACCTCTGCCGTCGCCATGGCCGTGGTCGCCCCCAACCACCATTACCGTGGCCATCGAAAATCTCCCAGCACCAGCCACCACCACCTGCTACCACTCGAGGACACCCCAACCCCACCAGACCCGACCTCCTCCTCCTCCGCTGTGTCCGGCCACCTGCCGTGTCCCCAAGACAAACCAAAATAGAAACGAACTCTTACCTCCACCGAGTCGCGCCCGGCCGCCGCGTCCTCCGTCGCATCCGTCGCCCCTAGCCGCCCGTCCTCCTCGGCCGTCCCGGACCTGGTCTGTCGCGCCGCACCATCGCGGGCAGCAAGTCCGGCGACCCCATCGCCTTCGCCGCCGCGTGGAGCCTCTGACCTCCGCCGGCGGTGAGATCCTCAGCCACCGCGCAGCCCGCCGTCCGCCACACCCAAGAAAAACCCCATCGACGGACCACCCACCTTCCTCCGCGCGCTCGCCGTCGCCTCCGACCCCCCCTTTCTCCACTCCTCGCCGTCGCCATCCGCCCGCGTCCCGTCCGCTCAGCCTCTCCCCTCTCCCAGCTCCTCACCGCCGCCCTAGCGCCGAGACCCAGACCTCCTCCGCCCCCACTCTCTCTCTTCCGCCTTTTTTTGTCCTTTTTTTTCCTCTTCAGCATTTTTTTGATCTGTTCTCTCTCTCCCTCGGGAGAGGAGACAGCACCGGTTTTGGTATTAATTTTTTTTATTATTTTTTGTTGTTGTGTGTTATTAAATTTGTTTTAATTGTTATTTTGTAATATTAGTAGCCATTTATTTATAAATAATTTTTTTAGTTTTTATATATATTATATTGTAACATAATTAGTACTACTAATTGTAGTAATGTATTTCTAAATATTGGGAGATTTATAGAGCCTTAATACTAATACACTTGTGAAAAATATGTTATTGGATTATTTTAGGATATATATATATATATATATATATATATATATATATATATATATATATATATATATATATATATATATATATATATATATATATATTTGATCTACAAATTTTAGATGGCGTTAAAATATTCTCTAGAATTTTCAATTTGTGTCTAAATATTTTTAGCATAGCATTAGATGTTTATAAATGTCCCAATTTTCAAATAGCTAATAAAATATAGATTTTACCAAAAATTTATGTTTACAAAATATAGGTTTAATCGTAAGTAAATTCTAAAATTATTCTTCACTTAAATTATATATATTTATAATGAAAATATAGTTTTCAGCCTAAAATATCATTTTGACGAAACTTGGAGTTTTTTTTGCCCTAAAAAGAATTTCTAGATTTTAAATATTTGATTAAACTATTTTTACTAAATAAAACCCTATTTTTAAGTATTATAAATAGCTCTCAAATTTGTATATATTATTATCCATTTTTTTCTTCTTTCTTTGACTTTTCTCCTTTCCATGACCAAAGCCTATTATTCCTATTCCTTCGGCCATTTCGAGACTATCTTATGTCAAATCTAACTAATTTGACCCTTCTGGACCCAATGGAACTGTCTGTGTCACCATCAGAGGTCTCCTTGCATAGTTGTTATACCGAAGTCGCAGATCGTGCCACCTGGATTATTGCAGCACCACCAGGCGCTCTACCAGGCAAGACACCTTACCATTAGCTGTTTATTTATTTTAGCTCATATTTCATGCACTATTTATTTTCTTTATGCAAAAACTGTGATACATGGCATAACTGTTAGAACTTACTGTTCATTATATTTTCTGCTGTGTATTATTTTCTTACAAATTAAACCTAGATTTAAGGGACCACCTTGTGTGTTGCATTCATTGGCCTTGACACGTTGTAAACACGAAGTTGTGTGTCGCATGTAGAACACGGAAGTGCGTGATTGGCTGGCCACCAGTACGTACAAGCCGTGTGATAGGAATAACCGCTAATAGAAGTTGCATGCTAGTTTGACTTAGCGGTTATAGTGGTTTGTGTTGTGGATACAACACAGTAGGCATTGGACGGGGAGGACAATTCCTTAGCGTATGGGCTTCGATGCATTTCCCTTGTGACCCGGACTCTCCGCTGGAGATACGGGGTTGATGACCCATGATTACTGACGGCCACTGACGATTCTGCGGAACGTCATGCTCTTCCTGATGGGGCCTCTGGTGCCCAAGGGGGACTACGCCGATCCTATTCAGCCATGGCCCATGCGTAGGAAGGATTATTCTTAACTACATTTCACATAGAACGGTTAGGTACCTTATCCGTTAGGTACGAGTACTTTTGGTTTGGGTACTTGTATCTGACCGCGGCTTGGAACAATAACTTGTCGCGGACTAGTTCGTCACATCTTGTCCTTGTTTGGTTGTAGGTGTGACTTACTACTTCGATGAGAAGGTATTGAACCTTGTTGGGGTCCGGATACCATATTGGATTCATAGCTTAGGAAGGTACATTACCGTGAATTAGTTTACCATCTCCTGTCCTTGTTTGGTTGGGGGGATGGTACGCTCGTTCAGTAGGTGCGTATTGGAACATGTTATAATTCGATTTACTTATTTATTGAGCAATATTTATTCAGTTTATATGGCATGCTATTATGTGTCTTGTTACGTCCCTCTGAGGACCTGGTTGTCTTGCCAGGTGTGTGCTATTGTCTTTCGCAGATGTTCTAGCTCTAGCCGTGATCTTCGTTATTTCTTCGAGGATGATTGCATTTGGATCGTCTTCGCTTCGCTCGCCACTCATTTCATTTTCTATGTACTTTTCTTTATTTTGTTGGTAGTGGATTTGTCTCCGCCCAACATATTGTATCAAGACAATTCATTATCTTTATATGATGTCTTTTACTCATTTATTCTGTGTGGATGAGTTTAGTTATGGTTCTACGGCATTTTACAGCTTATGTATTTATACGAAGCTTCCATATATTGGAGTATACTTCGTATGAATACAGCTGGCATGTCTATGTTCCTAGTCCTACGTATTTTGGGACTGGGGCGTTATACGCCATTCTAACCCATGGGAACCCCATTTCTGGCTTGGAACGAAGGTTCCATGGGAATTGGAGTTCAGGAGGAACTCTACACCCACGTTGTTACGTGATAGCGTAATATTGAGTTTTACGCCCACGTTATACGTGACCGCGTAGTACCGAGCTTTACGCCCACGATCACTCGTGTCAGCGTAAAACTGTTTTACGCAAGTCTACTTGACTTGGCGTAATCTTTTTACGCACACAGCGTTTCAGCCGTAAAACTTGACTCTTTACACGAACAACTTTTACGCGTGGCTCGATCCTGCGTAAAACTCTAATCTTTTTACGCGTACTCCTTGGCTCGGCGTAAAATGAGTTTTTACGCGCAACTTGTTCCTTTATTTTGAGCGTACTTCCTTTACGCGTATTCATCCCTGCGTATACTTTGACCCTTACGCGCGCGAGTTTTACGCGTGACGTTACCTTTTACGCATATAAATTCATGTGTAAACCTGACTTTTACGCATACCCTGTTTTACGTGCGTATTTTGCCTTAGCGTAAAACTTTGGCGTAGACTAATCATGGTATAAACTAGCCTTGGGGTTATCCAACCTTGGTGTTCCCATTGCCCAATACTTTATTCATTTTATGTTGGCATGATAATTCTCCTCTTATATCCTTACGCCTTTTGGCATGAACTTGATATAATCATGATATGTTAATATTTTCTTTAATATAGATTGTTACGTGAAATGTACCATGTGTCGTAAATTAATTTATAGATACCCCGAATGACTGGAATTTAACCGTGAGAGTTGTAGAATCGACCATACTAAATAATAGTTGACTTTCATGCCTTGTTACGAATTGACATTGATTGTTATCTTGACTAATAATTGATCATGTGTTCCTAGTTGGAACTAAGAGACTGGCTAGCTGTCTTATTGAATTGAATGAATGAGACACGTTCATATTAACTATGAACTATTGTAATCGACTGGCTGATCCCGAATATTGGCATACAGGCATGTGCAGGCTTCAATTTATTTATTTTTCTACAAAAAACAGCATGTGTACTTTATGGTCAAGGCATGATTATTCCGTGATTAGTTTTGATTGTTGCATTACGCTATGTAAGACCTACAACCTAACCGCACGGGTATCGTTGTAGAGTTGTGCATATCGTTACCCCCGTACAAAGGTACTCATTCTGAATGACCATGATCCTCGACATGGAATTTCACTCAACATGGAGGCGATTAAGTTAAATAAAATAATGATTGCATAGAGAGGATGGATTTCCGAGTTCTTACATAGCAGCCCTCTTTGGGACTATTAGTGCCCGACAGGCCGACTGGTTTCCACAGATGCTACAAATCTGCCACACGGGCAGGGAGCAGTATCTGCTTATATTATATATTTTATATTGTATATTGATGACGGACGTCCCGCTGGGACTCGTCTAATTCATGATTGGCGTAATTGATTGACTAGATTGACTAGCCTTATTTGTCCATAGTAAGAACTAAGGAATCATTATTGCATAATTCTAAGGTAATTTGGAACTCACAATAGCAAGCCGTAGTAGTTGCATGGTCATTTAAATTGATTTGTTTGTGTACTGTACCTACTCTATTTACTAACTGAGATAATCAGAATGTCAGGGCACGATGGGTCAACTTCTGTCCTTGTTTGGTTGGAAAGTTGGTTTGAAGTGTCGTGATGTTGTGTGAATCCCAGTAGCAAGCAGAGACCTATGTATTATATCCTTAACTCTTATCACTGGTTTTAATTCTCATGTCGTGCTTCCTTGTGGTAGTTGCTATTAGAGGTCTAACCTCTCTGGTTTTGCATGGCCAGATTTAGAGCCGGTCCCCGAGGACTCAGCTTACTTCCACCTCCAAGATGGTCAATACTAGAGGAATGATCGCAGGAGGACTCGAGTGGGTTCCTTACTTCCTCGCTCGTTTTGTTACTTACTTTATACTTTGCCGTTTGGACCGACATGTTAGTCGGATTGTCTTGTATTTACTTTTACATAATTGTAACTAAGTCAGGCTGCAGCTGATAAACAATTATGTATACTTTGCTACATCACCTGGCTATATTTTGTAAAGCCTGTAAACCCCCTAAATTTTACTACGATTTTTTTAAAATTAATTTGGTATTGATTTTATTTTATATATATATATTTTTTCCATATTTGTACGTCGCGTGTGAGTACGTATATGCGAGGTAGTATATTTTATTTTTATTCACAAAAGTTTTTATTAAAAGACTTATTCATATGGAAAATAAGTTATTTTCAAAATAAGTATAAGGTACTTCTATTTGCTTATAAATTATAAAAGGCGTCGTGTCGAGATTTCCAAAACCTTATTTCGTTTATTTAATTGTAAAAAGATTATTTATTTTATTGTACAAATATAAGTAGCAATTTTAGAAAACTATGTTTTATGTAAATATACAATTTGTATGCGAGATGCATGAAATTAATTTCATGTTCACTTTGATTTTTCAAAAATTACTTGTAACTGTTGCACTCATTTATAAAAGGCATTTCAAATATTTAAAGAATTATTTTCGGAATTATTTAGTAATATATTTTTATTATTTATAAAAAAGTTATTTTAGAATTTGTTTAATTTAATATTTAATTAATTATGATGATTTAAATTGGAAAAGATTATGTTGCCTTATTTTAAAATAGCTTTAAAATTAAAAATAAGGTTTATGTAAAATTTTATTTATATGTCATTTAATGAAATTTGTTCATTTATATGTAGTAGATTTTCGAAATTAATTATTATTGTTATTGATTATAAAGATAGTTCTAATTCATGAATTTAATGTTTGATCATTTATGGTAAATTAAATTAAATTTGATATGATTTTCATGTTGGTTTAAATTTATGGATATTTATCTAGATATGGATTCGATTATGAATTATCAAATCAGTTGTTTTTGTTTTAAATTAAAAAGACGAATTATCTAAAGGAATTTTAAGTTTCCTAGTCGATATCCATCTGGGAATTCCCACCTCCTATAAAAGGAGAGGTACTCCTCCATAATTTTCCACCACCACAACGTGCATCGTGTCTGCGTCCATACCTTCCATCCACTATAATCCCATTTGTACAAATACAATATCATCTCTGTGTCCGACATGCCGGACACCACATTTTTCCCATGTCGCGCAAGACACAATCCAACCCCTATCGTTCTCCGACAACACCCACCATCCTCGGCGCTCCCACGCGTCACCATCACCACCACCCTCGCCTTCCAACGATCGAACTCCTGCTATCCGCAACTCCTCCACCATCACCACCGGACCACCATTACAACACCAACCCGACCTCTCCATCCTCCCGATCTCCACCGCCATAAACTACCATAATACGACTACCACCGTCGCGGCACATCCAGTGCCCGACCCGCATGCCGATCCCGACCAGCCTTTCCCGAGGCCGCTCTGTCCTCGGCCATCAACGGCAACCCCGACAACCACCGCCACCAAAAAGAACCAAAATCACAACCACCACATACCTGACCGCCATGGCCTCCTCCGCGCTGGGACCGCTGACCGCTGGATCTGAGCGCGCGATACCACCCCGCCTTCGCCGCCTCGGCGTCCGGGCACCTCCCAAATGCCGCACCGCGGTTTCCTCCCAAACCCAGCTCCGGGGAGGAGCACCGAAGCCGTCGTCGACGAGCGCCCCTACGCCACCCGCAGCGTCGTCGACGAGCCACATCGTCGTCGCCCGATTTCCGTGCGAGCTCCGCCCCTCGTCGCAGCCGCGCCACCACAGGCGCCGCGACGACCGCTGATGAGTCCCCGCCCTTCCGCCGCCGAAACCCCCTTGTTCGCCGCCTTCTCCGAGCGCCGCCGCCGGGTGTGTGCTCCTTTCCGTCGGAGCCGCTCATCACTGAGCAGCGTACGGGCTCGCTGCTGCCTCCGCTAGCCGCGACTGGAGCCGTCGCCACCTCCCGCGGCCGGAGCTCCGCCGCCGGGAACCACCATCCCACAGCCGCCTGAAACCCACCGGTAAACCCTCGTTCCTCTCCCGCTACTTCCTCCAACTCCTTCACTCTCTCTCTCTTCTTCACTCCTCCTCCTCTTATTTCTCTCACCCTTTTTTTTTGTGATTTTTCTTCTGCTGAGAATGGGTTATTTGTGGGCTTAAGTATGGGTTTTTGGGCTTAGATGTTGGGTTTTCTTGGGTCTATATAAACTAGTTTTTGGATTAATATTTATGAGAGATACTAAGAGTAGTGGATTATAGCATTGGGCTATGTTCATTTCATGCTTTATTTCTAAAAACCTATAGGTATATTTATGAACACTAGTAAGATTACTTTTAATAATAATATAAAGGCATTATATATACGTATTGTTTTAAAAATAAATATATGATATATATTTCTCCAAAAATAAAATAATAATAATAATAATAATAATAATAATAATAATAATAATAATAATAATAATAATAATAATATTTTTGCACACGAGTATATTAATCGTGTTAAAACCCTACATCTATCTTTATACTGGGTCTGGAAGCTCTAAAATATATATGACTATTTTTCTATTATTATCTTGACAAAACTATATTTTGATAAATTTTGGCTTTGTTCTAAAAACAAATTTTAGAATTTCCAATTACTTATCTACTTTCATCTTTTTATTAATAACTATTTAGTTTTGAAATATTATAAAAAAAATCCTAAACTAGTAAATGTATTTCCGTTACAAATTCTTGCGAATAAGTTCTTGACCTTAACTAATCAAGCATTCTTATTTCTTAATGACTATGGACCACTTCACATCAACCATGGCTAACAGACAAATCAGGACATGCCAAGATCACCACACCAGTCGTCACACCAGGCATGACACCTTGCCTTTACTGTTTAAATTTTCTGCTCAATATCATGCATGTTGTGTTTAATTTCAAGTTGTTTCTTTCTAATTATATGTAGATACAAATTACTATATTTTATAAAATTGGCTTAGAGTTAAGGGACTACCATCAAATTTAGTGTGTGTCTCATTGACTTGCCACGATTGTACACGAGTTGTGTGTGAGAGTTGTGAGTATCATATAGAGGTCACTTGCGTGTGGGCTGATCCCCCGTGCGCATGCGTAGGAATAACTGTCAATAGATGCGTATTAGAAGACTTGACAGTTATTTATTATCAAACAGTGTGGTGGAAACGACACGTGTTTGTGTGTCATGGTTACGACACACGTATAGTATCATTGGGGGAAGGGGACAGCTAGCGTAGGGGCTACATTTATTTTTACACACATTTGGGAGATAGTGTCTCGGAAGAGCGCTACGTGTTACCCGGCCGATAGTGTCTCGGATGAGCGCTACTTGTTGGCCACTCTTTATTACTTGCTTGCGTGAATCCGTTACAGCCCCTGCGTAGAACGTTGTCCTCAAAATGCATGTCACATAGAATGGTTAGGAACCTTTACTCATGCATACTTTTCTATTGAGCTTATTTATTCAGTTTATTGGCATGATATTATGTGTCTTGTTACGTCCCTCTGAGGACCTGGTTTTTTCCCAGGTGTGTGTTTTCGTGATTTCTTGCAGGTGCTCTAGCTAAGGCCATTCCTTCCTTCATGATGACTGCTTTTGGACTTGTCATTGCTTCGCTCGACCAATCACTTTCTTTGTATATTTTTTCTCTATTTAAATTAGTTGGTAGTGGACTTTGTCTCCGCCCAACGATTGTATACATGACAAAACTCAAAATTGCTTTATATCATTATTTATTTTGTGGATGAGATTTAATTGTCTTGGATTACTACATTTACAGTTTATGTATACATACGAGGTCCATGTATTTCGTATGTATACAGCTGGCATGTCTACGTACTTGGTCCTACGTATTTTGACTGAGCGTTTGGGACCCCTTACTGCCTTATCTTATATGTTCTCTATTACTGTTTCTTGTTTGAATGATTGAGACAATAGATGTGAAGTGACCATAGTGAGACTTTCATGTAGTATGCACCCCCTCGTCTTTTAGACAGCATTGATCGTATTATACGGTATTCATCTACCCGTAATACGTAGCTGGCTGAGTCATTCCCCCGCTCTCCAGTATTCTAGTTCTGGGACGTGACAGCTAACAAGGAATGTGATATGGACATTTGCAACATAAAATAGTAGATGCTCTTGATCTAAGAGAGTACCTGTCTAATAATTAATTACAGAACTGCTAGAACTAGATGTAGACCTAAACAAATATCGGTTAAATTTTTTATGAAAGATATAATAAATTTGTCAGCATTATAGAATACACGCCCTTAAATGCGCCAAATGAAATAAGTAGATTCAAAATTTCAAACATACCAGATAAAGACTTTGTTGTTGTATAAATTAATTTAACATGGGAACTAGGAAATATGACTTACTGTGTAAGAACCATAACATAACGGATAAAGACTTTGTTGTTGCATAAATTAATTAACATGGGAACTAGGAAATATGGCTTACTGTGTAAGAACCATAACTTAGGTAAGTTATAAAGGCACTTCAGTTTTTGATCAGGGCTAGTCCGGATTGGGGCTAGCCCAGATTTTTTTGTGTTTTACTCAGGACTGTCCATTTTTTTAATCTAGGGCTGTCCCAAAGTGAAATCCCCCCAAACCCAAATTTTTTGTCTCATTTGCAAAAAAATTTCTCTCTCTTCCTAAACCCTAACTCCTCTCTTCTTCTTCTTCCTCTTCTCCTCCACCATTTCTCCATCCCCAAGCAAGAAGTTAATTTGAAATTTCCTAGAAATTTTTTCTACCTTAGAAATTTTCTCTTCTTCCTCCTCTTCTCTTCCAAATTTTCTTCTCAAGAAGATCGATGGCACCCAAATTCTTTCTCTATTTGTTTCCAAAATTTTAGAAACTAAATTAAAAAATTCAAGCATCCATTACATTGTTTATTTCAATTGTCTGTAGCCTATTTGAATTAAACTACATTCGGAGTGAAAAATTATCCATTTAAATTAAACACAAGTATGCACGAACGAAAAAACTCTGCGTCGACCAGGACTGCCCAATTTTCTGGCAGTCCTACAAACTGAATGGACTGCCAGAAAACTGGGCAGTCTTATGTCACAACATGTAAAACAAAGGACTGTCCAATTTTCTGGCAGTCCTACAAACTGAATGGAAAGCCAGAAAACTGGACAGTCCTAAGTCACAACATGTGAAACAAAGGACTGCCTATTTTTTTAGCAGTCCTTACTGCATTCAGGATTGCCAGAAAACTGGACAGTCCTACATACTGTAAGGACTGCCAGAAAAATGGACAGTCCTTTGTTTTACATGCTGTGACTTAGGACTGCCCAGTTTTCTGGCAGTCCATTCAGTTTGTAGGACTTCCAGAAAATTGGGCAGTCCTTGTTTGCACTAGTTGAACAGCAATATTGGGGTTTCCTCCTATATTAGGGTTCGTATATTATGAGGAGCCTTTGGGTGCCATCGAAATTGAAAATGAGAAAAAAATTAGGGATTGTTGTAACTCATATGTCTCTACACATTCATCTTCTTGTAACCTACATGACCTTTGGCCCTTCATTTCTTCATAACCCCCAACCTCTCTCCCTATATAAAGAGAGGTTAGAATAGCTTGTAAATGTACACTTGTGTGGTTGATAATATACGAGAAAGCTTCGTCTTACTCTTGATGGATTTGGAGAATAGAGCAGCTAGCTAACTTAGCATGCTGCCGCGTTATGGCTCGGGGTCTTGGTTTCTCATGTGTGATTATTGCTAGTGTTCAAGTTTTGGACACTAGCAATATCCATATAAGAAATTAGAAAAGATCTAAATGTATTTTACTACGTTACATAAATCGTAGCTTTGTCGTTCACTATAATTTTGGTCGTTTTTTGTTTTGTTCTTTCTCCTTCTGATCGGTTGGATAGTCGTATTTTTGGTTTACCGAATGGAGTTGGAGTCTCGTTGTAGATTTTTAGTTGAGATTATATTTTAATACAATTAATGGAGCTTATACGATTCTATTTTTGAGGGTATGAACTTGCTTCTTAAAAGTCGAATCTGAATCTGGTTGTTACTTTAAATTTTTCGATTTTTGTTTCTGGGAAGAGTTAAAAGTAGTACTCTAGTTATTTTATTATTAGTAAAAAAACATATTTGTTAGTTAATTTTTGAGGAAATAAATTTTTTATAGCAAATTTTTATGTTGAAAAAGCAAATTTAGATGCTAACATTTTTTTTGCTAATGATGGATTTGGAGCGCCCCGGCGAGCGCCACAGTGCCATCTGCGCCCCGTCAAGCACCTCAGTAACATTTTTTTATGTTACTCAGTAATCGTTGTAACAGATGAATAATAAAATTGTATTTTTTTTCTCGCTATTTTTTTGGCGTCGTTTCATTAGACGTCGGAAAAAATAGTTGACATTTTTTTTTGGTGCCGCTTGCTTAGGCACCAATTCTTTTGTGTGTTGTTGCCTACTTATGTTGTACGTTTTTTTTTGCATAATTACGAAAAAAAAAACAAACTTGAAATTTGAAAAATAATTTTGGCTACATAAACAAATTCTGGCACCGCCAAATTTGGGCCTCCCAAAAAATAACATTTTTGGTTAATAATTTTTCAAAGGCAACGCTCATTTTGAGCACGCACTAAATTGTCACATATTTTGCACAGTTCGCAAATAGCGTGAATTTCTTGAAAAATCTTATTTATTCTTACATTTGACGAAAATTTTACGAAGTCTCTCCGAATAGGCTCACCTACTTGGGTATGATGTCAGAAAGAACTTGGGGCTTGGTTCTTAAGAGGTCCTCGGTGACCCTCCTCCCTCATTTTCCCGCCTGGTCATATTCACGTAGAGCTACTGAAAGGGGTTGACCGAATATTATTTTTTGCTCAAATTGTATTTATAATTATGCATTTTTGCAAGAAACTTATTGACCTCTCTATATCGGCCCGTCGATCGATATAAGATAATTTTTAAACAAAAATCGTTTTTTCAAAACCGTTGTTTTTATTTACGATTGTTTGTTGTTGCTTATACAAACCAAATCCATATAAACCTGTCGTTTTATATGTTGACTGATCAAAATTTTTTCTCCTGTTGTAGAAAAATGTCGATCAAGATTGATTTTCCAATCCTTGAAGCCTCTGGCAAGAACTTCTTGGACTGGACGCAAGACATCCAGAACCATCTAGATGCGCAGGGCCTCTTGGACGTCATCTATAACGAGGAAGAGCGTGAAGTGGAAGTCACTCGCTCAATGAACGCCAAAGCGATGATTCTATTCCGCAGGCATTTATCTGACGCCATGAAGGCGGAGTTCATTGAAATCTCCTCGCCGAAGACGCTATGGGACTCTCTGAAAGAGCGCTTCGACCACCAGAAGACCATATGGCTACCTGAAGCACGCCATGACTGGTTGAAACTGCGCTTTCAAGACTTCAAAAGTGTAACTGATTACAACAATGAAGTCTGCAGGATTCGATCACTTCTCCAATACTGCGGTGA
Organism: Iris pallida; assembly: GCA_029216955.1. NCBI lineage: Eukaryota > Viridiplantae > Streptophyta > Magnoliopsida > Asparagales > Iridaceae > Iris > Iris pallida. The sequence goes on along the minus strand of JANAVB010005596.1, from coordinate 11,920,671 downwards.
GATATTAACCGACATTGATCTATTGGAGAAAACATACACCACATTTCCTTCCACTGACAACTTGCTCCAGAAGCAATACCGTCAGTCTAAGTTCACCAAGTTTTCCGAGCTCATCACCCAGCTTTTACTAGACGAGAAGAACAGTCTCATTTTAATGAGAAACAATAATTCTCGTCCTGCTGGAACAAAGGCAATTCCAATGCCTGATGCAAACGCTCTCCGTGGACCAAATCTACGGTGGAAACGAGACAAGGGCCAGTCGTCCCAGCCAAGGAACAGAGGCAAGTTTAAGTCTCGCCATCCAAAGCGAGGTTCTAACAAGAACCAAGGACCTTTGACTCCTAGGCAGTCTTATGGTAAGAACCAACGGGCCAGTCGTCCCAAAGCGAGAGTGGAAGGCCAAGCGCCTACTCTCTGCTACAAATGTGGTGCTTATGGTCATATGCAACGGACTTGCAGGACGACCCCCCAAGAAGTTAATAACTATCACAAGGGGCGCCGGGCCGAAGAAAATCTGGTCATCGAGTACGAAAATCTAAATCTTGAGACCCCCGATTTTGTAGCAGAAATGGAAGAATAAATCTCTATTTTCTATCTATGTTTGATTTAAGTCATGAAACTTTTGATGGTTTGTATTTTCAATTTTCTCGATAAATTAAAGTTCTATTTCGAGCACTTTCCTCAAACGTGTGACAAACATTAATTTTCTTTACTTATAGGCATGGACCACGGGGCAGTAGATTGTCTGGTTGATAGTGGAACGACTCACACTATCTTGAGAGATAAATCATACTTTATCTCCTATACGCCTAAAGTAACCTCAGTGACAACCATTTCGGGACCCTCAACCCTTGTTCAAGGTTTTGGCAAAGCCCATTTTTCGTTGTCCAATGGTACTCCCGTTGAAGTATCAGAGGCCTTATATTCTCCAAGGTCTAGTCGTACCTTACTGAGTTTTAAGGATATTCGAGAAAACGGATTTCATGTTGAAACTGCTCGAGAACATGGCTTCGAGTATCTTTTCATTACCTCCACTCAGTACGGCCAAAAGCGTATCTTGGAGAAGTTGAAATGTCTTTCAAGTGGTTTGTATCTCACTACGATACAACACATCGAGAGTAATCTCATCATTCGCCGAGCGCCAGTTGATGAGAGGACTTTTATGTTATGGCATGACCGGCTGGGTCATCCGAGTCAAAATACGATGCTTCGTACTATGAATGCATCACATGGGCATCCTCTTGGAGGAAAGAATTTCGTTATAAATCTGAAAAGCCTATGCCAAGCTTGCTCGATTGGGAAGACGAATCTCAAGCCACTCCATGTTAAACCTACGAGATTGGTTTCCCAATTCCTTGAGAGAATTCATGGAGATATTTGTGGACCAATCCAACCAACATGCGGACCATTTAAATACTTCATGGTTTTGGTTGATGCATCGACTAGATGGTCACACGTAGTGTTGTTGTCCACCCGAAATGCAGCATTTCCTAAACTCCTCGCCCAGATCATTAAGTTAAGGGCTCACCATCCGGATTATCCGATAAAGTCTATTAGACTTGATAATGCCGCGGAGTTTACATCAAAGACTTTCGATGACTATTGCATGACTTTGGGAAAAAATCTTGAACATCCTGTTGCGTATGTTCATACCCAAAATGGCCTAGCGGAAGCTTTTATAAAGCGACTGCAAGTGATAGCGAGGACCTTGGTTATGCGCACCAAACTCCCACTATCTGCATGGGGCTATGCAATTTTGCACGCTGCAAATTTGGTCCGTCTGAGGCCCATGGCCACCCAACCACTTTCCGCGTACCAGCTGGTTACTGGATGTGAGCCTGATATCTCACATTTACGCGTGTTTGGGTGCCTAGTCAATGTTCCAATTGAGCCGATAAGGCGTTCAAAATTTGGACCTCAGAAGTGACGGGGAATATATGTCGGTTATAACTCCCCGTCCATCATTCGCTATTTAGAGCCCTTGACAGACGATCTCTTTACCGCGAGACACGCGGATTGTGACTTTGATGAGGCAATCTTCCCGTCGTTAGGGGGAGAAATGTACGCTAACGTTGATGAGGAACGACGTGAATTGGCGTGGCATGTGCCCGCTTTTGCTCATCATGATCCCCCCTCTGCACATAGTGATAAGGAAGTGCAGAGGATTCTAGGTCTGCAAGATATTGCAAATCAAATGCCAGACGCATTTAGCGACCTAGCAAAAGTCACGAGATCAATTATACCTGCTGCAAATGTGCCTGCAAGGATAGACGTCCCTGAGAGACGCCATGTTCCTGTGAAACATGTTGCTCCGGTCGAACCCGTCGAGCAAAGGACGCTGCCATCGGCCGTCCAGTCCGTCGCTATTCCCAAGAAGAAGGGAAGACCGGTTGGTTCCAAAGATGTTCTGCCCCGAAAGCGGAGAAATCTTGTTAAAAGCGTTTTTCCTAATCATGCCGATAACCTCGAAATATCCGTCGAGTATGCTAGCTGAGACGATATTTTGAAGCGAAACGAAACTGTCATCGATGATGTGTTCATATACTCAGTGGCCACTGACATTATGAACAATGATGACATGGAACCTCGTAGTATTGTCGAGTGTCAACGACGAACGGACTGGTCACAATGGAAACAAGCAATCCAGGCTGAACTAGACTCCTTAGCGAAAAGAAGCGTGTTTGGACCTGTTGCTCCAACACCACCCAATGTTAAACCAGTTGGTCACAAATGGGTTTTCCTAAGGAAGCGTAATGAGAGAAATGAGATTGTGCGATACAAGGCTCGTCTTGTGGCGCAAGGCTTCTCACAACGCCCTGGAATTGATTACGATGAGACGTATTCTCCCGTAATGGACATCATAACGTTCCGCTACTTAATCAGTTTAGTAGTTTCCGAAAAACTGAATATACAGCTCATGGATGTGGTCACAGCCTATTTCTACGGGGATCTAGACACAGAGATATATATGAAAGTCCCTGAAGGACTAAAGATGCCTGAATCAAGTAGTTCCCGACCACGGAACGCGTTCTCGATTAGACTGAGGCGTTCGCTATATGGATTGAAACAATCCGGGCGAATGTGGTATAACCGCCTAAGCGAATACTTGATTGGTTTGGGATACGTTAATAACGAACTTTGCCCATGCGTGTTCATAAAGAAATCCACTTCAAGATACGCAATCATCGCGGTCTATGTAGATGACATGAATCTCATAGGAACCGAAAAAGACTTGTCAGAAACTGCTGATATCCTGATGAGGGAATTCGAGATAAAGGATCTTGGGAAGACACGGTTTTGCCTCGGCCTGCAGATCGAGCACCGTAAAGATGGAATTCTTATCCATCAAGCAAACTACACCCAAAAGGTATTGAGACGCTTTAGTCATTTTGACGTTAAGCCGTCCGCTACTCCCATGATCGTCCGCTCTCTAGACATTACTAAGGACCCATTCCGTCCAAAGGAGGACGACGAAGAGATATTGAGTCCTGAGTGCTCTTATCTGGGTGCAATAGGCGCTTTATTGTACTTGGCCCAATGTACTAGACCGGACATCTCGTTTGCTGTGAATTGTCTAGCTCGACACAGCACCGCGCCAATACGCCGCCATTGGAATGGCATAAAAGACATTTTCCGCTACCTTAAGGGTACTACGGACTTGGGCTTGTTCTATCCCTACGCGGTTTTGAGTGAGTCCAACGCTCTTGGTACTCGAAGCAACGCGACCCTTGTTGGCTACGCCGATGCGGGATACTTATCTGATCCGCACAAGGGGCGTTCCCAATCTGGTTATGTCTTTACCATTGGGAACACGGCAATTTCTTGGAGGTCTCGCAAACAGACCTTAGTGGCTACTTCAACGAACCACTCTGAGCTAGTCGCGCTCTATGAGGCGACTAGAGAGTGTGTATGGCTTCGAGCTGTTATTGGCCATATTCGAAGTACATGTGATCTTCCATATGACCCAGATGAACCTGTTGTCGTCTATGAGGACAATACCGCTGTTATTGATCAAGCGAAACATGGTTACATCAAAGGGGATGCTACCAAGCACATATCGCCCAAGTTGTTCTTTACACATGAACAACAAGCGCTTCAGAAGATTGAAGTGCAACACATTGGATCGGAGAATAACCGTGCAGACTTGTTCACCAAGTCACTGCCAAAACACTCGTTCCTGAAACATGTCAGAGCGATTGGACTTAGGAAGCTTTCAGAGCTAGCCTAAGTGAAACATGTTTCCTGCACCCTGTTGTGTGCATGTGAGGGGGAGCACCCCAACAAGTGCCTCCCAACGCCCTGTTGTGCGTATATCCCGCACCCTGTTGAGTGCGAGTGAAAAGGGAAGCATCCTGATGTATGCTCGTGTACTCTTTTTCCCTTCGACCAAAGTTTTTCCCACTGGGTTTTCTTTGGCAAGGTTTTTAACGAGACACAGTTCAAATCCCTTATTCACTAAGGATTATTATAATCAGGGGGAGTATCCAGTTGTATACTTCTAAACAATCGTGTACTCTTTTGTCCTTCGATCAGCGGTTTTTTCCACTGGGTTTTCCCTGACAAGGTTTTGACGAGGCACCTTTGCAATGGTTAGTTTACCCCCATCACACTGACCTGTGTGTACTCTTTTGTCCTTCGACCAAAGTTTTTTCCCACTGGGTTTTATTTGGCAAGGTTTTGACGAGGCACAAGTAGATGGTCAAAAAATTGTAAGATACAAGCTACAGACAGACGAAGAAACTCAGAGGTGTTTACAAGCAGAATTTCTGGAGAGCCAAGGGGGAGTGTTGTAACTCATATGTCTCTACACATTCATCTTCTTGTAACCTACATGACCTTTGGCCCTTCATTTCTTCATAACCCCCAACCTCTCTCCCTATATAAAGAGAGGTTAGAATAGCTTGTAAATGTACACTTGTGTGGTTGATAATATACGAGAAAGCTTCGTCTCCGTGTGTTTGAGCTTTTGCCTTACGACAGGGATAACAATATTATGATTTCCACCAATATTAGGGTTTAACATTTTTGTTGTTGTTGTTGTTCTTCCTTCTTTTTTTCTTCTTCTTCTTCTTCTTGGATGGGTTGAGGAAGAAGAAGAGGGAAAAAATAGAAAAAAATAGTGACTTTTATACCAAAGAGTGTGATAGCCCTAATAAATTTTTTAATGGCAAACTTGTAAATAATATAAAGTTTAAAATGGGATAGCCCTGATAAAAAAGTGAAGTGCCTTTATAACTAACCAAGCCAAGATTTCATTATGCTATTTAGCGAAGGGGGAGAAACGAACTTATCCAACATTTAGTGGATTATTCTTTCCAATTAATAATAAATAAAAGAAAATAAATACAACAATTAGCGCATGAATAAGTGAACAGTGTGGTGGCTACAAGTCACCCTCCATGCTATCAGCATGCACCGAAAATTGTGCAGATGTATGATGCTAATATGGGAGGTAACATGTAGCCACCTCACGGTGAGGTGGTATCTCACCTCTCTTATTTTCTCTCTCTCTCTCTCTCTCTCTCTCTCTCTCTCTCTCTCTCTCTCTCTCTCTCTATATATATATATATATATATATATATATATATATATATATATATATTGAAGCAATGGGTAATTGTGGCGAACTCGTCTCCACTGGAGCTCGAACTCTCTCTCACTTAGGCCGCATGCATCTCTCTCTCTCTCTCTCTCTCTCTCTCTCTCTATATATATATATATATATATATATATATATATATATATATATATATATATATATATATATATATAAAGTTGGATTTGAAAATTATTTAATTTGTGAATGAAATTTGTTACATGCATAAAGAAATTTCACCTTAACAACACGCTCAACTTCTAGTTTGGCACGATGGATGAAACAGGAAATAGTCGGAGGATGTCGAGCAAGAGGTCAAAGGGGAGCCCCAACCCGAAGTCGATAATCCCTAACAGGGTCGGTCCGGAGCATTTGAATGTCCGGGGCGAAATTCAAAATTATGCCCCTTGTTAAAAAAACATTAAAAATAAAGTACTAATTTATTTTGGAAGATTCAGTATTTCATTGTTATGAACATAAATGTTTTGTGCAATTTCTTAATTTGATTCCTATAAAATATACATGTAGAATCTTGTCGTTTTGGATGTAGACATAGGCACTTCATGTGGACTTTTATGCATCTTTACTAGACTAGATTATGAAACAAATTAATGAAATATTTTTTTCTTGTAGAGTAAGACAGACTACATCTTCTCAATCTTCAAGTTTTCCATCTTCGTAGCATCATCGATTTAGATTTTAGAATAAGTATAATTTGTAGCACAATCACCATCCATTTGAACCACAAAATAAGACAAAGTATATGTGTGTTTGTTTATGGTCTTGAGTAAAAACAAATGTCTCATTCAAGCAATCGACATAGGATATTCACAATGCAATACGCACCATGCATCGTACCCAGACCTATCAAAATATTAGCACAATTTCTAGATCAGGAAAAAAAAACTAAAATGATCTAAAAATTAATAAATTTCATAAATTTGACTTTAAACTATAGAAGATAACAGTGCTATTATTAGCAGGTTTAAGCAAATGAAGTATATGAAGTTCTTCATTACGGATAACTATTCGTTCTTGAAACCTAGTAAAATACAAAATCTACAGTAGTGATAACTAATATTCCATGTACATACCAAGAAATTAGAAATTAAATACTCAACAAAATTTTAGTAACCACTATATGCAACATTTGATCAATGACAAATGACAATATATGTCGATAGAGCACTTACATTCTTTGTTCCAGTTTTGATCGACTCTTCTTCAACTGTATATTCTTGCATACCCTGGCTTGTGCATATTTGTTCGTCATTTCTAGTCATTCAATGTTGATCGTGACATTTTTTTCCTTTCTCGGAGATACGATTTCGTGTAAAAAGCTTCGCAGTTGCCGACGTTTCCAATTTCCTACCTTTTTCATTTTTATGTTCTCTGTTCTATTTGTTTTTCTTCTTCTTTCTTTCTTCTTTGGACTTTAGATGCTTAGCTAGGCAATGGGGTGAAGGTTACAGGTCCCTTGAGTCTTAGTAGAAAAAAAAAAATCATAGTTAATAAAAAAATAAAAAAAATTGGAGCTCTAGCCCTGTTTGCCCTTCCCCGGCCCTGATCCCTAACATAGTTAGGGCTGAAAATCGAGCAAACGAGTTCGAACAAAGAGTGTTCAAGCTTGGTTTGAATTAACTATCGAACGAGTTTGATTCGAGCCGAGCTTGGATCGAACCGAGCTTGGATCGAGCCGAACACGAGCCGAATGCGAACAGTTTGAATCGTTTTACAGCCCTAGTAGTGAGTATTTATAGGACATGTTATATAGACTATCATACTGTTTCTCTCAAGTTTTAAAGACTTTTTTATTAAATTACTTATGCCCTTTACATCATAAATTTACCATCATATAAAGAACAAAAAAATGAGTAATTTTTTTAAGACAAAATGTATTTCTATCTATTAAAAAAGGCATAACAAATAAAAAAAGTCCTAATATGAGAAATTAATCGAGCCGAGTTCGAACCTGTTTGCGAATAGGATTGAGTCGAACAACCTATGGTCGAACTCGGTATCGATTAGTCTACGAACGAGCTTAAACCGAATTTGGATTATGGTTTGAATGAGCGGGAGGAGAGCCACATAAGAAAGAAAGAAAAGAAAAAAACTCCCATGTTAAATGGCAGGAGATGTAAAGTTAAGAAGGAAAGCTCAACACATGCCACCTCCATTTTCCAAACCAAAAGAGACCATGGACGATGAGCTGAAAAGAAAATAAGCTGGGGGGTTGCAGAAGAAGAAGAAATAATGAGTGTAGTGATTACTTTAGTCCCACATCGGAAGGTTAAAGAAAAGAGGAGATGTATAAATAAGATATACAAGAGTTCCCATTGCCGAGCTTTGTAACGGGAGCTTGTAACCCATGTGGGGGCTATAAAGTGGCTTTGGACGTTTGGTCCGGTTTCCCCTTGGGTTTGGGTGATTGTGGTGATTTATTCTGGCTCCGCCTGATCCAAGTCTGGAGTTGGGTTTCTTGGCTCAGGCGAAGGCTTGGGCCGGGTCTCCCTTAGAGCGGAGGAGACAGCGTGAGGCTGGTTTCACAGAGCAGCGTCACCTCCGGACAGTGGATGGATTACGAGCCGGTTCACCGGTCTCCCACCAAAAAAATCCAAGGCCGGTCCAATCGGACAGCCATTTTTTGTTTTTTATCATATTTATTTTAGATTTTTGCTGGAAACAAGAAAAATAAAAGGGATATTTTGTAAAACCTCCCCTAAATAATGAGCTAATTTGCGAAATACCTCCTAAAGATCTCGAATTAGTAAAACCTCCTTTCCGTCAAGACGGTGTTTAATTTTGGGTGACGTGGCTATCCGTGTGTGGTTTTTTCCAGTCAGACGAAAATACCCCTGCGTACGTGGCTTTTCCCTCTCTCTCTCTCCTCTCTCTCTCTAACGGTCATCTTCTTCCTCTCTTACTTTTCCTCTAACCTATTTATACCGATCATCTTCCTCATCTTTCACTTAATCCTCTTCCAGCGTACAACTTGTCTACCAAAGATCAGGTTCCTACAAGCATGGGGGTGTTTCTTCATCTCTAGAGAAGGAGGCAATTTCTGCCATTAAAGGAGGAAACACAAATTATTCTAATTACAGTAAGGAGGAAACACAAATTATTCTATTTACAGTAAGGAGAAAACACAAATTAAGCAGCAAGCGAAAAAGACAACCAAAGTCAGCCCAGCCAAGCTCAAAGCTGTTGGACATTTTTTATTTTGAAACTTAAACTCTCACACACATTCTTCTTCTTGTTGTTGTCGAACACGGCACTACTTTCCTCGTCCACCAGCGACACCGACTCCCTCTCCGCCTTCCGCGCCCTCGTCGACGCCCACGGCAACCTGGCCTCCAACTGGACCGGCCCCGACGCCTGCTCCTCGCGCTGGGTCGGCGTGGGCTGCTCCGGCGGGGCTCCATCGCGAGCGTGTCGAACGTGGCCGGGTGCTCGAAGGGGACGTGGCTCCAGGAGGAAGAAGGGGAAGGGGGATGGAGGAAGGGTAATTTGAAAATTTCATAAAATTTGGAAAACAGAGTTGTGGCCACGTATGCAACAATTGCCACGTCACCCAAAATTAAACACCGTCTTGACGGAAAGGAGGTTTTACCAATTCGAGATCTTTATGGGGTATTTCGCAAATTAGTCCATTATTTAGGAGAGGTTTTACAAAATATCCCAAAATAAAATTATTAATAAGCAGAACTTTGAAAATTGTAATGGCTAATGTTCATTTTTTTGGGGATATAATTATCATAAACTTTGTTTATGATCAAGATCTTTCTAGACTAACAAAATATAGCTTCTTCTATTGGAGTAATTAATATAAACTTTGTTATAATTAACATTGTTTCTTTACTTAGATATGAATTCTTACACACATTCATATATACTAGTAAATGCACTAAGGATAGTATTCAATTGCAGTAAAATATTTCTTTTAACTTATGTGGTTAAGATGTGAGGTATTCTTCTTGTTTGGTTGGATTCCATTTTCTATGTTGAATATATATAACAAATTTTTTTATATATATTTTATTTTCTGAAAATAAAATGGATTATGATATAATTACGTCTTAGATGGCTCTCTTTTGAGCCGTTTTGAAGCCTCATTATATAGTAGAAAATGTGTATAATTGATTATTTACTGTAAGTGTGACAAATGTGATATGAATCGTTCTTTTACAAATTGTGCATTCAACAACGTAGTCTCTAACCATGATATCATTATATAAGAGAAAATAATAATTATAGGTAATAAATTAATTGAGTTAAATATAATATAATAAATTTGACCATTATTGTCTATCAATATGGTAAACCATTAATTAAATAAAAAAGAGACAATTATGCGAAAGAAAAGAAAAAAGGTTTAAAATTTTATATTTTATTTAATTAATGATTGACGATATACATCCGTCTTTGGACAGTTTATTTTTTAGCCGTTTTCAAGCCACATTATAAATTAGAGTGATTAATATATGTTTAGTAAGATTTAAATCCTAGATCATGCTTAAATATTCTTTCAACCAATTTTATATCTAAACAAAATCTCAAAAATATATATGACTAAACTTGGTACAATCTTTTTCAATATAATCTTATCTTATAGATCTAGGTCGTTTTCAACCCAACCAAACTAGTCAAAAATCGAATAAGCGAAAATTCTAAAAATCCAAAATCGTAGCCTACACCAAATTAGCCAAATTATATTAAAAATTATAATTTTTATACACATAGTTGTTGTACTTCTAAGTTGTGTCCAAAGTTGGACTAGTTTTAGTTATCAAAATTGGACTTCAAAACATATACATAGAATTGTTGTTTTCAAAATATATATTTTAAATTTCAAAATATGCATAAAACGGAGGGAATTTATATAATTGTATAACCCTTGTTCGGTTTTCGGTTTTAGACCGAAATCAAAACACAAAACTGAATAATTATTTTTTAGTATTTTCAAAATCAAAATCGATTTGAATTTTTTTCAAATCGAACCGAATCTCTTATTCGGTTAGTTTAGATTAAATTTTCGATATAACGGCCACGTTTGGTTCGTAGAATCATGGGGTTGCAAAAGAAACCTTATTACTTTTCTATGTTTGGTGGCAAAAGAATTGAGGAGAAAAGGAAAGTGATTTCCAATAGAAGAGAAAGTAAGGGGGTAAATGATTTCATCCATCCAAGCAATGAATAACTTTTCCTCCTTGACATATTCACTTTCCTGTCCAGATTTTTTGGCATTTCTAAACATCGAAAATAAAAATCAATGTAAATTATAATTTTCAAAAGAAAAAAAATGCCAAAAAGTTGATTTCCTTTCCATTCCTTTCTGCCAACCATAGTACTTGTGATATAAGAATCTGATTCTCCTCGGACGCTTTAGAAAAAGAAACAGGATCTTGCCAGCATATGCCCCGTTAACCAAAATGAAACTTAATTTGTATGCATAACAATTTGAAAATTTTCTTATGTCAAAATCAAATTTCCAACAACAATCTCTCCCCGTCAGTGGGGATGTAGCAGGTTTGGTACATCTAAGGGTCCGTGGGAACAGACATGGTTCGAATTTTTGCTTTATTTTTTCTGCTTTTCATTGTCTCCTATAATTTTCTCACAAGTTGTATTATACTTTATACATAACCATAAGTTTTGTTATGGCAATATCCCTTTCTTTTCTTTTCTTTTTCTTTTTTTTTTTCCTTTTTTTGGGTTAAATAACATAGGATGTCGAAAGAAAAATGAAGGTCAAAAACGGATAAGCTTTGGGCTTGCGGTTGCAGGCAATGTCAAGTCCATGAACTTCATGCAAAGCATTTTGAAAGAAGATGACCGATGTTCACATAAAATGTATTCTAGTTAGGAGTGTGCATTGGTCGGTTGCCGACCTATTTGGTCACAATCACATCCGAACCAAAGTTAATCGGTCTGAAAATAATTACAATCAAATCAAACCAACAAACTGGTCGGTTCGTTTTTAAACCACACTGACTTGATTCGATTTGGCTCAGTTCGACTGATCGATTTTGATCATAGTTAAAAGAAAATAAACGAGTCACCTTTTGAATACGAATACTGAGATTCTAGTATAATCCTGAGATTTAAAAACTTAAGAAACAGTGAAGGACCGGTCTACGTGGCTTACCAAGGTCACAACAATAAAGGAACTTATTTTTTCAAGTAACAATGCAATGATAACAAGGTCTCCTTCTTTCTAATGATTAGAGATCAAATAATATTATGATCCTACATCAAACAGAGGAAAAAAAAAACTTTAGCAAATAGAAAACAGATTGATACAGAATCAAGATTGATACAAAAAGGTTGTAGCAAATAGCAAGCAAACGTCCATCCTCACACTAAACCTTGTTGTACTTGGGGAACGATCCAATAAACATCTCCACTAGGACTAGGCAGAGACATCTATTCTTAGTAAGTATAAAGTATAGAGCATATGCTTCCTATTATATAAAATAATCATATCATCTATCTATAATCATAGTTGCTTCATCTATCCCGAATATGGATGGACAAACCCTAACTAAAATCGTTAATAAATGGTTTGGTTTGGTTCGATTTTAGACGTTTTCTTGAATGACCAAATTGTAGCCGAGTCAAATCGGTCGATTTTTTAGAAATTCCAACCGAACCAAGCCGACCATAACATCGGTTCGATTAAAAATCAATCGGTTCGGTTCGATTTGGTCGATTTGAACAAAAGTGCACGCCCCTAATTCTAGTAAGGGTAAAGATTGAATATTCATATTATTGCAACATTATATATTTACATATCAAAATCTGATTTTGGGCTGAAAGTTGTAGAAATCCGTAGCATTTTAATTTTGATTGGTAAGATACCACGTTAAAGACCCGGGTACAAGAGGAGAGCACGAGCATTAAGTGTGAGTTTATAGGATGAATTGACATTTATCACATCTTCTAAATTATTGTAAATATCCAACCCAACAAAACAAAAACAATTTTCCTATTCTATTTGAAAGAATAACCAAGAAGTTATTGAAGTTATTATGTCTACGGATTGAAAACGGCTCAAAAATAAAATTTCTAAATTGTATATATATCCTTTATTAATCAATAAATTTTTTTAATTTTTTTACCGCTTATGCATCTTTTTATCAAGTAGTTAAGAAAGAAAAAAAAAATCTAAAAACCATCTAACAATAACAACAAATTATAAAATATATTTAATATTCAAATTATATTTAAACTTATTAGTAGATATAAAAAAAACTACATATAAAGTTTGAATCTTCTATGAGCTTTTTCCAGATGTCCGACGATACGCACGGGACTTTATGCACGCTGTATTCAGGGGCGGACTCAGCTTGGGTCAAGTGGGGTCACGTGACCCCACTCAGTTCAAAATAAAAAAAACAAAATATTTTTTTAAAGCAAATGAATGCACACAGCCAGCAAGGTTGCAGCAGAGCCAGCAGCTCTGGCGCTGGCCCCACTCAATTCCAAAAAAGAAAAAAAAAAAGAAGAAAAGGAAATACTCTCAGCCACTCATGACTCACGCAAGGTTGCAGCAGAGCCAGCAGCTCTGGCCTGTGAGAAGTGAGAAGAAAAGGAAGAAAAAGAAGTCTTCCAAAGAAGAAGAAGAAAAGGAGAAAAAGAAGTCTTCCAAAGAAGAAGAAGAAAAGGAGAAAAAGAAGAAGAAAAATATCCAACGAAGAAGAAGAAGAAGAAGAGGTACATCTCTGACTCTCTTCCCTCTCTCTTGATCTTATTCTTTCACTCTCAAATTAAAATTCCTAAACTTAGTATTTTTAAGTTTTAGCAAAAATCAGGGTAAGAAACCACATTTTTTAAGAGATTTTAGGGCAAAAATTAGGATAAATTTTAGCAAAAATCAGAAAAAAAATCAGTGCAAAAATCAGGGCACTTAGAAATTATGTTATTGATTTTCAGTGTAAAAATCAGTGTAAAAATCAGTGCAAAACATCGATTATTAATTTATTTACTCCAGGATGCAAAGATTATTGATTATCAGTGCAAAAAATCAGTGTAAAAATCAGTGCAAAATATCGATTTTCAGTGCAAAAAATTAGTGTAAAAATCAGTGCAAAAATCAAGGTTACTGCATTTAGATGTGAGAATCAGTGCAAAAATCAGGATTAGTGCTAAAAATCAGTACAAAAATCATCTGAGATTAGTTATCTTGTGTTTTGTAAGACATTATTCAATGAACACATGTATGTGTTTTGAAAATTATCTTGTGTTTTTTAGAATGTGATTTTATTTTTACACTCTTTATGTTTAAGACCGACTCTCCTTTCTTGAATTCCTGCGTCCGCCTCTGACTGTATTGTATGTCTCTTGGATCCACTATTCCAACTTTTACCATTATTGTAAATGGACGTTTGATTCACTAATCTTTCACCACCTAATTAGAAAACTAATAAATATTCTCGGTAACCATAAGAGTATTTATCTTATATGAGTTGATTCTTTGGAATGTTGTCAAGACCTGCAGCTATTCAAAGACTTGACCTGTACTTGAGCTTAACTTGTTTGATTGTTTTATTGCCCTGCAATTTCCTTGCTTCTTGGCAGCCAGATTCTTTCCATATAGCTGGCTCAGGAATCTTTGGCAGTTTCAACTTTCAATCGTGATGGTCACGTAGGAAACATGAAGGAAATTACACTTCTCAATTTATATTTACTCCTTGTATTAATCCAAAGCGCTTATCAAAGCACTTGTAAATAGCACTGTTTTAAAAATCGGATCGGACTGGTCAGTTGAGCCAGTAGTTTTTTTTTTTCCGAACTGGTATAGTACCGATTCATTATTTTTTCCTAAAAATTTGGTCAATTCAGTCGACTCGGACAGTCAGACTATCAAAACGTCTGACCCAGTTGAATTTTGAACCGATTTTATCATATTTTCTAACTTTTGTTTTGGATTTAACGTGCAATCAAAGTTAATATGTTTGTTTCTCGAGTAATATAATTCTAATATGATAACAGAACTTGTAAGTAGTATATATATGTAACAGAACTTCTATTCAAGGTTATAACAAGTAAATTCTGGTTGGACCGATTTGATCCAATCTAATATTCTGATCCGGTCGATTTCTGGTCCGATTTTTAAAACATGGTCGGTAACTAGATCTAGACCTCGAGGATCTTAAATAGCTTAACGAGAAGCATCGTGCTCAATCTGATGAATGACCCGTGTCTCAGTGACAGGTGGACCATGTGCCGAGATGACTTGGTGAATCAATAGTCGACTATTCCCAAACAATGGTACATTGACACATTTGAGGATCCAACTAAGCTTTTGGGTACAAGCAACAAAGAAAAGGCACAGGCAAGCTTATATATATTCCTAGGACTACATTAGAAGCTAACGTATATAAAAGTCATGTCATATATTAAGGACATAATTGTCACCCCACCACAATAAAGTAGTATATTATCATAGAAAAAGAAAAGAGAAGAGAGGAGAAGAGAATAGCCGACCAATGACTCTCTCTTTTTTTTCTTTGGGGAGAATTAATTAATCTAGAGAAGATGAAGATTGCTTGCTACATATTATTTTGCTTATGTGCACGCATAACATACGTACTGAGAAGACTAATAGTTTTATTCAAACATGTTTGTTTTTGGTATATATACCCCTCAAAACTTTGGTTATTGTAATGCTCATTCCTCTGTATAAATAAGATATGGTTTAGTTGAAAAATGTCAAGTCTACAACCAAATACTTACAACCTTCTTACAACCTCTCTCTCCCACTCCTTACACATGGGTCCCACCTCCCCTCTCACCCTCCTGCTACATGAGTTCCGTCCGATCCCACCACTTTCTCCCCTCCTTTAATTGAAGTCTGACACATGGCAGTTGTAAGAGTAATGTAAGTATTTGGTTGTAGGCATAGCAAAGCTTGTTTTGTAAGGGTATTACTTAAGAAAAAAATGCTAAGACTACAACCAAATGTTTACAACCTCTCTCTCCATCCCCTTACACATCGGTCTCACCGGGTCCCACCTCCTCTCTCACCCCCCTGCTACATGGGCTCCACCCAGCCTACCACTTCTCCCTCCTCCAATCGACGTTCGACAAGTGACGGTTGTAAGAAAATTGTAAACATTTGGTTGCGGGCATAATAAAACTCATTACTTAAGGGCACTACAAAAGTCCAATTTTTTTTCTTACAAGTTTGTCACGCAAAAGTTTCTACTAAGAGACTGTCCACTACATAATAAAATGTCAAAATTTTTGACATTTCTAAATGAATATACATGTACAGTCCTGACAAAATACAGGACTGGATAATTTTTTTACAGCCCTGACTGGATCAGGATTTATGTTGGATTGTCAAAAAAATTTGACAGTCCAGTATGTTGTTAGGACTGTTAAAAATTTTGACATTCCTAAAAAAATATGTTGTTCATTTATGACTGTCAAAAATTATTGTTCATCATGTAGTGGTCAGGCCCTTAGTAAATTATTTTGAGTTACAAACTTGTAAATAAATAAAAAAGTGGATAGTTCTGAATAACATTTGTAGTGCATTGAATAATACTCTTGTGTAATCATATGGATAAAATGCAAAAACAAAAAAAAGATTATGGAGTCCTAAGTGTTTGGCAGCTATAGTTTGAAAGTTTATTCAAAGTATGTTTAGGTAAAAACATGATTAGGGCAAAGTTATAAAAATGACAAAACAGGAGATGAATAGGGATAAAATAAAGATAAAGCTAACTTCCAACTAAATATTCTTAACTTTTTTCATTGCATGTTCGATATTATTAAGTGATACAACTAGTAAGGGTCTGCGTGGAAATATTTTTATCAATTTGGATGTTTTTTTGTGTCAGCTATTTATGAAATGTTTAAAAGAATCTTGTTTGATAATTTTTTTTATTCACTAGTGTTGGTCGGCTTGGGTCTCTTTATAAACACCACAAATCTAAATATTTTGAACTTTTTTTTTTTCCCTTTCCTTAATTTCTATACAAAAATATAACTACAACTCTTAATATCCTTCCATATTTCTTCTTTTTTCACATAAATTTCTCTCCATGTAGGACTACTTCCTAAAAAATGAGTTTTTTAAATTTTTTGATGCATTTAATATGGTAATGAATGATTGTCATAAAATTTTGCGGTCCATTTTATAAAAAAGACACGTAAATTAAAAGTTTTCAAGGTACTAAAATGAATACCCAATTTTTGTCATCAGGGTGTGGGGCCCATAAGATCTTCTTGTTTGCATGTGGGTCAGGATCAACATTTAAGCAAGCTAACCCTATCCAATCATTACCCCACAAGCTCCCGGTCAGCCCACTGGGAGGTGACCAGAACCTTCCAGCTCGACAGCCTACAAATCCACGCACGCATTCTTTCCTTCATTTTCTCCTTTTTCTCATTCCTCCACTGTGGTCGCGAACTCCACCAATCCTCCTCCTCCTCCGTCCCTATAGAAGAAAGAAAAACTCCTCCATCGCTCGAGTCCGATCACCGCCGGCGAAGAACTCCGATGGCAGCAGCAATGGCGATGATGGGGAAGTACGAGCTGGGAAGGACCCTCGGCGAGGGGAACTTCGGCAAGGTCAGGCTCGCCCGCCGCGTCGACACCGGCGACCACTTCGCCGTCAAGGTCCTCGACCGGAAGCGGACCCAAGCCCCCAAGATACACGAGCAGGTACTTTATAGGGGCATTCCGGGAACGAACTACCGATCGGGAGAGGGAGGGGCATTTCGGGAACGGTCTTCTTATCGGGTTATCGGGTTTTGTTCTCTGTTGGGCTGCAGATAAAGAGGGAGATCGGCACGCTGAAGCTGCTGAAGCACCCGAATGTCGTCCGGTTGCACGAGGTCAGCTCCGTAATTTAACAAAATGTTAGGGGTCTAAGTGGAAAATGACATATTCTCAGTCCTCTAATTCCCTATGTTTGAAAAAAAAATAATGTATAGATTAATACAATTTAGAAGGACCATCGCTGCAAAGTGTTTAAAAAAAACGGATTGGGTTGGATAAAACCGATTCAACTAATGGTTCAACCATTAGATTAATCTAAGTGGTCCAAATTCAATTTCTTCAATTACACTAATTTTTACAAAAATATTTATTTACAACCATTTTTTAAAAAACAGTGCGTCAACACTTAGCATATCTTAAAAAAAAACTACCGATTCACAGATCAACTGGTTGAAACTGGCCGGACCGATCTAGTTTTTAAAACACTACCTCAAAAGAATCATTGAGGAATGAGGTTTTTAATGCACGGCAGCAATGACTGCTATTATCAAGGATGTGAAACTATTTATTTAGATATTTAACAAGAGGTCTTGAATTCCAAACTTTTCTGGCCACATTATAATTGATATTATAAAGAAAATATGGTTTACAAAAATTTATATAAGGTGTCCTTCAATTCGCTGGCCATATTGATCTATAATTTTATTTTTACATCACGATTTTAAGTCGGTGTACTTTTGCTATCCTCCACTAGACGGCATGTGCATTCAGAACGTTCAATGGCAATACCAACATTTGTAATTTTCTCAAAAAAAAAAAAAAATCCCAACATTGCAATTGGTATAAACTATATTTTTTTCTCACCTCCTTGTGGCAATCAGCACAACTAATAAATTCTTCTAAGAAGCACAAACACTCTAAAATCATCAAAGTCGATATTATTTATCCGGGTCTGAATCGATTTTTTTAACATAAGCGCAACCAATGTTTTAAAAATCGGACCGGAGGTCGATTCGGTTAAGATACTACTAGGTTGGGTCAAACCGGTCTAACCAATGGGTTAATCCGGATTGAAAAAGTTATATACGCTTTCAATCTTAATTTTCTGCATACTTAATATCCACGTGGATGATTTGGTGGTATAATTTGAAGAAAAAAATAGTAGGTCGGTATTAAATCACTATAAAAACTACTTATTTACGGGTTGAGGTCGATCCAGACATCGACCAGATCTTTTAAAACTGCTCATTTATGTTTAGTACCATAGTCTATCAACATTGATATGTCCCAATCTGAGGATAGCGACAGCGACAGCATAAACTAGTTTATTGCTGGGCTCTAGAATGGGAAGTAGAGTCCCAGTGACTGCTTCTCCAATCACAGTGCAGGACAAAGAACAATTTGATGGGGGGGCCAGCCCAATGGGCGATGGGGAGGGAAACCTTCCTGAAGTGGCAATGGACGTTGTGTGGGGATCCAGTATGGTTGATCCATCCTTATGTTCCATTTGTCCCAATAATTGGATGCATCCATAATGACAACTAATCAATTGAGCAGACCACCAAGTGGTACCAAAAAGATGGGTACGCAACGCATTGGCAGCAGGCTGACGAGGAAAGGTCTGTCGGTTGTCTGCTTTCGCACATCTGCTGTCCCATTTAATCTTGTCCAATTTTATCCTCCTTCTTATTACATGTGGACCATGGGAGTAGATATGTGAATGGTGGCCCACATGTAATAGAAAAAGAAACAGATTTGGACATGATTAAATGAGACAGCAGATCTGTTCCCCCATCGAAGGATCCACTTCCTCTCACAATTTTTGCATTTATTACAAAAATTTAGGACTAAACAATCCCTGCTCACAGATGTATTATATTCCTGGCATTTCCAAACACGGAAGAAAAAATTGATGAAAATTGCAATTTTCCATGTCCATGGAAAGAACGAATAATTGATTACCTTTCCTTTCTTTTCCACGAACCAAACGAGGCCTAAGGGTAAAGCTATCACTTTGGGGGCACGTACGCCGGGTATATGTGGGGTGGGGTGGGGTGGTGGTACCAACTTCTCTTCCAAGGAAGGTCGATGTAGAGAGTCCAGAAAGACCTCTACATAGAAAGAAACTGGCCTCCAGAAGAAGAAAGAGGATGGTCACTCCTTCGAGACAAATCTTGTCCTCGGTGGTGGCTAGTGCTATTGCTGGAATCACCATGTCATCCCCTACACCTGCCCCCGAGCCTAGGCAGGAAACTCCTACTCCAGAATAGAGGGACGAGGTTGAGCAGAGGGATGAAGCTGAGCAGAGAGATGAAGAAGTTTTGCGATCTCCTTCTCTTGCGGTGGAAACTACCCAGCTTCCTGCTACACCAGGAACACTCCGTGAAGAAGAAGATCGTTTAATGATTGAAGCTCTAAACGATTGTGACTTCGGTCTGCAAGACGATGTCGATCAAGCCACCGCCGCAACTGCCAGCGAGGAAGCCCTAGAAGACAGTATAAGCAATGAAGATACATCAACAGAAGTTGTTGATGATACTTTACATCCAGAAGAGGACACTGATGTCCATATATCTCCCGAAGCCGTTGATGACACACTGGATCCTGAAAAGGATATTGAGGTGTGTGTGTCCCCAGAAAAAGATTGCGGGTGAGGAAGTAGCACCGGAGGAAACCAATACCGCTGATCCCAAAGGTATTGAATGAAATTATCAATCTTCTTTTCATAGATTAAATGGCTGACATCTCTATTTTTAATCCATGCAGAAATCGAATCATCTCCAATTCCTCCTCCGTGCACAGATATAGTGCCAATAGCAACAATAGCTAGTAGTAGCCGACCTTTTTCGGGTGCCTCCGAGGCAGGCAGTAGCCAGGCAGTGATGTCTGAGGCTACTTCTGCAAGGTTGGAATCTGTGCCAGCAGACAACATACCTGTTACAGGACCAAGTCATGGTAAGATTGCTTTTATTTTTGTAACACCCAGTTTTCTGAAATTGGGATATTTTGAAAATTTATTATTTTTATTATTAAATAATGGTGATTTAGTCATGTTATGAATTTTGGTGATTTTTAGATAGTTTAAAACTATTTTCTAAGTCATGGCTTATGACTTTGGTTAACTACTAGTGTAACCCTAATGTAACCCTAGAGATTATATGACTTAGAGACTAACTATGACCATATGAGCCTAACCATGTGATTAGGATATCAAATTACCACTTTTTAGTCTCAAGGGTATTTTGGTAATTTATTAGAATTTATTTGGATTTATGTAATTTATTATTATTTAATTAGTTGTTAAGTGTCATGTTAGCTCCTAACCTAGTTTAGCACTAATCTAGAGGTTAGAAACTAACCTAGAAGACTAATGTTAGATGTTAGCTTTATGTATAAATATCTAGTTAGATAATATCTAGATACTACCTTTAAGGATATTTCCTAGAAACCTAAATATCTATCTACCTAGTCAAAGCCTTAGGAACTAAGTTAGCAAGGTGGAGGGAACCCTAAAGTCTACCTCCATACCCCCATGGCCAGCCACCATGCCCCCCCCTATATAATCACACCCCCTCATCAAAAGCCTCCTTTCATTACACCTAAAAACTAGTTTTTCCTACAACTTCAACCCTTCACCATTTAACCATTTCAACACCAAATTGAGCCTAGTTTCTTGCATTGGACTCCCCTACACTAGAGGATATCAGTTATGGCTTGCTAGCAAGGATTTGTGGAGCTTTGGACATTGGGAGTTGAAGGAGGTTTTCATTCAAATAGGCCTATTATTGAGGTTTTCCACTCAATAGGTAACATGCCCTAAAACCTATTAATATTGTGTTTTCTCTTCATGGTTGCATGCATCTAGGTACCATGGACCTGTAAGTCAAGTTTGGTAGGAAATATATTTGGTTTGGTGTCCGTATCGGACACGTATCAGTGTTTTAATTACAGTGTTTGGTGAAATGTCACTTAGGAATAAAAGTTATTGTTTTCCAAAACAAATAACACATTTGGGTAGCCCTTGGCATGCTGATCACGAGACACTAGGACTGAGCACGAATCCGAGTCGTGTCCGTGTCCAAAACGGACACGAACTCACTGCACGATGCACATACACTGTGCCCTGCTACCCGACACGAATTTCTTCGTGTCCACGCCATGTGGACACGTGCCACTTGGCACAGAGGTGGGGGCAAGCACTGACAGGCCCTCCCTCGAGTTTTGTGACACCTCATGTCATGTCGGATACGAAAATACGAGTGCACTGGTCTTGCACTGACTGTGCACGGGTGCACAAAGCACTTTGACACGCACGTCGTGTCGCGTGGACACGAGTCGAGGACACCTCGTGTTGACACGAGTGTGTAGCCCAACACGTGGGTGTAGAAGCATGGAAAATACTAAAGAAATTGACTCATGCGGCCAAGATAGACCCATGCGGCTCAGAAAATGCATGCGGCTCAGGGAGTCATGCGGCATAAGGAGCTATGCGGCCGGAGGCATTCCATGCGGTTCAGAAGACACGTGGCGTGACAGTGCTCCCCTCCGATCCATGCTGCATTAATTGCTTTGACGGCTGACCCCTCTGAAAAGTTGACAGACCTGACACCAAAGCAGGTAATTATGACTCTGTCATGATGATGAATCTCTAGGGAAGAGAAAGAAATCTCTGACACAATCCCCCGAGAACAACAAAATGCCACGTGGCCCTGCCACGTGGGTGTGCTTATGCAGCTCGAAGTGAAGACTTCCCATGCGGTTCAGAGTGAAGCTGTCCCATGCGGCTCGAGTGGAATCATCCCTATGCGGCTCAAGAAGATCATGCCCATGCGGCTCAAGCAGACACACCATTATGCGGTTCATACGGCTCATCATATGGTTCAGAAGTCTGAAGGAGGGGGCCACTGCCCAGACAGTCCTGACACGTGTCTCAAGTCTTATGCGGCCCAAAATTTATGCGGCCCAAATCTCATGCGGCCCAATCTGCATGCAGTTCCAGTCTCACCATTGGCTCTCAGGACACGTGTCCTCAGCCGATCAATCTCCCAGATTTATGGCAATCCAAGATCGGGTCGAATCCCAATGATCTGGGGCACGTGGCAGGAGAATAAATTTGATTTATTCGCAGATATGAGAGAATCATTATAAGGAAGATTTATGCCAATCAGCATTGATTGCTAATAGGGATTTGGTGTAATCTACCCTTAATGGTTCTGATTCGTCACAATCCGAAACGAACGGCCTGGATTGATCAATCCCCAAGCCGCCGCCATCTCCGAGAGCTAATCATTGGCAACCCTAGCGATCACATCCCACTATTATTAATAGCAAGGTGCCATTCCCTTGTAGCATATAGAGGGATATACAAAAAGAAACCAGAGAAGAATACGTATACACAGAGAGACTTCCCCCATAGTCAGAGAGAGAATATACACAGAGAGAGAGAAGCTAGGAGAGCAATCAGAGAGAGAGCAAGAAGGCATTTCTTCGTCAACGGCCAAGCAGATCTTCCTCGAGTCAAGGCTGCGTACCGATCGTCCAAGGAGTAAGGCAGAGCGGCCATCGCTTTCCCGAGCCTCTATCGTCACCCCCCAGAATCTAAAATAAACAATCGTACTTAGACTGCTGTACCTAGGTTTTCGTCCCTAGGCTTTCTTTGTACGAGCGAGTTTGTATTGTGAGTCTAAGTTCAGTCCTCCGATAATTGTTCTGTACTTTTACAATCAATGGCAAACACGATGGTGACTCTGCTGGGGACTAACTTCTCCACGGCTGAGGAGTTGGTAACGCAATCGGACGCAGCCAAACTTGGCTCTACACAACAGAAGATGGTCGTACGCTTCGACCAACAGGCGTTCGAAGAGATGCTCTCTGAAGGTAGCACTGGCCCGGTCCAGAAGCGCACCCGCACCATAAAGGCTCGCAAAGAGTGGAGGCCAAAATCATTTGCTCCTCCGTAAGCCCTTGATGGGGTGCTCTCTATTGCTCAAGATGGCGAGAAAGACTCCCCTGCGGCCCCACTTCAGACCGTAGACAACTCTGCTGTCCCCAAGTCCGGCAGAAGAAAACACTATGATGCTGGACTTGCAGGGGCAAAGAGGAACTCTATGCGGTCCGAGCCGCAGAAGAGTATTAACCGCAGGGAGAAAGCCCCTGCGGCTACAACCGCCGACCGCATAAAGAAAACTCATGCGGCCACATCTGTCAGCCGCATAACTTATGCGGCTACAGTTGCCAACCGTACGGATGAGACTCATGCGGCTATTAACGTCAATCGCTTGCAGAAAACCCATACGGCCACAGATGCCAACCGCATACGGTCAGCCTGCACGGTCGTGACTCCTAACCGCATAAAGACTCATCCTACAACAAAAGAAAGCCGCATGCAGACAGCCTGCACGGTACCCAATGCTAGCCGTATAGCATCCGTCCCACGCTTCTCTCGATCAGTCTTCGACCGGCTCTCATGCGGTCCTGACTCTGATCATTATCTGGATGATAATCCAGACTCTGTGGTATTCGACTTAGACTCCTCCTATTACGCACCCACAAGTGCTAAAAGGAGGAAGTCTAGGGCAGCGCGGGCTCATCAAGTCCAGACGACTGCCCCAACCTCAGACTATCGGGGCGTCCCGCTGATTATCACGCGGGCCTCTGATGGGAAGTTGTATAAAACCACTCAAGTCCAGCCCCCGGCGGCAAACAGACAAAGTGGTTCCTCTGACCTGCGCGAGGTTCTCCTCCACAAACGCAAGGAAAGAGAAGGAGCTTCGGGGTGTAAAGAGCCCTCACACGGACATCAATGCACCCAGATCATCGTCAACTGCTGTTGCAGCAACACGGCGGTGACGGAAGACCATCCATCCGTCTTCCAAAGACTACATCACCCGAGCTCAGAGGACGAGGCACCTCCTGTTGTCTCCTGCAAGTCCGCGCAGAAAGTTCTCGCCAAGGGAAGGGGGAAGAAAACGAGCATCTCCAGCCCAAAGGTGTCAACTACTGCAGCCAAGAAACCATCGTCAAAAGGGTTACCCTCCACTGGAGTATTTCAACACACCCGTTCGAAGACGAAAACTGCTGCAGTAGGAAGTTCGTTGTCCGCAACATTGGGGATCATCGGAACTGGGGGTAGCACTCCTCCAAACATCCACGACAATCCGACATTCCAAGAATACGGACTGGAGGAAGCAAATCCTCCGACGGATACAACAGATACCGACGTCCCCAAGGACATCCTAGACGAAGCAAGCTCCGATGCCGGGGGTAGTGTTCCTTCCGAGTCTGAACCTGAAGAGAACATCCCCACATATCCTGATGATTTCTCGATGTACGGGTACGACTCGGAGGGTACATCCTCCACCACTCCTTCCGTCACTCCTTATGTGAAGACGGTGTTCATGACAGACAGCAATCAAGGCGGTTCCGGTGATCGCCAGCGCATCGACACTTTGGAGGCCATATTGCACGCCTTGGTCAAGTCTGTAGACGAGATCAAAGCGGCGCTTCCTAATCTGCAGGGGGTGACACCTGGCCAGACAAGCACGGGCCCCCCAATCAACGTAGATTCAAATTCGGCGGCACCAAACCCGGGCAATAATCCTCCCGAAGTAACGGCTCCGACTGCGACAGATGAGACCCGAGAAGTAAGGAGAGAAGTTCAAGAGCTCCGAGCCATGTTCCACGCCAGAGAAAACTCTCAAGACCTCCGGATACGGCAACCATATCCTGCTGAATGGAGGGATGTTCCCTTTCCACCAAGATATAAGCCGTTCAATATCAACCCATATGATGGCAAGACTTCAGCAAGTCGGTACATCACTTACTTTGAGGTCACTACTGACCATCTCCCCCATGATGACGCTATCCTCACGCGGTTATTCATTGGGGCATTGGAAGGAGTCGCGTTCGATTGGTACCGCAACCTGCCGGACAATTGCATCCATTCCTTCGCTGGCTTCAAACGCCTGTTCTTGGAGAGGTTCTATGAGGTAGGGCAGGACGTCACGATGTCTACCCTCATGGACGTCATTCAAGGAAAAAAAGAGCTGACGAGGAATTATATTGAGCGGTTCCGTCAAACCGCAATGAAGTTACCATCTGGCAACCCGGACTCCTCCCTGATCGAAATTTGCCAAAAGAGACTACTCCCAACAATCAGTCTCTGGATGGGCGAGAGTCAATTCAAGGACTGGAAGGCCATTATCATTAGTGCTACAAGTGCCGAAGAACGATTAAAGAAGGCTCGCCAACTGGGATTACATATCTCAGAGGGAGAGAACAAAGCCAAGCGTCCCAGCACCACCAACGACAATGGGGGTAGCCCCTTCAACAACCGGGACAACAGAGGCAAGCAGGCTATGGTGGCCGATACAGCCCAGAAGCCTGAGTCACAACCTTCGGACAAACAATGGCCTCAAATCACTTACTCTTTTGAAGACGGTCACGTCAAGCCTATCTTAGACATGCTCATACAAGGAGATAGGATTCAGCTTCCTCCACCAAGACGGGAGCCTCGGCCGGCTGATTTGGAGAACCCAAGGTTCTGCCATTACCACCGCTACGTCCACCATGCTACGCACGACTGCTACCAACTGAAACGATATATCCAAAACCTCATCGATTCGAACGCTCTGGCCATCGATTTCGAGGAGGTAACCGTGGCAGCCAACATGGTGTCCGTACAATTCGGCAGCTTTCCTCCAACCGAGACCCATGATGGGGTGATACCCATCCCTCTGGCAACGATGGAGATTGCTAATCTCCCGCCTGCTCAAGCTGCTGGTCTAGTACCTCTCACCACATCACGAGGGGAAATCATGTGGGTCCATCCGGACCTAGTCCACGAGGTAACTCAGTCCACTCCATCTTCTAAAAAGAAAAGTGGAAAAGTCAGATCCTGCCGTACCACCTCAGCAGATGAAGAGGAAGTCACGGCCGTTGTTACTCGATCCGGAGCACAATCTCAACCTGTGGCTGAAAACTCGACTGATAATCATCCGCCCACTACCACGGATGCTCCGGGACCGGCTCAGCCTTCGACTACCGACAAGCCTAGGTCGAAGGAGACTCGCTTCGACAAATCCCTCCGAAAGAAAACATCTCAGGGGCTAGAGAGGCCCTACAACTTCGACATCTTGGCGCAATTGGCCAATACACCGGCCAAATTGTCCTTATATGAACTCCTGAGGCTCTCGAAGGATGTCCGCACAGCTTTGAGCGATGCACTTCAAAATGCCGATGTGTACCTGGTTCAGGTCAACCTCACGGGAGAAAATCAGCCCGCAGACCTCCAAGATAGTGCCTGTACGGGAGCAATGCCCAACATCGTCTTCACTCCACAAGACATGCTCATCAAGACTAATCTACACGATCGCCCATTATACTACACAGGCTACATCGGCGACATAAAGGTGGACCGGATGCACATTGACCCTGGGACTTCCATAAGCATCATTCCAAAAGGACTACTGCATCATCTTCGCATCCCGATGCATCGCCTGACCCCTACAAACACCGCCATCAGCGGGTTCAATTCGGGCAGGAGCTACCCAATCGGAAAGATCCGTCTGAAATGTCAGATTGGCGATCTCCAATCAGAAGTCACTTGCTACGTCATAGATGCCGACACTTCATACAACATCCTTTTGGGGCGCCCTTGGATACACGATTACATGATCGTGCCTTCCACGCTACACCAATGCTTCAAATATGTCGACAAGCACGGCTTCGTGAGGACAGAATTTGCTGACATCGATCCCTTCAAAGGGGTCGAATCTTATTACTCGGACTCCTGCCTATACGAAAAGTCGAAGAGGCACCTTGAGGGAGGAAATGAACAAACTGATGTTGAAGCAACCACGGGATCAGAAGAGCCTCTGACGATCCACCTCCAGGCTCGCAAACTAGGCAATTCCGCACCCCTTACGGCCACGCTGCGTAAGGACGCGATCAGCCTCTCGGCACAAGAAGAGCAGTTGAGAATCCGGCTGCCAAAGTCCGGCCTGGTACCGAGACCCACGACAGGGCCACTTACCATCAGATTGCCGAGAGTCGGTCAATCCCAAACAGAGAAGCTCAATCCCTCCGATAGGCCTCTGACGATACGCCTGCCTAGGAAAGGTCGTCACCCCGATGCGAGGTCTGACACTTCAAGCGAACCAGCCACCCCTCGCTCCACATCAAGTGCCAGACTGAGGGTTGCTAGTCTACCGACAACCCCACGCTCCGCTCCGTCAGTTGAGCCTCTGAAGATCAAGCTGACTAGGACGCCCTCTCAATCTTCATTCACACAAGAGGTAGCCGAAGAAGAACCAGAGCTAGCCAAGTATGTGGCTGCCCACACTGACGCTCCCGCCGCAGATGATGTAATTTCTCTAGAAAAGATACCTTACTTCATCAATAAAGGGTTATCTTTGAACTACACCGAGCTCAAAAAGCTATGTACAATGTATGCTATGGAACACGGTATAGGCACTCACCTACATACACAGGTGACAAATGTGTACACCGCTATCAAACTTACTCCAGTAGAAGACGCTTACCAAATAATCGAGGGAGGGGACCACCCAATCATCTTCGGCCGGACGAACAACCCGCATCCCCTCGCCATGGAAGAAGTCGACTTCGGGTCAGATGCCGGAAGACTGCCTCTGTATCTCTATAGCCCTCAATCCAAATATCTCATGCAGAAACAGGGGTATGATCTGGAGACAACGCCAGGACTGAACTACGGCACTGGACGACGATCACCTTTGAAGACGCCAGCCCCGGCGGGCAAACCACGGAACTACTATAACAAAACCCGATGCGGTTTAGGGTATGTAACGCCTACTACGACCCCTGAAAGCTCAGATGAAGAATACGACTGGCAGTCACATTCAACCGGATCACCGACTTCCGACTCAGATACCAGCATCGGAGATGTGTTCAGACAAGTCATGTCAGTCAACATGGCATTCACCGACGCTTACGAGGAAGACGAAGACATCCCCGAAATCCTTGAGCTAGAGCCATGGGCCCAGCAATTAGACGCACAATGGGAAAAGTGGTTCGAACTGAGAGAACCTCCTACTGAAGATGAAGTCATACAAGTGGATCTCGGCAGCGAATCTTCTCCAAAACCGATCTTTATCAGTAAAAACCTAACTGACGAAGAACGAGAGTCGCTGTTAGAACTTGTCAGAGAATACATTGATGTGTTCGCCTGGAGCTATGAAGACATGCCGGGGTTAAATCCTGACATCGCTCTCCACAAACTCAATATACGGCCAGATGCAAAGCCAGTCAAGCAGCAACAACGACGCTTCCGCCCAGGCATCATGGATGCGATCGAAACTGAAGTCAACAAGTTAATAGCCAGCGGCTTCATTTGTGAAGAGCAACATCCTGATTGGGTCGCCAATATAGTACCCGTCCTCAAGAAGAATGGGAAGATTCGAATCTGCATCGACTTCCGCAACCTGAACGAGGCATGCCCCAAAGATGAATTTCCCCTTCCTATCACAGACATCATGATCGACAATACATGCGACTTTGAATGTATGTCATTCATGGATGGATTCTCGGGGTACAATCAGATCAAGATGTCTTCCGACGACGAAAAGCACACTTCATTCCGAACCCCGATTGGCACATACTGCTACACAGTCATGCCATTCGGTCTAAAGAATGCTGGCGCTACATATCAGCGAGCCATGAGTATCATTTTCAGAGAATATTTGCGCAAGACAGTGGAATGCTATGTCGACGACATCGCCGTCAAGAGTCGCCGTATGGAGGATCATCTGCAAGACCTGAGAACGGTGTTCAACTTAATGCGAGCCCACAATCTGAAGATGAACCCTACAAAATTGTTCTTGGGCGTATCCAGCGGGAAGTTCTTGGGCTTCATCATCACTGCACGGGGTATCCATGTAGACCCCAAGAAAACGAGGGCAATCATGGAGATGGGTCCCCCGAGAAATCTTCGTGAACTTAGAGGCCTCCAAGGGAGGCTAGCTTATATCAGGAGGTTCATTTCCAACCTCTCCGGGCGATGCCGACCGTTCACCCACCTCATGAAGAAGGGAGTCTCATTCGTATGGGACGAGGAGTGCCAGCGCGCTTTCGATGACATCAAAGAATATTTATCAAATCCTCCAGTCCTGGTGGCCCCGGTCCCTGGAAAACCATTCCTGCTCTATGTACGAGCAATAGAACACTCCCTCGGTGCCCTGCTGGCACAAAACAACGACGCAGGCCACGAGCAGGCCATTTACTATCTCAGCCGAATGATGGTCGGGCCCGAACACCGATACACCGCTGTGGAGAAAGAATGCCTCGTCCTGGTATTCGCCATTCAAAAGACGCGGCACTATGTCACGGGACAAACCATACATGTGATCTCACGAATCAACCCTCTCAGGGTCCTCATGACCAAACCAGAGGCACTCAGCTCCCGCCTCGCTACATGGGCGATATTGCTGTCCCCCTATCATATGATCTTCGTCCCGCAGAAGGCTGTCAAAGGTCAAGTCCTGGCAGACTTTTTGGCGGCCCATCCAGGATCGGAATCATCCAGAATATACGAAAAAATCCCAGATGAGGTCGCCGATTCAAATACAACCACCCACGATAACATATGGCGGATGTTCTTCGATGGCGCTTCAAGAACCGGACCCAAGAGAAACATCGTCGTCGGAGTCGGAGTAGTATTGGTCTCTCCTACCGGGCTAGTGATCAATCGCGCCTACTCTCTTACGGAACCCTGCTCTAACAATGTGGTCGAGTACAACGCTTTGGTCATTGGCCTCCAACTCGCAAGAGAACTGGGGGTAGAATATCTTGAAGCATACGGCGATTTACAGTTAATCGTCAATCAGATCCGGGGTTCATACGAAGTCTGCCATGAAGACATGATCCCCTACCACCAAATAGCGATCAACATTATCTCATCATTCGAGGGATTCTTCATCGAACACGTCCCCAGACTCCAGAATATCGAAGCTGATGCCCTAGCAGGCCTAGCTGCTTCCCTAGCAGTGCCAAACCACTCTCATCATTCGGTCGATGTAATCGGCCATGAGCTGGTCTGCCCCAAGAACAACGTTCAAGCCATGGCGAGTTATTCTGCTCAGATGATCGACGAAGCGCCAGACTGGAGACAACCATTCATAGACTTCGCGGTCTACGACATCCTGCCCGAGAACCCGAAGGAGGCTACTTCTATCAGACGGCGTTCTCTCAGATTCTTCTACGATACAGAGACGAAAATGCTGTATCGTCGCTCCTACGACGGATTACTACTTCGGTGCTTGTCGAACGCAGAAGCCAAAGAAGCCGTACGAGAGGCTCATGACGGTGTCTGCGGGGCCCATCAGCCTGGCCCTAAGCTGCAAGACCGCCTTCGCCGGATGGGCTACTACTGGCCCACGATGGTGGCTGATGCAATAGATTATGCCCAAAAATGCAAGACCTGCCAAGTCCACGCAGACTTCATTCACCAACCATCCGAATTTCTACATCCGACAGTGGCATCCTGGCCATTCGAAGCATGGGGAATGGATATCATTGGTCCAATCACCCCACCTTCCTCCCGAGGACATCGCTTCATACTGGCGATCACTGATTACTTCTCAAAGTGGGCAGAAGCTGTCCCACTCGCCGAAGTCAAGACTTCGAACGTAATCAGCTTCCTGAAGCACCACGTCATCTACCGCTTTGGACTGCCCCGAAGGATCATCCATGATAATGATCCGCAGTTTATAAGCCACGTATTCTACCGATTCTGCGACAAA
Source organism: Iris pallida (assembly GCA_029216955.1). Lineage (NCBI taxonomy): Eukaryota > Viridiplantae > Streptophyta > Magnoliopsida > Asparagales > Iridaceae > Iris > Iris pallida. The sequence goes on along the minus strand of JANAVB010005596.1, from coordinate 11,889,569 downwards.
CACCGCATTCAGAATGTCGCTTCGACACCATACAACCCGGCAGCAAACGGGTTAGCGGAGGCATTCAACAAAACAATCATCAAACTCCTCAAGAAATTTGTCTCCTCCAACAAACGCGACTGAAACGAGAAGCTCGGCGAGTGCTTATGGGCTTATCGCACCACGGTTCGAACAGCCACCGGGAATACACCATTCTCTCTGGTGTACGGGAGTGAGGCAGTTCTCCTATTAGAGACTCAGATTCCCTCACTCCGAGTCGCCCTCACTTATCAATTGACAACGGATGATAACTACCGACGTCGACTACAAGAGTTAGAGGCCTTAGATGAAAAACGCCTCCTAGCTCAGCAAAGGATCGAATTATACCAAGCACGCATCTCAGGAGCCTTCAACAAAAAGGTCAAAGTCAGAACATTCCAAGTGGACGATCTTGTTTTGGCAGTCAGGAGGCCAATGGTCACGACTCACAAGACCACCGACAAGTTCCAGCCAAAATGGGAAGGCCCATTTATCATCGAGGCCGTGTTCTCCAATGGTGCTTACCGCCTCGCCAAGCAGAATGGAGACTTGCTCATGTTGCCCGTCAACGGCAAGTTCCTGAAGAAATACTATGTTTAAACAACATTTTCCAGAGTTTTGAGTCATGTGCCCGCTGGTACCACTGAACTCAACCCCCTAATTTTCCAACTTATCGAGTCACGTACCCTCTTGTACCGCTGAACTCATATCCCAAATTCCCAAGTCATGTACCTGCTGGTACCTCTGAACTTACACTTTGATTCCAACATTCACAGATTTTCGAGTCATGTACCCGCGTGTACCGCTGAACTCATGCCCTTCTTCCATAAAGATATCCCAAATTTCCAAGTCATGTACCTGCTGGTACCTCTGAACTTACACTTTGATTTCAACATTCATGGATTATCGAGTCATGTACCCGCTAGTACCAATGAACTCACCCCATAATTTTCCAGATCTTCGAGTCATGTATCCGCTGATACCACTGAACTCACCCTCATAGTTTTTCAGATTTTCGAGTCATGTACCCGCTGGTACCGCTGAACTCACACTCACCATTCTCCAGATTCTCGAGTCATGTACCCGATGGTGCCTCTGAACTCACATCCTGGTCACTCTTTCAGGTAGAAAGTTATGTATGATCATACCGCTGAACTTTCTTCCTTCAAGAGATCCTCCCTCATGATCTAATACCTGCACTCCTAGTGCACAACAAAGGTAACGGATCCACAAATTTCCAAGACGACCATGTCCTCATCACCTCTGAGTCGTCCCATTTTCGCCAAAAACAAATCACCCCTACATAGAATTTCCATGTCATCATTACCTCTGAGTTGTTCTATGTACCCCCCTGTCAAAGAGACCCTCATGCTCACCATGTCCTCAGCACCTCTGAGTCAGTATGATTGGTTCCTTTCTTTTAAACTTATTGTCCGTATCCAAAACCAGGGTATGTTAGGGACAATGGGTCCACGCAAAATAACCCGATAAAAGGATTATTACAAAGCAAAAGAGTGAAGCAAATATATATTCCATTCAGTCAGAAATCAGTTACATCCACACGGTTACAGGAAAGTTCTTTATTACAGACAAGACACCTCAAACCCCTAGTTACAGAAATACGTATACAACTCCTTCAACCACATTACGTATGAAGGGTGCAACTGAGGAAGATCCTCGTCCAGAATGGGAGAATCAGGATTCCCAGTGGTGTCACCCTCAGCAGTCTCGACGGTGGGGAGGACGTCGTCCCTCTCAGGCTCCGATTCTTCTTTCATTGTCTCCTTCTTAACAGAGGAAGGCCCCTGATTGACGCCAGGGAGCGACGGATCCTCTACCACTGCAATATCAGCACTCGGTGGAGACACTATAAGAACCAAAAGACGGAAAAAAGTGATGAGAAGTGATGAAAACAGTCAGAAGATATTCAGAAGTGTTCATGCGGCTCGTTTAAAGACAACTCTTATGCGGCTTGGGTATGGAATATATTCCATGCGGCTCATAGGATGTGTATGCGGACCACGTAGTCTAAAAAGCTCGTATCAAAATGAGTATGCACGAAGCAATGCAGCAGAGCAGCATCTTTTAGGGTTTCAGAGCACCCAATCTTCCGCACAGTCCTTACCTTCGACGACAACATGAACATCAAGACGAACGGGGGGTACGACAATTGAAGACGAAGCCGACTTCCTGCTCCTAGCCACAACCATCTTCACTGCCTTGGAAGCCCTAGGTGCCATCGTGGTTTGTCAGTTGGAAGAAGAAAGCAAGACAGAAATCTTAATCAGAAAGAGTCTAAGAGAGAAATCCTTCTAAATACCCTTCCATTTATAGAGAAAGGAGGACCAAGACCGACGCTTCGTACAAAGCAGTCGACTCTTCGGCTATCGATACTGACTAGTTAATTAGAGGTCAGAAACACCTAGGATCATGCCCCAAAAAGGTTTGCATGCATGACATAATGGCGCGGCGAGAAGCTATGCGGCTGAACAATCTATGCGGACAAGATCTCTATGCGGTCAGGGTTTTATATGCGGTTAGAAGAGCACGGCCATGCTTCTTATTCAAAGTATTTCAATTTTATAAATTGAAAACTTTGAAGGGGGTCCTGTAGAAGCATAGAAAATACTAAAGAAATTGACTCATGCGGCCAAGATAGACCCATGCGGCTCAGGGAGTCATGCGGCATAAGGAGCTATGCGGCCGGAGGCATTCCATGCGGTTCAGAAGACACGTGGCGTGACAGTGCTCCCCTCCGATCCATGCTGCATTAATTGCTTTGATGGCTGACCCCTCTGAAAAGTTGACAGACCTGACACCAAAGCAGGTAATTATGACTCTGTCATGATGATGAATCTCTAGGGAAGAGAAAGAAATCTGTGACACAATCCCCCGAGAACAACAAAATGCCACGTGGCCCTGCCACGTGGGTGTGCTTATGCGGCTCGAAGTGAAGACTTCCCATGCGGTTCAGAGTGAAGCTGTCCCATGCGGCTCGAGTGGAATCATCCCTATACGGCTCAAGAAGATCATGCCCATGCGGCTCAAGCAGACACACCATTATGTGGTTCATACGGCTCATCATATGGTTCAGAAGTCTGAAGGAGGGGGCCACTGCCCAGACAGTCCTGACACGTATCCCAAGTCTTATGCGGCCCAAAATTCATGCGGCCCAAATCTCATGCGGCCCAATCTGCATACGGTTCCAGTCTCACCATTGGCTCTCAGGACACGTGTCCTCAGCCGATCAATCTCCCAAATTTATGGCAATCCAAGATCGGGTCGAATCCCAATGATCTGGGGCACGTGGCAGGAGAATAAATTTGATTTATTCGCAGATATGAGAGAATCATTATAAGAAAGATTTATGCCAATCAGCATTGATTGCTAATAGGGATTTGGTGTAATCTACCCTTAATGGTTCTGATTCGTCACAATCCGAAACGAACGGCCTGGATTGATCAATCCCCAAGCCGTCGCCATCTCCGAGAGCTAATCATTGGCAACCCTAGCGATCACATCCCACTATTATAAATAGCAAGGTGCCATTCCCTTGTAGCATATAGAGGGATATACAAAAAGAAACTAGAGAAGAATACGTATACACAGAGAGACTTCCTCCATAGTCAGAGAGAGAATATACACAGAGAGAGAGAGAAGCTAGGAGAGCAATCAGAGAGAGAGCAAGAAGGCATTTCTTCGTCAACGACCAAGCAGATCTTCCCCGAGTCAAGGCTGCGTACCGATCGTCCAAGGAGTAAGGCAGAGCGGCCGTCGCTTTCCCAAGCCTCTATCGTCACCTCCCAGAATCTAAAATAAACAATCGTACTTAGACTGTTGTACCTAGGTTTTCGTCCCTAGGCTTTCTTTGTACGAGCGAGTTTGTATTGTGAGTCTAAGTTCAGTCCTCCGATAATTGTTCTGTACTTTTACAATCAATGGCAAACAGTGGGCTACACGTGGACGTGACCACGAGGCCCCACGTGGCTCGTGTCGTGTCCACGAGCCACTCGACTCACTGCACGACGCTGCGCGTAGCAGTGTGCATCAGTCGAGTTTTCTCGACTGATACGGGCTTCCCATTTAGACACGGCGACACGTGGGATCGTGTCAGTGTCCTAGGTGTGTAGCCTGACCCTAGGCGAACCTAGGGACACGACCACGAGACACTTGGACACGTGTGTCGTGTCCTACACGCGTGTGCACCTTTGCACGACACAGTGCACTGTCTAGTTACCCAATTTAGGATTTTTAGTGTTTGACACGTCGTGTCATATCGTGGTGGACACCTAGGGACACCTACGATACGTGTACACATGGGGGCACGTTTACCAACCACTGCACTCGAGTCTTAGCTAGGTTTTGTGTCGGATTTGGGTTTACCCCCAATGTTCAGTAATGAACAGTAATTCCTGGTTTTTTTTAGTATTTAAAATGAATTTCAAATTAATTTTTATGTATATATACATGCATATTTATGTATATATATACTGTATATATAAGTATATATGTATATGTGTGTGTATGTATGTATGCGGGTATATATATTGTATGTATGGATGTATATAGGTTTATGTATATATGCATATATGTGTGTGTGTTGTGTGGTCCAATTTCTCAGTTTTTCCTGAGTATAACCCCCCTACTGTGTACACACACACACTTTTCACATACACACACCACTGCCTAACCCTAACCCTCACACCCTCACACTCTCACTCACTCTTGTACATACACACTCTCACCCTCTCATTCACTCTCTCTCTATATATCTATGTTATGATATATATATATATATATATGTTACATATAGATTATTATATATATATATATAGTGTATGATATATATATGTGATATATTTGGTTATATATGTATGTATATATATGGTGGGTTATATATATTGCTATATATATATATTTGGTTATATATGTATAGGTATTGGATATAGACCTTATGATTTATGAATAGTAAATATATATATATATATATATATATATATATATATATATATATATATATATATATATATATATATATATATATATATATAAAATATATATATATATATATATATATATATATATATATATATATATATATATATATATATATATATATATATATATATATATATATATATATATATATATATATATATATATATATAAAATATATATATATATATATATATATATATATATATATATATATATATATATATATATATATATATATATATGGTATAGGCCTATGTATAAATATATTTGATATAGATATATTGTATATATATAATGGCTATATATATTGTATACATATGGTAGTGTCCTAGATACACTAGCCTATAGCCTATGGTTAGTGAGTTTGGAATTGACCAATAGGCTTAGTAGACCAAGGTTGACTAGCAAGTTGACCCTTGTTGACCATTGTTGACCAAAGTCAACTATAGGTCAACCTTGACCTAGAATTGACTTAGATGGATTTTAGATGACTTGATGACTTAAGTTTGACTAAACCCTAACTAATTGGTTTAGGTTTGACCATATAGGTTATGTGGATAGTCCTAAGTAGATTAAGATATGTATGGGGTTAAGTGAGATACTTAGAGTTGAGTCATGACTTGAGTTTGAGTATGGGATTAGCTTGATTATAGGATTAAGGTTGGTATTATATATATGTATTTATGTGTGATATACTTTGTATAGATAATTGGTTATACCTTAACATTGTGGTATAGTATCTTAGGTATCCTAAGACATGTTAGCCTATGTTTGGTTTTGAGTTAGCCTTATAGAGTTTGACTTAGATAGTTGACCATTGACCTAATTACCTTGTTGACTAGTCTTTGTTTAACCAAAATCTTAGTTAGTCTAGACTTTGACCTAGATTGGCTTATAATTTATATAGATTGCATTGTAGATTTCATTTACCTTCATTTTGGACATGTCATAACTGTATTACTCTATTTTAGGACATTGTGACCCTGGTACAGACATCTGATATTACACTACTCTTTTCAGAGTATCAGGCGAGTACATTCTCTGATAGTTCTCTCATTTATTTGTCAATTACTGTATTTCAGTTCTAGTTAGTTTTATGTGATTCTCTGTATCAACACGTATGGATATTTCTGGATTCATGTATTCGACACATACCTTACTTGCTGGCCTCTATTACTAGAGTCATTGGAATCATTCCGGAATCATTTCTGGAATCATCATGTATTGGCCGGACTCATCTCGATTCTTTTGTCGATTTTGGATTCACTTTCTGGGCGGGGAAATATTGAGTAAGACATGAAGACATACCCCAAATCCGGAATCTCCAACTGGAATCTACCGGAAGCATAGCCATCTCTTGCCTGATCAGTGAGAGATGTGCCTGATACCTACAGCCGTTTATATGTCGACCTCGGTATTTTAAAACACACTGTTAGATCATAGTTGGACTCACCCTGGATTTATTGATCACTGTTGGACTCATCTTGTACCGAAAATCATCTGGTATCGAATTATATGGACTGGACTCACACTGGGATTGCATTAGACTTATATTGTACTGTCTGGACTCATATATATTATTCTAGTTCAGTTAGCTTTTATTACCGTCTTCATTGCCATGATTCTTCTCTTGTTTTAATTACCTTTCTTTTCTTGTATCTTACTGTTTCTCTATGCCATCATTACCTGTATAAAACTGCCATGCTCATCAATAAAACTGTCTATAACTGCTTTATAGTTCTTTGTCATTTACTTAGATTTTTTAGATGAGTTGTACTCGTTCCTGTACTGATTGGACCTGTTAAAAATATTACAGATGATAATCCTGAGGACACATGCCCTACTTACCATGGACCTGGCGAGGGATTAGCTACCTTTGGTCCCGACTCTCAGGAGTGATTCAGGAGATTAGCTAGTAGACTACTTTAGCTTTCATGTTTTGACTTGTTGTATTAAAGTTAAAATATTGAGTTTGTATTAAGTTTGTTTGAGATATTGTTGTATTATTTTAGAAGTTAGTTGTTGTTGTCTTTAATTCCTTAGGTATAACTTCTGTGTTATCGTATCGTGTTTTAGACTGTGATTGAGTATATCATATCCTTTACTTGTCCTCCATTCGGAGCTGACATCTGGACAAGTACATTATATGCACTGTATGAGATTAGTTAGCAACCTAGGACAGCTTACTACCGCCGACACTGCAGCGTAGGCTGGACGTACCCACTTCTCGTGCCCCTATACAGGGTGCGGGTCATGACACGTTTTTAGTGGTGGCCCATGCAGGTCCTGACTTAAGTTGTTTGGTTACGTTATTGTACCAAGCATGCCTGTAATTAGGAACTCAAGGTAATTAGACAACATTAGGAATGACGCTTAGAACACCTAGAGGAATACTAGGATTACAACATAGGAAATACATCACGTCCTTGCTATTATAATTAGATTTTCTTGTCTATGATTGTTTTGCTTTAAAGAGTCCTTATAAGTCCTTTTTATTGTAATTAGATGGTGCTTACTCATTCATTCCAGTATGTCACACCTGAGAATGGCACACTCCCCATCCAGTCAGCTGACCAGTTGACTGATACACCTCCACCTCCACCTCCACCTACTACATTCTCCCACTCCACAAATCCACAAACCCAGATGCCTCCACCACCTTCCACCTTACAGTCCCAGCAGGACCCGATACTTCCACCACCCCCTATCACTATACCTACCCAGGCTTCCGTCACACTCGACGGGAACCAACTGCTCACTCTGATCCAGGGGTTCCTAACAACCCATCAGGAGCAGACCACCCTACTCCGCCAGAGCATGGAGCATTCTGAGGAACGTTCCGTGGTCCCACCACCTGTAGGGCCGCGGCAGAGAGCGGGAACGATCAAGGACTTGTACACATTGAGGGACCCTCCAAGCGTCAGGCTTTCCAGCAGAAAGTGCCGACGCCACACCAGCAGACATATCGTCCTTCCACACCACATCATTCGACCCCGCCAGTTAGAGCCCCGGGACCCCGACAGCAGCAGAAGGGAGCTTTATGTGTATACTGTAAGTGGCCACACTTTCAGCATCAGCAGCAGAGGCCATTTCAGCAGGTGCAGCATCAGTATCGGGGTCAGGACCCGAAGACGATCAGTTGTTCATACTGCAGGAAGCAGGGACACACCAGGGAGCAGTGTTGGAAGAGGCTGAAGGTTTGCTATACCTGTGGGTCTGATACCCACCAGAAGATGGATTGTCTTGTTGTACCTCCTTATGAGGGTGCTAGGCCACCTGTAGCTCAGCACCAGAGGGATGGAGCTTTTGCGATGACGGTCGAGGAGACCAACGCTGCAGGTGGCGGGTTAGCAGGTTTGTCTTTTCTGTCCTTCCTTTCCCATCTTGTTGTGTGACTCCATTAGTATCTGTCAGGATATGCTTATGATATACTAGATAGTGTAGTTACCCTGTTCAAGACTGTGGAATCACGACCAGTAGGACTATGATTGCATGTTATCTTTTGACTTTGATTGACTGGGGGTTTGACCTAGGAGGAGTACGACTATCTTAATTTCGAGGACGAAATTTTTCTAAGGAGGGTAGACTTGTAACACCCAGTTTTCTGAAATTGGGATATTTTGAAAATTTATTATTTTTATTATTAAATAATGGTGATTTAGTCATGTTATGAATTTTGGTGATTTTTAGATAGTTTAAAACTATTTCTAAGTCATGGCTTATGACTTTGGTTAACTACTAGTGTAACCCTAATGTAACCCTAGAGATTATATGACTTAGAGACTAACTATGACCATATGAGCCTAACTGTCACGACCCGCACCCTGTATAGGGGCACGAGAAGTGGTTACGTCCAGCCTACGCCGTAGTGTCGGCGGTAGTAAGCTGTTCTAGGTTGCTAACTAATCTCATGCAGTGAATATAAAAAGTACTTATCCAGATATCAGCTCCGAATGGAGGGCAAGTAAAAGGGTATGATCTACTCAAACACAGTCTAAGCACGAAAAGATAACACAGAAGTTATACCTAAGGAATTAAAGACATCAACAACTAACTGCTAAAATAATATACCAATATCTCAAACCAACTTAAATACAGACTCAATATCTTAACTTTAATACAACAAGCCAAAACATGAAAGCTAAAGTAGTCTACTAGCTAATCTCCTGAATCACTCCTGAGAGTCAGAACCAAAGGTAGCTAATTCCTCGCCAGGTCCATGGTAAGCAGGGCATGTGTCCACAGGATTATCATCTGTAATATTTTCAACAGGTCCAATCAGGACGGGAACGAGTACAACTCATCAAGAAAAACCCAAGTAAATGACAAAGAACTATAAAGCAGTTATAGACAGTTTTATTGATGAACATGGCAGTTCTATGCAGGTAATGATGGCATAGAGAAACAGTAAGATACAAGAAAAGAAAGGTAACTAAAATAAGAGAAGAATCATGGCAATGAAGACTGTAATAAAAGCTAACTGAACTAGAATATCATGTGTGAGTCCAGACAGTACGATATAAGTCTAATATAATCCCAGTGTGAGTCCAGTCCATATAATCTGATACCAGATAATTTCCAGTACAAGATGAGTCCAACAGTGATCAATGAAACCAGGGTGAGTCCAACTATGATCTAACAGTGTGTTTTAAAATACCGAGGTCGACATACAAACGGCTGTAGGTATCAGGCACATCTCTCACTGATCAGGCAAGAGATGGCTATGCTTCCAGTATATTCCAGTTTGGAGATTCCAGATTTGTAATATGTCTACATGTCTTACTCAATATTTCCCCGCCCAGCAAGTGAATCCAGTACAAGACACAAACATCGAGATGAGTCCGGCCAATACATGATGATTCCAGAAATGATTCCGGAATGATTCCAGTGATTCCAGTAATAGAGATCAGTAAGTAAGGTATGTGTCACATACATGAATCCAGAAATATCCATACGTGTTGATACAGAGAATCACATAGAACTAACTAGAACTGAAATACAGTAATCGACAAATAAATGAGAGAATTATCAGAGAATGTACTCGCCTGTTACTCTGGAAAGAGTAGTGTAATATCAGATGTCTGTACCAGGGTTACAATGTCCTAAAATAGAGCAATACAGTTATGACATGTCCAAAATGAAGGTAAATGAAATCTACAATGCAATCTATATGAATTCTAAGCCAATCTAGGTCAAAGTCAAACTTGGTCAACACTACAGTCAAACTAAGTCAAATTAAGTCATATTAGGTCACAAGAAGTTAAACTAAGTCATACAAGGTCAAACAAGGTTAAACAAATCTAATCTAGGTTAAAGTCAACCTTTGGTCAAATATTCTAGCCAAACTAGTCAAGTACTAGTCAACATGATCAATCTGGGTCAAGTCTAAGTCAAACTTAGACCAACTAAGGTATTGGTCAAACAAAGACTAGTCAGTCAGGTAATTAGGTTAATCTTGACTAATGGTCAACATCCAGTCAAACTCTATAAGGCTAACTCACAACCAAACATAGGCTAACCTGTCTTAGGATACCTAAGATACTATACTACAATTACCTATACAAAGTATACCACACATAAATACATATAGTACAATACCAACCTTAACCTTATAATCAAGCTAAAACCATAGTCTAACTCAAATCAAGACTTAATTCCTAAGTATTCTACTTAACCCCATACATATCTTCATTTACATAGGACTACTCATTTAACTTTAAGTCACAATTTACCCATGAATGGGTCAAACCATAATCAACTAGTCAACAGTCTAGGGTTTAGTCAAACCTAGATCATTAAGTCATTTAGAGTTCATCTAAATCCTTTCTAGGTCAATTAGGTCAAGGTTTGACCTATAGTTGACTTTGGTCAACCTTGGTCAACACTAAAAGTCAAACTGGTCAAACTAGTCCAAGTTAGGTCAAACAATGTTAAACTAGTTAGGGTTAGTCAAACTAGTCATTCTAGGTTAGTTTAAGTCAAAACTAGGTTAGGCTAGTTCAAATTTGACCTAAGGTTGACCTTGGTCAACACTTAGTCAAATTGGGGTCAAACTAGCTAAGTCTTGGTTTACTAGTCAATTAGGGTTAGGCCTAATGGCCATAGGCTAGTTTCATAGCCCATAGGTTAGTATTCCTAGGTCAAGGCTATAGGGTTCATAGGTTTACACCTATAATAGGGTCTATACATTATACCTATATATAGGGGTCAATATGTATATACCCATACCCAAATATATATAACTTATATTTATACATACATCTATATAACATATAGACATATATATGTATATGTATATATATACCTAATACAATATATATACAATATATATACAATATATATATATAGATATAATGAGAGAGAGAAAATCATATAGAGAGAGAATAGGGGAGACTGAATAGAGAGAGGGAGAGAGAGTTAACAGGAAGGGGGGAGGAGAGGTTCCAGAAATTCTGGAACCAGAAGTTGGCTCCCAACACACACACACACAGTCCACATACACACAACATGTGTATACACACATAACTACACACACACACAACCAATTATCCCCAAAACTCACCTACACGCACACATACATATATACTACATATTTATACACTGAAAATACACCAATACATATGTAAAACATATCAAAAATAGGTTTGAAATTCATTTCTGAAAAACTGGGAAAAATCTGAAAACTGGAAAATAGCACAGTGCATAGGTAAACCTGTGTAAACCCATGTACACATACTAAACCGAGCTATGGCTCGACACTAGTGGCTGGTAACTGAGCCCCTAGGTGTCCTCTAGTGTCTAGTGTCCCTAGGAGTCCACCACGACACGACACAACGTGTCCAACCGCCCAAAAACCCAATCGGGTAAATCAAGATACGCACACACACACGCAGTGTCGTGCACGTGTGCACTTAACTCTAGGACACGACACACTTGTACCCGTATCTCGTGCTCGTGCACGAAGGTGCGCCTAGGGGTTGGGCACGTGTCCAACACCCTGCACCGTGTCCACGTGTCTCACAGTATCGACACGAGAGCCGTCTCAGTCGTGAAAATACGACTGATGCGCGCGTTTGGCACTGCGTCGTGCAGTGAGTCACGCGCCTCGTGGACACGACACGAGCCACGTGGGGCCTCGTGGTCATGTCCTAGGATAGGTGAGGTGTCAGGGTACGTGTCTAGGTTACTGTATCGTGTCCACAACACGTGTGGACACGACACGAAGTGTTAAACACTTGCGTGTTTACAGTGTGCACAGTATAAACAGTGTGTTAAAATCAGTGGGTTCGTATCCTGTTTTGGACACGAACAGTGTCTAATTCATGCTCAGTCCTAGGGAATCGTGTCCTACACATCTAGGGCTACCCAAAAATATATTTTGTTTTACAAAAACACAACATTAAATCCTAAGTGGCATTTCACCAAACACTGCAATTAAGACACAGATACGTGTCCGATACGGACACCAAATCGAACCTACTTCCTACCAAACTTGACCTACAGTTCCATGGTACCTAGATGCATGCAACTATGAAGAGAAAACACAATATTAATGGGTTTTAGGGCATGTTACCTATGAGTGCAAAATCCTCAAATATAGGCCTATTTGAATGAAATCCTTCTTCGACTCCCAATGTCCAAAGCTTCACAAATCCTTGCTAGCAAGCCACAATTGGTATCCTCTAGTGTAGGAGAGTCTAATGCAAGAAACTGGGCTCAATTTGGAGCTAAATTGGTTAAGTGGTGAGGGTGTGAAAGTAGAAGGAAAACTAGGTTTTTGTGAAATGAAAAATAGCATGAATGAAGAGGGGGGGGGGGGGGGTGTTTATATGGAAGGGGGTAGGGTGTGGCTGCCATGGGGGGGTAGGGTAGATATTTAGGGCTCCTTTCCACCTTGCTAACTTAGCTTCTAAGTCTTGGACCAAGTAGATATTTCTAGGTTTTATGAAAAATATCTATAAAGCAAATATCTAAGATATTTCAATCCTAAGATATTTACAACATAAAGTAAATACCTACACTTAGTCTTCTAGGTTAGTTGCTAATCCCTAGATTAGGCTAAACTAGGTTAGGGACTAACATGACACTAATCAACTAATTAAATAATAAGAAATAAATACACCAACCCCCCCCTATGTTTCATGAGTATTACAGAGACTACCCCTATTTGAAACTAATTATACTCACCACCCCTCTCCTTTAGAAATTTTATAAAACATAGGGGTAGTTAGTGTTATATTTTTATAGAAAATAGAAACTATAGGGGTGATCCGCGTAATTAGTTTTCAAAGTAGGGGTAGTTTCTGTAATAAGTGTAAAACATAGGGATAGTTAACGTAATTTGCCCTAAATAATAATAAAAACACATAAATCCAAATAATTCCTAATAAATCCTAGAAAATTACCAAAATACCCTTTAGGCTAAAACCACAATTTTTGATGCTCTAAACTTATGACTAGGCTCACATGATCATGGTTAGTCTCTAGGACAAGTAACTCTAAGGTTACACTAGGGTTACACTAGTAAAATCACAAAGTCATAAGCCATGACTTAGAAAATAATTTTAAATTAACTAAAATCACCAAAAATCATATCATGACTAAAACACCATTAATAAATAATAAAAATAATAAATTTTCAAAAATACCCCAATTTCAGAAAACTGGGTCTTACACTAACCATGTGATTAGGATATCAAATTACCACTTTTTAGTCTCAAGGGTATTTTGGTAATTTATTAGAATTTATTTGGATTTATGTAATTTATTATTATTTAATTAGTTGTTAAGTGTCATGTTAGCTCTTAACCTAGTTTAGCACTAATCTAGAGGTTAGAAACTAACCTAGAAGACTAATGTTAGATGTTAGCTTTATGTATAAATATCTAGTTAGATAATATATAGATACTACCTTTAAGGATATTTCCTAGAAACCTAAATATCTATCTACCTAGTTAAAGCCTTAGGAACTAAGTTAGCAAGGTGGAGGGAACCCTAAAGTCTACGGTCTACCCCCATACCCCCTTGGCCAGCCACCATGCCCTCCCATCCCCTCTATATAATCACACCCCCTCATCAAAAGCCTCCTTTCATTACACCTAAAAACTAGTTTTTCCTACAACTTCAACCCTTCACCATTTAACCATTTCAACACCAAATTGAGCCTAGTTTCTTGCATTGGACTCCCCTACACTAGAGAATACCAGTTATGGCTTGCTAGCAAGGATTTGTGGAGTTTTGGATATTGGGAGTTGAAGGAGGTTTTCATTCAAATAGGCCTATTATTGAGATTTTTCACTCAATAGGTAACATGCCCTAAAACCTATTAATATTGTGTTTTCTCTTCATGGTTGCATGCATCTAGGTACCATGGACCTGTAGGTCAAGTTTGGTAGGAAATAGATTTGGTTTGGTGTCCGTATCGGACACGTATCAGTATTTTAATTACAGTGTTTGGTGAAATGCCACTTAGGAATAAATTTGTTGTTTTCTAAAACAAATAACACATTTGGGTAGCCCTTGGCATGCTGATCACGAGACACTAGGACTGAGCACGAATCCGAGTCGTGTTCGTGTCCAAAATGGACACGAACTCACTGCACGATGCACATACACTGTGCCCTGCTACCCGACACGGATTTCTTCGTGTCCACGCCATGTGGACACGTGCCACTTGGCACAGAGTTGGGGGCAACCACTGACAGGCCCCCCCTCGAGTTTCGTGACATCTCGTGTCGTGTCGGATACGAAAACACGAGTGCACTGGTCTTGCACTGACTGTGCACGGGTGCACAAAGCACTTTGACACGCACGTCGTGTCGCGTGGACACGAGTCGAGGACACCTCGTGTTGACACGAGTGTGTAGCCCAACACGTGGGCTACACGTGGACGTGACCACGAGGCCCCACGTGGCTCGTGTCGTGTCCACGAGCCACTCGACTCACTGTACGACGCTGCGCATAGCAGTGTGCATCAGTCGAGTTTTCTCGACTGATACGGGCTTCCCATTTAGACACGGCGACACGTGGGATCGTGTCAGTGTCCTAGGTGTGTAGCCTGACCCTAGGCGAACCTAGGGACACGACCACGAGACACATGGACACGTGTGTCGTGTCCTACACGCGTGTGCACCTTTGCACGACACAATGCACTGTCAAGTTACCCGATTTGGGATTTTTAGTGTTTGACACGTCGTGTCGTGTCGTGGTGGACACCTAGGGACACCTACGGCACGTGTACACATGGGGGCACGTTTACCAACCACTGCACTCGAGTCTTAGCTAGGTTTTGTGTCGGATTTGGGTTTACCCCCAATGTTCAGTAATGAAAAGTAATTCCTGGTTTTTTTTCAGTATTTAAAATGAATTTCAAATTGATTTTTATGTATATAAACATGCGTATTTATGTATATATATATACTGTATATGTAAGTATATATGTATATGTGTGTGTATGTATGTATGTGGGTATATATATTGTATGTATGGATGTATATAGGTTTATGTATATATGCATATATGTGTGTGTGTGTTGTGTGGTCCAATTTCTCAGTTTTTCCTGAGTTTAACCCCCCTGCTGTGTACACACACACACTTTTCACACACACACACACCACTGCCTAACCCTAACCCTCACACCCTCACACTCTCCCTCACTCTTGTACACACACACTCTCACCCTCTCATTCTCTCTCTCTCTCTATATATATCTATGTTATGATATATATATATATATATATATATATATATATATATATATATATATATATATATATATATATATATATATATATATATATATATATATATATATATATATATATATATATATATATATATATATATATATATGTTACATATAGATTATTATATATATATAGTGTATGATATATATGTGATATATTTGGTTATATATGTATAGGTATTGGATATAGACCTTATGATTTATGAATAGTAAATATATATATATATATGGTATAGGCCTATGTATAATATATTTGATATAGATATATTGTATATATATAATGGCTATATATAATGGCTATATATATTGTATACATATGGTAGTGTCCTAGATACACTAGCCTATAGCCTATGGTTAGTGAGCTTGGAATTGACCAATAGGCTTAGTAGACCTAGGTTGACTAGCAAGTTGACCCTTGTTGACCATTGTTGACCAAAGTCAACTATAGGTCAACCTTGTCCTAGAATTGACTTAGATGGATTTTAGATGACTTGATGACTTAAGTTTGACTAAACCCTAACTAATTGGTTTAGGTTTGACCATATAGGTTATGTGGATAGTCCTAAGTAGATTAAGATATGTATGGGGTTAAGTGAGATACTTAGAGTTGAGTCATGACTTGAGTTTGAGTACGGGATTAGCTTGATTATAGGATTAAGGTTGGTATTATATATATGTATTTATGTGTGATATACTTTGTATAGATAATTGGTTATACCTTAACATTGTGGTATAGTATCTTAGGTATCCTAAGACATGTTAGCCTATGTTTGGTTTTGAGTTAGCCTTATAGAGTTTGACTTAGATAGTTGACCATTGACCTAATTACCTTGTTGACTAGTCTTTGTTTAACCAAAATCTTAGTTAGTCTAGACTTTGACCTAGATTACCTTAGAATTTATATAGATTGCATTGTAGATTTCATTTACCTTCATTTTGGACATGTCATAACTGTATTACTCTATTTTAGGACATTGTGACCCTGGTACAGACATCTGATATTACACTACTCTTTTCAGAGTATCAGGCGAGTACATTCTCTGATAGTTCTCTTATTTATTTGTCAATTACTGTATTTCAGTTCTAGTTAGTTCTATGTGATTCTCTGTATCAACACGTATGGATATTTTTAGATTCATGTATTCGACACATACCTTACTTGCTGGCCTCTATTACTGGAGTCATTGGAATCATTCCGGAATCATTTCTGGAATCATCATGTATTGGCCGGACTCATCTCGATTCTTTTGTCGATTTTGGATTCACTTGCTGGGCGGGGGAAATATTGAGTAAGACATGTAGACATACCCCAAATCCGAAATCTCCAACTGGAATCTACCGAAAGCATAGCCATCTCTTGCCTGATCAGTGAGAGATGTGCCTAATACCTACAGCCGTTTACATGTCGACCTCGGTATTTTAAAACACACTATTAGATCATAGTTGGACTCACCCTGGATTTATTGATCACTGTTGGACTCATCTTGTACCGAAAATCATCTGGTATCGGATTATATGGACTGGACTCACACTGGGATTACATTAGACTTATATTGTACTGTCTGGACTCATATATATTATTCTAGTTCAGTTAGCTTTTATTACCGTCTTCATTGCCATGATTCTTCTCTTGTTTTAGTTACCTTTCTTTTCTTGTATCTTACTGTTTCTCTATGCCATCGTTACCTGTATAAAACTGTCACGACCCGCTACCCAAATTGTTGGGCCAGGCCGAGTCATGTCCAGCCTACGTTGAGATAAAACGTAGTAAGCTGTTCTAAAGACAACAGGATAAGACTAAATGTACTAACAGTTCTATAAGTGAAGAACAATCATAAATGCTCCAAACACAAAAGTCGTCGTATATAGTAAAATGTCTAAGTACAAGTGAACTGTAAAGTAAAACTGGATACATGTCCAGTTACAAAATGATATAGTCTAACACATGACTACACTAAGTATCCCAAGCAGCTAAGCAAACTAGACGAGTCTCCCCGCAGGAACATCCTCGTATGGCAAAATCGGGTTCTCGGCAGTGACTCCATAATACGAATCACAGAGCAACTCCTCCTCAGTAAGTATACCTACAACGTTATCCTGTCAGGACGGGAGCAAGTACTAAATCTAGCAAACTAGCATATGAAACATGGAAATGAACATGAGAGGAATAACTGGAAAGCATGGTATCACACAGTCTATCATGGCAAGGACACATATGTCATAGAGACAGATGTATATGTAATGTTTAAAACTGTAGCAGGTACGTGATCGGTCAATAGGTGTACAATGTACTGAGGCACAATGTAAATAAATGTACATACGTACAAGTGTAAAGGCGATATATGTACACATGTACAAATACAGCTTGGAGAGTAAGGCCTACGGCGCAGTATCATATAAAATGTAACTTTGCTCGGTACTGAAGAGGGGGTATGATCACGTACTCTACTATCAGTTTCCCCATAACCCATATTCTAATCATGTGAGAGATACATCAAGACTGTTCTAAGCATGGTAGTAACTGAAAGTACAACATGTAGAGATCTAACTTGCTACCCCAAGGATCAGCATGTAACATGGTGGGGTTTGCAGTTCATTCATGTGACAATATGTAAAGTTCGTAGAAAGTACTTGCCTCTAGCAAAGCAAAACAAAACAAGCTGCGATAACAATGCTATGGATGTCTGGTAGCTCGTCACTGTAGAAGTAAATGCAACAACTTAGTTTTACACTAAGCTAAGACACTAGGACACTAATTGGTGCGACACGACTTGTGACTGGACACCTAGCCAAAATGATGACTTGGCATAGGAGACCAATGTGGGATGACACACTATGTTAACTAACTTCCTAGGGTCTTTATACTAGTGAGGGATGGGGTTCAATACGACTAAAACTCCAAATAACACAAAAAACTACAAGTCGTAATTAATCAATAAATAAATCAAAAGATCATTGTGTTCTAACAATTTTTAAAGTAGACAAAAAGTCTAGTTTTTCTTAAAGTAAAGTACTAAAGCGGTCCTTGTTAATCATAGAAATTTATTATAATTTTTCTGGAATTTATTAACCAGTACAAATATTTTATAAAAATCAGTTTTCCTAAGTATACAGAAAATGAGTTTTGGTTTCATATGCCAAACTAGTGGCAAAACAGTAAATTAAATACTACAAAAATTATACTAAATTAGCTAACTTAACATAGTATCTAAATACTATTTTTTCCATAATTTTAGCAATACTTTAAGTATTTTTAGAAAATCAAAAACAACAATGCACACAATAATTAATTATCTGCGTATTTTGTCCATGTATATAATTTGAACCAAAGTTCAAATACAGGATCCAAGGCCATGAATCAAGTCCAATATGACTTGTACAGGTCTTGAATGTGTGAAAACACATTTGAGCCCAAATACCCATGCTAGGCTTGGACACCAAATGGTTGCAGTAATTTAAATATACAAAAAATACTAAGTGGTAGAAAAGCAAAGTAAATGTTAATATTTTATTTATGTGAAAACTTACAAAATAGTCATAAAAATATGACAAGTAATATTTATATATTTAAAATATACATATGTAAATATTACATAATTTACTTAGGCTAAATAATTATGTACTTAAATATATATACTTATAACATATATATATATATATATATATATATATATATATATATATATATATATATATATATATATATATAGAAAATACTTATATGTATATAAAGAAATAAATATATATAATATACATATATACATATGTATACATAGTGTGTATATATATATATATATATATATATATATATATATATATATATATATATATATATATATATATATATAAGACAACAAATATTATATAGTATGTAATAGTTTATTTATACATAAAGAAATATTCATATACATATATACACAAATATACATATATATTTATATATATATATATATATATATATAATAAAAACAAAGAAAAACAAAAGAAAAACAAAAGAAAGAAAAAGAACACAAACAGAGGGCTCGAACTCGGCCCTCTGTGCACAGTGAGGAAGACTCAGAGCCCCACCCGCTAGCCAGTAGGCCTGAGCGGGCTTGCTGTTAGGATGGGGCTCGGGTTTATTTTATTTAGGTTTTAGGTTAGGTTAATAATAAAAAAAATATAAAATCTGTCCTGTGTCCTGACAGTTTGGGACACAGGGATCCTCGTGTCCGTGCTACGCACGATACGCATGACCACTGATTCTCGTGTCCAGCTACTGGACGAACATCCCCGTGTCCTGGCGAGCAACATAGGTCAAAACGAGACACGTACGACACAAAACGAAACTGTAACCTACGTGTCCGGCGAAGAGGAAGGGTTTCGAACGTGCTGTGCGGCGGAGGAGGTGATGGGGAAGCGGCGCTCGGGTGGCGCTGGGCACGGCTCAGCGCGGCGAACCTATCGGTGGTGGTTGCGGGTGGTGGTACTCGGCGGTGGGGCTGGGCGGAGCTCGTTGGAGTAGGGTTAGGGTTTAGGAGTTCGTCGGGGAAGAACGGGGCGGCGGTTGGTCGTGGAGGAGATTTAGGGTTAGGGTTTTGGTCAGGGGAGAGAGGGGGAGTTTTATAGGGGGTTGATGGCGGTGGGGGCAGCCGGGTTCGGCGGGGGCAGCGTCGGTGAGTCGGTCGGGGCAGCGTCGAGTCAGAGGAGAGAGAGAGTGACTGGTCAGGGGGGGGTTTCGGGTAGTTTGCAATAGGCCCCCTAGGTTTTAGGGTTTTACATAAAGGCCTCAAAACATACAAAATGCAAAATAATATTTGCATCCTCTAATTAAAAACAATTTCCTATTTACAAACTGATATAAAATCATTTCAAAAATTACAAAATGATATTTAAAATATTTTATAAATTTACAGATCAACATTTTTGTATTTAAAAATCATTTAAAAATCATTTAAAAATTTCTAGAAAATTCCTAAAATCATATTAAATTATTTTAAAACCAATAATGACATTTAATAATTAATTAACATTAGTTTAATAAATTTTTGAAAATCAGGGGTTGACAAGTCTTCCCTCCTTGAAAAATTTCGTCCTCGAAATTCACAAGGATTGAAGACCCAACAATATTCTAACATAGCAAGCAATGCAACAAATGACTAAGGCTACGATCAAAACTAACCTCCTGAAACCTGTTCCGGCTCCGGCCCAAGGACTAGGCTATAAGTCTTCCCCTGGGGTCCCTTGGCTACTGGGCAGTCCCGAATCTGATGGATGGCAGACCCACAAGCTAAACACTGCCCTAATCTCTTTCTGTAGACGACGAATTCATGCCCTGGTCTTCCGCAGAAAGAACATATAGCTCCCTTCTGCTGCTGCTGCTGATGTCAGGGTCCCGGGGCTCTAACTGGCTGGGTCGGGTGATGCGGTGTAGGGGGATGGTAAGTCTATGGGGGTGGCGTCGGCGCTCTCTGCTGGAAAGCCTGACGCTTGGACGGACCCTCATGGTGTACAGAAGCCGGCCTCTTGCATGACAGAAGACGCTCCTCAATACTCCGGGCCAACTCTAGGCTCTGGTAGTAGTCAGTCGTACCGTTCGCCACTATAAGAATGCCAATGTCTGGAACTAGACCATGGCAAAACCTACGGGTCATCTCCTCTGGATCAGCAACCAGACTAGGAGCAAAACGGCTCAGGCGACTAAACTCTCCCGCATAGTCATCAACAGAACGGTTCCCCTGCTGGATGTTCTGGAATCGTAGCCCCATGGCTACTCTAGCAGTGGTCGAAAAGAATTTCTTCTTGAACTGGGTCTTGAACTGGTCCCAGGTGGCTCTACCTCTCGCGAACAACGGCTCATTCCTGAACCAGACTCCGGCTAAGTCTATCAGCAGAAATCCTGCTGCCTCGACCTGAAGGTCATCCGGCATCCTAACTCCCAGAAGCTTCCTCTCTACAGAATCTAGCCAGTCATCAGCTACTACTATGCCCTCAGTCCCTGAGAACTCCTTGGGATTCAGACCCATGAAGTCCTTGACCGTCCCCGCTCTCTGCCGTGGCTCTACAGGTGGTGGGACCACGGGACGTCCCTCAGAACGCTCCATGCTCTGGCGGAGTAGGGTAGTCTGCTCCTGATGGGTCGTTAGGAACCCCTGGATCAGTGTGAGCAGCTGGGTCCCGTCGAGAGTGACGGAAGCCTGGGTGGGTATAGTGATAGGGGTGGTGGAAGTATCGGGTCCTGCTGGGACTGGGATGTGGAAGGTGGTATCTGGGTCTGTGGATCTGTGGAGTGGAGAAATGTGGTAGGTGGAGGTGTATCAGTCAACCGGTCAGCTGACTGGATATGGAGGGCCCCATTCTCGGGGGTAACATACTGGGACGAGCGAGTAAGCACCATCTAAATTATACATAAAAAGACTTATAAGGACTTATTTAAAGCGAGCAATCATATGCAAGAAAATCTAATTATAATAGCAAATATGTGATGTATTTTCTATGTTGCAATCCTAGCATTCCTCTAAGTGTTCTAAGCGTCTTTCCTAATGTTGTCTAATTACCTTAAGTTTCTAATTGCAGGCATGCTTGGTACAATAACGTAACCAAACAGTTTAGTCAGGACCTTGCATGGGCCGCCAAAAAAATATGTCACGACCCGCTACCCAAATTGTTGGGCCAGGCCGAGTCATGTCCAGCCTACGTTGAGATAAAACGTAGTAAGCTGTTCTAAAGACAACATGATAAGACTAAATGTACTAACAGTTCTATAAGTGAAGAAGAATCATAAATTCTCCAAACACAAAAGTCGTCGTATATAGTAAAATATCCAAGTACAAGTGAACTGTAAAGTAAAACTGGATACATGTCCAGTTACAAAATGATATAGTCTAACACATGACTACACTAAGTATCCCAAGCAGCTAAGCAAACTAGACGAGTCTCCCCGCAGGAACATCCTCGTATGGCAAAACCGGGTCCTCGGCAGTGACTCCATAATACGAATCACAGAGCAACTCCTCCTCAGTAAGTATACCTACAACATTATTCTGTCAGGACGGGAGCAAGTACTAAATCTAGCAAACTAGCATATGAAACATGGAAATGAACATGAGAGGAATAACTGGAAAGCATGGCATCACACAGTCTATCATGGCAAGGACACATATGTCATAGAGACAGATGTATATGTAATGTTTAAAACTGTAGCAGGTACGTGATCGGTCAATAGGTGTACAATGTACTGAGGCACAATATAAATAAAATGTACATACGTACAAGTGTAAAGGCGATATATGTACACATGTACAAATACAGCTTGGAGAGTAAGGCCTACGGCGCAGTATCATATAAAATGTAACTTTGCTCGGTACTGAAGAGGGGGTATGATCACGTACTCTACTATCAGTTTCCCCATAACCCATATTCTAATCATGTAAGAGATACATCAAGACTGTTCTAAGCATGGTAGTAACTGAAAGTATAATATGTAGAGATCTAACTTGCTACCCCAAGGATCAGCATGTAACATGGTGGGGTTTGCAGTTCATTCATGTGACAATATGTAAAGTTCGTAGAAAGTACTTGCCTCTAGCAAAGCAAAACAAAACAAGCTGCGATAACAATGCTATGGATGTCTGGTAGCTCGTCACTGTAGAAGTAAATGCAATAACTTAGTTTTACACTAAGCTAAGACACTAGGACACTAATTGGTGCGACACGACTTGTGACTGGGCACCTAGCCAAAATGATGACTTGGCATAGGAGACCAATGTGGGGTGACACACTATGTTAACTAACTTTCTAGGGTCTTTACACTAGTGAGGGATGGGGTTCAACACGACTAAAACTCCAAATAACACAAAAAGCTACTAGTCGTAATTAATCAATAAATAAATCAAAAGATCATTGTGTTCTAACAATTTTTAAAGTAGACAAAAAGCCTAGTTTTTCTTAAAGTAAAGTACTAAAGCGGTCCTTGTTAATCATAGAAATTTATTATAATTTTTCTGGAATTTATTAACCAGTACAAATATTTTATAAAAATCAGTTTTCCTAAGTATACAGAAAATGAGTTTTGGTTTCATATGCCAAACTAGTGGCAAAACAGTAAATTAAATACTACAAAAATTATACTAAATTAGCTAACTTAACATAGTATCTAAATACTATTTTTTCCATAATTTTAGCAATACTTTAAGTATTTTTAGAAAATCAAAAACAGCAATGCACACAATAATTAATTATCTGCGTATTTTGTCCATGTATATAATTTGAACCAAAGTTCAAATACAGGACCCAAGGCCATGAATCAAGTCCAATATGACTTGTACAGGTCTTGAATATGTGAAAACACATTTGAGCCCAAATACCCATGCTAGACTTGGACACCAAATGGTTGCAGTAATTTAAATATACAAAAAATACTAAGTGGTAGAAAAGCAAAGTAAATGTTAATATTTTATTTATGTGAAAACTTACAAAATAGTCATAAAAATATGACAAGTAATATTTATATATTTAAAATATACATATGTAAATATTACATAATTTACTTAGGCTAAATAATTATGTACTTAAATATATATAGTTATAACATATATATATATATATATATATATATATATATATATATATATATATATATATATATATATATATATATATATATATATATATATATATATATATATATATATAGAAAATACTTATATGTATATAAAGAAATAAATATATATAATATACATATATACATATGTATACATAGTATATATATATATATATATATATATATATATATATATATATATATATATATATATATATATATATATATATATATATATATATATATATATATATATATATATATATATTGTTTTTATTATATATATATATATATATATATATATATATATATATATATATATATATATATATATATATATATATATATATATATATATATATATATATATATATATATAAAATATATATATATATATATATATATATATATATAAGACAACAAATATTATATAGTATGTAATAGTTTATTTATACATAAAGAAATATTCATATACATATATACACAAATATACATATATATATATATATATATATATATATATATATATATATATATATATATATATATATATATATATATATATATATATATATATATATAATAAAAATAAAGAAAAACAAAGAAAAACAAAAAGAAAGAAAAAGAACACAAACAGAGGGCTCGAACTCGGCCCTCTGTGCACAGTGAGGAAGACTCGGAGCCCCACCCGCTAGCCAGTAGGCCTGAGCGGGCTTGCTGTTAGGATGGGGCTCGGGTTTATTTTATTTAGGTTTTAGGTTAGGTTAATAATAAAAAAAATATAAAATCTGTCCTGTGTCCTGACAGTTTGGGACACAGGGATCCTCGTGTCCGTGCTACGCACGACACGCATGACCACTGATTCTCGTGTCCAGCTACTGGACGAACATCCCCGTGTCCTGGCGAGCAACATAGGTCAAAACGAGACACGTACGACACAAAACGAAACTGTAACCTACGTGTCCGGCGAAGAGGAAGGGTTTCGAACGTGCTGTGCGGCGGAGGAGGTGATGGGGAAGCGGCGCTCGGGTGGCGCTGGGCACGGCTCAGCGCGGCGAACCTATCGGTGGTGGTTGCGGGTGGTGGTGCTCGGCGGTGGGGCTGGGCGGAGCTCGTCGGAGTAGGGTTAGGGTTTAGGAGTTCGTCGGGGAAGAACGGGGCGGCGGTTGGTCGTGGAGGAGATTTAGGGTTAGGGTTTAGGTCAGGGGAGAGAGGGGGAGTTTTATAGGGGGTTGATGGCGGTGGGGGCAGCCGGGTTCGGCGGGGGCAGCGTCGGTGAGTCGGTCGGGGCAGCGTCGAGTCAGAGGAGAGAGAGAGTGACTGGTCAGGGGGGGGTTTCGGGTAGTTTGCAATAGGCCCCCTAGGTTTTAGGGTTTTACATAAAGGCCTCAAAACATACAAAATGCAAAATAATATTTGCATCCTCTAATTAAAAACAATTTCCTATTTACAAACTGATATAAAATTATTTCAAAAATTATAAAATGATATTTAAAACATTTTATAAATTTACAGATCAACATTTTTGTATTTAAAAATCATTTAAAAATCATTTAAAAATTTCTAGAAAATTCCTAAAATCATATTAAATTATTTTAAAACCAATAATGACATTTAATAATTAATTAACATTAGTTTAATAAATTTTTGAAAATCAGGGGTTGACAAAAACTGCCATGCTCATCAATAAAACTGTCTATAACTGCTTTATAGTTCTTTGTCATTTACTTGGATTTTCTAGATGAGTTGTACTCGTTTCTGTCCTGATTGGACCTGTTGAAAATATTACAGATGATAATCCTGAGGACACATGCCCTACTTACCATGGACCTGGCGAGGGATTAGCTACCTTTGGTCCCGACTCCCAGGAGTGATTAAGGAGATTAGCTAGTAGACTACTTTAGCTTTCATGTTTTGACTTGTTGTATTAAAGTTAAAATATTGAGTTTGTATTAAGTTTGTTTGAGATATTGTTGTATTATTTTAGTAGTTAGTTGTTGTTGTCTTTAATTCCTTAGGTATAAATTCTGTGTTATCTTATCGTGTTTTAGACTGTGATTGAGTATATCATATCCTTTACTTGTCCTCCATTCGTAGCTGACATCTGGACAAGTACATTATATGCACTGCATGAGATTAGTTAGCAACCTAGGATAGCTTACTATCGTCGACACTGCGGCGTAGGCTGGACGTACCCACTTCTCGTGCCCCTATACAGGGTGCGGGTCGTGACAATTTTTGATCCTTTCCGATTGGTTGCTAATGACAACAAAATGATAAGATTCGTTTGATTTTGCAGAAGAACATCTGGGAGGAGCAGCCAGCTCTACGATGGCTCCTCTATCCAGAGAACCCTCCATTCATATGCAAAAAGCTGCACATCTATCTCTGGCACCTGCTGCTTCATCGTCAATGGGAGTAGCCGCGACACCTGGTGCCCTGGCTACTAATCAATTTATCATAAACTCCTTCACCAAACTCTTCTTTAATTCGTTAGGACCCTTAGTAGATAGGGTGATAGAAAAAGAAGAGGCTGGTTTTTCCACAGTTAGAGGTCCAACCTCTTATCTGGTCAATGCTATTCGCAATCAAGGCGACGAAGCTCAGGCTGTTTTTCTTGATCATATACTAGATGAGCTGGAAGCGTCAGTCAAGACCTACAAAGAGCTTAATAGGGGAGAGATGGAACCCTTGGTGCAGGCTGAATTTGAAAAGATGTCTCAAGAGGCTGCGGTTGAGAAAGTTAATTTCCAAGTTCTCTTGGATTCTTTCACTACCAAGTCTGCTGATTATAATGCCCAAGTGGAAACAGTGGCATCTGTTGCCGAAGAGAAGGAAAGGAGAGTTGCTGAGCTGCAAGCAGAATCTGCCCGTCTTCAGGAAGAGTTGAAACTTGTTCAATTTGCTCTGGAGGATGAGGCCACCCAACATCAGGCTGTAGTTCAACAACTGGATGTTCTGACTCAAGAAAGAAATGAGTATGTCGCAACTCATCAAGCGAAAATCTCTCGCAAATTAGTAACCATGCCATCTTTTGACGATCAGTCTGGGATGAAGGAAGCTAGAAGGCGAGTGATGGACTCTCGTGAGGAGCGACTGCAAATTTTAAAGCAGCAGATGACCAGCCTGATGACCCCGCCGGCCGAATAGAAAGACTCTTTGTATCTTCTTGTTTTGTGATATGTATTTTTGTAATGTTTTCCAATTTTGATCAATAAAAATACATTTTCTTTGTAGATCTATTATTCAGATATAAATAATAGCGATAGAAAATATATTCAGAGGTGCAGGACATGATATATTTCTTGATTTTTAGAAAATAATTATATGCATTATATCTGCTCAGAGGTAATGTGGACATGACAGAATATAATTTATTGAATATCATTATTTCAGTGGACAACTTAATCGAAGATGACAAGTTGCTAATGTGGAAGAATAAATGAATGAACGAAAATGAATCATCAAAATGTGTGAACGAAATGAATCGTCGAGATGAATGGATGAACCGTCAAATGAATTGAATGAATGGGTGAACCGTCTGATTGATGGAATGAACGGGTGAACCGTCATATGGATTGAATGAACGGGTGAACCGTCAGATTGATGTAATGAACGGGTGAACCGTCAGATAAATGTGATGAACGGACGAATATGATGAACGGGTGAACCGTCAAATGAATGTGATGAACGGGTGAACCGTCAGATGAATATGAATCTCTGTCTATTAATAGAACAAAAATTTAGATGGAACAATCACTTTCACTTTTCAACACAAAAATGTCGTCTGGAGATGCATCCAAGAAGGCTGAGATCGCCTCCAAGGTTGAAGCGGTTACTGAGGAACGTCCAGTCTATCCCAACCAGCCAAAGCAGATAGTAGCGGGCGAAGGTTCGTCTGCATCCAAGCCGCCAAGGGACATCTTGGATTTCCTTCTTGAACCAGGGAAGATTGAAGAAGAAGAGGCCATGAGGATGGCTGCTTGCAAGTTCCTGGTGGGTTCCAGCAAGAATGTTCTCGGCTCTTTTGCCGACTATGTCGTCAATAAGGACGGCAGTGGCCCGCGTCCCAATTTTGAGAAGGATGATGATAGTGACCTTCCTTGATATTATGTACTATCATTCATGATGAAATAAAATTAAATTTATTTATGAACTTGTCTGATGATTACAAGCAATGTCTTTTACATTTATACATAATACTTTTTTAGGAACTTGCCATTGATAGGCATTATTGCAACTCGACTGTCTAGCTATGTGAGTTGATAGGCTCCATCTGAGAAGACTTTCCTTACAATATATGGACCTTCCCACTTCGCATCAAATTTGCCTTTGCTCGAGTGAGTCATAGTCATGGGACGTCTGACTGTTAAAACAAGTTCTCCTTTCTGAAAAGCTCTGACCTTAACTTTGCGGATGAAAGTCTTCGAGATGCGAGCTTGGTATAACTCAATATGCTGTTGAGCCATTAACTGCTTCTCATCGAGCGCTTCTAATTCTTGGAGTCGGAGAAGATCATTGTTCTCTGTAGTGAGCTCGTTGGCGATAGCAATCCGCAGAGATGGGATTTGAAGTTCTAAGGAAAGAACTGCTTCACAGCCGTACACCAAAGAGAAGGGTGTACAACTTGTAAGGTTACGGACCGTAGTACGGTAGGCCTAAAGACATTCTCCAAGCTTTTCACTCCAATTTTGTTTGTTAGTAGACACAAACTTTTTGAGGAGCTTGATGATAGTCTTATTGAAGGCTTCAGCTAAGCCATTAGCAGCAGGATTGTAAGCTGTCGAAGCGACATTGTCAATCCGGTGATCGTCACAGAATCTTGTGAACTTTTGGCTGATGAACTGAGGTCCATTGTCATGGATAATTCGTCGAGGTACACCAAATCTATAGATGACATGGTATTTGACGAAGTTGATGACACTGCTAGTTTTGACTTCAGCCAATGGTATAGCTTCAGCCCATTTGGAGAAGTAGTCGGTTATTACCAGTATGAACCGATGTCCCCTAGAAGAAAGAGGATTGATGGGACCTATGATTTCCATGCCCCAAGCTTCAAAAGGCCAGGAAGCAGCAGTCGGATGAAGAAATTTCGACAGTTGATGAATGAAATCTGCGTGAATTTGACAAGCTCGACACTTCCTTGCATATTCGATGGCATCTGATACCATAGAGGGCCAGTAGTAACCCATGCGTTGGATACGATATTGTAACTTAGGACCAGGTTGATGTGCTCTGCAAATGCCGTCGTGAGCTTCACGCAACACTTGCTTCGCTTCATCACCAGCAAGACATCGCAAGAGTAGGCCGTCATAAGTTCGCCGGTAAAGAGTCTTGGTGGTCTGATTGTAATAGAATCGCAAAGATCGCCGACGAATACTCGTAACTTCCTTGGGATCTTCAGGGAGTATGTCATGAACTACGAAGTCGATGAAGGGAGCTCTCCAATCTTCACTGATAACATTGGCTTCAGTAAGATTACTGAACTCAATGTTACGATTGTTTTCAACGCAGAACAATTCCTGATTAGAGATAACCACCACCTGCTGTCTTTTGATAGGGATGGCTAAAACTGCTGCAAGATTAGCCAAAGCATCTACCTCAGTATTGCAAGCTCGACGGACATATTCGATGAAGAAGGCTTTGAATGATGTAGCCATGTTGATTGCTGCTTCAAAGTAAGGCACTAGATCTTGATGGCGAACTTCATAAGTTCCTCTAACCTGGTTGACAACCAGCTTGGAATCACCATAGACTTCAAGATACTCGACGTCTAGTTGTTTAGCTAACTGAAGGCCGATGATTAGAGCATTATATTCTGCTACGTTGTTGGAGCAAGGTTCATCTAGAGAATAGGCTCTTTGAATAGCTGACCCATCTGGAGAAACAAGAACAACTCCAACTCCTGCGACAATGGCACCATTGGGTCCAATCCTGGATGCACCATCAAAGAATAGGCGCCAAGTAGGAAATTCTTCGGAGATTGTATTAGATTCCAATGTCTCGTCTGGAATTTCATCATAGAGTTTAGATGTCTCTGGTACAGGATGAGCTGCTAAGAAATCCGCCAGCGCTTGACCTTTGACAGACTTTTGTGGAACATATACCATGTCATATTGGGGTAGCAAAATGGCCCATATAGCCAGCCGAGAATTGAGTGTGCTAGGCTTTTTCATCCATACCCGAAGAGGATTAACTCGGGATATGACATGAATAGTTTGGCCAATAATGTAATAACGAGTCTTTTGAACAGCGAACATAAGAGCTAGACATTCTTTTTCGACCGAACTATAACGGTGTTTAGCACCAATCATAGTACGACTGAGATAGTAGATAGCTTGTTCATGGCCTTCTTTGTTCTTTTGGACAAGTAAAGCACCCAATGAATGATCCATAGCACGGACATACATTAAGAACGGTATGCCAGAAATTGGTGGCACCAAGACTGGTGGGTTCATGAGATATCACTTTATGTCATCAAATGCTCGTTGGCATTCTTCAGTCCAAATGAAAGACACACCCTTCTTCATTAGCTGAGTAAATGGTCTGCAGCGTCCGGACAGATTCGAAATGAATCTCCTGATGTACGCAAGTCGACCTTGGAATCCTCGTAGCTCTTTTAGGTTGCGTGGAGGACGCATCTCTTGAATGACTTTGATCTTCTCGGGATCCACGTGTATACCCTTGGAGGTAATGACGAAGCTGAAAAATTTGCCACTAGAGACACCCAAGAATGACTT
This sequence comes from Iris pallida, assembly GCA_029216955.1. Lineage (NCBI taxonomy): Eukaryota > Viridiplantae > Streptophyta > Magnoliopsida > Asparagales > Iridaceae > Iris > Iris pallida. Next base: position 11,858,488 of record JANAVB010005596.1, on the reverse strand, counting down.
GGTAGAATTCATTTTGAGTTGATGTCGCATCAAATTGAAGATTGTTCTTAAGTCTTGGATGTGATCTTCCTTCAGACGACTTTTGACAGCAATATCGTCGACGTAGCATTCGACAGTCTTGCGAAGATGATCTCAAAAGATGGTACTCATAGCTCGTTGGTAAGTTGCACCCGCGTTCTTGAGACCAAATGGCATTACGGTGTAGCAATAGACTCCGCGAGGAGTGCGGAAAGAAGTATGTTTTTTATCTTCAGGATTCATCCGAATCTGATTGTATCCGGAGAATCCATCCATAAAAGATATTCTTTCGAACCCACAGGTGTTGTCAATCATGACGTCCGTGATAGGGAGAGGAAATTCATCTTTTGGACATGCTTCATTAAGATTCTGAAAGTCGATGCAAACTCGAACTTTTTCGGTTTTCTTTAGAACTGGGACGACATTGGCTACCCAATCTGGATGTTGTTCTCCTCTGATAAAACCACAAGCGATGAGCTTCTTGACTTCATCGTCAATTGCATCCATCATTTCTGGCTTGAAACACCGTTGTTGCTGTTTGACTGGTTTTGCATTAGGCAAGATATTCAATTTGTGAGTAGCCACTTTGGGATCTAGACCTGGCATGTCTTCATAGCTCCAGGCAAAGACATCAATGTATTCTTGAATAAGAAGAATTAATTCTTGCTTATCTGCCTCGGGAAGGTTCTTGCTGATGAATATTGGACGAGGTGACCCGCTTTCTCCTACATCAATTTAAACTAATTGATCTTCGATAGGAGGTTCCCTTTGTTCGAATCGGAGTTCCAATTGGGTATCCATTCGTTGAGCCCAAGAATCTGTTTCAGGATTTTCTTCAATATCTTCGTCATAGCCTTCTGAAAGTTCGACGGAGACCATGTTGAAAGATACAGTCAGCCGATGAACTTGACCGATGTTGGTGTCAGAATCCCATGATATGGAATCAGAAGAATTAGAGCGTTCCTCACTATCGGATTCGGAAACGGCTGGGGATAATACTGGAGGAGAAGCATATCTGAGACCTCTTTTGGTCCTGCTGTAATACATCTCTGACTTTCCTTTCAGAACAGTTGTACGGATAGGAGTTCTTCTACCCTTACCGTAGTTGAGGCCATTCTTGAAGTCATAACCCATCTTTCGGATGATGTCTTTTGATTGTTGACTGTAACGTCAAAGTTGGAGATGCCCCGTGTCGTTACTTTTGCTATCATCCGTATAACTGAACTCTTGTTCCGGTCCTTTACTAAAAAGTATCGGACTCTCGCCTTTCTTTCGAGCATAAACAACACGATATGAATTATTTGGATGTTCGAGTGAGACTTCTGTTTGAAGAGACCGTACAACTCCCATTATAAATGACTGAAAGCTATCTAACATATCCAAATAGCACTTAGCATGATAAATGACATCAGTATACTGGAAAGTAGATGCTTTTTCATTAATTTGTACATCTGTATTTACAGCAGGACCTTTAGCCTTAACAGGCTTGGTCAGATTGATTACAAGAGGGGGAGAAGAAGAACGTGGAGGAGGATTGGCCTTGTTACGATGGAGGTCGATAACAAGCGGCTCAGAGGAGATGAGCTCCCTTTTATCCTTGTTATGAGATAAATCAATAACAAGTAGCTCAGAAGAGGTGAGCTGCATTTTTTTCTTGTTACGACGTAAGTCAATAACAAGTGGCTCAGAAGAGGTGAGCTCCCTTTGATCATCATCAGTTGGCTGCTTCTGGACTGGCAAGTGAATAGCCAGTGGTTTGGAGGATTGAGGACGAGAAATACGCCCTTTGACAGGTATAATGAGAGTGTCATTAGGCATTGCTTCTTGTTCTTCTTCAGTGTCCAGAGATAGCACTACTTTCATGAATTCATCCTTGTACATACGAGCATCGTTGCAGTATGCTTCGACGCCTTTGAAAGGATAGAGATCAGCAACCTCCTTTTGAACCTCTCCATTGTCATTGACATATTTGAAACATTGATGGAGAGTCGAAGGAACATTGTTATGTTCATGCAGGAATGGTCTCCCCAACAGAGCATTGTAAGAACAACCATGGTTGTCAATGATGTAGAAGGTCACCTTTGTGCGAAGATTGCCTATTTGGAGTTTTAGGCGAATCTTGCCCAGAGGTTCACTTCTTCCTTGATTGAACCCAAGGATGGTGGTGATTGTACTGGAAAGACTATGCGCTGGGATCTTCAGTGCGTCTAACATTGTCTTCGGCATGATGCTGAGGGCAGACCCAGGATCTATCAGAATACGATCGACTTTCATCGAGTCGACATATCCTGTATAGTATAGAGGACGGTCGTGCCTATTGTCTTCCATCAGCATGTCATCCTGTGTGAAAGTTATGTTTGGAATTAACTCCAACACACTATGACAATAGAGGCAAGAGACAGGCTCTGCCTTCGGCTTCTTTAGAAGGGCTAGACAGGTTTCTGCATGCATGAGAGCCTCACTCAGAGTTTCCCGAGTCTCTTTGGAGAGGCGCAAGAGCTCGAAGATCGACAGCCGGGCCGGTGTATTGGCTAACTGAGCCAAGATATCAAAGTTGTAAGGCTTTTCAAGTCCTGAGGGAGATGACTTCTTCAAAGGTTTGTCGAAGCAGACTTGTTGTTTGCCTTTGTCAGCGACTGTCGGCTTGGGAAGAGTAGACTCTACAACCGGTGAGGAGGCAGAAGGGATGTCCTCAGTAGAAGCAAGTTGCACTGGAACGGGCTCAGAAGAAGAAGCAGGATTCTCCTGAGCTTCGGGATAATCCTTTAGATAGGCTTTCCCTGATCTGGTGCCCAGCAAGATCTCTTCTTCAACTATGGGGTCAAAAGATACCATATTGCATATCTTTATTTTGCCCTTAGAGCGGTCTTTCTTCTTGGAGGAAGAGGAAACTTCGAACTCCGAAGCAAGATCAGGATAAATCCACATAATCTTGCCATTGTCAAGAGACAAGGGGACGAGACCTTCACTTCGTGGAGGAGGGAGATTCTCGATCTCAAGAGTAGCTTTGGGGATAGGAATGACACCGTGTTGTACCATCTGTGGAGGAAAGTCACCGAATTGAACTGAAACCATGTTTGCGGTAACAGTCTTCTCGTCTTGCTGCAGAGTGACAACACCAGCGTTGACCAGCTCCTGAATTTTGCCTTTGAGCACATAACATGCTCGAGTGGGATACCCAATAAACCTGTGATAGACACAATATTTGGGATGATCAGCCTTACCGACTTCATCAGGCTTCTTTGGGTCTGGGAGTTGGAGCTTATTGATTTTGATCAAGCAATCAAAGATGCTTGCGGTGTCGTTCTCGTCAAAGGAGTACTCTACTTTCGGACGAGGTTCCCTTGGTAGAGGTGCTAAAGGAGTAGAAGTGGACGTAGGTGGTGCTACGTTGAACGCCAGAGATTCTTTGTTCTTCAAGTTGATATTCAAAGTCTCTTTTCCCTTGCGGTTGCTCTGACGATTACCACCACTCGATGTCTGGTGTTCATCCCGATCGGGGTTAGACATGTGTACCCCTAGCTGCTTGAATTTGTCAGCACTAACTTCAGCTGCTTTAGCGTTGACAATGAAGGTGTCACGGCCCGCACCCAGTATTTGGGCACAAGGCGTGGGTACGTCCAGCCTACGCCGCGGTATCGGCGGTAGAACGCTGTCTAGTCATCTCCACAGTTTACAAATACAACCATGCAGTTCATATAAATTTCCACACAGATCAAATTTGTATATCAAATCTCATAGAATATTATAAACACAATTATCTGTGGTGAAAGAAACAAGCTGATAACTGAAAGGTGATCACAAAATGTAGAGACCAAAATATGATAGAAGAGTGATCTCAATAAAATGTATAAAAGTGAATCCACTACTCAACTCTCATAATCCATAAATAAAAGAAATACAAAAAGAGTTTCTGCGAGCGACTCATGCTCAATAAAATGCTATCTAACTAATAATCTCCTGCGGAGGGTAGCCCCGCATCCAAGTCCTCCGGTATGCTCAATTCAGGATCCTCCGTCTGCTCATAAAAGGTAGTGCAGAACTCCTCTAACTCATCACCTAAAATATTGGTTATCCAGTCAGGATTGGAACAAGTACATATATGACCACTAGTCGAGTCTCAACAGAATCATAAACATGTAAATAACATATGAGAATGAAACTAGGAGGTAACTAGCATCATAATACAAAAGGAAAGACATGAGACTCTATCAATGGAAATATAGCTACTATAAGGCAATGTGTAAATCATGGTAGCATAGCAGATGATGAAAAGTATAGTGGAGTAATAAGAATATCAACTAGTCTATGTGTATTGAAATATCAGTTTCGGTGTGTGAACGGCTAAGGGGTAAATCCGGCAGCTACACGTGTCGTGTGCAGCTGCTATTATTCAAGAATAGGCTCATGGGATAGAATGGGTTGTTCACACGCCTACTAGGATATTTCCCCGCCCAGCTAATACTCATGGAATCATTCATAAATGGGGTGACACAGGAGATAATCAAAATGTAGAATAAAACCATGATACTAATCCACGTGTGAGGATCGTGTCAACAAGCAGCAAGATATATGAAATAACAAGTAGAGAAACCATCAGAAACGGTAACAATCGATACATGCACTTGCCTGTCGTCCTGAGCTGCGAGTAATGATCAAGTGAAGGGTCGGAGTCCAAGTAACCTGTTTTGTGAGTTAAACTCTAATTAATACAATGAAATTGTTTATAAAAGAGTATTTCTATAGTAATTGCTAACCCCTCTTCTACCTACATTTGGAGTCTAATAATAAGCTACTCTTGGGAGACAACCCTAGTCTATGGTCTAATTGTTTGTTTGCTAGGTTTCTAAATCAATTCTCTCCCCAACTTGGTTTCCTTGGCCTGCTAGTCATCCCATCTAAGTCACCTTAGTTCCTATCCAAGGTACTTTACCTGTCATGGCCTTATCTACTAATCCCTTAGCAATTTCTGTCAGAACTTAGTATAGGGCTCTGCATACTTTGCTCCCAGGAACCTTTACATTTTAATCCTACACATGACTTCTATACTCTATTCCTGGACATTATTACTAACCTCCCTGTCTTAACAGATGTTATGATTTCATGGTGGTACAGGATAGGCAATCCCCTTGTATAAGACATGGGTGGCAGGTCCCCAACATAATACTATATATATGAGATTCAAACTGCAGTTATTAGTGCATATGGGTTAATGCTATATACACCATCAAGTCACAGGAACAAGGACAGATGCTATGACTCATACCAGTGTTTGCTGGGGTCAGTTTAATCCCAACAATTCAGTCCCAAGGCTAATGCATCCTGCATTTAGTTGATTTAATAAGACTGCAAAATACAAGTTTAAAGTATACCAAATAAGAAGTGCACTGGTATATAATTTCAAGGAACTTAACATGTATCTTGCATAATAGAGGTTGAACATCCTTGGCTAAGTTCTGTAGGTTGAGATGTACTTGGATGGTACTCAAAAGTATCAGTCAAGTAATTCACTCAAGAATAAAGGTAGATGGACAGGGCTATAATCCGTTGGTCATGAACAAAGGTGAAAGCTGAAGCTATTTAGATAGGCAGCTCGCCATAGTTTAGGGGTTCGCTTTTCATAGCTTAAACAGGGAAGGGTGTGGTCTAGCAATCTAGGGGCTGAACTTCTCCTCCCCCCCCCCCCCCCCCCCCCCCCCGACTACAGGTTATTGCAATGTTTGTGAATGCAAATCTGTAACAATCCTTTTAAGGTCTACTCTCCTAGGTTAACCTCTCACTGTACTAGTAGTTTTTCCTTTGGATTGTAGGTTATCAACTATACTACTGAGCCTACTACCCTGCTGGTACACCCAAGTAAAGGAGAGGACAGTGGAAGACTTGTGGGCTTACTCCTGTACACAACTTGGTACAGTCAAGTACTGGTGTATCAGCACATCCTGATACATCAACACACTTGACTTATCACAGGACATGAAGTCAATCCTAACTCTGGTACCACATGACAAATTCCTTCCTAGTCCTGTACCTGTACCAGATGCAAACTTGCCCTGGTTGTCAGGATAACAAGGCAACTCACACATACCCACACACCTACAGGAGAATGTCATTGAGTAAACACAGGCAAAGTATAAGAGTGCAGCCTATTCATGCAGTCAAGGAATTGAGTCAAGGGTGTTTGCAATGGTTATGCTAGTGTTGGCAGAACCTGTAAGGTGTATGCAATCCTACTTGTCATGATATAGGAGTTATAAGAGGTTGAACTCCCATTGCATACCAGGCTATATTCCTCTCTGTTTATATATATGGCTTGTTCAGTCATGAATTTGATTTGAATCCTTAGTCTAAATTGGTGGAAAACAGAGCTCTAAGTATTCAATAAAGATATATACCAAGCAATCAATGATACAACATAGCATGGTAAGGGAATTAGTATGCACTGCAACCTGGAGGACATCTGATCATAGTGGAAACTCAAAGTGCATCATGTGGACAATATAATTCGATGTAGGGTGTCATGTAACTGTCATATAATGAAGGTTGCTATAGTCAATGGCTATGGCATCTCCCCCTCATACTATCTCTGTTATTGACAAACAACATAGTGTGCAGGTTGTATGCCTGCCAGTAAGCAGTGCCTAATAGGTATTTTGATAAAGAGGTACTCTCCCACACCTAGGCCCTATTTTAATCCTGAACTTGTGATACACATGCAATTTATGGCTGAAACTACAGTCCCTAATGGTATAAAGTGAAGGTTTGGCACATCCTTAAGGCTAGGGGTCGATCTTGATGTGGAGTAGCTACCTGGCTTGGTCACCCATTCTGTAGGTGTCTCCTGATACATCAATTAGTCCAATCCAGCCATCATTTGGCCAGGATTATATGTATACCATCCTAACAGTTGGTGATTCTGGGTTAAGTATGTAGGTGGCATGGTTTGAACCTCACTTTGGTTCTGTCCTGTACTCAGGATGCAGGACTGGCAGCTTGACTATGCAGGACACATTCAGTTGAAAATTGGTCATGCACTCGAATGTGCAGGCAGCCTGAAACAAAGGTAGCACCCTCTGATTCATGGGAAGTTAGTAAAAGGGAATGCCAATCAACCAAAAACATGCCAGATGCACCATGGCTCGGATGAGGTTATACCAAGGTCTAAATCATTGGCTATGTAGGGCACCCATACTACTGGAATGTGTGGAACATGATGGTGTCTTGATACTACAAGGTAGGGTGCAGGTTTGCCATGCCAGGTAGGGGTTCCTGACTGTGCAGAGGATGTACCAACCATGGGTAAGGGCTAGTGGCTGCGATTTAATCCACCAAGGATGGATGTTAAGACACACACTGAGGTCTGCTATACGAAGAGGATTGAAACCTATAACAGGGTTTCCAATGACCTAACATTGCCTATACTCGAGATGTTGGGCTAACCACATACTACTCAGTCCATTCAAGGCAGGACATGGGTTTACTGTGAAGAGTTGATACTTCCTGATAGTTAACACCCTCACACAGGGTTTGATGCAACATACACCCCTGTGCTTGGCACAGGGGCAACCCCCATAAGTCTCTTTGGTTATAGATAAACAATTATTGCCTTAGTATAAACTAAGACACTATCCTGCCCTCTTTCACCTGGCATCATCTAATATTTCTTAAGGTCCACCCATTATTACCTACAACAGTTACATCTAGAGTCCACATAGTCTCAATACTCAAAATGGTCATAATACTCTTGATATTTCCTTACAAGACTTTCTACAAACACCTGCTCCTATTGAGCGTAGAAACAGTTAACTAGTGGAAGAATCACAAGCCATGGAATTTAGGATTACCTGTTTTGATGTTCGATGTCGAACAGATACTCTGAAACTCTATGCTCTCCTCGTCAACACCTTCTCGAATACTTAGGGATCTCGAACTCGAAGGGGCGTACGAAAATTAGGGTTTGAGGAACAGGAGGTGGGTCGATCCTTAGGATTTATACTAGGGCTTGGGATTCATCGAAGAGATCAGGGTTTAAATCCCCAATCTTATCTAAGCAGGATTCGTATCCAGCTTCTCCCTTTCAAACTTGGTTTCGGCTGTTTAAAAATTTAAACTGTGGAATTTTGCAGATGAGCCCTCATATTTCCCAATTTCTGGAAGGAGTCCTCCCCTGCTATTCTTTAATTACAAAGGGGTCCAAATTCTTCTTATGCATATAAATACTTAGCTTAAATATTAAGTAACTCATGAGTATAAATTCATGATCTCACAAAATTCACTAATTAGGAGAAAAATTTTGGTTAGGGGCTCACAGAAGGATGGCCAGCCTTGGAACTGAGTTGATCCCGTCCACATGCTGATGATAGGCAAAAAGATTTGCCTTGCAGGTGTCTATGGTCACAGCGGCCGGAGTTCCAGAAGGCATTTTTAAAGCTTATCGGCGGAACCTTTCAATGAAACTCTCAGCGGTTTCATTACTTTGTTTGATTTTATTGAGGGCTGACATGGTCATGTCGTTGATCCCCTCATAGAATCGTTCCAAGAAGATTTGTTTGAGACCTGAGAAAGAAGTGATACAGCCATCGGACAAGCTTTTGTACCAATCGTATGCGACACCGGCTAAACAGCCGACGAATACCCGGATAAGAAGAGCGTCATTTGGCTGAAGTTGGACAGTCATTACCTCAAAGTGGTTAATGAACTGGCTAAGAGAAGTGCTGCCATCAAACAGCGAGATTGTTAGGATTTTGTACTTCGGAGGAAATGGGACTTCCTTCCATTCAACTGGGTAGGGTTGCTTGATCCCTAACCTCTGCAAGTTGTCTTTCTCTTTGAAGGCCTCAAATTGAGTGCACAGGAGCTTGACAGCTTCATTGGCATCCTCCACTGATGTAGAAGGGGCAGGCTGAATCAGAGTGTTAGGAGGAGGAACAGCGTGGTAAGCACTACCCCCAGCACCTGACTGACTGGGTGTAGGTTGAATTTGTACAGGAGGTACTTGAGGAGATGCTACCCCCAGCCCTGCATTGACAGGCACCGACGATGCTATGATCTCAGGATTTGCAGCAGGTACAGTCGGTGGTACTGTATGTTGGGCCACGATGAGAGAATGCATACTTACAACCATTTCGGCCATGGTCTTCAGCTTGTCTTCTAACGCAGCTATTCGTTGTTCTTGACTAGCTGAACTAGAAGCATCTAGGTCTTCAGTGACAACAAAAGCTGTCACTTCTCTAGGTACAGTGGAAGACACTGTTTGTTCAGAACTTTTGCTGTATGCATCATAGTCAGAGAAAGAATCATCTCCTGAGTGAGAAAGAGTGAGATGACCGAAAGGATCTTGGAGAAGATTCCTTTGACCGATTGTATTTCGGCTTCGGGATCTGGTATGTCGAAATACTCCCTCAGAAGATTCTTGGAGTAGATCTAAATACCTCTGGCTGGGCTTGCGAGGCTTGCCGTGCTTGGAGCACTTCCTACCCCCAGTGTCTCGGAAAGCCATGTTGACAGAAGCGTACAACAATTCGTCTTCGTCTTCCGACATAGGTTCGGATGCTGTAAAATTCAAACGATCGAAGACAGATCGTTTTGTTGTCTGACAACAACACTGGATGATAACCTTGTGATTGCAATGGTGGTGATCAATTGGTTGAACTGGATGTGTTGAGATGTTGTCCTGCTTTTGCCTGAGATGCTCTCGGAGGTCAGGAACAACGACCGGACGAGAAGAAGTTTGAGGGATATGTTCTTTAACAACATTCGGAACATGGTTCCGGTTCTTCAGATGTTTTGTCCCTTGAGTGTACAGGGAAGTGCTCACTTCATTAGCATAAATGTCAGGATTTTTGACCCTGGAAGTTTATTTTTGATGCTGGTTGGCCTTCGGCATTGGCTGTTTGTGTTTTGCCGAAGTTAGCCTATTGAGATAACTTCGTAGATCAGCAAACTCACCCCCAGGGGTTTCTGTCTGAGACACCATTAATTTTCCCTGTTTGGAGCGGGATATCTTGAGAGTTGGGAGATCTTGGAATTCTGCTACCGGAGTAGGTAGAATACCTCTTTGATCAGTACACTTTCCTTTGGCAAAAAGGAAAGAAGAACCCTTGTTGGAAAGAGTTCTTGTACTAACTGGTGCCGAGGCACGTTCAGGTTGATCTTCTACGGTAAAAATCGAGGAAGACTGCGAAAAGACCAAAGGACATTTTCCTTTATTTTTTGAAGAAGGGTTAGCTAAAGAGCGTTTCCCTCTGTTGTCTTCCAAGTCATGGGACGAGGAAGTTTGAGAAAAGACCAACGGGCCTTTTCCTTTGTTCTGGGGAGGAGGAAGAATAGTCAAAAGACTACCCCTAGTGGATTACACTGGAGCAACAGGAGGCCTGGAAAGAGGAGCAGAGTTTTTTCTCTTATTGTGAGAAGAAGAGAGATTAGCCAAAGGGCTGTCCCTCTTAGACTGCGCTGGCGCAGTTTGCGCTAGGGGAGCTTTGACAGTAGGCGCACTGGCTGATTGCGCATTAGGAGTTTTAGCAGATGGCCTTTTGACCACAGACACTGTAGTTTGCGCAGCAGAAGTTCTGGCCACATAGTGTTTGAGTTGTACTCTGGTTGCTGGAGTGGTAGATTGTGCAGGAAGAGTTGCAGCCAACTACGCCAGGGGAAGAGGAGTCTTACACTTTGACAGGGCAGCATAGGAAGTGGTTTGTACACTGGCAAGAGGAACAGACTGCGCATCAATCTTGGCAACAGAGACAGTAGACTGTGCAGCAGTCTTAGCAGCAAAGACAGTAGACTGCGCAGCAGACTGTGCAGCATACTGTGCAACAGTCTTGGTAGCAGAGGGAGCAGACTGCGCAGCAGTCTTGGGGACCAACACTGGGCGCACTTTGCTCATGGCAGAAGTTGTTACAGTGCGAGGGGTGGTCCTGGAGTTGATCATGGCTTCGTAGGCCGTCTGGTTGACCTTCACAACCAGCGTCTTCTGCGTCTTTCCGATAGACGTAACGTCGCATTGAGTTGTCACTTCCTCATCGGAGGAGAAAGTCGTCCCCAGCAGAGTCGCCATTTTGTTTGCAAAAACAAAAGTTGATCTTTATTTCACAAACTTTGTAAGAAGATTACAAGAATTTTGGGAAATTACAACTGTAGGAATCCGATCTGAATGACGATCGCTTTATCCCTTGGACGATGTGAACTTTGAAGACGATAGCCTCTGAAGTTGAAGGCAATAGCCTCTGAAGAATGCAGCAGCACTTGGACAAGAACTCCTGAACTCTCTGCTCTTGATTCTGATTTTTCTGATCTCTATGTGTCTGTGATAATGAAGACTTGAAACTCTATTTATAGAGTTATGGAAATAACTAACTTTTAGTTATTCTGAATTGTGCAGGATAGATTGCGCAGACTTTGGATTGCGCAAGCAATGAACTGCGCAGGCAGTTACTCGATCGTGGACCACCTGTATGTGACGCATGGCATTGTTTGATTGAAATACGCTTGGTGGTGTACAGACGGTTACCACATGGTGAGTAATTGATGGCATGTAGGCCACGTGTACATTGTCAGTTGTCTTGATGGAGTGCGCCACATGAATTGCGCTGGCTTCAGATTGCGCTGGGATGGACCGCGCTGCAGAGAGTCTGGCAGATTGTGCTGCATGTACAGCTGTCCTCGAGCGCTGTACTGTACGATAAACGAACAGTTTCCTCGTTCTCCGTGCTGTCAGCTGTCAGAAGATCTGATTCTCTGTCAGATAATAATGACGGGGCCACGTCAGCTTGCGCACTTGGATGAGTGCGCAGTTCAGCCTGCACAATTGAGTTGTTGCGCAATCTGTCTCCTGCGCAGTTCACTTGAAGGATGCATAATTTGATTTTCATGACTTCTTTGATGGGTACAACTTAATTTTTAGGACCTACATAAAGTAACACCGATTTTATCACAAGAAATAACTGGTTCAATGCCCAGTTACCAGAGATTCCGATAAAATCTTGTGTTGCATCTACTAAGGTTTGGTTCGAATCGAAAGATACCTAACTGTATTAACATTCTTTAAGTGATGTATTCTGGAATTCCTTTCCATCATTTATGGAACAAGTGGGGGATTGTTGGAATTATTAATTCCATTTATTGTTCATAAGGATAAAAAGGAAAGAGAAGGGACTTTAGTCCCACATCGAAAAAAGAGAAAGGTTTGAGGGTGCTTAAATAGGTATGTGCACTCATGAGGAGTGTGCAACAACCAAAGGATTGCTAGTGGGTGACCATTGGTTGTTGTTTTATTTTTTTCATGAAAATGTAGCCGGTGTTGCCATCGGCAACACCGGCTCCGGCTCGGGCACGGGCACGGGCTCGGGCTCGGACGTAGAGACGATAGTGGCGCATTGTAGATGCACTTGTGCACTTAGGCAACGTGACATCGGGCGAGCGGCGTAGGCTCAGAACTCAAAAGTGAAGTACAAGCAATTTCTAACAAATACTTGCATACTTTTGACAGATCAAAATCAGTACATAAATTTTAATCATGTGAAATTTTAAACGTGTTCTGTATAAATTATTGAATTATTTGGCACAAAAAACGTGCTGGGAATCTGTTTAATTAACCAAATTTGACAATATATTTAAGAATGTGAAGTTTCTAACCTCAATATTTCCTCTCTCTTTTAATATTTGTCCGAATTTTTGATGGTATTTTGTTGGCACTAAGCCGGTTTATACTAGTACTTTTGTCGTCCCGAATTTTTTCCGTTTGCCGAATTGCTAACAAAGAATGTGATATGGACATTTGCAACATAAACTAGTAGATGCTCTTGATCAAAGAGAGTACCTGTCTAATAATTAATTACAGAGCTGCTAGAACTAGATGTAGACCTAAACAAATATCGGTTAAATTTTTTATGAAAGATATAATAAATTTGTTAGCATTATAGAATACACGCCCTTAAATGCGCCAAATGAAATAAGTAGATTCAAAATTTCAAACATACCAGATAAAGACTTTGTTGTTGTATAAATTAATTTAACATGGGAACTAGGAAATATGACTTACTGTGTAAGAACCATAACATAACAGATAAAGACTTTGTTGTTGTATAAATTAATTAACATGGGAACTAGGAAATATGGCTTACTGTGTAAGAACCATAACTTAAGCCAAGATTTCATTATGCTATTTAGCGAAGGGGGAGAAACGAACTTATCCAACATTTAGTGGATTATTCTTTCCAATTAATAATAAATAAAAGAAAATAAATACAACAATTAGCGCATGAATAAGTGAAAAGTGTGGTGGCTACAAGTCATCCTTCATGCTACCATCATGTACCGAAAATTGTGCAAATGCATGATGCTAGTATGGGAGGTAACATGTAGCCACCTCACGGTGAGGTGGTATCTCACATCTCTTATTCTTTCTCTCTCTCTCTCTCTCTCTCTCTCTCTATATATATATATATATATATATATATATATATATATATATATATATATATATATATATATATATATATATATATATTTGAAGCAATGGGTAATTGTGGCGAACTCGTCTCCACTGGGGCTCGAACTCTTGACCACTTAGACCGCATGCATATCTCTCTCTCTCTCTCTCTCTCTCTCTCTCTCTCTCTCTCTCTCTCTATATATATATATATATATATATATATATATATATATATGCAAATGACCTCTAGCCTAGTGGTTAAGAGAGATGCATGCGACCCAAGTGGTCAGGAGATCGATTCCCGGTGGGAGCGTTCGCCACAATTACCTTCTTTCAAAAATATATATATATATATATATATATATATATATCATAAAAAGTTGGATTTGAAAAGTATTTAATTTGTGAATGAAATTTGTTACATGCATAAAGAAATTTCACCTTAACAACACGCTCAACTTCTAGTTTGGAACGATAGATGAAACAGGAAATAGTCGGAGGATGTCGAGCAAGAGGTCAAAGGGGAGCCCTAACCCGAAGTCGATAATCCCTAACAGGGCCGGCCCGGAGCATTTAAATGTCCGGAACGAAATTCAAAATTATGCCCCTTGTTAAAAAAACATTAAAAATAAAGTACTAATTTATTTTGGAAGATTCGGTATTTCATTGTTATGAACATAAATGTTTTATGCAATTTCTTAATTTGATTCCTATAAAATATACATGTAGAATCTTGTCGTTTTGGATGTAGACATAGACACTTCATGTGGACTTTTATGCACCTCTACAAGACTAGATTATGAAACAAATTAATGAAATATTTTTTTCTTGTAGAGTAAGACAGACTACATCTTCTCAATCTTCAAGTTTTCCATCTTCGTAGCATAATCGATTTAGATTTTAGAATAAGTATAATTTGTAGCACAATCACCATCCATTTGAACCCACAAAATAAGACAGTATCTGTATGTTTGTTTATGATCTTGAGTAAAAACAAATGTCTCATTCAAGCAATCGACATAGGATATTCACAATGCAATGCGCATCATACCCAGACTTATCATAATATTAGCACAATTTCTCGATCAGGGAAAAAAAACTAAAATGATCTAAAAATTACTAAAGTTCATAAATTTGACTTTAAACTATAGAAGATAACGGTGCTATTATTAGCAGGTTTAAGCAAATGAAGTATATGAAGTTCTTCGTTACGGATAACTATTGGTTCTTGAAACCTAGTAAAATACAAAATCTACAGTAGTGATAACTAAGATTCCATGTACATACCAAGAAATTAGAAATTAAATATTCAACAAAAATTTAGTAACCACTATATGCAATATTTGATCAATGACAAATGACAGAGAATATATATATGACAATATATGTCGATAGAGCACTTAAATTCTTTGTTCCAATTTTGATCGACTCTTCTTCAACTGTATATTCTTGCATACCCTGGCTTGTGCATATTTGTTCGTCATTTCTAGTCATTCAATGTTGATCGTGATATTTTTTCCTTTCTCGGAGATACGATTTCGTGTAAAAAGATTCGCAGTTGCCGACGTTTCCAATTTCCTACCTTTTTCATTTTTATGTTCTCTGTTCTATTTGTTTTTCTTCTTCTTTCTTTCTTCTTTGGACTTTAGATGCTTAGCTAGGCAATGGGGTGAAGGTTACAGGTCCCTTGGGTCTTAGTAGAAAAAAAATCATAGTTAATAAAAAAATAAAAAAAATTGGAGCTCTAGCCCTGTTTGCCCTTCCCCGGCCCTGATCCCTAACATAGTTAGGGCTGAAAACCGAGCGAACGAGTTCGAACAAAGAGTGTTCAAGCTTGGTTTAACTTAACTATCGAACGAGTTTGATTCGAGCCGAGCTTGGACCGAGCCGAATGCGAACGGTTTGAATCGTTTTACAGCCCTAGTAGTGAGTATTTATAGGACATGTTATATAGACTATCATACTGTTTCTCTCAAATTTTAAAGACTTTTTTATTAAATTACTTATGCCCTTTACATCATAAATTTACCATCATATAAAGAACAAAAAAATGAGTAAATTTTTTAAGACAAAATGTATTTCTATCTATTAAAAAAGGCATAACATATAAAAAAGTCCTAGTATGAGAAATCGAGCCGAGCTCGAGCCTGTTTGCGAATAGGATCGAGTCGAACAACCTATGGTCGAACTCGGTATCGATTAGTCTACGAACGAGCTTAAACCGAACTTGGACCGAGCCGAACACGAGCCGACTGCGAACGGTTTGAATTGTTTTACAACCCTAAACATAGTGCCAAGGATACCCATTTGAGGATCCGTCTCGTAAATGCAAGCATCTAACTACATAGAACAAGAAATATCTCCCTCCAAAAAAAAATATAATATAAAAAAAAATCAAAAGAAAGAAAAGGCTTCAAATCAGCATCAAACACTAAATAGTTGTGTTCATAGCATTGCTACAACTACAGAGAATAAGAACTGAAATATTCAAACATAACAGAGAACAAGAACTACCCATCAAAACTGAAAGATTCAAGCAGTACGAGCAACACCATGGAATTATTTAAACATACAAGTATGGAATCATTTAAACAGACAAGTCCAGTGAAAAGATGTTTCAACAATTAAATAGAAACATTAAAAAAAAATGGAAGAAGAAATATTAGAGAGGAGAGGGAGAGAGACCTTAGAAATATATTCTAAATAAGCCTAGAAGTGTAACATAAACACCTTAGAGTTGTAGAAGTTACATGTTGCCATTAATTCTCTTATATGATAGTGAGTGAGTAGGATCTCGATTACATAGAAAATAGTGGTTTGAATGAGCGGGAGGAGAGCTCATAAGAAAGAAATAAAAGAAAAGAAAAACTCCCATATTAAATGGCAGGAGATGTAAAATTAAGAAGGAAAGCTCAACACATGCCACCTCCATTTTCCAAATCAAAAGAGACCATGGACGATGAGCTGAAAAGAAAATAAGCTGGGGGTTGCAGAAGAAGAAGAAATGAGTGTTGTGACTACTTTAGTCCCACATCGGAAGGTTAACGAAAAGAGGAGATGTATAAATAAGATATACAAGACCTTCCACCGCCGAGCTTTGTAACGTGAGCTTGTAACCCATGTGGGGGCTATAATGTGGTTCGGACGGTTTGTGTCCTGTTTTCCTTGGGTTTGGGTTGGCTGGTGATTTAGTCTGGCCCGCCCGATCCAAGTCAGGAGTCGGGTTTCTTGGCTCAGGCGAAGGCTTGGGCCGGGTCTCCCTTGGAGCGGAGGAGACCGCGTGAGGCTGGTTTCACAGAGCAGCGTTTACCTCCCGCTCCTGACAGTGGATGGATTACGAGCCGGTTCACCGGTCTCCCACCAAAAAAATCCAAGGCCGGTCCAATCGGACAGCCACTTTTTATTTTTATCATATTTATTTAGATTTTTGCTGACATATGAAAATTATTAATAAGCAGACATTTGAAAATTGTAACGGCTAACGTTCATGTTTTTTGGGGGATATAATTATCATCAGGATCTTTCTAGACTAACAAAATATAGCTTCTTGTATTGGAGTAATTAATATAAACTTTGATAATAGTAACTATGAAGATCCAAATTCTAATATCAATTATAATATCAGCCCATATTACTAAATGACCTTTGATAATAGTAACACTATAGATTCTTACCCAACACTCGAGTTTTGGTATTACTGATGGGAACTCTCATAGAGCATCATTAGTAAAGCCCAATCCATTTTCTAGATTCTATATTTTGAATGTAGGAGCTCATTTTGTAGAATAGTAAGACTCATCCTAGGTTTCAATTTCTAGATTTTTCAGGTCCAACCCACCTACATGAGCTATAGGTTGGGCCTGAGAATCTCTAGATTCAGAATGTAGGAAATCATTTTGTAGATTAGTAAGAGCATCATTAGAAGTTGGGACTCTCCAATGCAATTTGGAGCCCAAAATTTCAAAAAAAAAAAGGTAAATGTAGAATGGGTTGGATTTGTATGAGAATAGTAGGAAATGATAAAGTGAGCTCCGGTCCCAAAAATTGTGTGGTCAAAAATTAATGTAGGAAAAAAATAATATAAATTTTAGAATCTAGAAAGTTGGGCTCCAAATTGGAACTTACTATTCTACAAAACGAGTTTCTACAATCTAGAATTTAGAAATTGGGAGGCCCAACCCTTAGCACCCATGGATGAGTTGGGACCGAAATTATAGAAATTGGGACTAGGGATGAGACTTATTATTCTACAAAATGAGCTCCTACATTCTAAATCTAGAATCTAGAAAATGGGATGGGCCTTACTAATGATGCTCTAAGTCCAAATTTCAAACCCAATTCTAGATTTACATTTTTTTCTCACTTTAATTTTTGACCACACAATCTTGGGGACCAACGTTTATTTTATTATTTTTTTACTATTCTCATACAAATTCAACCCATTCTACATTTACTTATTTTCAAAATATTGGATCTCAAAATAAAATTTTGAGCACCATCTACTAATGATGCTCTTAGACTTTGTGGAAGGCTAGAAATGACCATTGGTTTAGACAAAAGGTTACTAATATTGTTGATATTCTTCACAACACTTTTGTTAATATTAGATGACGCACTATGCATTTTGGTGTTTCTCTAATGTTGAGACACTTTGTATTTTGTTGTTCTCGCTTCATGGGTGTATTTTGTTGATGGGTGTACTAGAAGACTCTTGTACTTTTGTTTTCATAATCTTGTGAATAATTATTTTTGAGACAAGTGATGAAAGAAAATTTCAGTTAAATTTTAATAAAAGTGAAGCAAGTTTATAAAGAATACATAGAGCAATATCTCATCCATAGAAACATAATGTTCAAAATGTTATTCATATAGGATATTAGGAATGAACACACATGAGTAGTCATGGGATGTAGTGTTGATATTAAAATCTTCCCTCCTCCAAAATCATCGTGAAGCTGTCCAGTGTTGGGGTTTTGAGCTTGAACGCTAGAAATATAGTTCCATATTGCCTAAAATAAATAAAAAATGTGTATTTTAATATAATACTTTCGATTGTATTAACTTGTGTGCATTGGGTGTAGTAGTCCATGTGGTTGGTGTGATACTTTTTTAGAGGACAATGATCAAGACAACAAGAAAATAATCTTTGTTTTTGTCCCTCATTGTTTGAAATTATTCTTAGGAGCTAAGTCCTGACTCAGACGAAGGGTACAAAGTGGTCCAACGCATCGGACGCTAAATGGCATTGTTTGTGCTTGTTTTCCGTACGAGTTTTTGCGATGTTGTTCGCTCGTTTCCGTGCAAGCGTAGCGTCATAGGTGTCGTGTGGAGCAGCGCAGTCAGCTGTGCAGCGGAACAACGATTCAGCAAATCGCACATGCTTTTTCCGTATGAGTGTTGTGTTTCCGCTGGGTCACTGCTTCCACAGGACACGTGCTACGTGGATGTAATCGCCCTACATTAATGGACATTATCTCCAGGTAACTGTCCCTGATTAGTGTGCATTACTATTCATTCGTCCCAAATACATCACATGAGTGTCAAATTTGCAAAAATCCCAAAGAGTTTTATACACCTTCATCGGAGAAAAAAAAAATTGTGATACGCTGAAGCTACTAATAGTTTCTCCCCAAAATAATTTGGTAATTGGACAAGCAAAGAACAAATAATTAAGAACACCTTTCCTAATCAGCCACAAGAATAGTAATTTAGTCTCACACCGTAAGAATTTTCTTTTAAGACATATGGACTCAATTCAATATCGTACAATATCGTATGTTCCATATGGACCCAATTCAAAAAAATGGTCAAGAGTGATGTTATATTTTTATTGAGAGGAAAAAAAAAAAACCATATTTAGGGCTGGTTTGGAATTGCTCCTACTTTTCAAAAATTGACAACAGAAGCTTTACCTAAGTAGTTGTTACCAAAAATCGATATTTGGCACTGCATTTCAAAAAATATATATAAATGATTATGTTAACATGTGCCCTAAGGACATATGATAATATGTCGATAAATGTACATTTTATATGGATACTCCTACAAGTATATTAAATAAAGTAACATATTACTTAAAATGTAAATTTATTAATATAAAATGTGTATTTATTAATGTGTTGGTAGAGTACCCATGTAAAATGTACATTTATTAACGTGTTATATTTGTCCTTAAGGCACATATTAACATAACCCAAATATAAAATAAACATAAGTAGGCAAGATAAGCAATCTCAAACCCAAGCTTAACCAATTTGTCTAATACCCAATCACTCACTCAACATGTTGGTTAGAAATTTGGGATCTTGCATTTTCTAACAGAGGAACACTCTTAGGGCTACATTTCATCCAAACTTCATTTCGTGACCACCACAAAGTTTGAAATACTTCATTTCGGATGGACATTTTTTAAACTTGACATTCATTTTGAGACCATTCATTTTGAGATTTAGATGGACATTTCCAAAACATTGGCCCAACCAGTGTTCCAAAAATGGACGCTTAAAAAAAGGAATAAAATGTAACTGACAATTGAAACAATAAGCCAACTGTGGTACGAATGTGGATTTATAGGACTTCCATATTTGTGTCCTACTGTATTTAGGACTTGTTTATGTTGGAGTTCAGTCTGAATATGGTAACAACATATTTGTAAAATTCAAATCTAATTAAATATTTGATTTGATAAGATTTGGATGTCCATAATTGGTGTTGTGCTATTTCAGATATAATATGATTCTTATTTTAAGAAATATTATTATGATCTAAGATAGGATAATTGATGAGCTATTTTAAGTGTGATAGGATTCTTATTTGAGGCTTTCATATTTAAGAAATCATATTATGACCTAAAAGAGCTATATATATATATATATATATATATATATATATATATATATATATATATATATATATATATATATGTGTGTGTGTGAGGGTGGAAGCACAAAGAATAAGCACACAGCATAATTGATGGGCCTCGTTTGGTTCGCGGAATCTTCATGGTGGGAAAGGAAATTGATTACTTTCCTATGTTTGGGTGTCAAAGGAATTGAGGTGGAAAGGAAAGCGATTCCCAAAGGAAGGAAAATTAGGGGAGAAAGTGATTCCATCCATCCAAGCAAGGAATCACTTTCCCACATTCAAGTATTCACTTTCTTTTCCAAATTCTTTGGCATTTCCAAACATCGGAAAGAAAAATCAATAGAAATCTTAATTTCCCAAAGGAAAGGAAATGTCAAGGAATTGATTTCCTTTCCCTTCCATTCCGCGAACCAAACGAGGCCAAAGTGGAGATTCGGGGTGCTCATCCACAAGAAAATATAAGAGAAAGTCCGTAAAGTCGTCAACTTTGGTTAGAAAAATTGATACGGGTTGGTGAGTGATTTTAATTGTAATCTTCTGTATTTCTTCTTGAGAGTGGTGGAGGGGTTGAATCCATTAGGGCAAGGGTTCAACATTATTTTTGTCAATCTTGTAATTTTATCTGAGTTATAGAGATTGAGATTTTTCCGACCATATATTTGTCTTCATCTTGTGCTTAGTGTCCGTTAGACGGGGGGTTAGTTTTGATCAGGCGGATTAGCAAACGCTTCCACACGCACCCAACAATTTACTATTATTGCGATTAGGATTTAGAAAAAAAAAATTCTACTAGGTCAGATCTATCTTTATACCTAGTCTCTTATGATTGGGTAAAGATGACTTCATTACATTACATGATTCGACATATAACATGCTTCATCTTCAAGCTTCCGTTGCCGAACTTGAGTGAACGTTGTAGTTACTAGGAAGAGACATAAAACTCTGATTAGATGGTGAAAGATAAGTGGATTGAACTACGGGGACGTATTATTTTCTTCCATTTAAAATGCTAGGAATTAGGGACAGTAAGCTCAAAAGGTATGCAATACAGATTTTTTTGTATTTAAAATGGTAGAAGTTAGAGACAGTGGTCCAAAAGATATATAATGTAGTGTACACAAAATTTCGTATGTAATGATGAAGTCCCTTGCCTCAGGTAGGGATAGGGTTGCAAACGAGCCAAGCCGAGTCAAGCTTTTGTAAGCTTGAACTTGGCTTGACTAGAATTAATCGAGCTCGAGTTCGAGCTTGATATGTTTTTATTTTAGAGCTTGAGCTTGGCTCGAGCTTGTTTATATAGCTTGAGCTTAGCTTGGTTTGAGCTCGAGCTTGGCTTGATAAGTAAGCTTGATAAGCAAGC
The DNA here is from genome assembly GCA_029216955.1 of Iris pallida. Lineage (NCBI taxonomy): Eukaryota > Viridiplantae > Streptophyta > Magnoliopsida > Asparagales > Iridaceae > Iris > Iris pallida. The sequence continues at coordinate 11,836,817 of JANAVB010005596.1, read as the reverse complement.
TCGATAAGCTCAAAATCAAGCTCCCTCAACTTTATTTCAAGCTCATTAAGCTTGATTTTAAACTTAACGAGCTCAATTTCAAGCTAGTTAGGTTTAAATTCAAGTACTTGTGATGTTAACAATTTATTTATCAAAAATTAATTAAAAAAAGTCCCTTAATATCAATTATTAAGTACATTTAATATATAATGCATGCACACAATCATATTATTATACAAATATATATAAAATTTAGAATTCAACAAAAAACAAACGTTTTGTCAAAACAAAAATAAAGAACAATCGAGCTTCTAAACAAGCTCTTGAATGAGCTCTTAACGAGCCAGCTCGCAAGCTCATAAACGAGCCAGCTTGCGAGCTCAAACGAGCGGAATACTTCTAAGCTTGAGTTTGGCTCGTTTATAAAACGAGCTTGAAAATGAAGCTTGAGCTCAGCTTGTTTACTAAACGAACCGAGCTCAAATGGGCTTTTATCGAGCCGAGCTTCGAGCAACTTGCGAACAGCTTGGCTCATTTGCAGCCCTAGGTAGGGATCTTCAAGTTTCCGTTTATGGGTCCATTTGAGATTTAGTTATGTAAGATGAGCATATCATACTCTACTTGAGGAAGCAACCACAAGTATAAACAATAGTCATTAGTCGCACTCATGATGCAGCCGAAGCCCATCATCAATAACGAAAGTTGCCGCCAACCGAGATGGTGGAAAAACGAAAGAGCGAAAATTAAAAAAAAAAAAAAATTCCGCCTACAAAGATGGCTGAATTTGGGCGGGTTTGGGTGGGCCGGTTTCTTGATGGGTATATTTTTTTATGGTTGGTTTATTTTATTTTTTGTTTGGTTTTAGTTTGTTTCTTTGATTGGTTTAATTTGTTTTGTAATGTTTATATCCATGATTCAACCCATGAACCACTTGAACCCCCAAATTCAGCAAAATTTTTGCCATCTCAGATGGCTGATTTATTCTCTCTTTTTTCGCTTTTTTCCGTCTCATCTCTGATGGCTGATTTTTTTTTTAATTGCTTTCTTCCGCCATCTTAAATGGCTAAATGGAGTTAGTAACTCTCAATTCATGAAATGCCATTTCCTGGTAACAAAGAAAGAGAGTATATTTATAAGTATATTTTAACTTTGACAAAGAAAGAGACTATATTTATAAGTATTGAGATACATTTTCTATAGTAAAAATGACGTATATTTATATTTGTCTATGCAGAGACGGACACAGGAATTTAAAAGAGGAAGATTAACTTCAAAGTAAGGAAAGTCCAAATTTTGTTAAATAAAATTTGCTACATCAAAATTTTGTTGTTCCTCCACCATGACATATCTCTTTGTATCGAATCACCAAAAAATGAAAATTAGGAAGGAAAAAGTAAAACCTGATATAATTATGTATATAGAATAATAGAAATTGATAATTACAAATTTTGGAGGAGGCAAAACATAAAATTAATAAAAAAAATTAAAAAAAAAAATCAATAATATTTAACTCGGAAGCAAAAAAATTCAATGGGGACAATTGTCCCCACTCTGCCTCCATGTAGGTCCGTCCCTGCGTCCAGGGTCCCAATATTTTCAGTACAGACTGTATCAATAAGACATTCACATTATCTTCATCAACACAACATATTTTGAGCATTATCGCCTTAGAGAGTGATACCAACATAAAAGCTCGACAAGTAATGTCGAAAATGTGAAGAATAATCAAGTTTGTATTTTTATTTTCTTTGTATTAGAAGTTGTAAACGTTCATCTTGAGGGAAATTCTAGAAAAAATAAAAAATTGGATTCATAGAACATTTAGGATTTGTTTATTTATTTATTTGTATATTGCAACTATAATTTTAAGTCTGCTAATTTATCTAAGACCAGACATTTGTGTACATCTCTATTAGAATTTGGTCTATTTTTCTATTTGGAACTATAAATTATTCGTTTTTCGACCACAACTTAAAGTGTCTAATTTATATAGTAACATTTATAAATAAATTAATGTAGATTAGGCCATTTTTGTGTACAAATACCAAATATCTTCATAAAATTCAACAAAACAAAGTCTAATTTACTTTTTAATTTGTGATTTTTTTTTAGAGAGAAAAGATGGGATCAAGTAGATATCAGCCAAATTAATTTAGGACATCGTTAAGATAGTTGTTTTGGTTTAACTTTCAGACTTTATATAGAGAATACTTTAACGTTCGTAAATGTGAATGTGATATGGACATTTGTAACATAAACTAGTAGATGCTCTTGATCTAAGAGAGTACCTGTCTAATAATTAATTACAGAGCTGCTAGAACTAGATGAAGACCTAAACAAATATCGGTTAATTTTTTTATGAAAGATATAATAAATTTGTCAGCATTATAGAATACACGCCCTTAAATGCGCCAAATGAAATAAGTAGATTCAAAATTTCAAACATACCAGATAAAGACTTTGTTGTTGTATAAATTAATTTAACATGGGAACTAGGAAATATGGCTTACTGTGTAAGAACCATAACATACCAGATAAAGACTTTGTTGTTGTATAAATTTATTAACATGGGAACTAGGAAATATGGCTTACTGTGTAAGAACCATAACTTAAGCCAAGATTTCATTATGCTATTTAGCGAAGGGGGGAGAAACGAACTTATAGTGGATTATTCTTTCCAATTAATAATAAATAAAATAAAATAAATACAACAATTAGTGCATGAATAAGTGAAAAGTGTGGTGGCTACAAGTCACCCTCCATGCTATCATCATGCACCGAAAATTGTGCAAATGCATGATGCTAGTATGGGAGGTAACATGTAGCCACCTCACGGTGAGGTGGTATCTCACCTCTCTTATTCTCTCTCTCTCACTCTCTCTCTCTCTCTCTCTCTCTCTCTCTCTCTCTCTATATATATATATATATATATATATATATATATATATATATATATTTTCCAACGCGTGCGGGCTCAGTATAATCATGTGTCCCACGCACACGATTCTTGGCCTGTCGTATGGAACGACTTTTGTAGTGAGGACGTTGCCCGTTGGCCTTGTCATCATCGCCGTGCACACGCACCCCGCGCACTCCGTGCGCTCCAGAGCTCCGCTCAGCAGCACACCGTCTTTCGACGGCAGTTACTCAATACCTCGCTTTGCCCACGACGCCGAAGAGACGCCCTCGACGACCAAGGGTGACCGCCCGTACGACGGCCACTGATTCCTTGTCGCCTGCGACTACCGATTCCGCCCAGCCGCCCGTTCTATGCGTACGACGCGCATATTGGCGACGATCGCCGACGCCCTTACGATCGAGCATGCGATCGTTTATGGCGGACGTCTTCTCGTCGCCCTCAGCAGCACCGCACGACGGGCCGCGTGGTCGGCATGTCGCTTATACCCGTGGGCGAATGGTGCCGATTCCCCGATCCGTCGTACGATGACCGTGCACTGAGTTTGCTACACGGACGCCTCATTCTGCCCCACGCAGGTATATATATATATATATATATATATATATATATATATATATATATATATATATATATATATATATAGAGAGAGAGAGAGAGAGAGAGAGAGAGAGAGATATGCATGCGGCCTAAGTGGTCAAGCGTTCCACTGGAGCTCGAACGCTTGACCACTTAGGCCGCATGCATATCTCTCTCTCTCTCTCTCTCTCTCTCTCTCTATATATATATATATATATATATATATATATATATATATATATATATATAAAGTTGGATTTGAAAAGTATTTAATTTGTGAATGAAATTTGTTACATGCATAAAGAAATTTCACCTTAACAACACGCTCAACTTCTAGTTTGGCACGATGGATGAAACAGGAAATAGTCGGAGGATGTCGAGCAAGAGGACAAAGGGGAGCCCCAACCCGAAGTCGATAATCTCTAACAGGGCAGGCCCGGAGCATTTGAATGTCCGGGGCAAAATTCAAAATTATGCCCCTTGTTAAAAAAAAACATTAAAAATAAAGTACGAATTTATTTTGGAAGATTCAGTATTTCATTGTTATGAATATAAATGTTTTGTGCAAGTTCTTAATTTGATTTCTATAAAATATACATGTAGAATCTTGTCGTTTTGGATATAGACATAGGCACTTGTGAGACCCGTCTCACTGTATCGGTATTTTATACGGATACGTATTTATTTGAGCCGTATTTCGTATTTATCGATTTGCGTGATATTTTAAAATTTTCCTAAGTGTAGGATTTCATGACTTGGTTTAACTTGGATTTGGTTTTATTTGGTTCGGTTCCACTTTGACTTGGTTTGGTTTGGTTTCTCATGAGATGAGGTGTGTGGTTTAGATTGAGTGGAGAGGAATGAATGGTGGAGATCACTTGAGCTTGTTATATAAGCCACTTTTTCTCTCTCCCTCCTCATTCACCCTCATTCATTTCTTTTCCACCAAACCCTAGCCATTGGAGAGAGGCAAGTACACCTTGCCGAATGTTGGACGATTTTAATTCCGTTTGTTCCATTCTCTTTCTTGTTACATTCTAAGCATGTTTAGAACTTGGAGTTTTCTATTTTGATGGCTAGATTGTTGTAAATCTAACCTTGAAGCAAATTCGATTTTCATGGGTTTTGATCTGTTAAACTTGCATGTTCTTGTTGTTTGATGGTTCCATGTTGTAGAAAATTTCGTTCTACCATATTTTGACCTATGGAAGTCCAAATTTAGACTCTGGATTGAAGTTTGGTGGTGTGGAGAAGCCATGGTATTTTCCGTGGACATCTTCTCTGTGGGGAGTCATTATTATTTGTATTTTTTTGAGCTGCATACTTGCTTGCATTTTTGAGCCGCATGCATTATTTTGCTTGCAATTATTTGTTTGTTGGTCGCATGAATTATTAGCTTGAGCTTGTATTTTGGCCGCATGCAACATTGAGTTGCTTGGCCGCATGAGCTAGCTTGCATGCATTTAACTGTTAGCTCGGCATGCATGCATTTATTTTTGTTGGCCGCATGAAGGAGTTCCTTCCTTGGCCGCATATGAAATTTTTTCTGGCCGCATGGCCTTGGTTATCCCGGCCACATGGCAGATTGCCATTGTGTGCTGGCCACGTGGGTTTAATGCATTGATTATTGCTGGGTCCCACATGGCCACTATACTTGAGTGGCCACGTGTCCTTTTCTTTTGCTTGAATGTAAGCTTGCATTTATTGAGGGTCCCACTATCTTTTGTCTTATTTGATTTCATGGCCTATTTATTGTTTTCTGGCCGCATGGATGGTCTTCCACTTTCTTTGGCAGCATGTATGTTCTCCCACTTTTGGGCCGTATAGGGTCCCACTTGATTGTTTAATATTTTATTTGCGCGATTTGTGGTCCGAATTTCGTTCCACTCCCAACATGAAAGTTGTAAATCTTTTCTTGCCTCTAGGAATATGTTATTTAATTACTTTATGCAAGTTGCTTTCATGGAGTTTCTGACTGCTATTGTGTATTTTTCTATTCTTGGCCTAAATTGTGACGACCCACTTAATAGTTTGTTATTTCTTTAATAATGAATTGCTTAGCACGATAGTGACCCGTTGTGGTGCACTCCAGATTGGTAACAAGATGAATAATAATGACTTGATAGTGGCCCGTCGTGGCGCACTCTTGATAAGTGATAATGATAATGACTTGATAGTGACCCGTCGTGGCGCACTCTTGACAAGAAAACCTGACATGATATTTCTCGAAATGCTGTTGCGACGGCTAACCTGACATGACCAGTATGAATGACCTGGACACCGTAGATGATTGTGCTTGTACAAATGAACCCGTCTTGTCTTGCATCATGTCTAGGATGGGGACCCCTGAGTACCACGGTCAGGGGTACCTACTGTAAATGGCTAAGGCTAATAACTAGAATAATACAGTAGTTCATGAAGAGACTTTCCCAGTTACCTGTTGCCCCTTTGGTCCCGGCCTTATATATATACATGGGATTTGTTGCTATCCGTCGAGAAGAGCGCACTTCCAGCCCGCCGTCGTGTGTGGTACCTTAGGACACATGTATCTTACTACAGTGTGTCTGCTATATCATGCTATCTTTTCCTTTTCTTTGCTGGGATCACTCAGGTAGCAGCAGGCGGGTAACTGGATTTGGAATTCTCATTACATATTGCTAGTAACTAAGGCTTGTGATAACCCTAGTTAGTTAAAGTATCAAGCCGTACTTATTGCTTGGCCGTGAATGTTGGATGGAGTTCAATCTGTCTAGTCTTGTCTTGATCTTGTACATGATTGTTACATGTACTGATTTCTTATTTTATCTTGTCGATAAATGGTGGGAGAAACCAAGTTCTGTTCAGACGAAGGGTTACAACCCCGGTCTTTGTTTGGTTTACGGGTTGTAACCTGGCTATCTGAATAGTCCCATGGTTATCCTATCGTATATCACCTTCCCAGTCTAAGTCTTATCTAGATCCTGTTTCTAATTGTTCCAGGATAATGGGGTAATGATTGCCACTCTAATGTATTGTACTCTGTATTGTCACTCTCTGATTGTCACTTAATGATTGTCACCTCTAGCAATAAATGATCAGAGACCAAGTTCTGTTCAGGCGAAGGGTTACAATCCCGATCCTTGTCTGGTTTAAGGGTTGTAACCGGGCTCTTCTCTATTTATTTAACACGTTCTCCAGTTTACTTTATGTCAAATGATGATGATTTACTTACTGTCTTCCTATGATCGGGATGAGTGTATTGGTACTGCACGAATCTCGATCCTCCTTTACTTATTGTTTTCTCTCCCTGTTGATTGCCTATGATTGCTAGTTTTAAGTTCATAGTTCGGCCTCCTTTGTGGTACTTGCTATTTGGGGTCTGACCCTACTGGTTTTGCATGGCCAGGTTCTGATAGAAGATCCCGAATGATCTACCGTACCATCTACTCAACGGTGACCAGCCAGAGCACCAGAGTGCCTCAGTGGATTTCTTCTTCATTCTTCCACTGATATGTAAATTCTCCTCTTGTAACGTTTAGCCCCGAGCACGTGTTTAGCTCGTGTTTTGGTATTTTCCTTGATATTGTAAGCCTACGGGCATAAACATGATATGTGTATTCTAGACTATGGCTAGTCCTTATCATGTACGACTAATACTCTAGCTAGTCATCAGTTCTGTGGTACTGGCTTCATGATCAGTCATGTATATATGGTTCGGGACGCCTTACTATTGTATGTATGATGATCGTGCTCTTTGCTCTTGTATAATTGCCTATGATTGAGATACCTAGGATTGTTAAACCTTAGGATTGACTGATAGCTTGTAGAGTAACTTCCATGTCTTGACAGCTTATACGTAATTTCAGAGTATTAACGTACTTTGGGATTGCGTAGCTGGCTATGTCCGCCTCCGTCCAGTAATCTGGTTCTGGGGCGTGACAGCACTTCACGTGGACTTTTCTGCACCTCTAATAGACTAGATTATGAAACAAATTAATGAAATATTTTTTTTCTTATAGAGTAAGATAGACTACATCTTCTCAATCTTCAAGTTTTTCATCTTCGTAGCATCATCGATTTAGATTTTAGAATAAGTATAATTTGTAGCTCAATCACCATCCATTTGAACCCACAAAATAAGACAAAGTATCTGTGTGTTTGTTTATGATCTTGAGTAAAAACAAATGTCTCATTCAAGCAATCGACATAGGATATTCACAATGCAATACGCATCATACCCAGACTTATCATAATATTAGCACAATTTCTCGATCAGGGGAAAAAACTAAAATGATCTAAAAATGACTAAAGTTCATAAATTTGACTTTAAACTATAGAAGATAACGGTGCTATTATTAGCAGGTTTAAGCAAATAAAGTATATGAAGTTCTTCATTACGGATAACTATTGGTTCTTGAAACCTAGTAAAATACAAAATCTACAATAGTGATAACTAAGATTCCATGTACATACCAAGAAATTAGAAATTAAATACTCAACAAAATTTTAGTAACCACTATATGCAATATTTGATCAATAACAAATGACATAGAATATATATATGACAATATATGTCGATAGAGCACTTACATTCTTTGTTCCAATTTTGATCGACTCTTCTTCAACTGTATATTCTTGCATACCCTGGCTTGTGCATATTTGTTCGTCATTTCTAGTCATTCAATGTTGATCGTGATATTTTTCCTTTTTCGGAGATACGATTTCGTGTAAAAAGATTCGCAGTTGTCGACGTTTCCAATCCAAAACAGTCATTTTCTAACGACTATAAGCGTTAGGAAAAATTTTGCTAACACTTTTTTACCGTTGGAAGTATGGCGTGAGAAATTTTTCTAACGGTTTCTTACCGTTAGGAAAAAATAATTCCTAACGGTAAAAAACCGTTGGTAAATAAATTTTTCTAACAGTAAAAAACCGTTAGTACATATAATTTTCTAACGGTAAAAAACTGTTGGTAATCATTAAATCTTAACGCTATAAATGTTGGCAATTGTACAATTCTAATGCTTATAACTGTTGTAACCCTGAAAATTACTAACAATTTTTTATCGTTAGAAATGTATACAAAATATTAAAAAAAATGAAGGCTATATTCAGCTTTAGCTTTCATGTTCCACCTGTAAGATATATATACAAATCAAATTCATATATAACAGATAATTTTAATACTACAAAATCAACAAGTTCCATTTCCAAGTTAAATATCAACCAACCATCCAATTTTAAATCCAAAAGGTGCATCAAAAATGTCTATAAATGTTTCCAAGTTAAATATCAACCATCCACATTTACAAAAAAAAGAGACGGACATGCAAAACCAGTCGATTCCAAATTACATGGGACTTTAGGTAGTCAAAAACCAGCTGATTCCAAAACAAAGAGGCACTGGGAGTGATGTAATCACAACATTTCTAACGATTCTAGGCTTCTGGCTCAGTGAGTTCTCTGGAATAATGTATGCATCATTGGCCTGCCTTATGATCGATTCATATCCTTCAGTAGTGTTGGAACTGGTAGCCTCAATCTCTGCAGTAGCATCTACGTGAGAAACATACAAGCATGATTAGACAGAAATACTAGTATAGCAAAAGGGTTCCTGGAATCATGAAACCTAAATCAGATCATTACCAAGACAAGAAAACTCCACATCAAGAAAAGAAGCCTGTGTGACACGAGCGAATTCGCCAACATCAGAAAAAATAATATTCTTTAGTCTGCATTCAAATTATTAGTGTCAGTCACAAACTATGCGTGCATTGTTTTCTTATGGCTTCTCTTCCATATAACTTACCATCAAATACACAAACAATTTTCTAGGAGGTTCACTAACAACAAAAGGCTGTCTCCAGTAATATTTCCAACTCAATTGGTAAAATTAATCATTAACAATAACCATTACAAGCTGACATAAGGAAGCCATTTATGGAATATTACTATTAAAGGCAAATATAATGCCAACCATTAGGAAGAAGTGATATCTCCAAATGTAAAATAGATTTGAGAAAGAAAAGAAGAATCAAACATATTGAGTGAATATGTAAATAGGGAGAAAAAGAAACGTACTTGACCCTTTAAGAATGAACGTTAGTTTTAGATTTTGTGTCAGTAGTTACAGCTTGATTCTTTTAAGAGTAATCGAATCACGCAACTCAGAAGTTGTTATCCATGCATTATATAGGTTTTTATGAAACAGGGCAAAAGATACGCATTAGTGTAGTGACCTTAAAGGTTTGAAAGCAAGTCGACCAAAGGTTAGAGAACCTTTTTGAGTAATTAATATGTAATGTTTAACTAATAATTATGAAGAAGTCCACATTTAAAATGTTCAAGAAGCAGAAGAAACTCCAAAATTCATAAACATGCCTACTTTGCTAAATGACCTTGACTTTTGCAAAAATTAGTCATATAGTGCAATGTATAACAATTTAATTTTCAATGGAAATTATCAAACTTAATATAACATGCGTTTATTATAATATTTTAATACCAGTTGGGTAGTTGAAACAAATGCCTGAATAGGAAGTAGTTACCAGAATCTTTGTCAGAGCAAATGCTATGGGAAGTAAACCTCTTGTGATCCAAAAGTGGTGCTTTCCTTTTTGTTTCCTCTTGTCATTGTCCTCATTATCCATTCCCCCTCTTTTGCCTTCAAGGTAGCCGCCTCCATCTGCTTACTGTATTTAGCATCTCAATCGCAAACTCAAATAACATTTCTTTCTTTTAACTTATAAATCCTATCTTTAGCAATATGGACGTAAACCTCAAAGGAATATTTGGGAAACAGAAATCGTATGCTCAAGTATATCTCAAAAAGAACCTAAAAAATAATCTATAATTTTGGCACGGGTTGATTTCAGTGAAGCCATACATTTGGATGAAACTTTGAAAGTTGCTACCAAAATGTACTAAGCATCTAATTTTTCTCACTTATAATGGGCTTGTGAAATTGACATCTTGTGTCAAAAAAGTAAGCACAAGGTATCTTAAGAGGCTCCTTGCTTGATGCCAAAGTAAGGATTCCTATGTCCGATTTCTTGGTAAGGCAACATAATTTATCTAATAATGTAATACTATGAAAGACCGAGCAACATTCAGAAAGAAACGGATGCAATGACATTCCTCCTTCTGTAATTTACTGACTGCACAATTATTTCCTTAAATATTGACATTACTACCTACATCAGAAAATAAATTTAATATGAGATTTCCAAATATGCCTTTAGTATCATCTTTTCCAGGCATAAATTCATAAACATGCCTACTTTGCTAAATGACCTTGACTTTTGTAAAAATTAGTCATATACTGCAATGTATAACAGTTGATGTTTGTAAATAATGCTGAAGCTGCTTAATATATATAGTTCAATGAAGATAATAATGGTGCGCAAGATCATAGCAACTTCTGTGATAAGAACTAGAGAACACTTGCTTTGTAATTGTAAAACTATGGATACCAGGACACAAACAGATGACAACTTTTATATTTGGTATCAGTAATTTCTAACTCATGAATACTTTGTAACTTATATTGTTGAACAAGTATAAGAATCATAAAAGTTCTTTGGCCACATATATAAACCTGTTATGATTGAACCTTTTGCATATGCTCACAGACAGACATGCAAGTGAGGCCTCCCTTCGACACTCTCTTCCTCCTTTATCTTTCTGCCTACAGTAGCTGTTACTATGTGCTTCTTAGCCTCAAGGTCATCAACAAAAACCTATGCAAACTTGTTAAGTGGTATCGCATGCAAAAATCAATTGGGATATTGCAGCCGGTGTGCCACATCAGCATGCGGCCTAAAACAGGAGCCTCACTAGTGTGGCCCTTTTCCCAAGGTGAGGTGAAGTCTGACTTTAAAAGTCCACCATCGATTTGTTCTTCGATTAACAAACATAGTATGGACTTTGGCTTCTTCACAGACACTTAATCTAGAACTGGCTTACAGGATACCAACTTAAGGATGCTTATAACAAACTATAGGAGTATATAAAATTAATAATTTACTATTCTTAACTGACTTTATGTTACACGTAACTAAAGTCGGTTTCTAATTATGACTTCCTAATATAGTGATATCAAAGTCATATTTTGTACAACCAACATTATGCACATTTAATCTAATTACACTATCCGACTCCATCTAGTAAGTAATAACAACCAACATATATTCTACAAAAGTCCATCTAATAACAACCAACATATATTCTACATAAGCCAGAAATAGAATATCAACTTCAAGTTCAGAAGCCAAACAAAAGTATTGAATTACTTGAACATGTATCCTTCTCAACAGTTAAGATCCAAAAAACTACAAACTCATAATGTTACAAATTCTACTCTAACATGGGTCATGACAATAAGATAAATAACAAGAATCATAAAAACATGTGGTAGTTTGTTTGCCTCAAACGTCATAAAAAATGAGCATATAAGCTTAAAAGTTACCAAAAACCTACAGGTACATAATGACTATATCCACTGATGTTTAGGTTTATAGATATTCATTCTTGTCTAACAGGAAGGTGTAGCTCCATCAGAATATCAACATGTTTGATAAAAAAAAGTATCTGATTTGTGACCAACATGTATCCTAGCTATGTGTGTTATATAGAAATTTAAAAAAAGTCAACATATTTGGACACTTGCCATATTTTTTTACCTACCATAAATGCATGTTAGAAGTGTGAATTGACTCATTTGAGTAAGCATATCATCATATCATATGAGCTTGAGTGTACATCACAATGGGCGGGTATGGAGCATAAGAAATATCTATAAAAGAATTGACAAAGTTGTTTTCGACCAGACATCAACCCTCTACATTGAGGTCAAATTCCTAGCAAAGGTAATATGAGACTTTATAAATATATTTCAAAGGCTAAGCTAATAGAAAGCAATAGAAATCAACATTGAAAACCGTAAAGACTTTATAAATATATTTCAAAGGCTAAGCTAATACCAATCAAAGATTCCTCCAATTCCATTAATTTGGACAATCTAAAGGATCGCATGGAGAAGCAACTAACAAGAGAATTATGACGTAGGCCAAGATTACCTGCTCTTTCAGCCTGGCATTCTCATCCTCAGTTTCTGCTTGTCAACTACTATTCCTCCGCATATACTGGCCGCCCATCGTAGTTAGGGAAGACAATGTTCTTCGGGGCCTTCCGGATAACAATGTTCTCAGACTAAATCTTGTCGTTCTCTGCACGAAGCGAGCAATTGTCTTGCCTCTCATGTTGTGCCTAAGGCAAGAAAAAATCAAGTCATTTGAAATACACTAAGACATATACATGGAAGTCACAAAAGAAAATGATAGATATCTAAAACTCAAAAGATATATATCGAAAACTCAGAAGATTATGCAAAAAAAAATTTATGGGGGACAAAACCTTTATCTGGGTCCTCCTCTTTTGGAGCCAAAACCAAATCTCGGCTCTAAACCCAAATCTCTTCTTAGCTGCATCCTCTGCTTCTCATCAGAAAGGGCATACCTTGAACATCCTCTCCTTTCCTGTTTTAATGTTACTGGTTATATGACCAACAACCAAAAGAGAGGGGGTTCATGTTGGGAAAGAAGCGCGGAAACCTTTCCCCAAACCGGAGAGTACCTGCGAGAGGACCGAGCAAACAACGCACGAACCCAAAAATAAGCACACAAAAACAACCACGCAGACACAGAGAATTTTTGACGTGGAAACCCTTGCGGGAAAAACCACGGGACGATCGGAGTCCAACCCTGAGAAGCCTCCACTAATGGAATAGAAGAATTACACCCTCTACAAACTCCTCCCGATCCAAATCGGATCCCCACAACACTCAGAGACAAGAACAATGATCACAAGGCTACGAAGAACGAGAACGACGAGTAGAGATTACCCGAAACACGATCTCCTTCGAAAACGACCTTCGATCCTCCGTCTTCTTCTCCGAAGTTGCAATGGCACTCTTGCCTCCTTCTCTCTCAAACTTGTGTTGTCCAATGCGATAATGCGATTATGAATTAGGGTTGAGAAAACTCAATATATCTCCCTAATCCCGCAACCAACCTGGACCGTTGGATTAAATCCAATGATGAAAACTCATCCTGAAATCCGCTTCAGCCCCCCGACACACAGAGTTCGGCCAGAACTCTGTGCGGGGCAACCAGCACTGGCCGACCCACTTCTGGAATGAGGAGGCAGAGTTCGGCCAGAACTCTGCCAGGGGCAGAGTTCGGCCCGAACTCGGCCCCTCTGCTTCCAGCAGCTCTCTGCAGCTCTCTCAGCAGTCCTGCTTCCTCCCCGAGCTTCTTCGACACACGAACGGCGCTCGTCGCACTCCGGGGTCTTCTCCACATAGGTTGGGAACCCCACCCACTCCAACAAATCTCCCCCTTCACAACTATGGGGAGGACGTCGTCATCCCGACGATCTGCCTGCAGTACTCAAACTTCCCCCTTGGTAGAATCTTCGTGAACATATCAGCTCCGTTGTCATCTGTATGCACCTTCTCAAGCTCCGCGTCCTTCTTTTCAACCACATCCCGTATCCAGTGATACCGAGTCTCGATGTGCTTGGACCGGCTATGAAACGTCTGATTCTTCACAAGATGGATAGTACTCTGACTGTCGCAAAGTAAAGTATACTGCTCTTGCTTCAGTCCCATTTCCTGCAACAGCTTCTTCATCCACAACAGCTCCTTGCAAGCCTCCGTCGCCGCAATGTATTCCGCCTCCGTCGTCGACAAGGCAACACACTTCTGCAACCGCGACTGCCACGACACCGCTTCGCCCGTAAACATCATCACGTAGTCCGAAGTCGACCGCCTCGTGTCTACATCTCCAGCCATATCAGCGTCAGTATACCCGACCAGCTTCGGCTCGTCACCACCAAAGGAAAGTCTCCAACCAGCAGTGCCCTGAAGATATCGTAGAATCCACTTGACCGCACTCCAATGTACCCTTCCAGGATTCGAAAGATACCTGCTAACCGTACCAACTGTATGAGCAATATCTGGCCTCGTACACACCATAGCATACATCAGGCTTCCCACAGCTGAAGCATATGGAACCCGCTCCATATCTTTCTTTTCGTCCTCGGTAGATGGACACTGCTCCTCAGTGAACTTAAAGTGAGCCGCGATGGGGGAACTCACTTTCTTCGACCCGTCCATCCCGAAACGTTGAAGTACCCGGTGAATGTACTTCTTTTGGGACAAGTGTAGCAGCTTGGACTCTCTCTCTCGGCTGATCTCCATCCCAAGAATAGTCTTCGCTGCACCCAAATCCTTCATAGAGAAGGCCGCACCCAGTTGGCGCTTCAACTCCGCTATCCTAGTGGCATTCCGACCCACTAATAGCATATCATCAACATAGAGCAATAAGATGATAAAATCATCATCGGCAAAATACCTCACAAATGTACAATGGTCCGACGTCGTCCGTGCATAACCATGCTCCCCCATAAACGACTCGAACTTCCTGTACCACTGCCTCGGAGCCTGCTTCAGACCATACAAGCTCTTCTTCAACCGGCAGACCAAATGTGACTTGCCCTTTTCACAGAATCCCTCCGGCTGCTCCATGTACAACTCCTCCTCAAGATCACCGTGGAGGAACGCCGTCTTCACGTCCATCTGCTCGACCTCCAAGTCGAAACTGGCTGCTAATGCTAGCACCACCCGAGTAGACGAATGCTTGACGACAGGCGAAAAAATTTCATCATAATCCACGCCTTTCCGCTGACCGTAGCCCTTGACTACCAGCCTCGCTTTGTATCGAGGGCGAGTAGCATCATCCGTCTGCTTCACTCTGAACACCCATCAATTTTTCAAAGCCTTCTTGTCCTTTGGCAACCGTACCAGATCATAAGTAGAATTGGTGTGCAAGGAACTCATCTCCTCCTGCATAGCCACCATCTACTCCTGCCTGTGATCGTCTTCCATAGCCTCTGCGAAACTTTCGGGCTCTCCCCCGTCAGTCAGTAGCACATACTCATCCGGCGAGTATCTCGTAGATGGTCGACGATCCCTGTTGCTCCTTCTCAGTGGAGCCACTGGTGCTGGCTGTATACCGACAGCCTCCTCCCCTTCAGGAACTACCTCTCCGGCATGCTCATCCTCCTGAGGGACACCCTGACCACCATCAGCAGGCTGATGATCAAGGTTGGGAGCAACTCCATGTACCGGCTCCCCCATAACTGGATCCTCTGCGATGTCCTCTGGAAACTGCTCGAAGCGAAATGACTCTAACTCAGGCAATTCCTCAGCCTCAGAAGGCGTCTCGGAATCCTGAGTGTTGGTCATGGTCTGATCCTCGACGAACACCACGTTCCTGCTTCTGTAGAGCTTTCCTTCCACTGGGTCGTAGAGTCTATAGCCAAACTCATCCCGACCATAGCCGACAAAGACGCATCGCCTCGTCTTCGGCTCAAGTTTGGTCCTCTCGTCCTTCGGTACATGCACGAAGGCTTTACAACCAAACGCCCGCAGGTGACTGTATGACGGCTCCTTGCCGTACCATACTTTGTCAGGCACATTACCCTGCAAAGGAGCACTAGGAGACAAATTAATAATATAAGCAGCTGTGAGAAGAGCCTCACCCCAATAACTGCCCAGCAAGTTTGCTTCTGACAGCAAACACCGAACCCTCTCCATCAGTGTCCTGTTCATGCGCTCCGCTACACCATTGAGCTGAGGTGTCTTTGGCGGAGTCTTCTGGTGTCGTATCCCTTGCTCTCTGCAATACGCATCAAAGGGACCGATGTATTCGTCGCCATTGTCGGACCGAACACACAACAACTTCTTGCCCGTCTCCCTTTCAACGGAGGCCTGAAACTCCTTGAAAGTAGGCAGCACCTGATCCTTGGTCTTTAAGGCATAGACCCAAATCTTCCTGGAACAGTCATCAATAAAAGTCACAAAGTAAGAAGCACCACCAAGAGATTTTACCTTCATAGGACTGCAGACATCCGAGTGAATTAACTCGAGCAACGCCGGCTTCCTCGAACTTGGGTGACTCAGGAAAGACACCCTACTTTGCTTCCCAGCCAAACAGTGCGTGCATTTCTCCAACTTTGTAGACTTGAGCCCCGGAATCACTTTCCTGTTCACCAAGTAGCTCATCCCCTTCTCGCTGATATGGCCGAGCCGCCTGTGCCACAACTCGGTAGACGCGTCACTGACTGCGTTCACCTCCTGTGCCCCCTCTGCGCTCCCCTCCATATAGTAGAGACCGGACTTCTTGCTTCCTCTGGCAATCACCATCGAACCTCTGGAAAGCTTCCACTGACTATTCCCGAAGAGACTGAAGAATCCCTCGTCATCCAACCTTCCAACCGACACCAGGTTGAAACGGATATCAGGGACATGACGAACATCCTTGAGAACAAGAACCGCACCCGTCTTCGTTCTCAAATGCACATCTCCAATGGCAACCGCCTTCGACACATCTCCGTTGCCCATCTTCAACACGCCACAGTCGCCTGTCGTGTAAGTAGCAAACAGTGCCCTATTGTGAGATACATGTGCTGAAGCCCCTGAGTCCACCAGCCAAGAATTGTCATCGCAGGCGAGGTTAGTAATGACCTCATCACCTACGACGATCACATCGCCTCCATGTACCGAGGCCGCCGCTGTAGTGTTCTCTTCTTGCTTTCCCTTGTCGCCCTTCTTCTCCTTCTTCCAAGCGAAACAATTCTGCTTGATATGGCCCTTCTTACCGCAATGATAACACTCTGAGTCCTCGTACCGACCCTTGGACTTCCCCCTGCTCTTGTCTCTGCCACCACCTGGACCCCTGCTTTTGCCCCTTCCGCGGCTCTCTGAAACAAGTGCCTCTGAGTGGTGGGATGTGGATGAAGTGCCCTGAGAACGTCTCCGCATCTCTTCATTCAACACCCCGCTATTGGCAAACTCCAGACTGACCACGCCCTCTAGAGCAGAAGCGATCATAGATACTCGTACGGTCTTCCACGAGTCTGGCAAGGTACATAGCAGCCACAGTCCCTGAACTTCGTCGTCGAACTTGACTCCCATAGAAAATAGCTGGTCAACCACGCCCTGGAACTCACTCAAGTGATCCGTAATAGACGCCCCATCCTTGTACCGCAGACCCATCATCGTTCGGATCAGGAACAACTTGTTTACCCTGGTCTTCTTCGCATACAAGGATTCCAGCTTATCCCACAACGTCTTCGCGTGCTCAATATTGGCAACGTGGTTGTACACGTTCTCATCAACAAACTGCCGTATGTACCCACACACCTGTATGTGCTCGAACTTCCAGTCCTCCTCGGATTTATCACTGGGCCTCTCGGTTGCAAACACAGGTAGATGCAGCTTCTTGACAAATAGCAAATCCTTCATCTTGCTCCGCCAATAATGATAGTTTGTGCCATTAAGGTTCACCATGCGCACCGGCTTCGCGTCCATCTCTCCTCTCTGGTTCCTCTGTCAACTCCTGATACCCTTTGAACCCAAAGCTCTGATACCACTCTGTTGGTATCAGCCAGAACAAAACCTATGCTCTGATACCACTCTGTTGGGAAAGAAGCGCGGAAACCTTTCTCCAAACCGGAGAGTACCTGCGAGAGGACCGAGCAAACAACGCACGAACCCAAAAACAAGCACACAAAAACAACCACGCAGACACAGAGAATTTTTGACGTGGAAACCCTTGCGGGAAAAACCACGGGACGATCGGAGTCCAACCCTGAGAAGCCTCCACTAATGGAATAGAAGAATTACACCCTCTACAAACTCCTCCCGATCCAAATCGGATCCCCACAACACTCAGAGACAAGAACAATGATCACAAGGCTACGAAGAACGAGAACGACGAGTAGAGATTACCCGAAACACGATCTCCTTCGAAAACGACCTTCGATCCTCCGTCTTCTTCTCCGAAGTTGCAATGGCACTCTTGCCTCCTTCTCTCTCAAACTTGTGTTGTCCAATGCGATAATGCGATTATGAATTAGGGTTGAGAAAACTCAATATATCTTCCTAATCCCGCAACCAACCTGGACCGTTGGATTAAATCCAATGATGAAAACTCATCCTGAAATCCGCTTCAGCCCCCCGACACACAGAGTTCGGCCAGAACTCTGTGCGGGGCAACCAGCACTGGCCGACCCACTTCTGGAATGAGGAGGCAGAGTTCGGCCAGAACTCTGCCAGGGGCAGAGTTCGGCCCGAACTCGGCCCCTCTGCTTCCAGCAGCTCTCTGCAGCTCTCTCAGCAGTCCTGCTTCCTCCCCGAGCTTCTTCGACACACGAACGGCGCTCGTCGCACTCCGGGGTCTTCTCCACATAGGTTGGGAACCCCACCCACTCCAACAGTTCAAACCTGTGTGCTTATTCAGGAGTCACTAAAACAAATAGCAACAACAAAGTTTTAATCTCAAGAATCAACTAAATGAATCTATGTATCTCTTTAGGCATCCTTTAGCTAAAATAGATTAAAAAGATCAATATATTAAGTCACTTTATCCAAGTAGAGAAAACAGTCATATATATGTTGTTTTAACTAATTACTAATATCACTTATGATTTGGTTCAATCAATAAAGCAGTAGAGTATGCACGACTGCACGCACTAATTGATAGCAAAAATATTAAACCAACATTGCTTAATTGTCACAAATCCATATGGGAATAAAGCAGCAGTGTATGAATTTAATCTTTTTTTTCCAATGATAACTAATAAGACTTATCATCCATATTAGAAGCATCATAAACTTCCATATCCATATGGGAATAAAGCAGCAGTGTATGAATTTAATCTTTTTCTTTCTCACATCTGGCGGCTAGATGCAACATCGCCAAGCTTCTCATTAGCATGTACCATAAAAAATCGTCAACATTAGAATAATAAGAGAGATAGAAATTAGGGTTTTATAATTAGGAATAGAGGAGCACCTTGAGGGTTTTGGAAGTGTCGAGGGGGTGGGTGAGGGAGGAGGATGCGAGCACCAACGAGGACGCGGCGACGATATGTCCGGCGACGAAGTGGTCCTTCATAAGATTTCATCCTTCCCCTCCCATGTAATTCTTTGCAGACTCCATTGACAGAGCTCCCAAAATCCCAAATTTGAGCCTCTCCTCTGCTCGATCTGCGTCGATGGAGCGATCGAGGTCGGCGATGCGGGACTCGGTGATGACGAGGTGCCCGATGGTGCAGCGAAGGGGGTGTAAGCGGCAGCAATAGAGAGGAAATGGGAGGAGAGGAGGAGAATGAGATTTCTAGGGCTCGGGATGGGTCGGGATGAAAATCTCACCAATACTTTTTATGTCACGTGAAAGATATGTGATTCAATCCGTCAACCTGATTTAAATTTCCCAACGGTTTATAAATGTTACACAACAAATAGGATGTGTCATCTAAAATTATAATTTAATTTTTTCTATTTTTACTAACATTTTTTCTAGTTCGTAACAGTTTTTCACCGTTATTAATTTGTAACAGTAAAAAACCGTTGGCAATTGAAAAAAAATTGGGTTACGAAATCCTTGTTTTGGTGTAGTGTTCCCTACCTTTTTCATTTTTATGTTCTCTGTTCTATTTGTTTTTCTTCTTTGGACTTTAGATGCTTAGCTAGGCAATGGGGTGAAGGTTATGTAACGCTCCAGAACCAGAATACTGGAGAGCGGGGGCGTACATAGCCAGCTACGTATATTGAAGTGCAACCCACCTCGCTATACGGTCACGGCTGTCTAGATACATGAGGGTTTAACTACAAGCCAACAGTCTCCTATGGTCATGAACAAGCCTATTGTCTCAATCTCAAGCAAGCAATAATAGTTACAAGATGTCAGAGCACCAAATATATAATAGCAAGGCGTCACATACATTACATATTGGATGATCATGAAGCTAGTCGTAAAAAATGTCAAGACTAGCAAGAGTTCAGTCGTACATGATCAACCCTAGTATCTATCAATCATGTTACAGCCAGTAGGCAGACAGTAAATAAAGATGCAATACGAGCTAACACGTGCTCGCCGGCTAAACGCCTCAAAAGAATAATTTTTACAATAAAGTGGGAGGACAAAAGAAACCCACTCGTTGCCAGGGTTACGCCTGGTGGTCACCATCTGGCTGGAAGACAGGTGGATCATCTGGTGCTGCTCCGATATCTGGCCACACAAAACCAGCTGGATCAGACCCCAGAAAGAGCAAGTGCCACAAAGGAGGCTTCACTTAGGAACTAAAATCAGCATATCATAATAGAATATTAAAGATAATAAATAAAGAACTGATAATAATAGAGATAACAACAGTAAACTGAGTATGAGGAAACCATTCAAGTAGCCATGTCACAACTCTTAAACCAAACAAGGACCGGGGTTGGAGCCCTTCACCTGAATAGAAATCCGTCTCAAATACTATTGGTACAATGAAGACAATAAACGAAGAGAGGACACAAAACTGCTCCGAGAGCCAGGTTACAACCCTTAAACCAAACAAGGACCGGGGTTGAAACCCTTCGCCTGAACAGAACTGGACCCCCGATCTTTATTGCTAAGGCCAGTATAAATAATCATGGTATTAAGGTAAGGTAAAACATGACGAACATGGCATGGGGTTGCAATAAGACAATAAACGAAGAGAGAACACAGAACTGCTCCGGGAGCCAGGTTACAACCCTTAAACCAAACAAGGACCGGGGTTGTAACCCTTCGCCTGAACAGAACTGGACCCCCGATCGTTATTGTTAAGGCAAGCATCAATAATCATGTCATGTCACAATCTTGCACAGGATCAGGATAAGACTAAGCTGGAATAAACTCCATCCAATCAATCACGGCCAATCAAGAGTACGGCTTGATACTTTTAACTAACTAGGGTTATCACAGGCCTAGTTATTAGTAAGATGCAATAAGATTATCCCAACAACCACAAACCCTGCAGACCATCCGGTTATCCAGGTCGAATGTCCGTTTATGAAGAATGCAACGCATGACTGTGTGCTGGAAATGTGCCCTACTCGTCGGTAGGCTACAAGTCCACTTAATGTGCCCAGATAACGGGATTGCCTGTAGCTGGGAATCTCTTTATGTCTACTGAATTATTCTAGTTTATTAGCCTTAGTCAATTACTGTAGGTATCCCTGACCGTGGTACTCAGGGATCCCTATCCTAGACATAATGCAAGACAGTACTGGTTTATTTTGTATAAACACAATCACCCACGGTGTCCAGGCCATTCAATTCTGTCATGACATGCTAGCCGTCGCAACAGCATTCGAGATATATCATGTCAAATTTACTGTCAATAGTGCGCCACGATGGGTCACCATTATGTCATGGAACATATTTAAAATTAACATTTAACCTGGTATAAGCGTATATGTAATAACTAAATATAAACATGGTGCAAGAGTTGTGGAAGAATCATGCGGCTCAGGGGAGACGGGGCATAACTTCCACATACGAACTCAAAATGAGGTGCTCCAGAGATATTCGGAAAGGCAAGACAAAGATCTAAAATTTTCATGTTTTAAAGGTAACTAACCAGGAAGTGAAAAATAAGTTCTTCCAAGTATTACAGCAGCTTCGTAGTGGAGATAAGACTGTTAATCCAGATGAGTTGGTCAAGTTGCTGATCTTTCACTTGTGCCAAACTGTATTCTTCACTAAATCTGGCGGTTCAAGTTTGCCGTACAAATTCTTCACCTTGGTGGACAGCATAGAAGTTATCAACAGTATATGCTGGCCAAGGTTAATACTGGAATATGTCATAGATAGTATAAAGAGGAGTACAAGTAAATGTGTGGAAGGAGATTACTCCGATGTTTACTCCAAAATGGAAGGTTGTATAATATACTTCCTATATTGGTTTGCAGAACATACTACCCTTCTGGAAAGGAAGTTTGAACCAATTACAGATTACCCAAGATTTTTCACATGGGATGGGTACAGAATCTCAACCTTCCTCAGGACCGAATACCCCCAGAAAATGAATTCTCCGTACATATTCAAAAACTTGGTCATATATGTTGGGCAAGAAGGAGGACACCTGGAAGGTGAGGAACCTCTACAAGAAGAAATTCCACAAGAGGGAAGGGGAGAGACGGGGGAAAAAGGGATACCTGGGGCTGAGGTTGCTGCCGAACAAGTCAAAATCAGCGACACGATTGGTGACTTGGCACTGGAATTGGAGGAATTAAGAAGACAGAATTCTGATATTCAGGCACAGAACGAGAAGCTCCTCGAAAAGATTAAAGAGCTAGAGGCACAATTCCGTGCAGTCAAAGCTGATATGGAAAGCTCGGCACATGAATCAGAGGAAATCTGTGATGCCTGTGGTTCGTATTACGTATTTTTGGAATACGTGTACGTATTTTATCTTGTATTGCATGATTCCTTACTTAGCTTTTCTTTATGGCTTGGTTCATTCTTGGGTTGGTTCGGCTTGGCTTGGTTTTGCCTTGGTTCATCATGAACCAAGGGTGAACCCCTACCTACCACCACCATTGGTATTTATTACCCATTCTCCTTTCTCTCTCCTCATTAGTCTTCTTCTCCTCTACCATAACTTCTTCACCTACCAGAGAGAGAGAGAGTGGAGAGCTTAGGCAAGTGCATCTTGCTTCATGGAGGAAGTCTTTTTTTATTGTTCCATTGTCTTCCTCATGTATTTCTAACCCACTTTAGTGCTTAGCATTTTTCATTTCCATGGTTAACTTTTTGTAGATCTAGTTTTGTGGTATTTTCAATTTTTATGAGTTTTGATCTATCAAACTTGCATATTTTTGCTAGTTGATGGTTCCATGTTGTAGAGAATCTCGTTCTACCCCATTTTGACCTATGGGAGTTCGGATTTGGGCTCCGGATGAGAGTTTTATGGAATTTGGAAGCATGGGTTCTTGGCGTTCTTCTTCTCGGAAATTTCGGAGAAGAAGAACAGTTCTCTGGCCGCATGGCAATACTTGACCGCATGAACATTCCTGCGGCAAGTCGCTTCCGGCCGCATGAGACCCTTGCACTCCTAGCCGCATGGACTTCTCCCCACTCAGCCGCATGTACCCCCTTGCTTCTGCAGTCGCATAGGCGTTCGTCCCTTTAAGCCGCATGAAACCGAGTTCTGCTAGCCGCATAAAGGCCGAACCCGGCCAGCCGCATGGAACTACTCTTCGACCAGCCGCATGTGCGCCCATCACTCCTAGCCGCATGGACTTGCCTCCCTTGACCGCATGGACTTGCTTCCCGTCAGCCACATGAAGCCCACTCTTCCGCTGGCCGCATGAGACCCAACTTCTTAGGACCGCATGCGCCCTTGCCTCCCTAGCCGCATGCGTCCTTGCCTTTCTAGCCGCATGCCCCCGTCCTTACCAAGTTGTATGCGCTCTCCTTATTGGTCGCATGAGTTCTAGTGATCCTGAGCCGCAGGGCTCCTTCCTGTGCCTTGCCCTGCTATTTAATTATTATTATTATTATTCTTATTATTATTATTGTTAATTCATGTCTTGTGACCTCAGCATAACTTGGGTCTCCTGATTGAATGCTTGTACTATGATGCCCTGTACCTGTACCCTGAACACGATAGTGACCCGTCGGGGTGCACTCCTAACAAGTAAATATGACATAACCTGATAGTGGCCTGTCGTGGTGCACTCTTGACCAGTAAACTTGACATGATAACCGGACATGATATATCTTGATAAGCTGTTACGACGGCTACCTGACATGACATGACCTGTATAAGTAACCCGGACACCGTGGGCGATTGTGCTTGTACAAATAATCCAGTCCTGTCTTACATCATATCTAGGAGGGGACTCCTTAGTACCACGGTCAGGAGTGCCTACTGAAATGGACTAAGGATAATAACTAGATTAACACATTAGTCATAAAGAGATCTTCCAGCTACAGGCAATCCCGTTACCTGGGCGCGCTTGGGATCTGTAGCATGCCGTCGAGTAGGGCACATTTCTAGTACACTGTCATGTGTTGCACCCTTCAAGTTACTTAAGGGTACATGCGTTTCCTGGACGATGTACCCACCTGAATTCAACCCCTAATTTTTGACCTGGGTAACCTGGATGGTCTGCAGGGCTTGTGGCTGTGGAATAATCTCCTTACATCTTGCGAGTAACTAGGCCTGTGATAACCCTAGTTAGTTAAAGTATCAAGCCGTACTTATTGATTGGCCGTGATTGTTGAATGGAGAATAATCAGTCTAGCCTTGTCTTGATCCTGTATAAATTGTTACATGTTCTGATTTTCTTATATTACCTTGCTGATAAATGGGAGAAACTAAGTTCGGTTCAGACGAAGGGTTACAATCCCGGTCCTTGTTTGGTTTAAGGATTATAACCTGGTTATCTGAATGGTTCCATGGTTATCTTACCGTATATCCTCGTGATGTTTTATTTCTTCAGTTTTACTATAGATTATTATCTTCTGTGCTAATTGCTGATTTTAGTTCCTAAGTGAAGCTTCCTTTGTGGCTCTTGCTCTTTCTGGGGTTTGACCCAGCTGGTTTTGTATGGCCAGATTTCGGAGCAGCTCCAGAGGATCTACCGACTTTCCAGCCCGATGGTGGCGACTAGACGTAACTAGGGCATCGAGTGGGTTTACTTTTGATCTCCCACTTTATTGTAAAAATATTCTTTTGAGACGTTTAGCCGACGAGCACCTGTTTAGCTCGATTGCACTTACTTACTGTCTGTCTACGGGATGTAACATGATTGACAGATCCTAGGGTTGATCATGTATGACTAAACTCTTGCTAGTCCTAACATTTTGTAACGACTAGCTTCATGATCAGCTAAATATGTAATATTTGGGATGCCTTATTATTATATATTTAATGATCATACATCTTGTGGCTTTTACCTACTTGTTGTGTGATTGAGACACTAGGCTTGTTCATGACCATAGATGACTGTTGGCTTGTAGTGAACCCTCATGTATCTAGACAGCCGTGACCGTATAGCGAGATGGATTCCATTTCATATACGTAGCTGGCTATGTCTGCCCCCGCTCTCCAGTGTTCTGGTTCTGGGGCGTGACAAAATCAGAAGACAGAATTCTGATCTGCTTGCACAGAACTGTCTACTCACGGAAAAGCTTCAAAAGCTAAACACACAAGAAGCCCATCAACGTGCAATCAGAAGCACAATGGAAGGTTCAGTGAAGCAATTGGAGGATGTGAGATCACAGAACCTAGAACTTTTAGAAGATAATGCAACGCTCAGCGACAGGGTTAAAGAGCTAAAAGCACAAGGTAAAATCTTCTCTTTTTTAAATTTGTGATTTGTAATTCTACAAGTTTTATTGTAGTAAAATGCCATTCTCCGTTTCAATTTAACACGGAGAATGTCATTCTCCGTGTCATTTAATACGGCAATGATATTCTCCGTGTTAAATTAACACGGAGAATGGTCTTTTCCATTGTTAAATTGAGAATTCTTTACTTTGTTTTTTAATTCACATCGTACCTTTCATTCTTGTTTGTTTTATAACAGTGCAAATAACAGAGCAGCTTAGAAAAGCAAATAACAGGCTTGTTGAGGAGAAAAAAGAGCTTCAAGAGAAGGTTGAATTGTTGAATAAAGAAGTGATTGAAAAGGATGCGGCACAAGGTAAAATCTGCTCTTTTGTATATTTGTGATTTGTAATTCTCCATGTTTTATTGTAGTTAAATGGCCATTCTTCGTTTTATGTTGCAGGAGATTGTTCATTCTCCGTTTTAAATCTACACGGAGAATGACATTCTCCGTTTTAATTAAAACGGAGAATGTCATTCTCCGTGTTAATTAAAACGGAGAATGTCATTCTTCGTGTATAATTAAACGGAGAATGTCATTCTCCTTGTTACATGTAGTAGAATGAACAATTCTCCGTGTATAATTACACGGAGAATGACATTCTCCGTGTTAGATTAAACGGAGAATGTTAAATCCTATTGTCACATAGGCATGATCATTCTCCGTATTAATTACACATGAGATTCTACATTCTCCGTGTCATTAGTACAGGGAGAATGACATTCTTCGTTTTAATTATCACGGATAATGACATTCTCCGTTTTAATTAAAACGGAGAATGTCATTCTCCGTGTACTAATGACACGGAGAATGTCTTTTCCATTGTTAAAACTGAGAATGTTCTTTACTTCTTTTTTTCATTGACATCGTACCTTTTATTGATGTTTGTTTTATATCTGTACAAATAACAGAGCAGCTGAGACGAGCAAATAAAAGGCTCGCTGATGAGAAAAACAAGCTTCAAGGGGAAGTTGAATTGTTGAGTAAAGAAGCCATTGAAAAGGATGCTGAAATCAATAATCAAAAAGACATAATTGATGCATTGCAGCTTACAGAGCCTCAACAAATTCCAAAAAACAACCTAACAAACCTGATGAACCAGAAGTATCCAAAAGAGGATTAGGAAGGGGGGAGAGGAGGCCAAAACCATCAGATGTAATAACTAATGATGATTTTACTCCCTTGGGAAAGAATACAACAAAAAGGCAGAAGATTAAGGACGATCCGAAGCCAAAACCTCAACCCAAACCCAGAGCAAAAAAAAACAATAAGAAGAATGATTCAGCATCCAACGAAGAAGCCAGAATTGCAGAACTGGTAAAAAATGGCAAAATACTCAGGGAATACGAGGACCTCAGACTTTGGAATGAGGCAGATAAAGAGCTGCAGAAGATTTACAAGGACCTCGTATTCAAAAACAAGATGAATCCAGGGTATGTATTCTTCTATATTCCTTTCGTCTTTTTTCACAATTATTTTTGTCCATTTCTATTGATTTAATCTAACTGAACTAAATTTATGTGCAGTAATCCTGTATATTATTCTGCTGCAAGTCAAAATGAAGTTGAAATTATCCTGATAGCAATAGACATGCAAGATATATTCAACTATCAAGACGTGGAGGCTGGTATACTAAACATAATAATAATGAAGATGAAACAAGAACAAGAAAAATCAAGAAGTGAACCACAATCAAGTTCACAAGAGGTGCAACATAAGTGGTCTGCATTTATGTTGCCCCACACATTGGTAAGAATCAAGACTGAAACATCCCTCCTATTCATGTGTACACCGATGAAACTAACTAATGATATTCTGTCTTTGTTTTTGGGAAACAGTCCATCATTCGCAATGCTCGTGTTAAAGATGCAAAAAAAATGTGCCATTGAAGATTTCAAAACAGAAGTTGAAGACCTAATCATGGGTTTACAGGACGACATAGAGTGGCTATTCATGCCTGTCTTCAATGAAGACATAAAACACTATACGCTCCTGACATTCAACTTCAGCTCGTACAAGTGGGCACACTACAACTCCTTGGTGCAAAACACGTACGAATCGAGCAAGGCAGATGCAGAATATATGAGGGAGGTCTTAGAGCATATCATAAGGAGAAAAATTGAGATGATGAGGCAAAAATGCAAGGCGATGATGGAGTATGAAAGCACAAATACGGAGTTTCGTTCAAACTGCCTACAACAAAAAGCACCCAACTGCCTCTTGTACACAGCATATTTTATGAAGTGCTTGATGATTCATCCCTTCACAATACTAGTAAGAGAAAAAGACGATGACATAATTCACAGTAGGATTACAAAAATTAGGTTGCAATGGCTTAAGAGGTTGCTTAGAAGTCCAAATACAGCAGATGAACACATTATGAAAATGAAAATGTACTAAGAAAGAACTGTATATTACATTGTTCTGTATATATGAAAATGTAGTTATATTCTTCTGTGTCTGTGTCGTTTTGTTACATCTGCTCTGTATTATATTACATTGTTCTGTATATATGAAAATGCAGTTATATTCTTCTGTGTCTGCGTCTTTTTGTTACATCTGTTGTCTTGTATTACATTGTTATATATATATATATATATATATATATATATATATATATATATATATATATATATATATATATATATATCATTTTTGAATGACCATTCTGTGTCATTCTCCGTGTAATTTAAAACGGAGAATGTCATTCTCCGTGATAAAATACAGGGAGAATGACCATTCTCCGTGTTAATGAACACGGAAAATGTTCTTTCTCTGTTGTACTTATAGGAGAATGAATGTTCTCCGTGCTAAATAACACGAAAAATGGTCATTCCAGTTTTAAAACGAAAGAGGATGACCATTCTCCGTGTTAAATTAAACGGAGAATATCAATCTCCGTGTTAAAAATGCACAAGGATGGACATTCTCCGTTTAAAAATACGAAGAATGTCATTCTCCGTCATACTTAACACGAAAAATCCATTCTTCGTATTTTTAAACGGAGAATGTTCATTTTAGTTTTAAAACACTGAAATGGTCATTCTCCGTGTTATTTACCACGGAGAATATCATTCTCCGTATCATTTAATACGGAGAATGGTCATTCAATGCATGATAGACCATTGACCGTTTTAAATTACACTTGTAACAACTATTAAATGCCACCTTCTTTATTGGAGGGGGTGGGAAGTTGAGTAGTTTGCGGAATGAACCTATTAAATGAGATTCATTATGCTGACTATTAGGTTCATCTGCATTTATTGGACAGTATGTCCTATATAAAGGGCTTTCTTGAGGAGCAAACTCCATCATCTTCATAGCATTTCTATTATACACGACCCTGACTTAGTTTTGAGAGGAGAATGGCCTGGCATCAGTTGGCTGTTGGCTGTGGATCTCTTCGTTCAAAGTAGTTATGTCCTTGTAGAAGAACACGTTGTAGTAAATCTCGAGATGCATTGGAAGACCTTGTTCGAACCTGAACAACATCTTGGCAGTCCTCGTGCTTTGTCAAAAAGTTGGGGTGTCATGCTATGCCCTTCTCAGAAACGGTCTAGCATTCCCTTGGCAGAGCCACCCGTTATTCCGGAAGAGCCACAAGTTGTGCTTTGTCCTGCTCATTCCGGCATTCGGGGTTGCGGGTACAGGAAAGGAGGAATACGCTTCGATGCTATCTTCTGTGAAGATAAACCCTCTCGTATGTGCACCAAGATGAATAAGGGTTGCACTTTTGTGAAGATAAACCCGCTTGTATGCTTCTTTAGGCCTTTCTGAATTTGTAATAGATGCTTTCTTTAAGAACAATATGAGTCTTTGTAATAGATCCTTTGTAGAAGAACTGTATGAGTCTTTCTGAATCTGTAATAGATCCTTTGAACACATATTAATAAAAGAACTTCTTTCTATAATTTCTGTTTCTATTTCATTTTTCTCTGTCTGTATACTTTGTAACATCTGCGGTGCATTCTATAATAAAATCACGGATAATATGACATTCACAGTACAAATGAGAATGTTCATTCTCCGTGTTAAATTAAAGTACACATTAGAATATGACATTTTCTGTTTTAATAAAAATATAAATGCCATTCTCCGTTTAATTTAAAACGGAGAATGTCATTCTCCGTGTTGAATTAAACGGAGAATGGCATTTACAGTGTTATAACGCATGAGAATGTTCATTCTCCATGTAAGTTAAAACGGATAATGGATTTCCAAGTATTAAAATGAATGAGAATTCCATTCTCCGTGTCACATAACACGGAGAATGACATTCTTTGTGTCACCTAACACACATAATGTCATTCTTTGTGTCACATAACACGGAGAATGACATTCTTTGTGTCACCTAACACACAGAATGGCATTCTCCGTGTTATGTGACACGGAGAATGACATTCTTTGTGTCACCTAACACACAGAATGTCATTCTGCGTGTCACATGACACGGAGTATGTCATTCTCCATTTTAAATGGACACGGAGAATGTCATTCTCCGTGTCAGCTAAAACGGAGAATGGCATTATCTGTGTCACCTAACACACAGAATGTCATTCTCCGTGTTAAATTGAAACGGAGAATGTCATTCTCCGTGTTAACGAATGAAAATTACACGGCGAATGACATTCTCATTGTTAGAACAAATGAGAATGCTATTCTCCGTGTAATTTGAAACAGAGAATGGCATTCTCCGTCTAAGAATGACGGAGAATGGTCATTATGCATTCAAAAACTGTGAAACATTAGATATAACAGACTTCAAAATAGCACCATTGATATCAAAATTGTAAGAAATGTATGAAAAAAAAACAGTTATATAAAAGGAAGAATATATGTATATGTATTAACGAGGGGGCACTGCCTCCTCGACTACCGTATAAGCACGTGGGAGGAGAGGGCAAGTGCTGCGATTGTGATTACCTAATTCAAGACAATTATGGCACCTAACCTTCCTCTTCTCTTTTCCCTTGTTTTCATAATTGCTCTTATAACGGTCCACCTTTGGTCGGCCGGGACCCCCGTTTCGGAAAAGGGGGTAGGACCAAATCAGTTGAATTATTTTCAAACTGTTTTCCAGAATCTGGAACTGGACGAATAGCACATGAATATAGCTTCTGGTAGAAATCTGATGTCCAATACTGCTCCACAAAATCGTAGACGGATTTGCCTGAACCAAATCTGATGCATTGGATTGCATGGCTGCATGGAAATCCATATACCTTCCATCTACGACAACTACAATGCCAATCAAGAAGATTCACCAAGTGGGAGGAAGTATCTGCCATCACCTCAAACTCGAAATCACCAGACCGATATACCTTATAAGACATGCCATCATCTGTAACTTGCTTCAGCATATTCTCGACGTATGGAGTCAATATGTTATTGAAATCACTTGCATCATTGTGGCGATCTGAGATCATCTTCATCATCTTCACACGGATGACATTTACAATTGCTGATATAGGCAATTTCTTCTCAGCCTTTATCCATGCATTGAATGACTCTGCACAACTAGAAGCAACCTCACCGTATCTATATCCCGGGAAGAATGTATTTGACCAATTTTCAGGCTTTTGTTTATCCATCCATTTCACAACATGACCACAATTCAGATCATAAATCTTCTTAATTGCTTGTTTATACCCACCTTTATACAGGGGGAAAAAGATAATTAATAAAGATGGAAATCAAGAAACAAGCACATGAAAAACAGGGACCATTATCCGTTTAATTTAACACGGAGAATGTCATTCTCCGTGTACTTTTAAACGGAGAATAACACGGAGAATAGTCATTCCCATTGTTAGAATGCATGAGGATTGTATTCTCCGTTCTAAACTAACGGAGAATGACATTCTCCGTTCTAAATGACACGGAGAATGACATTTTGTGTATAATTTAAAACAGATAATGTCATTCTCCGTTTTAAATCGACACGGAGAATGACATTTTTCGTGTTATTTACACGGAGAATGTTCATTCTACTTATTAAAATAAAGGAAAATGCACAGAAAAGCTGCATATCTGTCTCATTTACACACCTGGAGTTAGAGCATATACTGCTTGCCTCCAAGCTTCAAGTACATACGGATACACTCTTTCATTTCCTTTCTCCTTCAGTGGTATGTTATTCTTCATGTGATAATAGCAATAGCTATGGTAAGCAGTAGGGAACACTTTGAAAACTTCAGAAACTAAACCGGTGCCTTGATCTGAAAGAAAAATGATACGTCTACTACATCCAACAACATTCTTGAGATTTTTAAGGAACCATTCCCAATTGTCACCATCTTCGCCCGAGACTATACCGTAGGCAATAGGGTAGAACTGTTGGTTACCATTCTTCGCTGTAGCAGACATCAAACACCCTCTAAACCTCCCTGTAAGAAAAGTCACATCCAAATATAGCATCGGGCGACAATATTGAAAGCCTTCGACACAAGCCCCATATGAAAGAAAAAGCCGCTGAAACCTCATTGACGTATCATCTTTCTGAAAGTCGATAACGGAACCAATATTGGTTTCCTTTACCTTTTCGACATACCAACACAAGTCGCTGTAAGCTCTAACATCATCTCCATACATTTCTTGGTGCACCAACCTAATGCCATGGTATGCCTGCCCGTAGGTAAGAGATAAACCATAGTCAACTTTGAATTCATCAACAACTGATTTTGTCGACTTTTTAGGATCTATCCGAACAATGTCACTAACCAAACTTTTCACAAACTTTGCTGGAACAACTATATTACCTTTATCCATATAGCCAGCTCCACAATTGTGTTCTCCCACATACTTCTTCACCTCAAAAATTTGATTATCTTTCGAAATGGATATAGCATGGAAGCTCCACAAACATGCATGGGTCTTGTAATTCTTGCAGCAAACGGTGTACCTCCTCGGCTCAGATTTTAGAATATGGAATGGATGACGAGATTCAAAACATACCTTCCTAACAGCGTGCCTAACTTCTTCAACACCATTTAGGAAAATCTGACCAACGCCTGTAATTGATCCAGGCCACATATCCGATTTCCTCTTCTTTACTGTTTTAATTGAGCCCTCATAAAATTCTACTACTCGTTTATCCTTTACAGTAGGAGAACATCTACTACTCAAGGAACTAAAAGAGGAAGACGAAGGTCCCATAGGAATGCTTTGACAAGTAAAAGATGTCGATGAAGAACATGGAGGGTATACTTGCTCCACAAATAGATCAAAGCTCACGTCATGGGTACCATTGAAACCCCCAACCAAGGACCGAAGCCAAAAATCACTGTCAACATACAGTTCAGTCCCATCAGAATGCAAAAACTTGAAACGAAAGGAAAGTGGATCCAAAGAAGTCCATCGATCACACACTTGATGCTTTAAAAATTCCACGGTACTTTCATGTGTGACACGGCAGGAAACTATGTCTCTCTTGAAACAAAGATTAATTAAACAGCTTGAATCCATTCCCCCCTGATAACATAAAAATAGAAGAGATCACAAAATAGGACAACACATATTTCTGATATTCTCCGTCTAAAACTGACGGAGAATGATCATTCTCTGTCTAAAACTGACGGAGAATGATCATTCTGAATGAAAAATGGTCATTCTCCGGTCAATTCTAACGGATAATGGTCATTCTCTATAATCGTTACTCAGTTAATAATCTTCATAACAAATTCAAATTCAGCAAAAAATTTGCGACTAGACGAAGATGATGTATGAATTTCTACATATCTAAACTCTCATCTTGTTTTAAGATCTATAAAAAGAAAAGACGATGATCTTCTCTCCACAATTGACCTAATCGCCGAAAAACTTCAAATCACTCCACGAAGAAGAAGAAGATGATGATGATGATGATGATGATGATGAGCGAAGTTCGACTGAAGAAAATCACAGTGAACAACGAACGATATTTGCGATCTCTGCTGAAGATGAGAACAATAGAATTCAGATCTCTCGTGAAGAAGAAGAATAATAAAATTGCAATCCAAATCTGAGTTTGTGAAATCAGAATCATAAATATATGACCAAATTTGCGCGAAGGGATATTTTTGGAACTATACAAATGACAATAAAGCATCTAAATGGAATCTTATAATATTTAACGTGAAAATATATAATTTTGGACATTTCATAAAACCTATCCTGCGGGTGGGTTTTTCATAAAGCCCAACCCCGAAATTGGGTTTCACAGCAATTTCCAGATAATAAATTTGACCATTATTGTCTATCAATATGGTAAACCATTAATTAAATAAAAAAAGAGACGATTATGCGAAAGAAAAGAAAAAAAGGTTTAAAATTTTGTATTTTATTTAATTAATGATTGACGATATACATCCGCCTTTGGACGGTTTATTTTTTAGCCGTTTTCAAGCCACATTATAAATTATAATGATTAATATATGTTTAGTAAGATTTAAATCGTAGATCATGCTTAAATATTCTTTCAACCAATTTTATATCTAAACAAAATCTCAAAAATATATATGACTAAACTTGGTACAATCTTTTTTAATATAATCTTATCTATAGATATAGGTCGTTTTCAACCCAACCAAAATAGTCAAAATCGAATAAGCGAAAATTCTAAAAATCCAAAATCGTAGTCTACACCAAATTAGCCAAATTATATTAAAAATTATAATTTTTATACACATAGTTGTTGTACTTCTAAGTTGCGTCCAAAGTTGGACTAGTTTTAGTTATCAAAATTGGACTTCAAAACATATACATAGAATTGTTGTTTTCAAAATATACATTTTAAATTTCAAAATATGCATAAAACGGAGGGTATTTATATAATTGTATAGCCCTTGTTCGGTTTTCGGTTTTAGACCGAAATCGAAACACAAAACTGAATAATTATTTTTTAGTATTTTCAAAATCAAAATCGATTTGAAATTTTTTCAAATCGAACCGAATCTCTTATTCGGCTAGTTTAGATTAAATTTTCGATATAACGGCCACGTTTGGTTCGTAGAATCATGGGGTTGCAAAAGAAACCTTATAACTTTTCTATGTTTGGTGGCAAAAGAATTGAGGAGAAAAGGAAATTGATTTCCAATAGAAGAGAAAGTAAGGGGGTAAATGATTTCATCCATCCAAGCAATGAATAACTTTTCCTCCTTGACATATTCACTTTCCTGTCCAGATTTTTTGGCATTTCTAAACATCGAAAATAAAAATCAATGTAAATTATAATTTTCAAAAGAAAAAAAATGCCAAAAAGTTGATTTCCTTTCCATTCCTTTCTGCCAACCATAGTACTTGTGATATAAGAATCTGATTCTCCTCGGACGCTTTAGAAAAAGAAACAGGATCTTGCCAGCATATGCCCCGTTAACCAAAATGAAACTTAATTTGTATGCATAACAATTTGAAAATTTTCTTATGTCAAAATCAAATTTCCAACAACAATCTCTCCCCGTCAGTGGGGATGTAGCAGGTTTGGTACATCTAAGGGTCCGTGGGAACAGACATGGTTCGAATTTTTGCTTTATTTTTTCTGCTTTTCATTGTCTCCTATAATTTTCTCACAAGTTGTATTATACTTTATACATAACCATAAGTTTTGTTATGGCAATATCCCTTTCTTTTTCTTTCTTTTTCTTTTCTTTTTTTTTTTTTCCTTTTTTTGGGTTAAATAACATAGGATGTCGAAAGAAAAATGAAGGTCAAAAACGGATAAGCTTTGGGCTTGCGGTTGCAGGCAATTTCAAGTCCATGAACTTCATGCAAAGCATTTTGAAAGAAGATGATCGATGTTCACATAAAATGTATTCTAGTTAGGAGTGTGCATTGGTCCGTTGCCGACCTATTTGGTCACAATCACATCCGAACCAAAGTTAATCGGTTTGAAAATAATTACAATCAAATCAAACCAACAAACTGGTCGGTTCGTTTTTAAACCACACTGACTTGATTCGATTTGGCTCAGTTCGGCTGATCGATTTTGATCATAGTTAAAAGAAAATAAACGAGTCACCTTTTGAATACGAATACTGAGATTCTAGTATAATCCTGAGATTTAAAAACTTAGAAACAGTGAAGGACCGGTCTACGTGGCTTACCAAGGTCACAACAATAAATGAACTTATTTTTTCAAGTAACAATGCAATGATAACAAGGTCTCCTTCTTTCTAATGATTAGAGATCAAATAATATTATGGTCCTACATCAAACAGAGGGAAAAAAACCTTTAGCAAATAGAAAACAGATTGATACAGAATCAAGATTGATACAAAAAGGTTGTAGCAAATAGCAAGCAAACGTCCATCCTCACACTAAACCTTGTTGTACTTGGGGAACGATCTAATAAGCATCTCCACTAGGACTAGGCAGAGAGATCTATTCTTAGTAAGTATAAAGCATAGAGCATATGCTTCCTATTATATAAAATAATCATATCTATCTATAATCATAGTTGCTTCATCTATCCCGAATATGGATGGACAAACCCTAACTAAAATCGTTAATAAATGGTTTGGTTTGGTTCGGTTTTAGACGTTTTCTTGAATGACCAAATCGCAGCCGAATCAAACCGGTCGATTTTTTAGAAATTCCAACCGAACCAAGCCGACTTCGGTTCGATTAAAAATCAATCGGTTCGATTCGATTTGGTCGATTTGAACAAAAGTGCACGCCCCTAATTCTAGTAAGGGTAAAGATTGAATATTCATATTATTGCAACATTATATATTTACATATCAAAATCTGATTTTGGGCTGAAAGTTGTAGAAATCCGTAGCATTTTAATTTTGATTGGTAAGATACCACGTTAAAGACCCGGCTATTTTACGAAAACTCTAAAATCAGTGTGTGGGTTGAGTGTTAATTGAATACCTATGTTTTCCAGTCTATAAGGAGAGCACGAGCAGTTATTTAATATCCAACAAAACATTATATTATCACATCTTCTAAATTATTGTAAATATCCAACAAAAAAAAAAACAATTTTCCTATTCTATTTGAAAGAATAACCAAGAAGTTATTATGTCTACGGATTGAAAACGGCTCAAAAATAAAATTTCTAAATTGTATATATATCCTTTATTAATCAATAAAAAAAATTTAATTTTTTTACCGCTTATGCATCTTTTTATCACGTAGTTAAGAAAGAAGGAAAAATCTAAAAACCATCTAACAATAACAACAAATTATAAAATATATTTAATATTCAAATTATATTTAAACTTATTAGTAGATATAAAAAAAAACTACATATAAAGTTTGAATCTTCTATGAGCTTTTTCCAGATGTCCGACGATACGTACGAAATTTTATGCACGATGTATTGTATGTCTCTTGGGTCCACTATTCCAACTTTCATCATTAATGTAAATGGACGTTCGATTTACTAATCTTTCACCACCCAATTAGAAAACTAATACATATTCTCGGTAACCATAAGGGTATTTATCTTATATGAGTTGATGCTTTGGAATGTTGTCAAGACTTGCAGCTATTCAAAGACTTGACCTGTACTTGAGCTTAACTTGTTTATTGCCCTGCAATTTCCTTGCTTCTTGGCAGCCAGATTCTTTCCGTGTATCATCCCCTGGCCATATAGCTGGCTCAGGAATCTTTGGCAGTTTCAACTTTCAATCGTGATGGTCACGTAGGAAACATGAAGGAAATTACACTTCTCAATTTATATTTACTCCTTGTATTAATCCAAAGCGCTTATCAAAGCACTTGTAAATAGCACTGTTTTAAAAATCGGATCGGACTGGTCAGTTGAGCCAGTAGTTTTTTTTTTTTCCGAACTGGTATAGTACCGATTCATTATTTTTTCCTAAAAATTTGGTCAATTCAGTCGACTCGGACAGTCAGACTATCAAAACGTCTGACCCAGTTGAATTTTGATCCGATTTTATCATATTTTCTAACTTTTGTTTTGGATTTAACGTGCAATCAAAGTTAATATGTTTGTTTCTCGAGTAATATAATTCTAATATGATAACAGAACTTGTAAGTAGTATATATATGTAACAGAACTTCTATTCAAGGTTATAACAAGTAAATTCTGGTTGGACCGATTTGATCCAATCTAATATTCTGATCCGGTCGATTTCTGGTCCGATTTTTAAAACATGGTCGGTAACTAGATCTAGACCTCGAGGATCTTAAATAGCTTAACGAGAAGCATCGTGCTCAATCTGATGAATGACCCGTGTCTCAGTGACAGGTGGACCATGTGCCGAGATGACTTGGTGAATCAATAGTCGACTATTCCCAAACAATGGTACATTGACACATTTGAGGATCCAACTAAGCTTTTGGGTACAAGCAACAAAGAAAAGGCACAGGCAAGCTTATATATATTCCTAGGACTACATTAGAAGCTAACGTATATAAAAGTCATGTCATATATTAAGGACATAATTGTCACCCCACCACAATAAAGTAGTATATTATCATAGAAAAAGAAAAGAGAAGAGAGGAGAAGAGAATAGCCGACCAATGACTCTCTCTCTTTTTTTCTTTGGGGAGAATTAATTAATCTAGAGAAGATGAAGATTGCTTGCTACATATTATTTTGCTTATGTGCACGCATAACATACGTACTGAGAAGACTAATAGTTTTATTCAAACATGTTTGTTTTTGGTATATATACCCCTCAAAACTTTGGTTATTGTAATGCTCATTCCTCTGTATAAATAAGATATGGTTTAGTTGAAAAATGTCAAGTCTACAACCAAATACTTACAACCTTCTTACAACCTCTCTCTCCCACTCCTTACACATGGGTCCCACCTCCCCTCTCACCCTCCTGCTACATGAGTTCCGTCCGATCCCACCACTTTCTCCCCTCCTTTAATTGAAGTCTGACACATGGCAGTTGTAAGAGTAATGTAAGTATTTGGTTGTAGGCATAGCAAAGCTTGTTTTGTAAGGGTATTACTTAAGAAAAAAATGCTAAGACTACAACCAAATGTTTACAACCTCTCTCTCCATCCCCTTACACATCGGTCTCACCGGGTCCCACCTCCTCTCTCACCCCCCTGCTACATGGGCTCCACCCAGCCTACCACTTCTCCCTCCTCCAATCGACGTTCGACAAGTGACGGTTGTAAGAAAATTGTAAACATTTGGTTGCGGGCATAATAAAACTCATTACTTAAGGGCACTACAAAAGTCCAATTTTTTTCTTACAAGTTTGTCACGCAAAAGTTTCTACTAAGAGACTGTCCACTACATAATAAAATGTCAAAATTTTTGACATTTCTAAATGAATATACATGTACAGTCCTGACAAAATACAGGACTGGATAATTTTTTTACAGCCCTGACTGGATCAGGATTTATGTTGGATTGTCAAAAAAATTTGACAGTCCAGTATGTTGTTAGGACTGTTAAAAATTTTGACATTCCTAAAAAAATATGTTGTTCATTTATGACTGTCAAAAATTATTGTTCATCATGTAGTGGTCAGGCCCTTAGTAAATTATTTTGAGTTACAAACTTGTAAATAAAAAAAAAAGTGGATAGTTCTGAATAACATTTGTAGTGCATTGAATAATACTCTTGTGTAATCATATGGATAAAATGCAAAAACAAAAAAAAGATTATGGAGTCCTAAGTGTTTGGCAGCTATAGTTTGAAAGTTTATTCAAAGTATGTTTAGGTAAAAACATGATTAGGGCAAAGTTATAAAAATGACAAAACAGGAGATGAATAGGGATAAAATAAAGATAAAGCTAACTTCCAACTAAATATTCTTAACTTTTTTCATTGCATGTTCGATATTATTAAGTGATACAACTAGTAAGGGTCTGCGTGGAAATATTTTTATCAATTTGGATGTTTTTTGTGTCAGCTATTTATGAAGTGTTTAAAAGAATCTTGTTTGATAATTTTTTTTATTCACTAGTGTTGGTCGGCTTGGATCTCTTTATAAAGACCACAAATCTGAATATTTGGAACTTTTTTATTTTTTTTTCCCTTTCATTAATTTCTATACAAAAATATAACTACAACTCTTAATATCCTTCCATATTTCTTCTTTTTTCACATAAATTTCTCTCGATGTCCTATCTGGACTACTTCCTAAAAAAATGAGTTTTTTAAATTTTTTGATGCATTTAATATGGTAGTGAATGGTTGTCATAAAATTTTACGGTCCATTTTATAAAAAAGACATATAAATTAAAAGTTTTCAAGGTACTAAAATGAATACCCAATTTTTGTCATCAGGGTGTGGGGCCCATAAGATCTTCTTGTTTGCATGTGGGTCGGGATCAACATTTAAGCAAGCTAACCCTATCCAATCATTACCCCACAGGCTCCCTAACAGCCTAC
Organism: Iris pallida; assembly: GCA_029216955.1. Taxonomy (NCBI): domain Eukaryota; kingdom Viridiplantae; phylum Streptophyta; class Magnoliopsida; order Asparagales; family Iridaceae; genus Iris; species Iris pallida. The sequence continues at coordinate 11,796,776 of JANAVB010005596.1, read as the reverse complement.
AAATCCACGCACGCATTCTTTCCTTCATTTTCTCCTTTTCTCATTCCTCCACCGTGGTCGCGAACTCCGCCACTCATCTTCCTCCTCCTCCGTCCCTATAGAAGAAAGAAAAACTCTATCGCTCGAGTCCGATCACCGCCGGCGAAGAACTCCGATGGCAGCAGCAATGGCGATGATGGGGAAGTACGAGCTGGGAAGGACCCTCGGCGAGGGGAACTTCGGCAAGGTCAGGCTCGCCCGCCGCGTCGACACCGGCGACCACTTCGCCGTAAAGGTCCTCGACCGGAAGCGGACCCAAGCCCCCAAGATACACGAGCAGGTACTTTATAGGGGCATTCCGGGAACGAACTACTGATCGGGAGAGGGAGGGGCATTTCGGGAACGGTCTTCTTATCGGGTTATCGGGTTTTGTTCTCTGTTGGGCTGCAGATAAAGAGGGAGATCGGCACGCTGAAGCTGCTGAAGCACCCGAATGTCGTCCGGTTGCACGAGGTCAGCTCCGTAATTTAACAAAATGTTAGGGCTCTAAGTGGAAAATGACATATTCTCGGTCCTCTAATTCCCTATGTTTGAAAAAAAATAATGTATAGATTAATACAATTTAGAAGGACCATCGCTGCAAAGTGTTTAAAAAAAACGGATTGGGTTGGATAAAACCGATTCAACTAGTGGTTCAACCACTAGATTAATCTAAGTGGTCCAAATTCAATTTCTTCCATACACTATTTTTTACAAAAATGTTTATTTACAACCATTTTTTTAAAAACAGTACATCAACACTTAGGGCTTGTTTGGTAAATGGATTTGGATTTTGGATTTGGATTTGGAAATCCAAAATTTAAATCCAAATCCAAATCATGGGTTTCAAAATCTAATTCCAAGTCCAAATCCAACTCCAACCAAACATAGGATTTGGATTTATGATTAATAACTAAATTATAGTCATGATCAATAATTAAGCTATTAATTAATTATGATTAATTATATTTATTATTAATTATAAAATTAATAATTAACGATTAACAATTAATAATTAACGATTAGTTATTATTAATTATAAAATTAATAATTAACAATTAGTTAATTTTTAAATAAATAACGATTAATAAATAACGATTAATAATTATAAATTATAAATTATAATTAACGATTAATAATTAATAATTACGATTAATAATTTTTAATTAACGATTAATAATTATAAATTATAATTAATGATTAGTAATTATAAAATTAATAATTAATGATTAGTTAATTTTTAAATAAATAATGATTAATAATTAACGATTAATAATTAATAATTATAAATTATAATTAATGAACAATAATTAATAATTAACGATTAATAATTTTTAATTAATGATTAATAATTATAAATTATAATTAATGATTAGTAATTAATAATTAACAATTAATAATTTTTAATAATTGACGATTAATAATTTTTAAATAAATAACGATTATTATAATTATAAAATTAATAATTAACGATTAGTTCATTTTTAAATAAATATTAGTTAGTTTTAATTAACTATAAATTAAATATTTTAAAAATAATAATTATAAATTAATATAATGATGATTAGTAAATTATTAATTAAATTATCATAAAATATGATTCTAATCGTGATTAAAATATTATTAATTAAGATTATAATAAAATAGTTATTAACAAATTATTAATTAATATTATAATAATACTAATAGATTATTAATTATGATTATAATTGGATATTAATTAAGATTATGGTTATGATTAATAAAATTATTATAATTATGATTAATAAACTAATAAATTATTAATTAGGATTATTATAAATTATTAATTAATAAATTATTAACTTAGAATATAATTATGAAAACTAATTATTAGTTAGTTTTTTTTATTAATTAACTAATTTTTAACAAAATTATTAAAGAATAAATATTTTAACAAAATTATTAAAAAATAACTAATTTTTAATTTACTATTTTTTAACAAAATTATTAAAGAATAACTATTTTTTTTCCTCCCAAATCCAACCAAATACAAGTTCTGGATTTTGTCATACTTTCCATATCCAAATCCATCTCCAACCAAACATAGGATTCCATGGATTTCTCTCCAAATCCATAAAAATTCAAATCCCACCTCCAAATACGGTTTACCAAACAGACCCTTAGCATATCTTAAAAAAAAACTACCGGTTCACAGATCAACTGGTTGAAACTGACCGGACAGATCTAGTTTTTAAAACACTACCTCAAAAAAATCATTGAGGAATGAGGTTTTTAATGCACGGCAGCAATGACTGCTATTATCAAGGATGTGAAACTATTTATTTAGATATTTAACAAGAGGTCTTGAATTCCAAACTTTTCTGGCCACATTATAATTGATATTAAAGAAAATATGGTTTACAAAAATTTATATAAGGTATCCTTCAATTCACTGGCCATATTGATCTATAATTTTATTTGGGTGTTTATAAAGGCACTTCAATTTTTACTCAGGACTAGCCTATTTTAAACTTTGTATTATTTACAAGTTTGTCATTGAAGAAATTGATCAGGGCTATCACACTCTTTGGTATAAAAGTCACTTTTTTTCTATTTTTTTTCTCTTCTTCTTCCTCAACCCATCCAAGAAGAAAAAGAAGAAGAAGAAGAACAACAACAACAACAATAAAAGGAAGAACAACAACAACAACAAAAATGTTAAACCCTAATATTGGTGGAAATTCTAATATTGTTATCTCTAATTTTTTTTTCTCATTTCTAATTTCGGTGGCACCCAAAGGCTCCTCATAATATACAAACCCTAATATGGGAGGAAACCCCAATATTGTTGTTCAACTAGTACAAATAAGGACTTTCGAATTTTCTGGCAGTCCTACAAACTGAATGGACTGCCAGAAAACTGGACAGTACTAAATCACAGCATGTGAAACAAATGAATGCTCATTTTTTTGGCAGTCCTTACTGTATGTAGGACTGTCCAGTTTTCTGGCAGTCCTGAATACAGTAAGGACTGCCAGAAAAATGGACAGTCCTTTGTTTCACATGCTGTGACTTAGGACTGCCCAGTTTTCTGGCAGTCCATTCAGTTTGTAGTACTGCCAGAAAATTGGGCAGTCCTGGTCGACGCAGAGTTTTCTCGTTCGTGCATACTTGTGTTTAATTTAAATGGATAATTTTCCACTCCGAATGTAGTTTAATTCAATTGGGCTACAAACAATTGAAATAAACAATGTAATGGATGCTTGAATTTTTCAATTTAATTTCTAGGATTTTGGAAACAAATAAAGAAAGAATTTGGGTGCCATCGATCTTCTTGAGAATGAAATTTGGAAGATAAGAGGAAGAAGAAGAGAATTTCTAGGGTGGAAGAAATTTCTAGGAATTTTCAAATTAACTTCTTGCTTGGGGATGGAGAAATGGTGGAGGAGAAGGGGAAGAAGAAGAAGAGAGTTAGGGTTTAGGAAGAGAGAAAAAATTTTTTGCAAATGAGAGGAAAATTTTGGGTTTGGGGGGATTTCAATTTGGGACAGCCCTAGATCAAAAAAATGGACTGTCCTGAGTAAAACACAAAAAAATCTGGACTAGCCCCAATCCGGACTAGTCCTGAGTAAATTTTGAAGTGCCCTTATAAATACCCTTTTATTTTTATATCACGATTTTAAGTCAGTGTACTTTTGCTATCCTCCACTAGACGTCATGTGCATTCAGAATGTTCAATGGCAATACCAACATTTGTAATTTTCTCAAAAGAAAAAAAATAGGAATTTTTTGACTTACATCCCACTTGTTAATATGAATTTGTACTTACATCCCTCTTTTTATTTTTTTTAGACTTACATCCCACTTTTCGTCACAAAAAATATTCATTTTGTCACAAAAAGTATTTGTTTTGTCACGAAAAATACTTTTAGTGACGAAAGTGGGATGTAAGTCTAAAAAAAATAAAAAGTGGGATGTAAGTACAAAGTCATATTAATAAGTGGGATGAAAGTCAAAAAATCCCAAAAAAATATATACCAACATTGCAATTGGTATAAACTATATTTTTTCTCACCTCCTTGTGGCAATCAGCACAACTAATAAATTCTTCTAAGAAGCACAGACACTCTAAAATCATCAAAGTCGATATTATTTATCCGGGTCTGAATCTATTTTTTTAACATAAGCGTAACCAATGTTTTAAAAATCGGACCGGAGGTCGATCCGGTTAAGATACTACTAGTTGGGTCAAACCGGTCTAACCAGTGGGTTAATCCGGATTGAAAAAAGTTATATACGCTTTCAATCTTAATTTTCTGCATACTTAATATCCACGTGGATGATTTGGTGGTATAATTTTAAAAAAAAATAGTATGTCTGTATTAAATCACTATAAAAACTACTTATTTACGGGTTGAGGTCGATCCAGACATCGACCAGATCTTTTTAAAACTGCTCATTTATGTTTAGTACCATAGTCTATCAACATTGAAATGTCCCAATCTGAGGATAGCGACAGCGACAGCCGGAAGTAGAGTCCCAGTGACTGCTGCTCCAATCACAGTGCAGGACAGAGAACAATTTGATGGGGGGCCCAGCCGGCCCAATGGGCGATGGGGAGGGAAACCTTCCTGAAGTGGCAATGAACGTTGTGTGGGGATCCAGTATGGTTAATTCCATCCTTATGTTCCATTTGTCCCAATAATTGGATGGATCCATAATGACAACTAATCAATTGAGCAGACCACCAAGTGGTACCCAAAAAGATGGGTACGCAACGCATTGGCAGCAGGCTGACGAGGAAAGGTCTGTCGGTTGTCTGCTTTCGCACATCTGCTGTCCCATTTAATCTTGTCCAATTTTATCCTCCTTCTTATTACATGTGGGCCATGGGAGTAGATATGTGAATGGCGGCCCACATGTAATAGGAAAAGAAACAGATTTGGACATGATTAAATGAGACAGCAGATCTGTTCCCCCATCCAAGGATCCACTTTCTCTCACAATTTCTTGCATTTATTACAAAAATTTAGGACTAAACAATCCCTGCTCACAGATGTATTATATTCCTGGCATTTCCAAACACGGAAGAAAAAATTGATGGAAATTGCAATTTTCCATGTCCATGGAAAGAACGAATAATTGATTACCTTTCCTTTCTTTTCCACGAACCAAACGAGGCCTAAGGGTAAAGCTATCACTTTGGGGGCACGTACGCCGGGTATATGTGGGGTGGGGTGGGGTGGGGTGGGGTGGGGTGGGGTGGTGGTACCGTACAGAGTAGAACCACTAAAGCTAACGAAAGATATCTTCGATGTCTTATATTGATTCTAGTGACTGAAATATTTGTGATTTGTATTGATCAAATATACGGTGGTAAGCGTAGATACCCACGTAGGCAGCAGCCTCCCCATTAGATTTAGGAGGAAGGATGCATCGTGACCCTCAGCAAATCTTGCGTTAGCAGGAGCCTCGGACACTCATTAACAAACCAAGAAACGTTCAAGTGTGGGTGTCGGGATAAGGAAACAGTTACAATTTCAACCGTGATCTAATAAAAGTAAAAGACTTGGCTCAAACATAACACTGGATCAAGTGATCTTTCATGTATTTTCTTTTAATAATTTTTTTTTTTCAATTGTGAACCGATAATGAGAACACAAATGACTGATAACTTTTATCATCTGCATCTGGACGCAGGTATCAGCAAGCAAAACTAAGATTTATATGGTTCTTGAATACGTAGACGGGGGAGAATTGTTCGACAAAATTGTAAGTAGAACCCAGTTTAGATCGATTGTTATTTATCTAGGAACTAAAAATTCATATGTGGGATTGAATGTTAGTTTAGATGATTTATACAAAAGTAGCAAACTGAAAGTTTCTTTCCTTGAATGTTCGGTAGGCGGTTAATGGAAGGCTTTCAGAACGTGAAGGTCGAAGGCTCTTTCAGCAGATAATTGATGGTATAAGCTATTGCCACGATAAAGGTGTTTATCACAGGGACCTGAAGGTTTGCTCGCACTATTAATTCTTTGAATTCTTTTGTAAACATGAAAGTAAGCTTGATTACAGAGAAAAGACGACTTCATTTACATGGAGTTGGGAATCCTAACTGAAAAAAAAGGAAGTAGAACTCTTTTAATTTATATGCCTCTTCTCCTCAATTATGTGAATTTGACCTTGTTTTTTAGACTAGTCTAATCTTCTTCTTCTTCTTTTTTCCATTTTGCCGCTATAGCTTGAAAATATTCTTGTTGATTCGAAAGGAAACGTAAAGATATCAGATTTTGGTCTCAGTGCTTTACCTGAACATCTGAGGGTATTCTTTTATTTCCTGTAAAATTGATATTTTCCGTAACTGTAATGGTCAGGGCAACTCCTGGATATGTTAACCTGTATTTTGATTTTGCCTTGTTGAATTTCAGAAAGATGGTTTGCTACATACAACATGCGGGAGTCCTACTTACATCTCCCCTGAGGTAGAGATTTTAGTTTCTATGACTTCTTTTTCCGAGATTTTATGTTTTCTTCAACAAAGTGACATACATGTTGATTACTTGTAATTTCTGCAAGGTCCTTGCCAACAGAGGGTACAATGGCGCTACCGCAGATATTTGGTCCTGCGGTGTCATCCTTTATGTCATTCTTGCGGGGTATCTGCCATTTGATGATAGAAACATTGCTGTTCTTTATCAGAAGGTATTGCATATATACATATCATGAGGTAATGATAGTTTGCCGAGGTAATTCCAATACCTTTACTTGTTTTTTCTGTGGGCTGGAGCAGATTTTCAAGGGAGACTGTAAGATGCCCAGATGGCTTTCCCCCGGCGCTAAGAATCTGATACAGAGGATTCTTGATCCTAACCCTGAGACGCGGCTAGATGTAGATGGAATTAAAGCAGATGACTGGTTCAGGAAAGATTACGCTCCTGTTCTTTCCAGCGAAGAAGAAGAAGATACCAGATTCGATGATGCCATTGCGGTCGAAGTGGTATAACGCTAGCTGCTAGCATCTCAACTTGTGATGGGCTACTAGGCTTTGATGTTAAAAACTGACAAGTCCATTTCTTTTGTGAAGCCTAATGAAGGTGGTGACAATGGGAACAAATCATCCACTCTCATCAATGCCTTTCAGTTGATTGGCATGTCCTCTTCCCTTGACCTCTCAGGCTTTTTTGAAACAGAGGTGAGCTTCAATTCCTTTATTCTCATGGTTCTTTTATATAAAAAAAATAAATAACAATTTGTTTATTACCTATTTTATCTACGCTTAGTAGCCCGTGCTACATTGTTCTACTAACAAGTTAATAGTGAAAAATAAGTACAAATTAAATGAAGACATCCCACAAGTTCTCCATGCCTAATACCTAGCAAAACATCTAATCATGCAAGGATGTTAACATATCTGATGCATCGACAAAGATATTCAAACCTACGCATATCTAGAAGATCAATTTACTTGCTACATCGAAGCAATATTGCTCTTCATCATTTAAGAGAAGTTTTTGAAGACACAACTTACTCGCATTAGACCACAGGGCCCTCCTGGTGCATCTAGTGTGGTCGAGTAAAGGGAAGTTGCTATATTTGTGTCCAGGTTGAACTATGATCAAATGCTATACTTTACGAATACATAATGATACAAATTTGCTAAGAAAATATGTATTTTGATTTACACCTGTTACACATTTCCTACCAAGTTACCGCAAAGACTGCAGGACTAACCAATACATCCTGTAGACAATATAACCTCTAATTTTATGATCCTAAGAAGATGTATTGTTTGGTAATATTTTTACTGCAGGATGTTTCTGAAAGGAAGATCAGATTTACCTCAAATTATTTGCCAAAAGTTCTTTTTCAGAAGATTGAGGACATCGTTACAGAAATGGGATACCAAGTACAAAAGGGAAATGGCAAGGTAATTTATAAACATGAATCCGCTTAATTGCAACTTGATACCCTCAACTATTTCAGTTTTTCAACTTAATACCCAAAACTTTTTTACTCAACAACTTGATACCATCAACTATTGAATATTTTCATATGCATACCCAAAAATAAAAAAAATTCCGAAACTACCCCTTCCCCCCTCTCTCTCCCCCGTCCCTCTTCGGCGATGCACCCCCCCCCCCCCCCCCCGGCCTCCTCCGGCGGTGCGAGACAGTAAGGGCAGACGGTGGGAGGAGGGGTGGCGGCAAGAGGAGGGGGCACGGGTGAGGCGATCGAGGGGGGGCGGCGAGAGGAGGGGGCGTGGGAGAGGGGAGACGCGCGAGTGGGAGCAGCCGAGGGGGACGGGAGGAGGAGGGGGTAGTCCGGAGGGCGGCGGGAGGAGGGAGGGAGGGGGCAGCTGGTGGGTGGGGGTGGGGAAGAGAGATAAGGGAAGGGTATTTTCGGATTTTTTTTTTCCAGGATATCAAATTGTAAAAAAATAAAATTAGGGTATCAAGTTGAAAAACAGTGATAGTTGAGGATATCAAATTGCAATTAAGCCTATATTCTAATATACCTGTGTGATTAATAATAATGGTTCAGCTCAGACACACTATAAGTGATTCGCTTCTCCAACATAAGCGCATTATATATAAGTGTAAGAGAGGTGTATCACTTGAAATATTACAAGTTTACTAGTGATTTTAAATAGCGTTCTATTTCTCCTAGCGAGTTTGACTTGCATTCAGTAATTTAGTCTTCATTGACTTGTACGGAGTTTTGGGTGTCCATGTGTTAAAAGTTCGATACCGAGTCTTTACCTCTTTTATGTATCTACATGTAGCTGAAAGTTATGCGACAGAACAAGGGTTCGTCAAGCCCCAGAAGCCTTGGGTCCCTCTCAGTTGCTGCACAGGTAAATAAGTTTTAGTTCATCCACTTGTATGTGCTGATTTTTTTTTTTTTTTGAGATGCCAGGCATAACGCACGGGACTTTGTGCACGCTGCGTTGCATGCCAGTTAGGCCAACTGCTGACTTGTATGTGCTGATATTGATATTGAATTTCTTTGGATTACTCTGAATTCAGGTTTTTGAGCTCAGTCCATCTCTGTATGTGGTCGAACTAAGGAAATCTCATGGAGATTCCTTATTATATAGACAGGTAATTTGTTCATGTGCTGTAATTTGATGCATTGAAGCCATTCTTTCAGCTTCAGAATTTTAAAATTTTCCAGTCTGCAATATGAACTAACTGAACTCCGCTGCCTGCAGTTATGCTCAAAGCTATCAGGAGATTTGGGCGTCAGAGAGAACCATCAGCTTACGGAGAAACAGCCCTTAATTCCGGAGCTCAACGTTTTTGAGAGGGAAATGGCTGTTGCGACTGCATCATAGCGTTTAAAGTTGTTAGATTTAGAACACAGGTTAAAGGGAATAATCTCTCACTTTAGGTGGTAGAATTGCTAGGTTATGTACATATATCATTTTTACCATTCAAAATTGTGTTCCGCAATGAAATTCTTATCAATAAAAGTGTATATACAAAATTCTTTTCTTCTCGGTACCTCCTGTTGTGGAATCTAGTTTATAGTTTGCTGTGTGAGATGAATGAAGTTCCAATTGTTGTAAACATAACAATCTGGAACCCTAACTGGATATCATAAACATAATTATTTATGCTTTTTTGCTTAATTTAAAGGTAAATCGACAATAAAGATTCGATTGACGTAAATTTGAAATTTACTCGTGCAATTCCTTCAAATATAACCGTCACTAATTTATTTTCCGGATATTGTTCTAGTATTAGACAACCAAATGATCGAGTCCTTCAACAGGAACAAGTCTTTATTCGGAATCATATAAGATCATCCAAGAAATCCATGTAACTGCCCAACAGTATAAAATTACAAGTACAAGAACTACAGTGGGCAAACAATTCTCAACTCTTATGCAACAGTGAACTGTGGATTCATCAGGGAAGAATTGTCCATCACCTCTATGGATGGAACTACAGCAAAAGCTAAAAAATCACCATAAAAAAGGAAAATCAGTAGTCAAACAAGTGACCATATGAATGTGCCACCAAAGGCCATCACAACTGATACAACAAGCTTATTCTAAACTACTTCCGCAATTACATGATTAATGAACTCGGCTAGCCTAGAAATTCCTAGCTTTGGCTGTCTCTATATCTGCTAGCAGAACATGTAGATATTCGTAGTGTATGGCAGAAGTTTATAAAGGGGATTGCTATCAAAATTTGCTAAACAATGATACCCTTTAACAAAAAACAAAGGATTACATCACTTCAGAATTAATTTATCCAAACATCGAAAACCAGGGATTCTCTTTGAAATTTTCAGCTTGCCAACTAATCTGCAGCCATGAAAGGATCCACATCTCCCAAATCGGCAACTAGGGGTTCTAGCTCAGATGCATCCTCCCCCTCTGGGCTAAAATAGGTGGGGAATGGCAAAATGGATATGTCGGGCTTCTTGTACACAGAATCTTTGATAAAAACAAAGTTCCCTTCCGCACCAGGAACCTGCAAATATGACATAATATATCACCTTTTCCATCTTCATTTCTGCTGGCAAACTAATACATGCTTAAGAACTAAATAAATAAAATTGAGTAGTTTGGCAGCACATAAAAAACGTACCTGGCCTTTCACCCACATCAAATTTCTTGCAGGATCAATTTTGTAGACCCATACATTCTTTACTGTACACTGCTTATTTCCCATGTGCCCAGGCATTTTCTTCCCTTTAAAAACCTGGTAAAGAATCACAAGAGGAATAAATAAATGCTGGACAAAATGTACCAAAAAATTATTACATAATAAATAATATTTATATAATCATATATAAATATTATTTATTCAACAAAAAATATTTATATATCATATATGACTATATGTAATAGATATTGAAAGTGGACGTGCCAGAGTGGTCGTTGGGCATATGACTATAAATCATGTGGGTTTCTTTCCCTTTTGATCTTAAGAGACTTTTCAGTTTCAAGTAACTCTCATATCCAACAGCTATGTTGCACCTACACAGATACGACATGGTAAGGACACGACAACACGGATACGACACCTATTTTCTGTGTCCTAGTGTACTTTGAAGTGACCATTGAGAGTCCAATACGTGTCTGTGGAGTGTCCCATCTGACACAACGGCCACAAGTGTGCGTGCTTCCTAGTCCAACGGTGGCCCCTACTCAGGAAAAAAAAATACTGGTTAGTAAATATTTTAAAAAAAATGAAAAATGGAACATTAAGCAGAATATGCACGAGGCACAACTCAACTCGGCATCAGCCCTCACTGTGAGGCTGAATGAGGCATGTGCCTCAGAAGAGCGCCTCGCCTAACATGTTCTGAGGCACAGAGGCTGGAGCATCGTGCGTCTGCCTTTGATAACTATGTCCGAGAAACATACATCCAAAACAAGATTGCAATTCTACAAAGTAAAGCCCCAAGCTAGAAAAAGAAACCTATTAAGGTAATAATGATATCTCACCTAAAATTAGTGTAGACACGTTCTAGATTGGAAACTCAATTTTCAAGATTAATAGGATGAAAAAGATGGATATATAAAACAATATTCAATTTTACCTACTTAATTTTAAAGCTTAGATAATAGCCAATGCATAATAAACATAAGCACAAAATATTTCTCAGTAGAATATTCAGTCGTAAAATCAAACCTATAAAGGCTATAATGTCATAAGATGACCATAGATATACTGATATAAAAATCAATCGACACTTTATTTCTCATGAGACGTGTATGACTTTGTAACACAAAATTTCACTTATATCTAGGTCGTACCTTTCCAGGAGCATCTCTTTGCCCGGTAGAACCAATACTTCTATGTGACAGCGAAGCACCGTGTGATGCAGGCATTCCTTTGAATCCCCACCTTTTCATCCCACCCTAATAATAACAGAAATAAGCAAACTTTAGTACAAGGAATCATTGAGGCACAATGCATGTGGTATGGACTTTGTGTTCTAATGTTTGACAGAAAACAGAGAACGGGTTATTTAGGTTAAAAAGAAAAATACTGAATATCGTTGTAAAGTCCGTCACTAATTCAAGAGGAAAATTACATTATACTAGGATTTGAAGTGGACTACTCCTTCACAAGCTACATGATGTATGAAGGAACTGATTGTGATGGTATACAAACTACTAGACAAAAGACTTTCAAGTGCTGTAAGCAATATGTTGTAGCATTTCGAATTCTAAATGTATGGCATGTATGACAAGAAAACTGACATCAACAACAAAGATGAAGAAGTAATCTGATAGATAAAGAAGTATAACAGGAGGATGCAAAATAAGTGGGCATTCCACAACATTATTCTGACTCCAACATGTGAACATTTATCTTCTCTGTATGTTTTAAAATCAATAAGTTTTTTAGATAAACATATAATATGCTAAAGTGGTACGAAACCACAAGTTAAAGGGAAAGTAAGGGCAAGTCAAAAGCAATTGATTTTCAAAAAGTATTTCGATTATAAAATCTACATGATTCTTGATTGAAGTTACACATGTGGTGACCACATTATTGCACAGATGTCAGATACACACCAGTACAGTATAAAGCAATGACAGGAAAGTGCTACACTATGAGTATCATAGTGTATATTAAATATACTATATACAAAACACTTCATATTACATTTACATGATATTACAACAATATCATGGATCAAGAGTATATGCACCTGCAAACACAATATGATGGATATCCATATCACAAGAGGATAGGATTAGCCAACCTGTTAAGGATATCTTATTATATATAAAACATGCGATACAAAAAAAAAAAAAAGACGCATGTTAAATTTCCATGCTAGATTTCTTCCATCTTAATATTAACTTGCAATACATGTTTTTGACTCTCTAACATATGCACACTCATCTGTAACAATAGAAGTTCTCAATAATTTCTTCTTCATATATTTGTCTCATTAGTTTCTTAAAGTTTTCCAGAAGCTCATTTTTCATATTTAGATAATTCGCCAAGGTTCCTGTAAGTTTCTTCAAGTTTCCCATAAAGTTCTCTAAAAAAATGTAATTCGTTTTCTAAATGTTTCTCATAAGCATCCATTTAAAGGGAATCACTTCTTTAGTGTTCCATTTAAGCGCTCACTACTTCATGTGTCCTATGTTCTCTGGACCATGCCTCAAATATGCCTATTGGCCTTGTGTACCACTTCCACTTACTCCATCATAATATGATTATATGGTGTATGGTAATTCTACCTGATTTAGGTAAGTGGCTTTCTAGCAAAATGTTAACTGCTTTGTTCAAAGTCACAGTTTAGAATGTAGCCAAGTAGAGTGATCATAACTTCCTGCCGACAAAAATAACCAAAAGCTTTATGAGTGTGATGCTAAAGCAAAGGCACAACAGTGTAGCTTAGTAATCTCCAGAAAATAGCCCACTAAAACACATCCAAACTTCTTTACAACTAGCGTGACTTTTAATACTACTTTCTACTTGAACAATAACAACATCCGTGATATCTAATTCCCCTTCTATGTGACACCTATCACCTGATAAGATTAAGTGTCAAGTTGAATCTATACAACTACAAGAGATTCATCGATCCAAAGGTACATTGTTAACTGAATCACACAAATCAATATGATCTTTAGGTGACATCAGCATGAAAATCCGTTTTTGAGTCGTTGCCTTTCATTAAGTGGAATCCACTTAAAATAAGTGCCTTTGAGAGCCCACTTCCTTGAATGGGTTAAAATGAGCCCGCTTCATTTCCTCAAGTGTATGTACTATGAACAACTTTACCTGCATAGGAGTTAGGACCAAAGTTAAGGCAACTCAATGGTTGAGATCTCTACATGAAGGGAAAGCCTCCATAGTGCATTCACAACATCACCAACTTGAATTAAATTACTTCTCTTTGTTTGAAGGTGCGAAAGCACCTGAGCTTAAAACACCATGAACAGAATGCCAAAGGCCTCCCTCTGGATGGGCTGAAGCCTGAAATCAACAAGCTCAAGGTACAAAACTAAGCAATGGATTTTTTTTCGTTTTCTACCTCAACGAGATGGCCATCTTCGTCTACCAGCTCAAAGTATAGTACACCATTGATAGGCCCATGTAGCACAAAATCTTTTCGCCTGGAGCTGCATCCTCGAACAGACTTCTCATGGGCCATAATACAGTCAATATACTATTATTATAAGACACTTCAACAAGTTTTAGACGTTTTCAGACACTCCTTCAAGGCTTCAATATGTATTGCACGAGACGGAATTTGGTGCTAGTCAATTATGATTTAGGAAACATGGTGCTATTATGTTTAATGATAAAAACTTGATTATAATATAATTTTCTAACTGCCCTCTGCGGTTCAGTGACCAAAATAGACAACCCCTCCCCCAACAGATGTAAAAGATCTTGCCTTCATTTTTATCAAATTCTTAGTTCAACTTTATTTTGTGATGGTATTTGTCAATCAGAATACATCTTACATTGATTTGCATCTATAGAGTAGCCACTGTCACCAAAACTAATTGCTCTGAGAGGATCTATGAACCAACATAGATTCAGGTTTTAAAGGCCCGTATATTAGATCGTAATTTAATTGAGTAGGGTCTGTTAACTTCTAGACTCAGTGGTTGTGATAGTTTGGAACCAAACAGGGAATCTTGTGAGAAAAAAATATACTCTGTAATTGTTAACTGAACAGTAACAATGGAACAGATAGCAACCCATAAAATGTATCCTTTTTATTCTTAATGGTAAGAAGGACTAGTTTCCTAATCCAGCTAAGCAACAAGTATCTTACACTCTTCCAGACCTCGTCCTCGTCCTCGTCCAATTAACTTTTCCTACTTTAGGAAATGAATACGGAGATGTTAGCAGTCGCTGAGATTATTTTCTTCCTTAACAGATCTGCATGCAGAAACACCATTTGCAAACGGCTGGAAGTTTTAATCAAACTTTAGCATTTAACTTAATATGTCCTTGTCATTTAAGAGGTTATTGTATTCTATTCTTGAATGGGGTAGATTGGACTTGGTATTTAATTTTTCGACATATTTTGACCACCTAGAAAAGGAACTTACTAGTTGGAAATTATAATTTAGTACAACCAATAGGTCCCAAAGATATTTACTACGCATCAGTATTATATAGAAAAGGAATATATCAGGACAAGAAATTAAGATGATCACATCTCTTGCTCCTTTGTGCACTAATAAGAAAGAAGAGCCAAGATGACTAGACAGAAGTTTAGTTGAACTCAAAATATGAGATGTTAACGTTCATCTAAGGTGCAAGCTCTCGACATTGCATTTCCTGCATCCCTGCCTTGAGTTTGCCTTTCAGCTTCCTAGGCTACTTAGATATATCCAATGCTCTAAAAATCAGCCTAGGCAGCCGCCTAGATACTTTCGACATTGCATTTCCCGCATCCCTGCCTTAAGTTTGCCTTTCAGCATCCTAGGATACTTAGATATATCCAATGTTAAAAAAAAAAATCGGCCTAGGCAGCCATCTCGGCGCTAGGCGCCCGCCTAGTGCCCCCGACGTCCGACGATGCATGTTTTTGGGTTTTATGGACAATTGCCGCAATTTTCAGCAGATTTTTTGTTTGTTTTTTGGAACTGCCTAGAACTAGGCACCCGTCCGACTAGCACATAGCAACTTTTACAACCTTGGATATATCACATGTAAGTAAAATTTTACATTGGCATTCAACATGTGCATTTCTTATAGGTTGTAAAATGATCAAACTTGATCTATGCATTCAGAACTCAGAAGAAAGAAGGAAAAACAGTATACAAGGGTAAAGAAAGCATATACTTGCCTGAAAACCTTTACCCCGTGTAATTCCGGTGACATCCACAAATTGGCCTGGAACGAAATGCCGAACACTGATGGTAGTACCAACAGGAAGAAGAGCATCTTCCGTCACCGGGAATTCCCTCAGCTTCCTCATCAGGGGTACTCCTTGAGCTCTAAAATGACCCACCTCAGGCTTACTTAGATGCTTCTCCTTTTTTTGTCCCGCACCAATCTAACACAATAATGCAACTATTAGTCAACACTCACAAAACCCCGCTGTGACTATATCTTGCAATTTGTGACTTTTCAGCGAATCCTGCAAAACCTTGTTCATGCATAGACCTAAAAGTCCATTAATTTTATTTTCATAGAACAATCATTATCGGACAAGAAAAATATAACCCTTAATCAAATCTAGTACCATGTAAGAATACAGCCAGCTATGCTGCATGGACATAGAAAAATGGCGTCCGTATATGTATCGTGACTGTAGCCAAGTCCACATTCTTATCGTGCGATGTAGGCGACTACATATTGTATCTATTCGAAAATGTATGTATCTAGTATCCATATCATGTCTATACTCGTGCAACATAGCCAGCCAGAACGCACAACAAAATACAATGTGAATAACATTAACATCAAAATCCAACAAGTAACTTTATTTGCGCCGATTTTTCCACATAAAAAATTTGAATTCCAGATATTTATACTGACTTAAGCCAAGTGCTAACATCTCATCTAAAATTACAAGAACCACCGAATTCAATAAATGAAAGGTAAATATAACTAATAGGTATAATAAATTATTACAAAATAATGATAATCAATTCCATAGAGGTTATTGTAATGCCCCGCTCAGCGAGGTGCATTGTGCTGACTTGTTGGCGCGAAGGGTCTGATTGGACTTGAATTCATGCAGAAGAATTATGCATAGATCTTTGTGTTCGGACAAAGTCAATTCGTCAAATAATGGTGGTTTTGATCCTTCTCTTCTTTACATTCACATTTAATAAAACGAATTATTGTTCGTCTTTGTTCTATATGCCATGAGATTGTTAATGCTAAGTAAAAAGAATCAAGATAAAATAGAGTAATATCATTGATGTTAACTTTCTATATTATCATTGATGTTAACTTTCTATATAGAAACATGAAATATTGAACTATTGTTATAGACGTGAAATATAATCTTGTTGTTATGCTATCATATGGAATATAATGTTGTTATGATATCATGTGGAATATAGTGTATCTTGTTGAATATTATATTGTTGTTGCATAGAAACGGAATGGTTGAATGTGGTCTGGTACCACGGAATGGTATGAATATGACTTGGTGCCAAAAAACGAAAATGTGGTTTGGAATGGTATGGGACCGATGGGTCACCAATCGGAATAACGTTGAGTAGAGATTTACATTGCTTTATTATAATTTATGTACCATGCATATGTTTTATAGTTAAACTATTCACGCATATTGCATGGTCATGGATAACTTGTGTACAAAGTGTGGTTCCTCGAATGGTTGCCGAGGCACCGGGACCGGTTCGACCTAGGAAGAACAAGGGTAATAAGTGTTGACATACTAGCACAGGCAATCGGAACCTTCAGTGCGGCTCGCTACCTGCATGTGAATGATCGACGTCTTACCATAAATAGTCAAAGATGGTGTGTTCACCAGTGACCGTCATATAGTTAAGTTGCATGCTAATGTCAATCTGGTTGCATGCCTAGCATGTTGTTTGTAGGACGAATTTACGACATTTATATTTTATGAAGGCTAACAATTGATGCATGGACAAACTTGTGACACATAATGAATAATAACATTGGTTGCATGAAAAAATAGTAGCCTTGGGTAAGCTTCCTTATGTAAGTCACACATTTATGTTCTTGTATATCTGCTATAAAACTGTTAACCAATGACACTTTTATGCTCATATGCATATATGCCTATGAATTGTTTACTGATCCTACGACAAGATTAGAAAGACTACTTAATAATTTGGCTGCTCTCACATAATCAACCGTATTGGTTTTAGGTAAGTTGGGTTAAGACCGCACACCAATGCATTTTCCAATGTGCTGACCCCCAACTCCACATGTGCAGGAAGACGCTTGGACGTGCTGAGGCGTTGGATCTCGGTTGACAACTTAAAGCTGTTTGGCTGGAGGATGTTACTTTCTTTTGTTTATAAAGGACATAATGTATAGAACATTGTTGATTGTACTAGTTTCTCAAGTTATAAGTCTTGCGGTATCGTTCATTGTAAAATATCCGGTATTTGTAATCGAGTTGTTCTTTTGGCCTAGAGCCATCGTAATTCTGCTGCAAATTATCAATAAAGAGAATCATTTTACATATATCTTGTCTATCAACTTTTTGATTATTTTCCAGTGCAATGATTTTGTTTCTAAGACTGTCTTATCATTGTGTATGGTTTTTGCCTTGTACAAGTACAATTTAGACTTGTACGACATCACGTTCAGTGACAACTTTCGTTTCTGTGAAACCGGGACGTGACAGATATCACATCCTAGTAGCAATCTAACCTATGATATCACTCACACAGAAACAAATGGTCTCAAAAGAGGCAGCACAAAAAAGCTAATTTAACAGGATATAGCAACATTGTTTCAAATTTTGGAGCAGAAAGTTGAAATAAATGATATGTCGATGAGAAGAACAATGTGCATATTCACTTGAAAATGAATGAATGACCAGAATCAAATCTGCATGACACCAACTGATTCCCATAGCTCCACACTAACACTCAAGTTATATTGTCCGATTAAGCTTTCTGAACTGATTAAAGAAAAAGTAGAAAAAGTATCTGAAAAGCATAAGCAGTTCATAAGTACAAACGATCAGATTCCAAACGAAGACCCTTTAAGAAAATCATTAGAAAGTCCAATCTCTTTGATAGCGGTGGTGATAGATCAAACAGTTCATCCAAATAATGTGAACGTGAACTTGCAAATTGACAAAATTCACAAAGATCAATCAACCCTGAACTGGATTAAGGCCCTTATCAAAATCCTCGTCGCACCTTCTGTATTCAAATATCTACATGCTCATCATCACCAACAAACCATCTCTGACTAGACAGGTGTCCCACTGTCCGGTATATTCTATAGCGTAAGAAAGCTCCACAAAATAATTGAGAAAAGGCTTTATGACCGGCTATCCACATAACATCAAATCAACCGTGCCAATGCCAGTGCCAAATTCACAGCCCACGGTAGCTATAAGCAAGAGAAGACCTTATCATAAAACCTAGAAGACCAGTTGACAGGTAGGCAACCTCACCATACAATCAATCAATTTAAGCTCATGCAACTAAGGAACGCCCTCCAACAGATAAGGTTTGGATGTGGATGTGGACGTGGATATGGATGAGGATGAGCATGAGCGACAATAGGATTGCTAGTAGCGAATGGCGAATTGCATTTATCAACATGACAAACATTAAACCAGGACTTCCCAACATCCAGATATATACTACGACTTAAAATAGTAAGTTACAATCTAAGCCCATATTATCTGAACATTTAATTAAAGGATTATACTCCAATTTAAATTTACAAAAAAGGATGAAAACCCTAATGATACTCCTAGCAAAACCTAAGGTATTCAAATTAGCTATAAACTGGCACTTGAACGTCAGACACTAAATTCCAAAAAAAAAAAAAAAAAAGTTGCAAACTAGTGACTTTCCTCTAAGACAACAAAATTATAAACCAAAAAGGAACATAAAACTATATTAGAGGATAGTTATCTATATGAAAATGTTTGTTTTCATTGTAGTTATTTATATGTGTATCGTCTTCTAGGTTGCCTAGAGGCCCTAGACATGAACACAATTTAGTTTAAGATATGGGCATGATACTTATTCAAAAGATAGCTATTTTTTAGAAAAATTACGAGTAGAGTTGTATAAACGCATGAACGCAGCATATCTATATACATATTTTACACATTAGATCATAATAATATTTATATTTGTGCATGTCTACTAGGTTCAAAAAAGTACTCTAATGGAAGCATATCTATATAGGATATACATTTTAAATTTAAAACTTAAGAAAATATATACTTACGTATGTTTTGTGTAGTAAATAAGTCCAAAAAAAATGTTTTAGAGATGATTCGCCACTAAGCATTGTTATTTTATTATAGCTCAGCTGTGTTCAAGATTGTATACATCTGATTCAAGTTCAATTGGGTTTGAAATAGCAGATGTCAGGGACAGAGAACGGCAGATACATATATATGAATTAGAAGTCTAATTAATTAGAGTCCAAGTAATTTAGCACTTGAAATATACACAAGTAATATAAGAGTCCAAGTGATTTAAGAGTCTACTTTAAGGCCTCATTTGGTTCACGGAAAGGAAAGGAAAGGAAATCAATTCCTTGTTATTTCCTTTCAGTTGGGAAATTGGTATTCCTATCCATTTTTATTTCCGGTGTTTGGAAATGCCAAGGAAATTAGGAGGTAAAGTGAATCCTTAGTGTGGGAAAATGACTCCTTGGGTGGATGGGGGGAACCATCCCCCCCCCCCCCCCCTTTCCTCTATTTTCCTTTCATTTGGGAATCATTTTCCTTTCCGTCCTCTTTCTTTCGTGCATCCAAACATAGGAAAGGAATGACTTTACTTTCCCAAGGCCATAATTACGTGAACCAAACGTGGCCTAAGAGATTAAAGTCATTTAGAACTTAAAACCCTTAATCTGAAGAAAAAAAACCAATTATCTGAAATGTTGGTCGACATTTGAAAATATCAAGTCGCTGATGAATTGGGGCAGACCAAACTTGCCCGCGGACATATTGTAAAACGACAAACAATATCTTTTGCAAAATCAAAGTGGCCAACATCTACAACCATGCTTATGTTTGACATAATTACAAACATGTGGAATCACTTTCAACCATTTTCAGGTGCTTTTGGAACTCAGATGTAGGTGGCCCATAGTGGATAAGAGTGTAGAGAAAATATTGTGTCGGATACGTGTTGTACGGACACGATGTGGTCCTATGGAGGAGTATTCGTGCAACCTAAATGTTCTTCATATGCAAATACAATATTGACACAATTAATTCTCAAACAAACACTGTGTAACCTAGATGTTCTTCAGATAAGTACAATATTGACACAATTATTCTCAAACAAACAAACACTTTGTTGGTACAACTCATGCAAATCTCGTTGTCATGCATATAAACATATTTTATAAAAAATGTATCGCTGCACAAATCCAGTTCTCTACGATAAAATCGACATGTGTGGGTGGGTGGGTGGGGTGGTATTAGAATGGTACAAATATATAAATATCAATCCTCACCACAACTCTAGTGTCTGTTGTGGTGGCAGCAGGGACTTTAAAAGACGAAATGATTTTTTTTCCACACTTAAATTCGTAAATCTAGCAATGTAAGACAGCAGTTTCAAATCTAATAAATTCAATCACTTCAATAATAGAACCATAAACCCTAGAACCAGTATTCTATGTTTTTTAGAGCGTCCATGTTTCCTTCTTTTATCCAATGTTATAGATTTCGCTAGGCATCGGTGCGCCAAGCACCCGCCTAGGCGCCAATTTGTTTTTTTGTTTTTTTTTGGCTCATGTATATATATATATATATATATATATATATATATATATAACATATATGTAGCATACATTCACAAAGTCATATGGGCTCCTATGGCTAGCATAGACATATAATTGTTCACAGGGAATGGCTAAGCCGTTAAGGGTTCAAATCCAAGGGATGTAAAAAAATTATTTTTTCATTTTTTTTTACTTAGAAAAAAATAATAAAAGGGGGAGGAGAGGAGATGGACTGCAACAGCAGCTCACATCTCCTCTCCTCTCCTCTCCTCTCAGATCCCCTCCCCTCTCCTCTCCCCTCCTCCTCCCCTCCCCCCCCCCCCCCCCCCCTCCGCCAACAACAGCAGCAGCATCAACCAATACCAACAGCCGCGACGGCGACTACGGCTGCGGCGGCGACGGCGGCAGGTAAGTTTGTATTTTGATTTTTTTTTGAAAATTTTCAAAAAAAATCTCCGACTAGGGCCGCGTAGGCTCCGCCTAGAGTCGAAACCCGCCTAGAACCGCCGCTTAGGGGATTTTCGGTGCGACCAGCGGCCGCCTAGCGCCTAGACGGCCGCCTAGGCCGAAATATAGAACAATGCTTTTATCTATAAGAACATATTATTAAAGTAAAGTCACCTCTTTGTATATGGTTCAAGCTTGTATCTTCTCCGTATAACAGTGCACTATTGACAACCCGATTTGGGTTGAATAGCTACCCTCAAACAAAGACAGCACAAAACATTTTATACAGACTTACAAAACTTACACCGCTGCGGAAATCAAGTTAAGCACCCCATAAGATGGGACATTCAACTTGCGGATCCTCAACCCTCGCCACCGCTCTAAAGTTTCGGCATGGTGACATGAAATAAAACAAACTTAAATTCATAAACTCTAGCAATCTGAGCCACTAGTTTCAAATCTAAGCAATTCAGATCAATCATTTCAAGACTAGATCCCTAAACCCTTATATCTAAATCGTAGAACCATTGGTATATGTTTGTTAAGTGTCCTTCCTAGGTTATCAAATATGTTTCTTAAAGTGTACTTATCTCTAATGTATAGGGGTGTTAACGAGATGAGCTTTGAACGAGCACCCCCTAGCTTGGCTTAAACCTTAAATCTAAAGCCCTAGAATCATTATTCCAAATATCCGTGTTTCCTACGTTATGGCCACGTTTGGTTCGCGGAATTGGAGCCTTGGGCAAGGAAATTGATTCCTTTCCTTTGTTTGGATGCCAAAGGAAATGAGGAGGAGAGGAATTTGATTCATAAGAGGAAAAATAGGGGAGAAGTGGTTCCTCCCACCAACCCAAGGATTCAATTTCCCCTAAGGATTCACTTTCCCTCTTAATTTCCTTGGTTTTTCCAAACACCGGAAAGGAAATTGATTGGAATTGCAATTTCCCAATGGAAAGGAAATATCATAGAATCAATTTCCTTTCCTTTTCCTTTCCGCGAACCAAACGAGGCCTAAGATTAAATAATATCCTCAAACAAAAACCTTCATGGCACCAGAGCAACTCGTGTTTAAGTCTCGTCGTCGTCGGGCACGCATTTCGAGTATGTTTTTACAAAGAGACAATTATACTGCTGCACGAACCGTCGCATTTATCCCACGGACCCATGACCTCGCCGGACGCCAACAACTCCAGATCGA
Organism: Iris pallida; assembly: GCA_029216955.1. Classification (NCBI taxonomy): domain Eukaryota; kingdom Viridiplantae; phylum Streptophyta; class Magnoliopsida; order Asparagales; family Iridaceae; genus Iris; species Iris pallida. The sequence goes on along the minus strand of JANAVB010005596.1, from coordinate 11,773,757 downwards.
AATCTTCGCCGGATCCAATATTGTAAAACCTAGCTTTCTAGAGTCACTAGTTCCGAATGTAATATATTCAAATCATCTCGCAGAAGGATCACGATCGTCGTGATGGGCTATGGATGGTAACCTGTAGAGCGGTGATCCCTTCCTTCTCGGGGGTCTTGACCTGGGTGACGACGTTGTCGTCGAGCCAGAGGATGGTGATGGGGACCCTCGCCCCCCACTTGTCCCACAGCGCGGTCATCCCGCACTTCACCGCGATCGCCCCCGCGCGCCTCGACCCCGCCGACATCTCCCTCGGCTCCGCCGACAGCACCCTCGAGGCCGCGCCGTCCAGATCCGCCGTGGCCGCGGCGGCGGCGGATGATAAGCTTCTCGAAGCGGAGGAGCCGGGCGCGAGCCTCGAGGCGAGGCGGACGGCGGAGAGGAGACCTCTGGATGCGGCCGCCATGGTGATCGGAAGGCTGATAGAGAGGGGGGGCGGAACGATTCAGATGAAGACCACGGGGAGGGACATCGGAGGTGGCAGAGATGTAATTATGGGGGCGGATTTGGGGGCAAGGATGGAAGAAGAAATGGAGAAGAGAGGGTTTTAGCCGTTTTAGGAAAGAGGAGACGGCGGTAGGGTTTTAGTTTGGAGGAAGTGGTAGTACTGACTCAGGATAAAAAAAGGGAATTGATAAAGGCACTTCAAAATTTGATCAGGGCTAGCCCAGATTGGGGCTAGCCCAGATTTTTTTGTGTTTTACTCAGGACAGCCCATTTTTTTGATTTTGGGCTGTCCCAAAGTAAAATTTTCCAAACCCAAAATTTTTCTTTCATTTGCAAATTTTTTTCTCTCTCTTCCTAAACCCTAACTCCTCTCTTCTTCTTCCTCTTCTCCTCCACCATTTCTCCATCCCCAAGCAAGAAGATAATTTGAAATTCCTAGATATTTCTTCCACCCTAGAAATGTTCTTTTATTCTTCCTCTTCTCTTCCAAATTTTCTTCTCAAGAAGATCGATGGCACCCAAATTCTTTCTCTATTTGTTTCCAAAATCCTAGAAATAAAATTGAAAAATTCAAGCATCCATTATATTGTTTATTTCAATTGTCTATAGCCCATTTGAATTAAACTACATTCGGAGTGGAAAATTACCCATTTAAATTAAACACAAGTATGCACGAACGAGAAAACTGTGCGTCGACCAGGACTGCCTAATTTTTTGGCAGTCCTACAAACTGAATGGACTGCCAGAAAATTGGGCAGTCCTTTGTTTCACATGTTGTGACTTAGGACTGCCCAGTTTCCTGGCAGTCCATTCAGTTTGTTGGACTGCCAGAAAATTGGGCAGTCCTTGTTTGTATGTGGACTGCCCAGTTCCTGGGCAGTCCATGCTCACAGCAAGTTCTGTGATGGACTGCCAAGTTTCCTGGCAGTCCACATACATATGTGGACTGCCAGGAAACTGGACAGTCCACATACAAACCGGACTTCCAATCTTTCTTCGCGCGCGCGCGTGACAGCATGCGGGATGTACGCTCAGGATTCCACTACTCTAGGGTTACAAAACAGGAAGATTTTTGTAGGGAGAAGAGGATTCTCAATCTAGGGTTTAGTAGAAAATTTGAGATTAGAAGAAAATTTGAGAGGAAAAGAGAAAGAGAAGAGAAATAAAACAATTGACTTTTATACTACCCAATGGGCTAGCCCTAATAAATTTTTTCAATGGCAAACTTGTAAATAACACAAACTTACAAATGGACTAGCCCCGATCAAATTATTAAGTGCCTTTATCAATTCCCTAAAAAAAGGGGTCGGATCCGGTGGTAAATGGGATCCGATGATCAATATAACAAACGGGTAAAGTGCATTTAAACCCTTCCTAGAGTTGCCTCGTTCGCAAAATAAGACTTCTTAAACTAAAAACGTAGTATAGCCCCCCTAAGTTCGTCCGCGCGAGCGATTTACCCCCTACCGTCTATTTTGCCGTTAAACGGTTGTTAACTTTCAAAAAAAATTTAAAAAAAAATACCTAAACTACCCCTCCCCTATTTCCCTACCAGCCCCTCCTCCCTACCCCCCCTCCACCGGCCAGCCCCTCCGCCGGCCGACCTCCTCCCTCCGACCCCTCTCCCTCCTCCCTCCGCCAGCCCTTGCGACCCCCCCTCCTCCTCCCTCCGCTAGCCCCCTCCCCCCGACCCCCCCCCCCTCCTTCCACCGACACCCCCCCTCCTCCCTCCACCGACCAGCCCCTCCGCCGGCCGGCCTCCTCCCCCCCCCCCCCCTCCTCCCTCCGCCAGCCCTTCCGACCCCCCCTCCTCCTCCCTCCGCCCTCCCCCCCCCCCTCTCCTCCCTCCACCAGCCGCCCTCCTCCCCCCCTCCTCCCTCCGCCAGCCCTTCCGACCCCCCCTCCTCCTCCCTTCGCCAGCCCCCCCGACCCCCGACCCCCCCCCCCTCCTCCTTCCGCCGGCGAGCCCCCCCTCCTCCCTCCGCCGGCGAGCCCCCCCTCCTCCCTCCGCCGACGAGCTCCCCTCCCCCCACACCTCCTCCCTCCGCCGGCGAGCGTCCGTCCCCACCACCGGAGAGAGAGGGGGGAGTGAGGGAGGGACAAAATCATCTTTTTAGACGATTTTTAACGGCGGGGGGTGTTTTGAGCATTTTTGTAACATTTTAGATTTTTCGAATCATGGAGTCTTTAATTGCATTTTCGTAACATCTAAGGGGAATTTAATTGCACTTTACCCATAACAAAATAATTGTATTTAGTTACCAAAGATAAGAGGATAAAGTACACTGATAATCTGATTAATCGATAAGAGTATTCTCGACAGAATATGAAATGTCATGATAAAACCGAACGGACTTTTCCAACAGGTATATATGTCGTAATCGACATGAACATATAATTATAGTATGAGACCTGTTATTTTGAACGTTCGGGAGGCTAGCATGTGCTGGTCCGCCCTCACGTAGCAAATGCTCATCGGCTCCCTCGTCTGGGTGGGCTCAAGTTAGCAGGGGGCCAATAGTCCGCCACGTGGGCGCGGGCCAACCCCACGGACGGACAACATAGCCTTTTTCTTATAGTATTAGGCAGAGGTGGTAGAGTGAAATATTCGCTAAGTGTGAAATCTGATTAATTTTTGAGGAGTCAATAATTTGTTGGGAATTTTGAATCAAATCTCGCCTCCACTCGCCTCCCTCCGATCATGTTGATCACTGGAGATCGGTTACTAAACACTTGGGCCTCATTTGGTTCGCGGAATGGAAGGGAAATGAAATCAATTCCTCGTCATTTTCTTTCCTTTGGAAAACTTTAATTCCTATTGATTTTTCTTTCCGATGTTTGGCAATGCCAAGGAATTTGGAAAGGAAAGTGAATACTTCAATGTGGGAAAGTGATTTCTTGTTTGGATGGATGGAATCACTTTTCCCCCTAATTTCTCTTTCATTGAAAATCACTTTCCTTTCCTGCTCAATTCCTTGGACACCCAAACATAGAAAAGTAATCCCTTTTCTTTCCCAACCCGGAGATTCCGCGAACCAAACGAGACCTTAAAGGCAAAGTCAAGCTGTTATTTAGATATTAGTACGTCCATCTTTTTTAGTGCTCATAAAAAAACTTCAACTTGTATCCAACAAAGCGAACCGCTCTTCTGCTTTGCGTGAAAGCTATTTTCTTATCTAACATTGCTATTTAAGATTGTGAGAGCAAGACACAGTTTGCAAAGTCGACTCTACGACCTTGCAACTTCGCACATGCATAGGTGTCTTGAGTCCGTAACGAATGAAGCTAGAGGTGTTTGGAACACTATAGTGTTTGGAACACTATAATGAAAGTCAATCTACTAAGTCAAAAAATTTAAATATATTATTATTAAATAATATAATGATAAGGAATTCTACAATAATTTATTTTTGGGTGCCTAAGGCACGAGAAGGTTTAGCAAGAAGTGCCAGAGGCACAAAATTTTCTAGTATATATAGCAAAAATAGTGATCTTTTTCAATAAAAGGAAAGAAGATAAAGAAGGGCCCAGAATAACAGATGTAAGTTAATTAAATGGCTATGAGTATGAGACGTGTACCTTAATTTCGTCTATATAAGTATCACGATTAAAGAAATTTGTTTTTTTTTTTTTGACAAAACATAGTGTCACGATTAAAAGATAGAAATGATTAGAAATAAGCAAGAAAATATTTAAAAAACAAAATTATAACGGTGAAGGAATTAGGATAACTAGTCTACATAATAATTAAGGTCATATTTTTTCAGATTAAGAAGATAAACACAAAGGTTTGTCATGATTAAAATACATTAGCATATCCAATGGTTTAGATTAATAGCTTACCCCCACTCTATTTAATTAGCTCTATCCCCCTTTAGCTATTATGGTAATTAATTAATATTTTGCCTCACAATTTCTTAATAAATCTATTCTTAAGTTGATTAACCGATTGACTTTTTATTTTTCGACTTTTTATAATCTTAAAACTTTCAATTAGGAATCTTACTAAAAATCTATGTAAATATTAAATATAGTTTATTCCACTCTCCATTTTTTTTTGTTAATTATAATTTTTGGTTTTAACTTATTTAGAATATTAATATATCTTTATTATTATTTATCGGATAAAATAAAATATTTTAAAGAGTGTTAAGAGACATGGGTCACCAACGAGTAAAACTTTGATACCGAAGGGGCTATCAAAGTTTTGATACCCCTATGTATGACAAGTGGGCCCCCCTCAATATTTATGTATATATATATGTTTACACATTTTACGAAGAGGGAGGGGGCCCACATGTCATACATAGGGGGTATCAAAATTTTGATATCCCTTCGGTATCAAAGTTTTCTCCGGTCACCAACTATTAATAAATAAAGTAAGGGCTAGTTTAATTGTTTCCTATTGTGAATTACAATTTTTTTTTCCTTTTCGTATATTTATAAATCATTGAGTTACTAATTATACCAACAATTTGTAGGATTCTCTAAATAGATAAAGGATTCGAATTTAGACTTGCTTGTTTCTAAATAAAGCAACAATAAAGTCTTCAACTCAAATAATCAGAGATGGGCTATTTGAATCTTCTTGCATTCGGTTATGACAAGGGCATGTCCTTTGTAGTGTTTTAATTTTTTTTTTTTTTTTCTTTCTCAAAGACTTAAAATCATTTTCCTATAGTCTAGGCCAACCATTGTTCATAAGAATGACCGATTTCAATTGTCGCTAGCTCTAATATTTTTTTAAGGTTAGGTTTATCCATTTAAAAAAATTATTTCTGTTAAACTAATACTTTGGAGTTGTGAATTGTCCAACATTTTAATTCGTAGAACATAATCGGTCTTGTAGTAATATTGTATAATATTTCTTTTAACTTCAGCGATATCTTTATTACAATAATAAAGTATTCCAAAATACTCTTCCATTTTTACTAATCTAAGAGCATCCAACTAATCTAAGAGCATCCACGTGGAAGATATTTCAAGTGTTGTATTTTAACTTTAGTTAAATTTTGTAGCACTTGAAGACTGCAGTTATCACTTGTTCATACTTAAAAATTGCTAAAAAGTTAAGAGACATTCCAAATTTGGAGCGTGTCCTAGCTCCGCTACATAAATTCATATGCCCACCAAATTAACCTTTCTTACCAAACATGGAAGAAAAATAAACATAAAAAATAGAAATAAAAGATCTTACCAAACATTAAAGAAAAATAAAGATAAAAAAAAGGAAGTGATGTTAATTTGGAATATTTGTTTGGAGTGTACCATTGTGTGTCAATATCAAGGAGACACTCAAAAATTAATAATTTACACAAATTTTAATAATTTGAAATATGTATTTGAAGTGTTTTCACTGTGGATGCTCTAACACTATTATTTTTGGGACAACACCAAAACTTAGAGGATGTGCTTGAAGTATTATTCTTTGCTTCGTTTTCCTTTGTATACTCGCAATAACGTCTCTTCCATATTAGAGTCAGACGATTGGTTTTTCATTTATACTAATATATTTTGTTTGTAATTAATTTGGTGTAGGTTTATTTAATCACAAGTCCAGTCCATACAGGGTGAATTGATCTTGTCATGCACCATTAGTGCTAACAAATTACATATTGGTAAAGGTTTTTGCTTTAACCTTGGGAATAATTTCCACCCATATAATAGAGTTTGACAAGTCAATTTATATTAATATGTAATCTAAATATCAGAAATATTACTAATTTTGTTATCACATATTTTTGCCTAACAATATAATTATTTATGGACTAAAAAAATCAGTTAGTTATTCATTAATTCAAACTCTCACATTAATCTAAAAATATAGTAAAAAAAACGTCTCTCTTTCTCATATTCTTTTACTGAAAAATTGTATACCCAACACGTGTGCGTCGAACCAAATCCAAGTGACTATTGTGGTTACCGGAAAGAGATATAAGACCCTAGCTGGATGACGGAACATCAGTAGATCAAGTCTTCCTTTGGAACAACAAATTACTTCTAGCATCGTTGAACTATTTACATGGCCTACATGGGCTGCATGGGCCGAGGGCTGGATGCAGATATAGGCAAAGCCATTTCATTGGATGATAAAAAAAAAAAAAAATTTAAATTCGCACTCCACATTTGGGCTGGATCCTAAATAGATACTACTGTCCTAGTACAAGAGCAATTTTCTATTCCTTTATTTCATACAAGAACAAATATCTATTCATCAAATTAAAATAAAACAAATCAGATGATTACACAATTGGACATACTCACCAGCATACTCAGAAGAGTATGTAGTCAACAATATTATCCAAGTTAATCCTCTTAATTAAATAGATAAGACAACCAATGTATCTTGCATTGCTTTTCTTGTTCTGCCTCTCAACTTTTAAACTATCAGGAGCCGTTTGAATGCGTGTAACTTCTCGAAAGTGTAAAAATAACACTTTCAATATGGTATAATGTTGTACACTTTCAACATGTATTATTTTTCAAAATGTGTTTGAATACAGTATTTTTGTCCCCCGCAGATGAGGAGTTTCAAAAAAAGGATGGACTATCAATGTTTGGATGATGACATGTTGGAAAGTCACATTATAACCACAATTTTTTTAAGGAAAAAAACAAATAGAAGCCAAAGAATCAATATTCAATTATCAACCCCTTCCTTCTTCCAAACCCTTCCTTCCAAACAAGTAATAAAAATGAGAGAGAGAGAGAGAAGAAAAACGAAGTAGCCATAGAACCCATCCCCGTTCGATGACACATGTCGCACGCGTGGTGAGCTTCCTTGGTCCCACCCTCCAGGATCAGTCCTGACCCAGGCAGCCAGGACGACTGTCCAGTGCCCACGGACCATGAGGGTCTCAAAAATTAATCTAAACATAAAAATATATTAATAATCTTATATCTAAAATAGAACTAGTATGTTTCATGAATATTCTTAACACAAAGTAGTAGTACCTTAATGGTTATTATGTTAGACTTGCATATGAAAGATTCTTAGTTTTATTTTTGATGTTAACATTTTTTTATTTACTTTTATTTATTTATTTATTTATTTATTTACATTATGTGTGAGGTCCCATGAGGGCCCATTTTTTGAATTTAGTTTTATTTTTTCATTAGTTTTTTTTTACACTATGTATAAGGGCCCATTTTGGAAGCTCGTCACGGATTCCCATGAGCTTAGGGCCGGCTATGCTCCCCTCCGCTCCCCGTTCGAAGGCCTCCCGTCGCCATCTCCACCGCCAACCACCACAAAACCCTCTCCCTCCCCTCCAGATTAGAGCCATCTCAAGAAATTTAGAGGACCCAAACAACTTATTTAAAAAAATCTCGATCAAATAAATAATTAAGAACATGATTGTTGTTTCTAAGATTGAGGCATATAGACTGAAAAAATTGTATAATTTTTTTTATTTCCTCTTTCCTACCAAGTTGAAGATTTTCTTGTGCATACACCGAGCTCCACCTCCCCCAGAAGGAAAAATAAAAATAAAAAATTAAACAATAATCCTGTCATATTATTTTTTAGCATTAGAATAGTAATTTGAGCCTTAAAATAAATAATATAAATTTTCATTCAGAGCATCTAAACTTAGATAAATTTCATTCAAAGCATTAAAACTTAACAAATTCCAAAATAAGCATTAAAACGCCCATCCAATGGCGTTTTCTATTTTTTAATTTTATTTTTTAATGTCCGTTTTTCTCCGTTAACGACGTTTAACAAAAAATAATAATAAATAGAAAACGGCCTTCCTAAGGACGTTTTCTATTTATTATTATTATTTTACTGAATATTTTTTTTGGGCAACAACGAAAACAGAAAGTAACACAAACAATAAAACATGAAAATACATAGAGATGCTATAAAGAAGGAAACATAAAAAAAAAACAAGGAAGCAAAATTAAAAGATGCTACAAAAAAGGATGCTACAAAAAAGGAAGGAAAAAAAAAGAAAACAAATTAACAAATTCGGTCAACATTTATGTCATCCAAAATTTATGTCAACAAATTCCATTAACATTTATGTCATCCAAAATTTAACAAATTTCACAGAAATGCATATTTTTTTGTAGCATCCTTTAATTTTGCTTCCATTTTTGTTCTGTTGCCTTTCTTCTTTGTAGCATCTCTGTGTATTTTTTTTTTGTTCTTTTTCCTCTTTTTAGCATCCTTTAATTTTGTGAAAAAATAATAAAAAATAGAAAACACTACGTTTTCTATTTTTATTAATTTTTTTTAAACGTCATTAACGGAGAAAAAACGGACAAAAATAATAATATTAAAAAATAGAAAACGTTCATTGGATGGACGTTTTGATGCTTATTTTAGAATTTGCTAAATTTTGATGTTTTGGATAAAATTTATCTAAGTTTAGATGTTCTGAATGAAATTTTTTGAATAAATAAAAATCCACTTATTCAAAGCTGTAGTTTTGTTTCTTTCAAGGTCGTAGGGCACAAGCCATGTCCCAAGTTTCTTGGAATAGTAGTACTACCAAAGGAAAAATAAAATAAAACTCTTTTGGGATAACATAGATGTGACTGAGAGAAAGAAACATTTATTTATTTATTACGCAAACAGGGATATACTTATTAACTACTTTATCAATCAAATCATGGATACTATATATTATCTAACCTCCTCTGGTGACTAAATATTATACAAACTAATGAGCAATTGGCACTTAAGTCACATTAAAAAGAACTAATGTACTAACTAATGAGCAATTGGCATTTAAGTGACATTAAATATAATTAAGGAAAACCTATAGACAAGCAAGCCTAATGACAATAAGTTCCATACTTTTTACAACTCTCACAAATTTGATTCGAAAAAGCTATCATTTTCGATCGGACTACCCCCACTGTTTACTACCGTCTTCCTGGAGAGCTTACCTATATATGCCTCTTGAACTATGGATGATTGATGCTCTCTTTCTTATATATATATATATATATATATATATATATATATATATATATATATATATATATATATATTTTGAAGAAAGGGTACTATATTAGAAGAAAAGAAATCTTTACAAGCTACATCTCCAGATCCCCAATGGCATCTACTCATCCCAGTTACAGACTGCTAATGTCACTTTCTATACTATGAAGTACTGAATGCATAGAAGATTGCACATCCTCAAAAATTCTCCTATTCCGCTCCCTCCAAACGTGCCAGACAGCCGAGAGCAGCCTGATTCGCGCCTTATTATAGATGCTGTCCCCTCGAGACTTCAGAGCGGCCATCTCCTGAATAATATCATGAAACCCAATAGCCTGCGAGATAGGCAAATATATATATATATATATATATATATATATATATATATATATATATATATATATATATATATATATATAGCAAATGACCCTCTAGTCTAGTGGTTAAGAGAGATGCATGTAGCTTGAGTGGTCAGGAGATTGATTCCCGGTGAGAGCGTTCCCCACAAATATATATATATATATATATATATATATATATATATATATATATATATATATATATATATGCTTGTCTTTTTTTTGGGCTAGTCCAAAAAACCTACTCCCATGGCTCGCTTGGAAACGTTCAACGTTTCTAACCTCTTATTCTCCTCCTATCTCCCTTTTTGAATTGAGGAGCGTACCAGTTCAGCTAGGACAGTTCCTCTCTCTGATGGCTGGACAAGGAATATAACATCTGAAACGATAGATATTCTTTGCTCATTATCAGACAATCACTTATTCACAAACCTCGTGTGGAGCTAGTAGTTTTCATTTCACACGTCATGGAAAAACATTTTCGCTCCGCTTAGCCTTACCCCCCCCCCCCCCCCCCCCCCCCCCCCTATAGGAGTATTTTAGTGATAGGTTCTATAGGAACCGGACAAGCTACAAGCTCCTATGTTATTGCTTCAATTTGAATTATCCGTAGAATACCCTGTATATATATCAAAAAGATGTACAATCAAACACATTTCTTAATTCAATATCGATAGAAGCCCAAAAAAGTGAGGTACCTAAATAACGATAGATATTTCAAAAGCAGATTCAGTTACGCCTATTCCTAATTCTAAATATAATATAACGACGTAGGGATCCGTGATAGGGATCCGTGTATAAACATAGTATCTATTGACATACGCTCGAATGACCCATTATCATAATAAGAATGTACATAACCTTATTCCGATCTGGTCCGATATGGAATGAACTTGTTACCATGGAATCGACTCGATTCCATGATTATAAGTTCATAACCAATCCATTCCCATTTTGGACGGAACAGATCCCCTAATTCTATATTCCAGTTAGTGAGAGGGATCTTCAACTAAGAAATATGCCTATAAGCTAAAAGAGGGTATCCTGAATAATTGCAATAATTGGGTTCATTGATATTCCTGGCATAGTAAATGCTACATATCACACATACAATCATCTACAATTTCGTACGTTTTATATATATATATATATATATATATATATATATATATATATATATATATATATATATATATATATATATATATATATATATATATTTGCAAATGATCTCTAGCCTAGTGGTTAAGAGAGATACATGCGGCCCAAGTGGTCGGAGTGGTTAAGAGAGATGCATGCGGCCCAAGTGGTCGGAGTTCGAGCCCCGAGTTCGCCACAATTACCCATTGCTTTAAAAAAAAGAAAAAGAGGAGCCACATTCCCTTAGTTTTGCAAATGACCTCTAGCTTAGTGGTTAAGAGAGATGCATGCGGTCCGAGTGGTCAGGAGTTTGAATCCCCTTAGTTTTGCAGGACTGGGCCAGAAGATTGGATTGTTTTAGTCGGAACTAATTTTGGTTGTCATTCACCTCTATTGAAAAGATACAAGTTTAAGTTGAATTTGGACTGAATTGTTCCAAAGAACACCAAATAATCTTGGAGGTTGTTCTATGGAGGAGGATTGTTCGAGTCCAAAGTCTTATTAGACCTATCTCTGGGCCGGCGTCGGTATTCGTCAAACATGGCATTCAAAACGTTTCCAAAATGCTATGTTAACAATTGTGCAACGTCAAATAACTGAGATCGCTGAAATATAAAGAAGAAGGGCTCAATTGTAAATTCAAAGGTAGGGCTAAGATTTGGCAGAGGAATTAGGCAGCAAGTCCTCATTTGGCCCCCAACTGTACGGACCGGTGGAGACGTTCCACCAAAAGGTCCAAAACCGAGACTATTAAAGCTGAAGTCATATTTAGTGCTGTACCTAGAATATCACGAACATAATCAAATTAGGAAAATTCTAAACGAGCCGACACGGGAGACCACGTGGCTGAAATCGACGTCACGTGTCGTCTTAGTTGACCGTGAGATCCACAAAAAAATCAGTTTTTTTGTTAACATTAGCGCACATGCCAACCAATCGGACGCCGACGCGTGGCTTCTTCGATCGATCGTGCAGTCTATAAGGACGCGCTTATAAAATTATAGGTACAACGGCTATATCAGACATAAATATTGGAGATACGTTTGAAATTACTTACAGTGTATATTTTTTTTCACTAAACAAAATTAAGGTAAATATTCACCCTTCCACTAAAGAATTATCATGTATCAAAATAGTGGTCAAGACTAGTGTAGATCTTCACCAAATTATTTTTAAAGTAATTTTATGTTGAATGAAATGAAACTTGGTAACTCTTGAGTGAAGGATAAACATCCCCTCTACTTTTGATTTGTGAACAAGAATTGACTCAATTAGCTATGCCATACATTTTCTTTGCACTCCTTTGATATTTTTGATATTCGTAGCCATATAATCTCTCTTATATTTTCAGACTTATTTATCTTTTTATATTCGATCAAAACATACTATTTTTTATTATATATGCTAATATATAACTCAATACCAGAATATTACCAGCTAGAAAAATTAATAAAGAAATATGTGAGCACCAAGTTTGCGTTCGCTTACTTTAACTTCAGCGAGGACGACAACATCAAGGAGGAAGATGCTACAGGGACGACTGAAGCTCGATGCCCGACGACGGTGAGGGTGGCGACCAGGGTCGGTCCGGAGGGTTGGATTATCATATCCTGAAACTAATTTTAGTTGTCTCTCGATCCTTATTGTCAGCTGGTCCTGATGACCATCTATGACCATGACCTTTGGTGAGATTATGTTGAACCTGGAAAGGTTGTCCTAGAGAGGAAAGTTGTCCAAGCCTCAAGTCTTATCCGGCTAATCCCAAGGCCGGCCCTGGTGACGACGGTGCCGAAGGAGGAGGAGGAGGAGGATGTGCTGGTCGACTCCAGGATGGACAACTTCATCAACAAGTTTCTATAGTGACTCGACTCCATTGTTAATTGCAAGGAGATGTTCAAACGAGAAAGTCAGGCTTAAAACTTAATAACTCCCTCTAATGGAGATTTTTGGGATTTATTTAATTTCAGAATTTTTATGTTTTATTTTTCTTTCTTCATTTTATGTTATGTTTATGTAAATCTTTCGTAAGAAGGAAAACGAAAAAAAAAAAATGATTGTCTTCCATATGATGGCTGTAGGAGCATAAAAAGTGCTTCATAAGAATGAGTCAAAGAGATGGATCATTCCATTCAAATTGATCCACTTTACGCCAAAGAGCGGCTAATCACTTTACGCCTGAAGCAGGCTAATCATTTTACGCCCGGGTCAAAGCTAATGATTTTACGCCCAAGACAGGCTAGCCACTTTTACGCTGGACAAAGCTGTCAAGTCTTGCATTTAATGCAAAGTCTGACATGAAGATTTAATGATGGCATATATCACAGAAATCAAAGGGATTTGTTTTACACAGAGGCCCATTTGTCGTTTAGTATGTGGACTGAGCAACTTTATGCTCATAATATGGCTTTTTTTACGCACGGAGACTATACGAGTTTTTTACGTTCAACGGTTGACGTGTGCGTAAGGTTTATTTGGGCTACTTTTACGCTCAAGGTTATTTAACAACCACTTTACGCGGGAAGTCTACATCAAGGCTATTGTACGCCTAGTCTACTACTTTACGCTCAGGGTATATTTGGGTTGTTTTTACGCCCTATTCCAATTCAGAACGTGGTTTGCCTACATGGCTTTCATGCCACACATCTCGAAGAACGTGTGTACGTGCATCCTATTCTTATTGAAATGATGGGACACGTGTCAACGTATGCAGAGGATGACTTCAGTCATGGGTGGCAGTTGTTAACGTAAAGACGGAACTTTTGCTGAGTTTTTACGCACAAGAAGTCAAGTCTATAAATAGACTGATTTTTCACACACAGAGGGAGAGAGAGAAATGAGAGAATACATAGAGATCAGAGCCCAGAGACTTTGATTTTCCGGAGCATTCTTCTTCAACTTTTCTTCCAGAACAGAGTGAAGCAAAGCAGAAAAGCATTCGGCCTCGCCATCAGTGCCCATGTGCGTCGATACCTTTCTGGTGACTTAGTTCTTCTAATTGTTCATCTTCTAGCAGTGATCTTCATCATCATCGTATGGTCCAAGGAACAAAGTGATCATTTACAGATCAGACTTCCATAGCAATACTTTCCAGAATCAAATTTGTACTTCGTGTACTTTTTCTCGTTTTATTTTCAAAATCCGATTTTCAGACATTTTGTTAAGTGAAACAATGGCATCTAATGAAATAATAAAACGCATTGCGTGTCATGTGTGCCCCGATACTTGTATATATATTAAAAAAATTGTATTATACTAAGAGATTTTATTCTCCAGCATCACTCTTCCATTTTAACCGTAATACTTTCTGCTCTGTCTAAAATATTTTGGTTAATTTAGTCCTCTTTTATTCTCTTTATCTTTTGTAACAAAATACAACATACCTTGTTTTGTTATATACATAGATGTTGAAAGAATTGAGAAAGTAAAATATAATTTTTGGATATTCTTTCCTATATATAATCACAAATTTCTGATTGCATTAAAACAATCCAAAAAAATATTATATATCATAATCAACCAATTGAATTATACTTAATATGCATATTCTTATTTTCATTTTGTTTAATTAAAAACTTGGAAACAACAAGGCATGCATTGCCCAGTACAAAAATCCTAGAGGAAATCATGAGTTCTTAATTTTTAAAATTCGAGCATGAAAAGCCGATTAGATTTATCTCATCTTTGATTTTTTTCAAAGGACTAAAGAAAAAAAGAGTACATTTTAATGTTAGTAAAATTTATATGTCATATCCATATTACATGCTCTTATTTTGAGTTCAAAAATGCTATTTGGCTTCCAAAATATGATGTCATCTTCCATTATGTGGCATGATATGGTTGCTGACATGGCAAAATTTAACAGTAAAATTAATATTAATATTAAAATTAATATTAAATTAACATGCTAATTAACATTAAGATTAACCTTAACATTAAAATTAACCTTAACATTAAAATATAAATATTAAAATTAATCTTAACATTAAAATTAATATTAACTTTAACATTATCATTAATATTAATATATTAATATTAACATTAACATTAACATTAAAAAATAATTAATTAATATTTTGGGTTAAAATTTGTCATGTCAGCTGTTATGTCAGCTGCCATGTCAGATGTCACATAATGAAAGATGAAATCACTTAAATATTTTGGGAGTCAAATAGCATAATTGTTTTGAGTTTCGTAGTGGAGCCAGTGTGCGTAGCCTCTAAATAAGGAAAGAAATAATGTTCAATTTTTAAATATGAGCCATTACTTATCTTAAAATTTATAATATGGTTCTCAAGTCATTCAATAGACAACTTTCCATGGTCAACATCATCCTCATAATAATCAAATACTATGGAAGAATCTCCAACTCTCCCATAGACGACTTATATTACTCGGGTCTCCAACTCTCCCACGTTATTGGAAGAAGAGGATTCCTCCAGGGATACTGCATTATTACTAGTCTCCCAACCTGCATGTAAGTTTCCTTTACTCCATATTTAATTTTTTTTTCCAGAAATCTTCATATAGGATCTAAATTATAAAAAAGGTGAAAAGTTCAGAGAAATTGGAGATCGAGTAACAACGCGTCAGGGATGATGACGCGCCATGGGTGCTGGCGCGCTGCCAGGACGCGCCATGGGCCGTGACGCGCGTTTCGAAGATAGCAGGGTGGTGGGTGGGTGGCGTGGCGTGCGGATACGACTTACTCGACCACGCCCCCTGCTATCTTCGGCGCGCGCGCCACGGCCTATGGCGCTTCCTGGCCGCGCGCCAGCACCCATGGCGCGTCGTTGTGCGCGCCATCACCCCTGGCGCGTTGTTACTCGATCTGCAATTTCTCTAAACTTCTCACCTTTTTTATAATTTAGATAAAATTTCTTACCTATACGAAAATTTCTGATTTTTTTTGGTCATTCTCTCTTCATTTTCTTTTGTCTCTCTTTTTAATGTAATTTTTTTTAGAAATCTTTGTTTTGGCTAATTAGCGTTTAGACCTTGAATTTTTACATTAGATTAGAGTTTAAGTCCTGACATATCTGATTAAATTTTTTGGATCATAAATGTTTATTTACTTTTATTATACATGATGTTGTTTTTTTCCCATTATACCCTACAAAGTGTGTGAGTCGTTGTCCTTGTTAGGAAAACAAAAAATAAAAATTCAGGGTTCAAACATCCCTTGTTTAGGATATAATAGAAAAAGGAAACCAAATATAAAAAGTGATAAAAACGTTCCAATTGGACATGTCAAGACTAAAAGTGCTGCATGGTATAAAAGTGTGTTGCCATATGCAACTATTGATGAGAAATGTGTAGTATGATTGATAACTATGTAAAGTAACAAGGTTATTCCTCTTTCAAAATTTCTTTTTTTTTGGCACAATTTAAATGGGTTACTGATGGATGCATATATAGGGGTGTCTTTTCTTTGTAACTTTAGTTCTGGTTGTTTGATGACATAATTGTAACTACTATATTGTGAAACATATATCTCAACTTCTCCATTAGGTATGTTTGGCATCACTGTCATTAGCTTATTTCTGTGAACCAATAGCCACACATCTTTCCTTATGTGGGTCAGTTCCAATTTAAACCAATACCTCTGCGTCTCTCTTACTTTGATTCAAGATGGAAAAGGTTTAACTGTGGATATCAGAAACTTGGGTAGAAACTTAGGTAACATATTTTTTTCCTGCAGACATTGGATAATTCAATTTTTTTTTTTCTTTCCCTGGAGGATTGAGTTATGGGAGAGGCAACTTCGAAGAAGAGTCGCGGTTGGAGTTGGGAGGAGAACAAGAAGTTCGAGCTCGCGTTGGCGACGACGATCGGCCGCGAGAACGGCCCGGCCGAGAGGTGGAAGGAGGTAGCATCTGCGCTCGGGGGCGGGAGGAGCGCGGAGGAGGTTGAGGAGCACTACAACACCTTGCTGGCGGATGTCGACGCCATTGAATCCGGCAGGTTCGATCAGGAACTCCGACAGATGAAGACAGGATCATGTAAGTTCTACTTGTTCCAATCTTTTTTTTTTTCTTGGTTTGAACTCTGTTGTTAGTACTGGTTTTTATGATCACTACATTATCGTGACATGTACATATATCTATGTTCTGATTGTGAATCCACTCATTCTAGCTCTCCCTTTACTCAGTTTCCTTTGATATGTCATGTAAGTATTGCCTATGTTATTATGCTCAGGCTTGTAATATTAAGTTTCATATATAAATTTTGATTTTGGTTTAATTGCACTTAAATACCTCAACGGTTCAACTTTGACACTTAAATACCTTTTACTTTTTTTTTTTCCAGCTTTCTAAATTTTGGCGTCGTCAAACTGCAGTCTAATTTAACGGTCATTGACACGTCTTTGCAATATTTTTACCTCTAAATAATCTAAATGTTACTCCATATTTATGGAAATAAGTTAATAACAAAAAAAAAAATTACCAATCATCTTTTTCATTCGACATTTTCTAACCCTAGGTCCATCCCTACCAATCACCACCACCCTCATCCCTCTCCCATCCCCAGCCACCAATCACCTTTTGGGTGCCACTTTGTTGCCCCCAAGGGACGCCGGGGGGGGGGGGGGGGGGGGGTGGGTGGGGGGGGGGGGGGGGGGGCGGGGTTTGCAACGACGACTGGAAATAATTTAGGGTTAAGACATTATTTTTTGTTGAGGTTGGATGGGGATGGGGATGGGGATGAGGATGAGGATGGAATTAGAATTAATCAATTAAAATTTGATTAATTATCTTTTAGTTAAAATCTAGATAAATAAATAATTATTATGATATTGTGATTTTTTTTTGAGGTGTCCTTTTTTCGGACTTGACAAATGTCAATGGGGGATTCGAGCCTGCGCCTTCTGGGCACCACTAGGACACAACCCACGGACAAATAATTTATGATATTGTGATCATTTAAAACCAATTGGTATATCTAACTTTAAAAAAAAAGGAAAAAAAAAAAAGATTGATAGCTGAGGGGATTAAAGTAAAAAAAAAACTTAGTATCAACCTGTCAATAGAAAAAGAGAAATTTTGAGTCGCACCCCACTTGATTTATCCAAATTCAAGTTGCACCCCACACAATTTTCATAATGCAAGACACCCTCCACTTTTGACGGTTTCCGTCCTTCGTTAACGGTGAACTTTTTTTATTCAGCCCTCATGTCTATTTGTCGATATTTCAAGAAGTAAAAGTGGAACTTTTGTTATCTGATGCCCAATTAAGCATTTCAATAGAATGTAATTTGTGGTTTCTATATTTTATATTTGATGTGTAACCATTGGTTCTATGAGAGAATGTTTCCGTGCATCTTTGACCAAAGAAAAAAAGTTTGCTGCAATATATGCGCACAATAACTTAAATAGGGGTTTGCACTCTGTTGTATTGCATACTCCTTAAGCAATTTATTCATAAAGGTGTCTCATTAAATATTAGCGAAACAAAAATACTATTCTTCAACTCTCTTTTTTTTATATACTATCTCTCATTATATAACATTTGACATAACAAAATTTTAATATTAACATAAATTAAAATTAGTATTAATATTTCAATTTCCAATAACACTAACATTAAAATAAACATTATAACTTTTTGATGATTATTTTTTTTGGGTTAAAATTTATCATGTCAACTGTTATTTTAGATGTCACATAATGGGAGATAACATCACCCAATTTTTTTGGATGACGAATAGCAAAATTGTTACTGAACTATTTTTTTTTTCTTCTGCCACTCGATATCTTCGTATACTGAATGTGTTAAGTTCTTAACATAGTTAAAAGCGTTTTACGCAAAATGCTGATAGTTCATCCGTTTGTTTTTGGTTTCTTTTTGCAGTCGACAGTTCGCACAAGTGAACATAAAATGACCATCCTCATGCAATTGACTACTCTTTTGTTTCTTGTTGCTCCTCTCTTTTGGTTGGAAGCCTTTGATGTTAAGCTTGTCAATCGAGTACCATCCTAATCCCTTCGTGTCAAGTGGAATGTTATGAAGGAATGTATTGTTCATGGTAAATAAATGGCTTCTTCTTACTTGGGAGTTTGCACTACCAAAATTAGTATATACTGTCAATTTTAGGGGTGATATTTCGATTTATTCGTTTCCAACCGAATTGAAATACTGAAACTGAATAAACCAAATTCCTAAAAATCTGAAACCGAACCCATAATCTATTCAATTTATTCGATTTGTTTGCTTAAACTATTTTTATCGTCTGATGGACGGACCGAAGTTGAGAATATGGTTAATTATACTAAAAAAATATATATAAATTTTATATATACAATTGTTTTATCTTAAAGTTAGGCTCAAAGTTGGACTAATTGTTAAATTATTAAAATTGGACTTTAAAATACATACATACAATTGTTGTTGTCAATATGTAGAAGAAGAAAAAAAAAAATACACATTCGTAATCACAAAATATACATAAAATTAAGATTATTTATTACGTAGGCCTTATTCAATTTTAGACCAAAATCGAATGCAAAAAATTAATATTTTCAAAACGAAAGCCGAACATAATTTTTTAAAATCGAACCGAATATCTCGATTGAATAATGGTCACCCCAGGCCAAATTTGTTTTAGAAGAATTTTAGAAAATTATGATGGGTGAATTCTTCAAATTCTCTGCGACCAAGAAATTTGTGTATGCTACTTGAAATTGTTATTACAAGCAAGCCCCGTCGTACTGAGATGTCCTATTTGTACGACTGACCAAATCTGGATTTCGATGGTTAGGTTGGTGGTAGTTGGCACAGGACCTATATGGTCTAAGAGACATCAATAATGTTTGTTGAAGACTTCTAAAGGGGCTACAGAGCCTACAATTAATCATTGAGGTTCTCAAGCCTCCAAGGTGGAAGAACATGATCCACACCATTCTGAACTGAGATTGGTTGGCCACAGACCAAAAAGCCTAGTGACCATTTTCTTGTCAATTTGAATGTGGTCAATATTTTCCTTGTGCCAATAGATGTAAGGAGACCATTAGGCATTTTACGCTTGTGTAAAAAAATTACCAAAAAAAAAAACCAAATCTATGTAAGGAGACCATTAGGCATTTTACGCTTGTGTAAAAAAATTACCAAAAAAAAAAAACCAAATCTACGACTTTCGGCGGAGGGGGGCGGAACGGGACGGGGGCGCAGGGGGCAGTGGTGGTGGTGATAGTGAAGGTTGTGGTAGTGGTGGTGGTGATAGTGAAGGTGGTGGCAGTGGTGGTGGTGGTGAACGCGGCAACGACGGGACGAGGGCGGGGCACGACAGCGGCGGGACGGAGGTGGGGGCGCGACAGCGGTGGGACGGATTTGGATTTGAAAGAAGACGATGGTATTTTCGTCATAAATTATCGGTCAAACCCTGTTGACCGTCAAAACTGACATTTTTCGTCAGATGTAGGACTACTTATACATTAAGCAAACAGTGTGGGATGCACCGCATAAATGGGTAAACTAAGTGGGATGCCACTCAAAAATTTTCAAAAAAACACCAAATCTACGACTTTCGGAAGATTATATAATCCTCTCAAGTAATGCGACTTCCGATTAGTCTCTTTCCAAATGACCGAAATATTCACTCTAGCCATAGGAAAGAACCCTTATCACTTGATTTTTATTTTATTTTCCTTCTCCGTTTGAAAAATCAATTTGTTTGCATGCTGATGCAATCACAGGAAGTCACTGGATAACCTACAAAAAAAAGTCGATACAAACTACAGATGGGGACTCCAGTGAACACACTAGCAAAACTTCAGTTGCGATTCAGAGAATCACAGTAATTGCGAATTGCAGGAATATGAAGTTTGTTCTCAGGGCTTCCAAATTTTCATGGTACAGTCTACTCCGTATGTAACGACCAAATTCCTGTGGGGATGGTGAGTCACACCAAGCACTTCTTTCTCGTGAACCTGTTTGAAAGTAATGAACATAAGCGTCTACGAGAACACGAGAAGAAAAGTCTAGTTACGAATATGAGCAAAATGAGGACATTTAGATGAAAGACTGAGCGATGCTTATCTATCCAAATGTATACTTAGTGTTTTATACTAGATATAAAACTATATATTTGTCTATAGGTATATGCATGGTTTTAACCAAGAGCTCTCAAGTTCAATCCTCAATGACCCCTTAAATTTTTTCTATGAAAGCTTTTCATGTGTCTAGAAATGGCTTATGATGTTCCTAATGCTAGACACATGAAAAGCTTTCATTAACCAATACAAGTATGCTAGTCATACCAATACTTGTATTGCGATAACTTAACCAATACCTGTATTGGGATCACTAAGGACCAGTGGCTTAATACCCGTAACTAGAGAGGCTTTCTACTAGGGGTGGCAATCAGGTAAGGACCATATTCAGGTTTAACCCTTCAGTGCTCAACCTGAACCGGACCCGTTTAGGTTAAACCTGAACTCAAGCCGTGAAATAACGGGTCAACCCGACCTGTTTGCCCACTAAAAGATTTAAAGTAAGAATCATTCTTGTCCAATAAACGGCAGCATAGTCTGCACTGTTGGAGGAGAAGGCGTCAGTGGGATCGAAGGCAGCTTGGTGGGCAACGTTCGAGGAGGAGGTGTTGGTGGCCCGAGGAAGCAACATTACCCGCTATGGAAGAAGCTGATCCCTTGGGAAGAATAGAGGAAGAAGAAGAGTAAAGGGGAAGGGAAGGCAACAGTTCATGAAGTGAGAAGCAAGATAAGAGAAGAAAGAGAGAAAATCCGATGAATAAAAAAGCAAAAGGAACTTATTTAGGACTGTTGATGGTAAGTTGTTCGTTTCTTCTCGGCAATGGTTAATCTTTAATGATATCCTCTGCTGTAGGGGTGATTTCGAAAGGAGAGAAAATTCTTAAGTCAAAATTAGGGTCAGAGCTAACCTCTCACGTAACAAACATAACCTCTATTATCCTAAGCAATAAATCAAATATACCAGCAACCAAAAACTATTTTTGATGTAAAAACGAAAGGAAAATGAAATGAATTAATCATGACTGCTTTTTATATAAACCATACAAGGACCTAAGCACGTTGCAGCCTTCAACCTAATATCAACCTAATCCAATATGTGATTCACTAGAGGTTTCCATCTGCATTTTCCGTGATAAACTTCAAAATGGTGGAGGAACTGCTTGCGGGTTTTGCAACTACTGTGTCTCTTCTTATTGCTCTTGATCCATGTTCTTTGGTCTACACTTGTCCTAGAGACTCCTTTAACCACAATCCTCTCTCACTGCCTACAGGTGCATCTATTGATCTATGTTCCACATGTCGGATGACTTTTTTCCTTGAAGCTACTTCTATCTTCTCGTGAATCCATGATTGCTCTCGTTTCTTATATGTCCTATAGTTTTATGACCACTCGTGCATCTAAAAGTTCTCATACTAGCTACCCTGACTTTCTTGACATGTTTCCTCATTGCCCAACATATTTGGGAGAGACCAAGGCTGATCTTATAGCCCTCTTATTTTCTGGGTATTACAAGGTCATATATCACTATGGAAGTTCTTCTCCTTCTGACCTTCCTGATTGAATTGTATGAACTGCCTTCACTATTCTACCATCGTGATGAACGACTGGCCTTGAGGTGCAAAAGTGATCTTAGACATCAGTTTCAAACTATTGCCTGATTTCTCTTGCACTTTGCTGATTATCTTATACATACATTTTTCTCCAACTGCATTCTAATTTCTAAATCATTTACACAGTAAAACTTATCTAAACATTTCTATCTTAGAAATAGACTTTTCTTAAATCTCATCGACTAATTCAATGCCATCAGCAACTAGCATACACTATCGAGCTTTGTGGTGAACGTACCTTGCATATTCATCCATAACTAATATAAAGGTCAGGAGTTAAAGTCTGACCTTTCATGCAAGTGTAGCTTACTATGATAGAAAATAAACTGATGTCTCCTTCCATGTCATTGTACTTGTAATAGTCACAAATCTACTTATGTCCGTAACAGTGTTCTTGAAAGCCACCACGTACTCCACATTTACACAAAAAGATTAACATGAGCATACTCTGACGCCATTAACATCCACAGCTTTCTCAAGCCAAAATGTGCAGTTCACTTAATGGCTCAAAAGAGAGCTCTTAGGACTGGAGAAGTTCGACCATTTCTCCCACTGTTTGGAACTACTAATGATCATTCAACTAATACAGGAAAATTTCTTAGTACGATTAGCCGGTACAGCAATAGTTCCTTCCCTGACTGTGGGCATTAGCAATTATTAAACCATATCGGTGTCATGTGCTCACCAACTCGTCCAGCTTGTGTCTGTGTGTGCATGGGTGCGAATATGAATATATAGCATCATGATAATCTCTCTGGACAACAATAACCGAGAATACTAACCTTCATTAGATGCTCCAGCTTACCAGACTGATGGCTGAAACAGTACATATTCCTGCATGTAAGAGTAAAAGAAGTATCAAATAAAAGCATAGGAACCAGAAAACACGAAAAATAATAATTACGTAGAACGATATATGGATATGGTATTGCAACGTGTGGAATATGAAAAAAAAGCGGGAGAGCAACTAGTGGATTGGTAAATGACAATTCAGATTAATCACAATCATTTAGCACATATTTCTAATTTACCAAAAATGCCTACCCTAATCGCAATGTCCTGAGATAATACAAGATGATGTAATCTTTGTGAAACCTAATATCAACCTAAATCGTAACCAGAGGTAAGACTATTTAGTTAGTGAATTTAGTTTGAAAATCAACAAATATAAAAAGGTAACTTATAAGGGCACTTCATTTTTTGATCAGGGCTAGTCCAGATTTTTTTGGGTTTTACTCAGGACATCCCATTTTTTTGATTTAGGGCTGTCCCAAAGTAAAATTCCCCCAAACCCAAATTTTTTCTCTCATTTGCAAAAAAATTTCTCTCTTCCTAAACCCTAACTCCTCTCTTCTTCTTCTTCCTCTTCTCCTCCACCATTTCTCCATCCCCAAGCAAGAAGTTAATTTAAAAATTCCTAGAAATTTCTTCCCCCTAGAAATTTTCTCTTCTTCCTCTTCTCTTCCAAATTTCCTTCTCAAGAAGATCGATGGCACCCAAATTCTTTCTCTATTTGTTTCCAAAACCCTAGAAATTAAATTGAAAAATTCAAGCATCCATTACATTGTTTATTTCAATTGTCTGTAGCCCATTTTAATTAAACTACATTCGGAGTGGGAAATTACCCATTTAAATTAAACATAAGTATGCACGAACGAGAAAACTCTGCGTCGACAAGGACTGTCCAATTTTCTGGCAGTCCTACAAACCGAATGGACTGCCAGAAAACTTGGCAGTCCTAAGTCACAGCATGTGAAACAAAGGACTGCCCATTTTTCTGGCAGTCCTTACTGTATTCAGGACTGCCAGAAAACTGGACAGTCCTACATACAGTAAGGACTGCCAGAAAAATGGACAGTCCTTTGTTTCACATGCTGTGACTTAGGATTGCCCAGTTTTCTGGCAGTCCATTCGGTTTGTAGGACTGCCAGAAAATTGGCAGTCCTTGAGGAAGAAGAAGAGGGAAAAAATAGAAAAAAGTGACTTTTATACCAAAGAGTGGGATAGCCCTGATCAATTTTTTCAATGGCAAACTTGTAAATAATACAAAGTTTAAAATGGGCTAGCCCTGATCAAAAAGTGAAGTGCCTTTATAATAAACCTATAAAAACTGCCTCACTTATGCTGTGCAGATGAAAGATGTGACAAGTGTTGAACCAATAAGCATCCAAGGAGTCCTAAAATAATAACACGTTAAAAAGTGTGGGGACATTTGGCAAGTGTTCAACATCTCCATATGTTCAAGTAGTATCTCAGTATCAGTATCTGACGAACAAATCTCCGGGAGAGAAGTATCTGTGCTAAATTGTTTGTGATTATCTCGATGGTAAACTACATTATTTTGAAAAATCCTGGTACCGCAACCTTCCACTGCACAACACAATAGGGTCAGGAAGAGATCAATGGATGTCTCTTGGGTGTTATCAGAAGTGAGTACAACAATAAAGCCTTCATCCCAAAATTTTGGGTCGGCTGTTTGAATCCTCTTCTTCTTCGACTCGGCTCTGTTATCAGAAGTTAGTGCAATTAATTCACCTTAACTAATAGCTAATGGAGTTCAAATAAAACAGGAAAAACTGGACTACGAAATCAGAACTAATAACTTGAAAATAAAATAATACGACAGATATATAAAAGATTACAGGCTAGAATAATCTCTTACATATCTTCACCAACACAATAAATCCATTCTCCTTTTGGCGAAACACAGGCTGCTACAAAGTCTCCACCTTCTCTTTTACCAGAGGAGAAACTCTTTACAACCTACCAAAAAAAATTCAATTAGACATTCTACATAACTAAAACTTGCGACAGTGAGTAAGCTTTTCAGAAACACTAGAACCAAAGCATGGACAAAAGTACCATATGAATTAGAAGACTTCAAAATATTTAAAAGGGCAAGAAATAAGATTATGTGAATTTGACACACATCATCATTTTTTTAAACAAAGATCGCATCATTGAAAAAATTAAAATAAAACGAGGCAGCCTACAAATAATCCTTTTTCCAAGACATTCTTTACATGCGAGTATAGTTTCCTAATACATAAACCAAACGTGATAGTTTGGTGATTGATAATAGCTTGATATTTTCGGGCGGCAATTTCATAAATTGTATAGTGCTGTTCTACAGATTAGATTTGATAATATATGGTAATAATATTCACGTCGATTAGATAGTTGGTATTTTATATCACATTTTGTTTTGCTACACATATTGAAAGTTGAAATTGGTGTGCAAATCATAAGGTTATCATTGTAAAAAAGGTAGAGACAATTGGCCCCAATGTTTCAAATGGTACTTATGATAAATGACTATTACCTATGGTCTATAATTCTGATTATGAATTTCAATTTATATATCGTAGTTTTGGGTACTATGGAGATTTTTAGGATCTTTTTTAACTCATCAAAGCTGACAATAATAATTGAATGGAGGAGTTCAAAGACCGGAAGATGGACTCAACGAGAACACTGAGAAGATATATAAACTCAAGAAGCATGGTATCAATTATAATAATATAGACATTAACCCTCACCCTCACTAAAACTCTAGAGGTTCGGTGCAAGTGGCAAGGACTTTATCATTGAACTAGAAAAAAAAAACCATGTTTGAATCTCCTTTGGCGCGCATTTTCAGTGGATTATATATATATATATATATATATATATATATATATATATATATATATATACACACCACTGCGTTAATCCAGCCCTCACCCCCATTAAAGTCGGCCTTCAACTTGCGGGGGCATATTAGAAATAAATGACAAAGGCCAATTATGAGGAATTCAAGGCAACTATGGCTCGAGAATTTGAAACAAATGACAATGGTCTCATATCTTACTATTTTGGTGCCGAGGTCAAGCAAACAACACATTTTTATCACACAAGAAAGCTACACAAAAAATTTCAGAAGAATATCAATATGCTTGGTTGAAAACCAGTTATCACTTTGGCTTGAAGTTGTCAACGTAAAATGATAGAGAGAACGTAGATCCTAATGTTTTCAAGAGCCTTGTGTTAGCCTATGGTACCTAAGACTTGTTGGACTTGTGTGCCACTAGATGGAAACATCCTCATTTATACACATGAAGAAGGCAAAGAGGATACCACGTAGGTTGTGTTTGGTATGCGGTATGCTATATAGCCAGAAATTTTATATTCCCGGGAATCAAATCCCCCAGAATTAAATTTATGGGAAAATTATATTCCTATGTTTGGGAACATTATATTCCTATTCACACCATAATATTTTTACTTATTAATTGATTTTTACAGACTCAACCTTGACCCGAATCCGACCCAGACTCAACCCCGTCCGAAACGGACCCGGCTCGCACCCGACCCGAACCCGGACTCGACAGAGCTCGGACCCGAACTTGAGCTAAATCCGATTTAATTCCCATGCAAAATTAATATACCCACCTATTTTGAGAGGAATAGGTCTCCCATGATTTATGATAATATTGTTTTTGCGGGCATTCAAAATTCCGGAAATATATTTTATAACCCAAACGAAACATGGTAATAGATTTTTCACCCTAAATTTTCCCGAAAATAAACAAATTTCCGCATACCAAACGCGCCGTAAAAGTATACTTTGCCTATTTTTTTCTCCTGTTCAAGAACTATGAGCTCATAGGCTAACTGAAAGAGCAATTATGTTGGCGACTTGGATGATATCACGATTTTGTGAGACTTGGATAATAGAATCTCACAAAATTTGAATATATATATATATATATATATATATATATATATATATATATATATATATGATGTGATATCATGTTGTTTGGACATGTGAATCTGAATATATATGATGTAGCTACTTCTTGTACATGCGATGCTATTTGGCTAATAAGATTATCAAAGGAACTTCATTTGTTGCAAGAGGAAGCCACCAGTATTATGATTGTAAACAACATGCTTAAGCCTTGACAAGAATTCCATCTTTCATGAGAGAAGCAAGCACATAGACACGAGATACCATTTTATCAAGGATACATTGCTAAGAAGGAAGTCGAGCTTCAGTTTGTGAAAATACAAGACCAAGTTGCTGACATTTTCACGAAGCGGCTCAAAGCTATTGTTTTTTTTGAAGATGCATCTTAAGGTCCTCAGAGGATCATGTTTATGGGAGGATGTTAGAAATTAAATGTGATATGTTACTTTTGTCTCTTTAATCTTATTCTTTATTTTTTATTCTTCAAGAGTTACCAATTCCAAAGGTCATGAGTTCAAATTCAAAAGTACATGAGTTACTAAATCTAAAGGTCATGACTTAGGAATTCAAATGGAATTTAAGTGAGCTCTCTTCTCTGCACTTGTGAGTTCTATTTTAGGCTCTATAGCATCTTCATCTTTCCTCCATTTGTGAATGGTTGTAAGAGCTCTCCATGCCAACAAATATGACATTTTAATAAATAATGGTAGGTTCTGTCATCAAAATCTATGGTGGATTACATGTATCTTAAGATTCAATAGTGTACAAGGGAAATTTATTTATCTATAGAATATTAGAATCTATATATCAGGACGAAACAATTACTAATATTCTTAATGTATCTACAGGTACAAAGGGATATGCTGATTTGATAGAGAGTAGTATTTGCCACGTGTTTAAAATATCAGTATACTTGTTTAGAGGTCACTTTACCATTATTAAGTTTCACTGGCTTATCCCAGCTTTAAATAACAGTGCCATTCCCAACCATCTGAAAGAAATAGGGTTTCTCAGCATTATGGGGTTTTCTGCATCTCTTTGGAGAACAAAACTAACCAAAATATCAGTATCACAAGCTTTGTAGTTTGTACACCCTGACCAAAACATCTCTTTAGTAAAAAGTGTTATCAAAACAATGTACATTCCAGTGTCTTAATGTATAAAACTTCAATTCATTTTCTTTTGGTTTTGGCTATTTGCTGACACTAAAACAAGCTCTAAGTTTGTCTTAGTTGTTTTGCTACTCGACGTTCTTAAAGAGTGTTGCTTGTGAAGACCATAAGGCTTGACAGTTGGGTCATGGTGGGACTCATAGTTTGCAGTATCAGTCGATACCGAGACGATACGGTTTGGCATGTCCCGATCCGATACCGACCGATAACGACGTTGCGTGTCTCTTTCCTAGTCAATTTCACAGAGAAAATTGAACGAAAAAGACCAATCAACAAGGATGTAAATAAAAAAGAAACTTATTTATCGCAGATACACCGAACATCAAGGATGACTATTATTTCATTCAATTAAAAACTACTAAGAAACAACACAAAAATTTTAAATTATGCCTTAGATGTATACAAATTTTTTTTCTTCTAAAATTTTAGTAACTATTTGCTTTCCAATACCAAAAGAACCGATACTGCGATCCGAAACCGTCGATACTGCCGATCTCGATACTCGTATACCGATTCCGATACTGCAAACCTTGTGGAGGATGCATGCTCAACTCTCATACCGATTCCGATACTGCAAATCTAGATCCTCCAAGATCCTAAATTAGGCAATCCCTAGAACACTCAAATTTCTACATCATGAAGTATAGTTGTGATAGATTTTCATTTTAGAAGTCTCATAAAGGGTATGGCTCCTTCTCAACCCCCCACCCCCCCCCCCCCCCCCAAAAAAAAAAAAAAAAAAAACCATCCCCTGGTGAGCATGTGTCAAGATGACCCACTTTATCACCATACAACCAAAACAGACGCCCAGTTGAATTGAGTGTGTGCTATGACCCAATTATTTGACCACTTTACAACCAAAACACAGACACATAAATAATTCAACTAAAATCATATCTCGAAGCAATTCTTATACCAATCTACAACCTCTCACTAACCATTCCCATTCCTTATCCCAGTCTTCAACTAATCTTAAAACAAATACTTGACATAGTGACTCATATTGGTTGGCATCTCGATCTCTCTCTCTAAGTATACATATTTGGCGATAATGAGTAGAACCATAATCTATCCACATGCATGTTCTAATTGTTTGTCTGTTCGCTTGTATGTTTTGCTCTCTCGCTCTCTCTATGTACATATATACATGGAAAAAACAAGTCATAGTCTATGTGATAGGGATTCGTTAACTTTCTTGCCACTATCAGATCCCAGATTCTGGTTTCTACTATTGTTTGCCTGATGTCAGCATTCATTCCCCTTCTGGAATATGGAAATTTGCATCTTCTTCATTTAATAAAAAATAAACGAATTCAGCGTTCTTGAATATACAAAAAGGCGGGGTGAAATTGACCAAGTTGTTCAGCAAGTAACATTGACTGAAAAGTTTGCATGACCAAGAAGCCAACATTAAACATGCAAGTGCTTTAGCTTTTGTATACAATACCTCAAAAAGAAAAAAGAAAAAAGACTGCGATGATTAAGTTACCAGGTATAGATAAGAAAATGATTGTTATAGCAACCTAGGAAGCGTGGAGAGCCCAAAAATTGGTGCCATGTCTCACGTCACGTCGGACACAAAACTGATACTCAAAAATACACCAGGACGCACCAATATC
The DNA here is from genome assembly GCA_029216955.1 of Iris pallida. Classification (NCBI taxonomy): domain Eukaryota; kingdom Viridiplantae; phylum Streptophyta; class Magnoliopsida; order Asparagales; family Iridaceae; genus Iris; species Iris pallida. The sequence continues at coordinate 11,743,699 of JANAVB010005596.1, read as the reverse complement.
AGCGTTGTGTCCTTGTTGTGTGTCTGAATTGAGTTGTGTCATGTTTGTGTGCACGAGTGAAATGCCGTTTTTGTGTGCATGCAAAATATAATAACAAATAAATGGATGATGTGTAAGAATATAGTTTTAAGTATGGCTCAACTTGCTCCCAGATAAAATGCACAAGTTTCGGTGTTTTAGCACGAATTAGATGGTTTCCATGATTAAGCTACTGGTATAAATAGGAGAATTATCTATACAGTGCCAAGTCAAGAAATGAAGAATAAGAATGTGGCTTAAGTATGCCTCGATCTTCTTAATACACAATTACCTGCCCTTGAAGTGTCATGAGGTAAATTGATGACGTCTTGTTGCACACTATTATGTGTTCGGTATTTTTTGGAGACAGGTGAACTGAATTTACAGAAGCATCACCTCCCTAGAGTAACATATAGAAACATGATGTGTTAGATTTATCATCACTGCTCCCATGAAAATCACTAAGAAATTTATAATAGACTCCATTAACAGAAAGCAAGCAGAATGAGGATAATGGAAATAGCAAACATAATACCCTTAAAGGGGGTGGTGGCTTGAAAGTCTGTAAACAATCAGTAGTCTTCATATCCCAAACCTACAATGGCAGATATTTTTGTTAAAACTCTAACAGTATAAAACTAGTGAAGATGGAAATAGAAGATTTGTACCTTAACAGTACAGTCACAAGAAGCAGTAATGATACGACTGCCGTCACTCGTAAAGATTGCATGATTCACATAAGAGCTGTGGCCTCGAAACTCTTTTAACATTTTGCCTGACTTGAGACCATGGATTCTGTGATATTGACCATTCACATGAATAAAGGAATAAACATTCAGAAAATAAAACAGAGAAGCATAGTTGGATGGAGAAAAACAAAAGCAAACTCCCATTTTACTTCCAACCAGAAAGACGAACAAAAATGTTACTAATGTAGTGATAAACAGTAGAGATAATAATAATTTAGTGTCCATAGAAAATCCTAAACCAGAGAATAGTATACACAAACATTGTTTTGCACCAAGGAGGTGACATCCCTTCACCAATGTCATTTAAGCCACTACTTTTAAGGCAACATGCCCTTTCAGGGGGGAGCACCCTGGCCTAAAATTGTACAATTTAAGGATTCATTTCATAAAGGTTAGACAAATAATTTGTCAATTACTTAGAGAAATGGAAAGCTCTCTTTGTCTGTGTGTGGGACCAGCACCGGCAACATGAAACACAAGACATTATGTATAACAATGGAACTTGCACATAATAATTAGAATTGTGCTGGGATTAAATACTGCATCTTATGTCATTGTGAAATCTAAATCATGAGCATGGTCATAAACTCCTAATTATTATGATGCAAGGATTAAATTATTACATACTTTTAGCTCCACATTGTACTCAGCCACTCCTTGCATACACTCCAGTGACATCAGGCCAGTCACCTTTCACATGTATTATGTATATGAATTACATATAATTCTTAAAATGATCGAGTAACCTTCTTATGGCTTTGACAATCAACATGCAATGACTGAGAGAAGCTAAAGCCCTAGTGACTCTGTTCTTGAGTGCAGACATAGCCGTGTTGCTTCATGATCAATGGCAGACATTATAGTTTGTTTTAACTTCCTCTTTTTGCAAGTTGGGGAATTCTATCTGTCCTTTTCGTCCATTAAACGCCAAGTTCGGGTGTCAGATATCCTCGATGAATCTTTTTTGCTGATAAGATGAAAACATATATCTGGAGCAGGAGTAAAAAAATATTTAGTATTTTCTCTAATGGATCAGTAGTTCTATGCTAGCTTTTCTTTTCTTTGGCACGGCCTTTCTTATTATGATGTTTGAACCAGAAAATCTTATTCAAAATATGTATAATGCTAGTTAGTTAAAACTTAAAAATGTTCCCTACTATTCTAGGAATATTCTACACATAATTGGTCATAGATATTGAACAATTATTACTTGGTTATAGATATTGAACAATTATACGAGCATAGAAGCAGTCATTTGTATCACAGATAACAATTACATGCATGATATCCCCAAAATTATGTTTGTTTGTACAGTAATTTCATGGTATAGGAGACACAACATTACAAAACATTTTAGAAATAGAAATATAGATAAAATAGGACATCATATAATACATTCATTTTATTTGACAAATGACAATGCATTCCAAATTTCCAATATCAGAAAGTATCCAAGTATCACAACTTTTCAGCCACTGGTATCCTGGAATATCTATTAGAAAAGACCAAAGTAAAGAAAATGGATTGTTCAATGTTAAGTCATAGAACATAAAATGATTTATAATTTAATTTTGTATGGCTTGCTCATTATGTTCAAGAATTGAACATGCTCGATATTTCAACTAAATATTACATAGAGGTAAAAAAATAGGATCCCTATTAAACAACTATAAATTCAGGAATGTGACCAATAATTTAAATAAAACCTTGCAGTACTGTCAAAGGATGTACTTAGTAGCTGAGTTCCATCACGAGAGAATACAAGGCTGGTGACACCTTGGGAATGTGCACGTTCCAGACGTCGCAAGCACTGGCCAGTTCTTATTCGCCAAACCTAAAGAATACATCACTAAATGTCAAACAAGAATAAAAGCAGGCATAGTAAAAAAAAGACATTTCAGAATCTTATTCCAGTTACACCAATGCAAATAAAATGTCATTTGAGAATGTAGTACCATGTGATCTTGCCAAATGAATAACTAAGTTTTGCTAAGTTGTTATGGTTACATATACAACCGATTCATTAAACTGAATGTTTGAAAGAAATGAGAAAAATATTTGAGTAGCATGTATACTATTACTAATAGTATGCAGAACAAGTATGCCTATGTTTTTTTTAAAACCAAAGCAAGTTACAAACAAGTTTATCTTCAAGTAAAGATTCATAAGACCCAATACCCTTATTGTAAACATATTACTTGACAACTATATGCTATGTTTCCCTCTTCCTTAACTTGAAGGTCTAGTTCAGGCAGGCTTTGGTGGAAGGACAAAAGTTTTCGTTACCCATGCAGTAATCTGGAAGGCAAGGTTAAGATCTTATCAGTGATTGATCCAAACAATCTAGTTTTCCTCAAAGAATCTCCAGTAGCAATTTTTATAAGTCAACTCCAAATTGTAGATTTCTGAACTCCAGCGCGATTACATCTTTCTTACAACCATTATGTACAACTTGAATGCGCTAGAAGAGGGGAGGGAGTGGTAAGTGAGTCTGTGGGCCTGTATGTGCATAGAGGACGAGGGGAGAGAGGAGATTCTTTTTAATCAATTCCAGTGTACTAACTATTCTAAGAAAGCATTGCACCATATTTCATCAGTTCATCACCCATACACTGATCCATGAAAAACAAACTAATTTCTTACAACTTTGTAATATTTCCTCCTTTTCTATCAGTACAGAGATACTTGAAGACGATAACATGACTTATAAACAATCCTTCTTCTTGCTAAACACAATAAGCAAATTATCCTGCAAAAGGACTACAAAAGTAACAGTTGCTGAGGCTCTCAGGAATACTTGTACTTGCTGGACTGGTAAGATTCTATACCTTGTTGTTCAGGAAAGAACTAGCTCACAAAACATACTGACCAGAAACATCTAGCCAGTATGCCAAAACCATGTGCGACACATGACATTTACCATCCTCCATGCAAGTTCGATAAGTCAAAATTATTAAAATTCAAGAGTTGGCAAATTGTTTATAGGGTGTTACCCTTTTATTACAAGGCCTCTGTCAGATGCTTCCCTCGAAACTTTTGAGCATTGCAAAAGCACATTGATAAAAAAAAAAACCTTGTTAGTAGAAGACCAATCAAATCCGAAGCATGTAGACATTAAAGGTGCATAAGAAAATTTTATTTTTCTTCCTTGGCAACATTCAGGGAAACGAAACTAACTGAAATCCTTTATATGCAACAGTCCTGAAAGCTGGATTGATTGTATAAGTTTAATGTCTTGTAATGATGGCAATCCGTTTTAATGACAAGCAAAGGTTTAAGTGGTGGATTGTGGAGATGCCAAATCATAAAAGAAAAGATACCTTAATCTTTCCATCTTGTGATCCAGATGCAAGCATCTCTGAATCTCTACTAAAATCAACACAAAGGACGGAGTCGTCATGCATCATAAACGCATCCTGCACCATTTTGCAGTCATAGATGTTAGCAGAATATACCCACAAAAGAGTAATTGTGGATCATTTTACATTCATGAAGTGCAATGACATATACACCACTTATTTGCTTGATTATGAATTGCACTAGGAACCTTTTACATCATTAAATCTCTAAAAGACTGGAAATGCAGGCTCTAAAATAAAAATATACAGGTACAGAATTGATTTCATCATTGCTACATTTGTGGTCGGATCTGTGTAAGATTTATATTAAACTAAATTTGGATCATGAGGCACAATACTTTACATAGATGAAAATCTGAAGAATACTAAAAGTGTCTGTGTTGCGAAACCAACAGAGTTTAAAAGGAGAAGAAGAGTGCAAATGAATAAATTCAAGAAAGCATTTATTCAGCTTGAACTTGACATAAAGGTCTAGGTGAACATGCACCAAATGCTAAAAAACATAAATATGACTAAAATCATACTGAGCAAATACAGAAGCTGCAGTCAAAGGTACAGAAATTTCATATTAAGTCCTGACAATTGGGCAACTTTCACAAGATTCATTAGGAGAGAATGTAAGTAATTGAGATTAACTAGTTACACATTAGATCATAAAACAACTACATAACTTGAATAAAATTAGGTGGCCATCCATGAAAGTACATATGTTAGAAAACTCACATCAGCCTGATATTGAAGATCTTTCTTGAGCTTCCCGCTTATGTAATCCCAAACCTGTAAAAGATATCCTAAATCGTAAGAAATTTAATCATCTTCTTATTTGGTCTTGTACATTTCCCATTTTTGGCTCTTTGAGCTATATCATATAATGTCAAAACGAAAAAAAAGAAATTGCAAGGTACATGGGCTCCCTGAATCTCAACACCTCAGTATGGAAAATCGTCAACTATGGCTATCAACAATTAGGACGCTAGTTAGATATTGTACCTCGATAAATCCATCGACCGAGCATGAGACTAAGTACTGGCCGTCCGGAGAGAATCGAGCATTTTCTGGGTTGCTTTTCTTTCCAAACTGGGAAGCAAGAAACAGACAAGTAGGATTTCAGAAAACGAATTATATACGTAAAAAGAGAGTACATAATCTAATGAACAAATCCTAAAGATAATCTACATGAGCATTAATACGTCATGCATAGAGTGGTCAAGAAACCATTAACTTACAGCACCACATGATAATAATCCATACAAAAATCTACATATAAAGTTACTTCTAACATAAACACATTCACATTCCAAACCTCAATATGAGCACTAGCAGGAGTTAATATGCAAAATATGAAAAGGTTAATTACCATCATAGTTAGCAAGTGCACTTATCAGGTAGATTTTCACAAAATAAGTCTATACATGTGACAAGATACTGTATTGAACAGATTATGCTTCTACTATCTTTTCAAATGTTTGTGTATTTTAGGGTCAACCAGGAAGGTACTTCAGAAGGATATCATATCCATCAAGTAAGCTTGTGGACATTTTAGGAAGATGGAATACTTAAAGGCTTCAAGCACGTATGGAAATTCCAATAGTGAAGTATTTCTGAAGTGTAATATTTTAGTATTTGTTTGTGTTTACTTAGGCTGCTTGGATGAAGCACTGGAAGTTTTGTTTTGAGTAAGGGCCAGTTTTTTGTAAGTGTTATTACTACAGAAATGAAGTATCCCAACATGGACTAACGAAGTTAAAAAAGAGAGGTTAAATCTGAATAAATTTAGGCTAAATTACAACTTATACCCTCAACTATCTAAAATGTTCAACTTGATACCCTCAACTTTGATAGGTACTAACTTAATACCCTCAACTATATAATAATTTTATATTGATAACCAAAATTTTAAAATGACAAAATTACCCCTCCCTCTTCCTTCTCCAGCAACACCCCTCCGACCGCGACCAACTCCCATACCAGCCCCGGCGTTCCCCGACGAACACCGCGCCCCCGCCGCCCCGTGCCCCACGCGCCCCGTCCTCCGCGCGCCCCGCCACCCCGTGCCCCGCACGCCCCCGCCCAAGTGCCCCGCGAGCCCCCCCTCGGCGCCGCCCCCGTGCACCCCTCCCCGTGGCTCCGTGCCCCCCCCCCCCCCCCGCCTCCGACTGCTCCCCAAACGCGCGATCCCGCCGCCTCGCGCAACTCCGGGCAAACCAACGCGGGGTGGGGGGGAGGGGAGTTTGCGAGCTGGAGGGGGAGGGGAGGTCGTCGACGGGAGGGAGGGGGGTGGGGAAGGTCACCGGCGGGAGGGGTGGGTGTTTGGGTGGAGGGGGGGATGGTCACCGGCAGGAGGGGGGGAGGTCGTAGGCCGGAGGCAGGAGGGGGGGGGGGGGGGGGGGGTTGGGGGGAGGGGGGAAGGTCGCCGGCGGGAGAGAGGGGGGGGGGGGGGAAGGTCGTCGGCCAGGAGGCCGGAGGCAGGAGGGGGGGTGGTTGGGAGGGGCAATTTTGTCCAATTTTTTTTTCAGGGTATCAAGTTAGTACCTATGAAAGTTGAGGGTATCAAGTTGAAAAACTAAAATAGTTGAGGGTATAAGTTGTAATTTAGCCTAAATTTTACTTCATTTCATGTGCGGCCATATTGTGAAAACAGGAATACCAACATGAGGCCATCTTAAAAGTACTTTTGGGGATAACAAAAACTACTTCATTAAAAAAATTGAAAAGAGAAGTTTGAACCAAAGTAAATTGTACAACACTCAGAAACAAGTCATTTTTCCTTCAACTATCCAAACAGAACTTAGTTAATGAACTTAATTCATTCTGGATCTCAATGAGCAACTTTGTAAGTATACAAGTGAAAAGTAATAAAATATCAGGGCATACTCTGTTGGAATTTTCATATATGAATGCTCGATGTCTATGACAGCTCTCTTTAGTTTATCTATTTGTGAAAGTGATTTTTTTTGCATCTCGGAGAGAAAGAGCTATGTGTGCTATCATATTGATTGAGAAAACCACAGTGGTACTTGCATCAAACAAAATGCATAAATTTGTGCTTGTCACAAAAGCATTACAAATAGGAAGAAATTTGCAATTTCTATAGAAGAAAAAGAGTTACAGAGTTCAAAGAACAAGCATTTAGTAAAATCCTAGAAAAGGCATTGTATGAGAATGAACCATTAGCTGAATTTAACTACCTTAATTTGATGCCCTAGGGTTGTTGGGTACACATCATCTTCATCTTGCTTCATTGCAGCTGTTCCACGGAACAGATCAAACTGTGTCCCTGCAGGAAGCAAGCCTGAAATGACAAAAACCACATCTTAACATCAAAGGGTGCCACTTATTGTCAAGCCGATGAAAATAACAGATTAGGGTGTAACTTGAAGTCCACAAACCTTGGTGCTGCTGCCACTTCAGGGACTGACCGATCAAGGCCATTAGTCGAGATGGAGGTACAACAGTAACTTCTGCAGCAATAGCTGGTAAAGAATAACTAAAGCCTGGTTAAGAGCCATAAAGTGGCCCGACATAAAAGGACGAAAATGAACAAATCATAAACAATAGAACTGTACAGGAAGCTGGAAGCCATATCTGAAATTTAGCATCAACTTGGCTATCAGCTAACGAAGAGGTCAACAACTTGCATAAGTAAAAAAACTTATTCCAAACACAGCTACATGATAACACTCTAAATTTCATCAATATGTAATCCAACAAGAGAGGAGAAATAGATTGAGAGATATTCAGAAGAGAAGACCAACGTGGTGCTTTAAAATATGAATAACATGCAAAATATTTTTCAATAGTATTCGTCAAGGTGGTATTTTCTTATTAGCCTTTGAAATTTTGTAATCCCATCATTTTCCCAAAGTACAAACCAGATCAGGTCCTTCAAGAACTTCAAGTCCCCAAGGCATTAGCTCATAATAAATGCATTCCACTTATATATTTCACTTTTGAATCTTATCTTCTAGGTCATCTTCGAAATATGCAAGCATAGTTAGAAAATGGTATCCATTAATAATAAGTCAGCTTTATATTTTAAAACAGTATGATCTTGAAGTGTAGTCAGGACAATCTTTTATATCCTTGCACCATGTAAAATAAGTTTCAAATTTCATTCTCGTTAGATGGGCCTTTAGAAGATAACCAATCACCATGATTGGCATCATCCCTACTCATCACTTTCACTCTAACTTGAAAACTTATGCATAGTTTTGTTTTCTATGAAATAACTTACATATTGTTGTCAACATCCCCCCAGAAAAATTAATATTCTCTGACTCACTTCTCATTTTCAATGGTCTATATATTCCTTCCCTAGGAACTTTCAGTCCAACTCCAACGCACAAGAGGATGTGATCGCCACCTCGCTTTCCAAACTGACTTATCATGCTTATAGTATCTTGGATTGAATTTGTACCAACATAGAGGGTTGACATCAAGTTATAATTTGTCATTAAAAATGTCAATTCTTCTATAGAGCTTTCATATCAAAGCTATCCTCATTCTCATGGGAGAAATCTTATACACACAGTGACACACACACACACTGACACATACAAAGCAATTGAACTCCATCAATCATACGTACCTAGGTTGGTTTAATATTCCATAGGATACGTAATTATTTCCTGGAAACTACCACATTGCAACTACCTTACTGTTAGCAACAACATCAGAAAGTGAGAAAATATTAAGGAGAAACCCAACCTTGAGCAATTTGTGCACGGCGCTTTTCCTTTGTTGACTCTTTATATGCCTGTCATATAACATACTAATAATCAATAGTGAAACGAATTTCATATAAGGGATCATATGCCTATGCTTCTAATGGGATGACACTATAACTAATAAGCGAGTCCTATCTAAAGTCAAAAGAACATTGCAAATACTTGACAAAAAGAGGAAAGGAATGAAATGATAATCAGATTCTATGTAAAAAAAATCCATATCTATAAAATAATTGGTTGAAAATATTAAATCAATTGCCACAAGTGCACTCATTAGCATGAACCTACCAACTTTCATCATATATATATATATATATTTTTTTTTTTTTTTTTTTTTTTTTTTTTTTTTTTTCATCATATATATATATATATATATATATATATATATATATATATATATATATATATATATATATATATATATTTATATATATATATATATATATATTATATATATATATATATATATATATATATATATATAATAGCCTTGGAACCAAGGAAAATCTATTAATTTAGTGAATATTAAATAATTGATAACTTAATAATTTATCGATTAACTAATAACTTATTAATTTATCAAGGTATTTCTTATTTTCTTAAATATTGTACATTGTATTTAGTTTCTCCTTTTACGAACTAACAATTATATGTATCTGTTTAACCAAGTAACATTTATAAATCTACTTATTCTTCCCAAAAATAGAACGTAGTACTACATTATTTAACATTTAACCAAGCAAATACTCTAAACAGTTTCTCCTTTTACGAACTAACAATTATATGTACTGTTTAACCAAATCAAATTCATGAATTTACTCTCTTTTCCAAAATAGATTGTACATTGTGCAATGTACTATATTAAACATTTAACCAAGCAAAAACTCTAACTAAATAAACAAAAGTCATAGTAACACAACACATCATACATACAAGATGTGTAAAATGTAATCCAAGAGTTGAATTATCGTAATGGAATAGATGTTGAGGACCTCTTGAACTACCCTAGAGAAAATGACACAACTTCATTGATGTTAACTAACGAGCAGATAATTGAGAGCATCATGGAAAATGATCAAGATGATGAATTTTGGAAATGATCAAGATGGTAGTTCTACTATGGAGCATGTTTCACGGAAAGAAACTCTCAAAGCGGTGATGGTATTGAATATTTTTTTGTTGCAATATGAAAAAAAACCAGAACATCTTACAATGTTAAAAAAAGTTGCGGATAAAATCCAAGGTGACATCAATTTAAGTTATATTTAGTAATGCCTCATAGTCGAATCATAAACAGTATGTATATCAAGAAATTATTAATTTATATATTACGTGGGACCCATATGAATTTTTTATAACATATTATCTTATAAATGTAGCGAACTATTAATTTAGCACACTATTCTCGAGTCGGAACCGACCAAAAATATTACTTAACCAAGGTTATTAATTGATCGGGTATTAAATTATCGAGGTTCTAATATATATATATATATATATATATATATATATATATATATATATATATATATATACGACTATGCTTCATATATATATATATATATATATATATATATATATATATATATATATATATATGAAGCATAGTCGAGAGTTGGTAGCTCAAGTGGCAAGAGTGGAGACAAAAGACCCGAGTGGGCGGTGTTCGAATCCCGGTGGGAGCGAACATGTATATATATATATATATATGAAGCATAGTCGTATATATATATATATATATATATATATATATATATATATATATATATATATATATATATATATATATATGAAGCATAGTCGAGACTTGGTAGCTCAAGTGGCAAGAGTGGAGACAAAAGACCCGAGTGGGCGGTGTTCGAATCCCGGTGGGAGCGAACATGAACAATTACCTCTTCCAAAAATATATATATATATATATATATATATATATATATATATATATATATATATATATATATATATATATATATGAGAAGAATAAACATTTCATTGCATTCTGCATTAATCACAGAAACTCCCCTCTTCCATTTCTTGTCCTATGAAATGGTCATGCACCTTCTTTGCACTCTCATGTTTACTAAGATAATAGATAGAAATTCCGCCCATATTTCATTAGAAACATGATAATGATACCTCATCCAAACTCCAAAGTCCTTTGCACCCTCATCACCTAAGTAGTAACGAACTCTCAGTCTATTTTTCTCCTCAACAAATTGATCTAAGGCTATGGAATCCTCACCACTGGAACTTTTTGAGAAAACAGGAAAGCATTAAATCAGGAATACCTGATTCAGTACTTATCTGAATTATCTGCGACATCATAAAAAGCACAAAAAAACATTGTTGTCCACAACTAAGGGGCTGTTTGGTTGCCTGTAAACGAAAATCCTTGCAACAAAAGCTGCAGTAATTAGAGTTGCAGTCATTTAGGCTGGAACAAATGCTACAGTAATTGGGTAAGTATTGCAACATTTATTACACCAAGTCGTATCTTCTAGAACAAAACAAACACAAAAATTGATGTTAATACTGCAACATTTGTTGCATTAGCTGCATTTACATCCGACCAAACAGCCCCTAAGTTCAAGTACTATATTGTAAACCATCAATACTTCTAACAACTGCTACAATCGTGACAAAAAACAGCCCCTCCAAATCCCTTCAAGCATCAGTCACTTCCAGATTTCCTCTGACGTCTGAAGCTCTAGCAGCGGAAATCAGGCTCTGATCACTAGACCAATCATATCCCCTCTCTTGCCAGCAGATAAAGAACCCATCCAGAGTTGAATTAAGAATGATACCAAAAATCACAGGTTATCTCTTACCATATGCTCCAAACAATAGTTTCCATATCATTGAAAATAAAGAAACAACGCAACTAAACTGTGTGGGTCCAGTTACAAGAATCCTTCTCTTCAGAATAGTTTCATAAACAGCATCCCAACTATAGTATTAGCAACTATCATATCCCTTTCTATAGCATTCATACATATTCCTTTTAGTTTACGCATAATAGTAGCAAGTCTTTTTACAATATTAGCAATTCTTTCAACTACAACCAAAGATGTCACTCTAACAGGCATTTATTTGTGTCCATTGCAACCACAACCATAGATTCCACAACTTATCCTCGATTGAAGCGACCTGCAATTCCTACAAATTTTTATCCTATCATTTATTGTATGGCTTAACCATCTTGTTCTCAGTTTCCTGGCATTCTGCCCCCCATAAAGCATGTTTATACCATCTTAAACTTTTAAGGATTTTCTACGACCACGCAGCACTCCACCCATTCAGCCGTCCAACTTAAACTCTTTGAACACAATCCTCCAAAATCTCACCTTCATGATAAATTGTCGATCCTACGTAATCTTTCTAAGGTATTTCTTGGACATCACGTGAATTTTCCCTCATTTACTCTCATAAATTTGGTAATTACATATGGTACACGAATTTTTCTCTTACAGTTTTGCTAAAGTTAAATTTCACAGATTGCATTTTTCTCCTACAAGTTCTTAGATCTTTAGATGGTTCTCTCTCAACTTCCATCTTATAGATTGACCCTTCCTAATCTCATCTATCACATACACCATAGATATAAGGTAATCCATCCTAGTCTCATCAAGAAACTAAATGGCACATACACAGCCGAAGAACATTTGGAATATGTCTAGTAAGCTCATAACAGCAAATTAGTGGTAGGGACTCAATGTTGATCCTTGATGTAAGTGTAGGGTGATATGAAGTAAATGGGTATCGATTTCAATTTTTCTCATTAGTTATAAGTTATAACTTATAATTCCATCATGTATGTCCATTTGTCATCTCAATATAAGCATTAAACAGCTGTTTCTATTTCTAAACCCAATAAGCCTTATCTTTTCTCAAGTCTTATCTTCGTTGGAAATCGTGAAAAGTTTCTTTTTCCCAATAACATCAAAGACATTGAAGTACCTAACAAGGAAAAAACAAACCAACTAACAAACAAGTGAAAGATAACTAGAAATTTACCCCTGAAAAGGATGGTTACACAACAATTTTTTTTCCCAATAACAACTTTTTTGCATAGTGTAGCCAACTAAGATTCTTTCTTGCATTCAAGTCTTTTACCCATCGAAGGACCACAACTCTAGATCCACTAAATTTACAGACCTGCCTAAAAGGGCGTTCCAATGCACGAGACTCCTGCTTACGCAGGATCCAGGAAGGGTCAAGAACTTACCCCTGAGAAAGATGGTTCAACAATTTCTTAGATGCTTTGTTGCATTTGAGTCTTTGTTCCAGTGCACGAGACTTTTTTGCATAGTGTAGCCAACTTAGATGCTTTGTTGCATTCGAGTCTTTGCCCATAGAAGGACTACAACTCACAATTATATCCACTAAACTCTTAAAGACCGTCTAAAAGGACGTCCCACTGCCATGAGACTCCCCCTTACGCAGAGTCTGTGAAGGGTCAAGATGTAAGCAAGTTTACCCCATACATATATATGGCGAGCCCTAAAATGTATTAGTGCCATAAATCAGAAGAAGAAAAAACATCTACCATAAATAAAATGATCAACACTCATCATTGATCACAAGTATTGTTCTGACGGTAAGTCTTGGCATAGGTGCTTGCAGAGGATGCGGATCAAGTTGCGGAAACAGCCTCCCTACGTATTGGAGGTAAGGTTGCATACATCTTGGCCTTCCCCAGACTATGCAATTAGTGGGAGTCCCGTGGCTCAGGGACGCCCTTTTTCATTGTGTTGATTCAGTCCATGTGCTGCTGTCTTCCTTGAGCACTCACCAACTTAAACGTCAGTTGCTGCAACTAGCCTGCCTGCTTCCTTTCCTGTATTCATCCTTCTCAATGATATGAATGTATGTTATCTTCATTATGCATTGCATGCCTCTCCATTTTTTGGTCAACTCTAAACCACTTCTAACTCTCGTTTGGTACTAACATGCTTCCTTTCATTTGTTCATCTTGGTCAACTCCAAACTGCTTGACTCGACTTTTGTTTTCTGTTCATTAAACCATCTCACTTCAACTCTGAAGATTCAGGATCAGTGTTCTAAATTTCGGCCTAGGCGGCCGTCTAGGCGCTAGGCGGCTGTCGGCCACACTGAAAACCCTCTAGGAGGTGGTCCTAGGTAGGTTTCGGCCCTAGGCGGCGCCTAGACAGGCTATTTGGCCAATTATTTTGAAAACTTTCAAAAAAAAAAAAAAAAAATCATATTTGACCAAAAAAAAAATACTTACCTGCGCCGCCGCCGTCACCGCCAGTTGCTAGTGGTGGTGGATGTTACTGGCATGCTGTTGCTGCTGTTGGCTGAGGGGATGGAGGGGAGAAGGGAGGGGAGGAGGATAGGAGAGGAGAGGAGGGGGGGAGAGGAGAGGAGCTGTTGTTGCATATGTTACGTCCCGATTCGGTAGAATCGATAGTCGTCCCCCAGACGTGATGCCGTGCGAACTAAGTTGCGATCGCACAAGGCATAGTCGTAAGATTATCCGAAACACAACATCAAATAGAGTACGCAGATAAATTGAACAACACATTTGAAATGGAAGAAACTTTTGTTTTCATTGATAATAAAATATCATTTACATGACTCCATTACAATCATTGCCGCGCGGGCTACAACATGACTCGATTATAAAATGAACGCTGATGAGATAGTCGTTCCATACATTACATCCCCATTTACAAGCAAAACATTTCATTCCACCTGGTATCGCCTTGAGTCGAGACATTTTTCTTCTGGACTAAATGTGGAGTCTTCAAAAGGATTCAAAACAAGCCTTCAATACACGGACGAGGCTTCAAATGTACTCGCGTCGCCTTAAGCTTAAGTAGCACGTCCTTCTTGGTTCAGGGTACCTGTGGAGAACGAGGATCAGTACATTACACTTTGTACTGGTGAGTGGCAAATTAAGTTCCATGCTCTCATTTGGTTGAAGAGTTTATATGACTTAGTTTGTGATCTTTCTAACCATCCTAATGAATTTCAGACAAGCATATGACATGCATAATGTAAATTATGCTAGAACTTACCCACGACAAAGCATGTCGTGCAGTGTAAGACTTACCTGTTCTTCCATGTCAATTGTTATCGCTAATATAACGTGTGCAAATTCATATGTGATTGGTCACTGACACCACAAGCCATCCTGGACTTATAGCTTTGTTAGTCGGGGCCCTTTCAACGCAAGTAGCGAACTACGCTGAAAGTCTCCGCCTAACTCGTGCTATTATCCAGCACAGCTATACCGTATTTCCTCCTAGGCCGAATCGGTCCCGTGGCCCCTGGATGCCGTTCGAGGAAACTTTTATCTTGTGCACAAGTTGTCCATGACCGTGCTAGACTAATTTAGTTACTCAAGTATGGTCAACATTTTGAGACTTAACCATTTTCATCGTGTCCGGCCTTGTCGTGGCATATTTGAGCAATGATTCTATCTTTTGTTCAACACAGTTCTATATCATAAATCGCATAGCAAGCATGTGGCAATTTTATAGAATAAGTAGACGTGTCTGTGCCCTTGCATCTATCATTTTATTCGCAATAATGTTATCAATTGAATTAAGAAGGGAGTCGAGAAGGGAAGGGTCAGTCACTCACCTTGAATTTTGCTTGAGGCAAGAGACTTGTTGGTTCCGCTAAACGGCACCTACACGATCACCTGAAATCGCATAAGCATTTGATCAGAACACTGTACCATTCAAGGAATTTGATATGTAAATGCGAGTTCGAAAACGCAAGCCATGAAAATCATCGAAAACATTCACGAAAACGCATCCAGAAAACCAAAGCCAAAGAAGCAAGTACGGAATGAAAAGCAGAGCAACGGGAGGTCTCTCCCGACTCAGCCGCAGAGTCCATCCTCGAGGCGCAACCCGTTGAATATGGGACTTGATTCTGAAGAAGCATTTTCATAACGAGAAAAGGATCTTAATTCAATCGTTCTCGTTCGACCGCTTCAATCGATCCCGATCTATCGGTTCTGACTGAATCGGTAGCGACAGTGTTCCTTTCTCGCGCACCCCGTGGATGAAAACGGGACACGATGTAGAGACGGGGCACTACAACATACTCTCTCTCCTCTCCTCCCCCTTATATTTTTTCACCTAAGTAAAAGAAAAACTGGAAAAAAAACAAGGGATTCGAACCCTTAGCCACTCAAATGAAGACCTAGCTATAAGAGCTCATAAGCTTATGTGTTTATAAGTTACATATACGTTATTCATATATATGTATACACATGAGCAAAAAAAAAAAAAAACCAAATCGGCGCCTAGGCGCCCTAGGCGCTAGTCGGGTCCTCGGCGCACCGATTCCGTCTAGCGAAATCTATAACATTGTTCAGGATTGTCTTCCCTTTCGCTCTTTGGTTTTGTCACGGAGATGACTGCAGTTCCCCGTAACAAATTGTATCATCGAACCTCTATGTCGAGATTCTTTTTTCTGGTCTAGGGTAACTTATAGATCGCTCCTTAGTTGCATGAGCTTAAATTGCATGACAAAAAGGTAGTTCTAGCTACCAACCAACTGGTCCTCTAGGTTTTCTGGAAATACCCTCTCTTGCTCATAGCTACCTTAGCTATAAAATTGATACTAACAAAGATGATTGATGCCAGTTTGATAGTAGGTAGTAACTCGTAAAACTTTGTCAATTCGTTACGGGAGAAGGCTTGGATGATGTGAGAAGGCATTCTCGTGCTCTATAGCCTCACTCCAATATGATGGGGGAATGCTTTGATGAAGATGATGACATAAACTTTCTACTTCTAACTTATCTTATGCACCAAGAACTTCTTGTATAGAATACAAGATAAAGAAAAACATGAACCCAAATACCAAAATCTGATCCAAATGAGCCCATTGAGCCGGTCCTATATCCACGGGACCACATCAACGTGAGCAATGAGTAACCAAAATTTGATTCTCAAATCTCAAATCCCTTTTTTTCTCCTCCCGCTGAAGCCGCTCCGCTGAAGAAACCCCCCCCCCCCCCCCCCCCCCGTCAGCAGCTTCTTCTTCTTCTTCTTCTTCTTGGTTGATCTAGCATATTTCTAGTTTTTACATATAACAATCACCATGTCTACTTTATAGTAGAACTCATATATTTCTTACTTGCTCCATTTCGCATACTTGTTCGTTTGTTCTTGTACACTTTTGTGCAACGTAGATTTGCTACAAAAGTTGATTGTTCGGAATCACGTTTGTATTTGTTGTTGGGTTTGTTTCACCAGCCTATTGATTTACCGAGAAGGGAAGAAGTGGCATTGTTTGTTATTTTTAGGGTTATTTAGTTTTTGTTCCTTTCTTTGTAGCCAAAATGTTTATATGTTAATTTCAAGAAATAGTTTCATCCTGATCCATGGTCTAGACCATGTGTAAAGAAAAAAGGAAAAGGAACATGGACAAAAACTAACGAGTAATCTGACTTGGAATGAAATTAAAAAAAAAAATTGATGTTGTAAGAAAGCATGACTACTTAATTTAGTAATTGTTGTTTGAAATAAAATTGTGATGTTGTATTAATTTGTATAGGTACTATGACGAAGAATGAAAATGATAAGGATCGAGTAAGATTTCGACAACAAAATTCTAGAGCTTATAATAGAAGGGTCAAGCGACGTAAAGATGCAACGACACAATCACTAGTGGGCTCAATTTCTAAGTTGTTTAATGCAAGAGCTCAAAAATCTCAACATTTGAGTCAAGTCGAAGAAGCTAATAATGAAAGTGTGGATGATGTTCTTGAAGAGCCTAGCAATGTAGGTGGTGATGTAGCAAATAATGAACCTATGGGAGATGAAGATGCCAATGGAGAAGCTAGTAGTGAGGGTCATGTGGAGGCTATGAATGAAAGCATGCTAGACCTTGAGAAAGATGTTGATGTAAATTACGATCCGGATTTGTGGGGAAATATTAATGATGCCAAGAGGATAATGTTAGTTCAACAAGGTCCCATTAAAATTTTGAAAGACAATGATGAGTTTCCAAGCGACAAAGACTATGGGAGATGCTTTTCTTCTAAACATTATATTAGTCATCAACCAAATGGAGAGAAGCAAGAAAGAAAGTGGCTTGTCTATTCAAATGAGTTGAATAAAGTCTTTTGTTTTTGTTGCAAGCTATTCAAGCATAGGCCGATGGCATCGAATTTGGCAGAGAATGGAATTGATGATTGGCACAACCTTCCTACAAAGCTTCGAAATCATGAAGGTAATCCGGAACACAATGCAAATATTGTGAAGTGGGTTGATTTGCAAAAGGGACTAAAACTAAAGATGACGATTGACAAAGAAATGCAAGCACAAGTTGACAAAGAAAAAGTTCATTGGAAGATGATACTAGTTCGAATCATTGGGGTTGTGAAGACACTTTCACGAAATGGTTTGCCATTTCGTGGAACTAATGAGAAGATCTACGAGAAGAACAATGGACTTTTTTGCCAACTTATAGAATTTGTTGCGAAGTTTGATCCAAAGCCATTGTCGGTAATTCATTGGAAAAGTCATATTGAGAGTGTTAGAGCAATAAGAAATCAAGCACCGGAATTGAGAGATGCTTTGATTGAAATTGCAAATAGCTCTAAAGACGATGTTGTCATGGCCGAAGCTAAAGGTTTGTGCAAAAATGCTTTAGAAGATTTTGAGTTCTTGATTAGCTTATGCATTTGGTACAAAGTTTTTGATAAAATTAATCGGGTTAGCAAAGTACTTCAACAAGAAGAGATGAATTTGGAGGATGCAATTACAAGAATGAAGGAGCTCATCGTATTCTTTCAAAAGTTTAGAGAACATGGTTTCAAAGACTTGATGAAAGAAGCTAAAGAACTTGCTATTGAAGTTGGTATTGATCCGACATTTCCAATAAAAAGAGTTGTTCGTAGAAACAAGCATTTCGATGAGGATATGGAGGCGGGTGCCGAAGGAAGTCAAACACCGGAGAATAAGTTTAGAATTATCTACTTCATCCACACTATTGATCAAGCTCTTACATCACTTAAGGATCGATTTGAACAATTTGGGCTTTACGAATAAATCTTTGGGTTCTTGTTTAATGCAAAGTTGAAAAGTGTTAGTGATGAAGACTTGATGGAGCATTGCACTAAACTAGAAGGTTTTTTGGAACACGACCAATATTGTGATATAAATGGAAAAGAGTTATTTGGAGACCTTAGAGAATTGAAAGCAATATTGCCTAAAGAAGTAACAAAATCAATTGACATCCTTGACTTCATAAGATCTTATTGGGAAGATGGTGGTTTTCGGAATGCTTGGATTGCTTATCGAATTATGTTGACTATACTGGTCACGGTTGCTTCGACAGAAAGGAGTTTTTCTAAGTTGAAGTTGATAAAAAAATTATCTTCGGACCACCATGTCACAAGAAAGATTAAATGGATTAGCTATGATCTCAATTGAAAAAGAGCTAGTAGAGAAGCTTGAGTATGATCACTTAATTGAAGAATTTGCTTCAAAAAATGCAAATAGAAGCATTTTTCTTTGAACCAGATTGTACTATTTTATGATCGGACTTACTTTTTTGTTGTTATTTTTGTAATCAAGATTGTATGGTATAGTTCAAGTTAAAAGCACAATGTAATCTTGATATTATGAACTTTTTTTTTATCTATATGCTTTTGTTGTAATTATTTTTTTTAATAAGGGTCAAGGGACAACCAAATTTAGCTCCGGCTGGGCAACCCATCCCCCCGGGCCGGCCCTGGTCACATATAATATATCAATGCACTTATTTCCAGTATTTTCATCGTAGCAGCGGGTTACATCTGTAGCAAGACTAACATATTCCTGAAAAAGTCCTTGGTTGTTATTATACAGACACTGAGATTATATGAATGACCAACAAGAATGAAGAAATTTAATTTTCATTACTAATAATTTTGAATTAAAAGCAGAACTCACAAACACTAAACCCACATTTTCTCTCAAAAGAGAAACATAAAACCCCAACCAAAAGAGAGCAAATTATAAACAGTTCTCTATGTGGAAAGAACACACATGGATGCTGAAAACTCACACGTCACTTGAAACCTTTGTCCAAAACTTTCTTTTAACAAACAAAAGCACCCACTACCCAAGCAAATCCTATTAGGATTATTAAATTGGAAAGATCACGTAAATCCAAATCTAAATTGGACTATAATCCTAATCCAAATAGGACCCAAACTTGAATAATCACTACTGTGACTCCTACTCGTCTCCATAAGCATAGGGTGTTAACGACCCCAGCTATTCGCGAGCCAGCTAGAGGTCCACTGGAAAGCTAATGAGCGAGCTTTTTTGAGCCTGAGAGCACAAGCTTGAGCCTAAGAATAGGCTCGTTACATAAACAAGCTTCAGCTTAGAAGTATTAGACATGTTGAGCTCGATAGCTAGCTCGTTTTTAGCTATATATTTATACAAAAGAAATATCTTACACTAATAAATATTTCCAATTTGGTATAAAGTTCATAAACACTTCCTTGATATTAAGCTCATTGAGCTACACTTTTGGATTGGGACAACGCTCATGAGCTCATAAACAAGCTCAGTTTAGGCTAAGCTTGTCCATAGTTCATGCTTCTCAAGCTTTCCTAATTTAAGCGAGCGGCTTGCAAGTTGAGTTAGAGCCCCCAAATATTATAGAGAGCCAAGCTTGACCTCTATTTTAGGCTCGTCTTAAGCTCAAAAGCTATATCTTTCCTTAGAGAGCAGAAACAAACATGGAGAGTGCTTGATCAAAACTTGGCTAATTAACACCCCTATATAATCACATTAAATCAATGACCTTAGTTAGTTGAGTCCAATGATCAATTAAACTCACCAACTCGAACAAACTGTGAAGTAATGACCATAGTTAGTTGAATCCACAATTTAACTCACCAACTAAAACAACTAAGAAATAGCTTCACCTCATGCAGGAGTTTATGCACCTTTAAAGCATAAGAAGCAAGATTGGAAGTCACTTGTGTTATTGCCAATGTATCATCTTCAAGCACGTGTATCATCTTCAAGCACATATACAAGTTTATGATTTAATTATTATTTTTCCTTTGATGACTAATGTGATTTATCTTCAAAAGCTTATATGCTCTATCTCCAATGGTGATTTTGCAAGTATTAGAATCTAAAGTTTGAAGACAAAGAAGATTTCGCTTCAACTGTGGTAGATGACAAACTCCTATCAATGTGCCCCCATCACAGCATTCTTATCTTAGCATTCTCCCATGCCAACAACCTTACAAGTAGTCTCAGCACCAGTATGCAGAGTATCATTTCAAGCTTCATATGTATCAAACCATTTCCAATTTGGACACTTATGATAGCAACTTCACGTCATTCCGAACCTAAAATCCTAGAGTCGTGTAAATGTTTACAAACTTTGGAAGTAAAAAAACAAATACCTCTTCAGTTGCAATTGCAGCATTATCTAGAGCTTTTGCATCAACTTCCTAACTCTCGATTCTTTATGTAGCTTCTGGCAAAACTTCATTGTCCGTCCCTTTAGTTTGCAGTAACTGTATTATATCTCCGAAAAGTCCTTTCTGAAAGTTCTTTATCTACCTCTTGCTAATACTACATCTTTCGGCTTGGATGTATCTGTTCCTCATTAGACAATTCTTTCTAAGTTCATTAGATAAAAGAGCACCATTAGAATTTTTTAAAGTATATTATCCCTTCCAAAAAAACAATAACCAGAGTGCTCATATGATAACAGTAATATGACAACAGTAAAGAGTGTGCTTTATCACAAATCTTCACTTCAAAACTAGTCACAATCTTATTAACAAATTAAAGTGTCCATATATAGGAGTACCTTCATTAATTGAAAGCTCGTGAAGTTGTTGCTTCATATATGGCAGATTTGTCAATGACTTTGTCATATAAAGCCTCTCCAGCCTTTACCACAGTTTGTCCGTTGAATCATAAATGAGAACATTGTAGAGTACTTAATCTTCAAAACATAATTGAATCGTGTTCATTGCTTTCATATTAAGCTCTACCCAATCTTCTTCTGACATAATAAGTTGTTTTCTTTCCTATATGTACCATCAACAATCCTTGTTGAAACAGCAAGTCCTAAATCTCCAGCCACCACAAAGCAAAAGTATTCGTCCCATTGAACTTTTCCACCTCAAACATCAAATTTGTAGGTTTTCTATCCTTCTCGATACTGCTTCTCGAACTTGGCTCCACTACCAATGTGTTACGGTAACCATCCCAAGATTATACAAACAACCAACAAGACTAAAGAAAAATCATTTATTTGCTAATAATCTTGACTATAACGCCCAAACCCTAAACCCACATTCCCTCAAAAAACGAACCCAAAATCCCAACCAAAGAAAGAAAAAAAATTCTAAATTTTTCTTTGTACGCAAAAGTTGTCTAGCACTACTGAGAAAAAACAACACCCGGCCACTTGAAAACCCACCACATGACTCTTGAAACCTGCCTCCAAAGCCTTCTTTTATAACCAACATCCCCGACCGCCCAAGCAAATCCTTTTAGAAATTTAAATTAGAAAATATCATATGAGCTCAACTCTGAATTGGACTCCTATCCTAACGAAAATAAGAGTCAAACTTCAACGTTGGTAAATCTACAGATTATATAAATGTCAGAGAAAGCATATTGGATACATCATGGAGTTGCATCATCCTATCAAATAAGAAAGCATTTTTAAAAACTCGGAATTAATATGTCAGACTGTATACTGATCAAAAGTTTAGGATGAATATTGAGTACACAAGATGAAAATTTTAGCATTGAAGGTAACCAGCAAAACAAACATTCAAAGTAAGTGAGGAGATTTATAAGAAATTAAGAACACACCTCGTGGGGATCAAAGTATGTCCGAACCAAGAGATGCTCAAGCCGGAGATATCTCTCCGGCTGCTCCTGCTTCATTATGCTCATTGCTTGAGTTTGTCTTAATATAGCACGTGCAGTGTCCAGCTCACGAAGCTCTATCATTTCTAGGACAATCTATAATAAGTATGGCACAAGAATTTACATGTCATAGCAGGAACACAAAATATAAAAAAGGAAGCAGATGCAACTAAAAAGTTCATTCGTTTTGTCATAACCTGATATTCTATCTAACCGTAAAGACTAATAAGACCAAATTCTCAAACCCCTGTCTAAGATGTAAAATCATGTATAAAATGAACGGAACACTAAATAAATGGAGAGCTAACGTATCTATCCTATACCAAAAAAGCTAGGAACATGTAGCTATTTACTATTAGACACAAGTAAATCTCCATCTCCTGTGAATTTAAGATCCCCTTGAGATATCTAAGTTCAGACAGAATCTAGAGCCAATAAATTCTTAACTGTGTAGCATTTTGAGTCTTTTCAAATTCCTAGGCTACATTTATCGAGAAAAATTGAAACGAAATTGGAACAGTCAAAATGTTCTTAATTTCTGAAATATGGAGAAGCGAACATATGTGCTCAGTGCTTGATGTAATAAATAAGAGATCATATGCAATAAACTACAAAATCAAGCACCTACTTGTTCGTACAAGTCTTCCAGGTTCTTTCTAGCAAGTTTGAGCTGAGACACTTGGGGCAAGATAGCATCCCACCTTCCACTATTGATATCAGCAACAAAGGTTTCAAGGCTGTCAACCGTATTTAGTGAGACCTGGCATTCACTCTGCAATGTCTGGAAAGTTTGGTGCAAAGAGTTCTCTTTGCAAAATTGAAGGACTATCTTTATCACACTGCAAAGCATATACATATATATTAGTGGTAATATTTTACCTGAAAAATCACAGGAAGGGAAGGAAAAGTAGATAAAGGAACATAGATGAGAATTCGAGAAGTGTAAAATAACAATACAACAACAAAGCCTTTATCCCATATTTTTGGAGTCAGTTGTTTGAATCCTCTTCTTCCATTCGGCTGTGTTAAGGGTCATCTCCTATGTAACACTAACAAGAAGCATATCCTTCTTTAACACTTCCACCTATTTTCGTCTACCTCTAGTCCTAGCGGCTCCATAAATTGTAAAATAACAATAGATGGAAAAAATCAAAGAAGAAAGAAATATGGTGATTGTGGTCATAAGACTGCAATCCTAGGCGACAAGTTAAAGGATAAGAAGTTACTGATGAATATAAATAATCATGTTACTTGTAAAAATTAGGTCAACAATACATGTAATGTTCCGTTCCGCACGGTGCATTATGACGGCTAGTTGGTTCGATAAAGTCTTGTTGGACTTAGGGATATGCGGAAGGATCGCTCAAAAGGCTATGCAATTGTGGCGGAAAATCATCTTGATAATGTGAGTAGTGTGAGTCCTTCGAAGATCCTTTAGTTCCACGCATAATAAAAAGGATTGTACGCTATGCTTGCTTATTGAGTTGCTAAATGATACTTAGCATAAAACCCATAAAGATAATAAAAGATAAATAATCACATGACCCGTAAACTGTTATGAATCAAATGACGAATTGTGTACTGTTGTTGCAATAAACGTCGGATAATGAAACAAAGCCCCAAATATTTGGACAGTGAGTATATCAAGCTACGGCTCGAATGATGTATGGTATCAAAGATGCAGGAAGGAATGAGTAATCGCATTCTATTAACCGGTGTTGTTGTAGAATGTTGATTACATTGAGACCTCGGATTGGGAAGATGGTATTGCGAGCTACGGCTCAAGGCAAATATGGCAAGACAAAGGAGAACAGTGGTGTATTTAATTTAGTTTCCATTATCATGCATTATATGTTTTCTTTATAGCTAAGTCGTATATATTTGCATGATCATGGACAACTTGTGCACACGGTTTATAAGTTCCTCAAATGATCGTCGGGACATTGGGATCGATTCAGCCTAGGAGAACCGGATACCGCGAATCCTTCAGCGGCGGTGCGACCCAAATCTGAAGAGTGTGCCGCAATACAGACAACGGGACCTTCTGTGGAGCTCGTACCTCGCACACGAAGGGTCGCCGATGCAAATGGTCCAAGATGGCGTGTCGCCAGTGACCTTCGTATAGACATGTTGCATGCTAACAATGTCTTAATCAGACAGAGTAATTTATTACTCAATTACAGGGAATGATAAATCGACTGCTGGTAAGATATCACCATAATGGTGGAAAGTATATTGTTTCCTAACAATGTCTTATACAGGCAGAGTAAGTATTACTCAATTACAGGGAAGGCTAAAAGACCACAGGTAGCAATCACCAAAGGATGATAACATATGTGCTTTACGTTTTGTTGGTTATGAATAACATGCATGCTTTACATTCTTGTCGAACATGAATTGTAATTGACCCTAAGGCAACAGAGAAATATCACTTTTTATAATGTTCCTATCACATGATTACTTAGTGTCATCTTCTTAGGTGAGTTGGGCCAACACCGCTCACCAGTACACAGCAATGTACTGACCCACGTTTGTGGGCATCTACAGATGTTCGTGTGCGAAAAATTGCTCGATCGTGGCTACGACATCAATGAATCGGAGCTTTTCTAACAAGATGTCTTCTACTATAAAGGGAATAATGAATGAAATATTGTAATTCAGTTGTACTAATGAGTTGTAAGCCAAGTCGACACATCCAATTGTAAGCCAAATTTGGCGAGTTCATTGTAAGCCAAGAAGGCGTGTATTTCGGTTTGCTATTAAGAACCTTGAGTTCTATTGTAAGTTTTGTATTCCGCTGCAAGACTTGTACTATATTGCAAATATCAATAAAGATAGCACATTTCTATATATCTTATTGTGACTTCAAGTTATCTGCTTAGTTTCACTGTAATGTCGTTGTTTTCTAAGAAATATCATTACTGTGATGGTTTTGTCTTGTACAGGTACAATCTAGACTTGTACGACACCACGCTCAATGGCTATCTTTCGATTCTCCGAAATCGGGACGTGACAATACATATCCAAATACAAAAAAGGGCGTCATGATGCCACAATGCTCCCGCTTACGCACAACTTGGGGAAGGTCAAGATGTACACGGTCTTTAACCCCCCCCCCCCCCCCAAAAAAAAACAATATATATTGGGAGGAGGTTTCTGTAATCGAACCCGCGGAACTAAAAAAGATATAAGCTGTCCCTGATAAATTCACTTGTTCCCACAAAATTGTGTATAGAAGATGCTTGTAAAGTTGATAGCTTTGCCGCTTCCTCATACGAAGTCTATAGTTTAAGGGGGGAAAACCCACATTAATTGCACTCTTTCGGCTATGCGCATGTACGAGTGCACTCACGATAAACTCTTGCCGGAGATCCTATGAATCACGGACTGCAGTTGCTTACTAATTTACCACATTATTCCAAAAGTGCACCCTTTTTCATATCATCTCTAAGCCGTTTTCGCTTAGGGGGCTTAAACCCTGATTTCTTCAGCCTTCACAACTTTAGGTCAAATTTGCAAATACGACAATAACAGCTATACATCAACACATTCTTCCACTAAATAACATAATCAAAAGAGGGGAAAACAACAGATTTTTCCATGATTTACCAATTGGAATAAGCATTACGCAACAGTCATTGACAATGAAATCAAGATATTCAATTTACGGTTAGGGTTTCGAGAAGAAGAGGAGAACTTACTCTCGAGCTTCGATTTCTAGGGTTGACATAGTTCCTTCTTTAGATAGATAGAAAAGAAAAAAGAGGAAATTTAAATGGGGACGATGACGGACCCGAACCGTGTCCAATTTGGACCCTTGTTAGCAATTCGGCAAACGAAAAAAAATTCGGGACGGCAATAGTACAAATAAAATACGTTCAAAAATTCGGTCAAATGTTCAAAAAATAAAAATATTAAGGTTAGAAACTTTACATTCTTAAATATGTTGACAAATTTGGTTAATTAAACAGGTTTCTAGCATATTTATTATACCAAATTTGTCAATAATTTATACAGAACATGTTTAAAACTTAGCATGTTTAAAATTTATGTACTGATTTGGATCTGTTAAAAGTACGCAAGTATTATACGTTTATGAAAGATACGGAAAAAATTGCGTATAATACGAATTTTATTCGGGTGATTGCTAACCAGGATTTGGACTGATATAACTAACGGGTATTCGGGACCCGGTAACCCTAAAGGCAGAACAACATTATTCATGCTAGTAAATGCAAGTGTTTTCCACGTATAATAACGTATAATAAAAATATTATTTAATTATAGTCGGATATTTTTTCTAGCTCATATAGTTAAGGTGTGATGTATTTTTCTTGTTTGGTTTAGTTCGATTTCCCGTATTAACAATTTTAAAAAAAAAAATCAACAATATTTTACACAATTTAATTTTTTTATAAATAAAATGGATCGTGATATAATGATGGCTTAGACCGCTCAAAAGTGAGCCGTTTTGAAGCCTAGTTATATAGTGGAAGATATCTCAAACAATATAAAATGGTTAAACAACTTGAAATTCAATCCTCTAAACCGTTTGTAAATATGTCGAACTCAACTGGCTCTTGTGGTCAATGAGAAGAGCCTCCTTGGCTAGGCAGACGATCTCGAGATCGAACGTGAAAATTACGGACGGTGGGTCAAAATGGCATGCAACACAATGTGCACAAAGTCATGTGCTTTACGCCGGACATCACAAAAAAAAATCATTTGTAAATATTAATTATTAAAAAAACATAAATTAATTATTTAACTACCTATGATTTAATTATAATTAAACACTTATAACACAAGAATAATACTATTTGTCCCTCCAAATTATCCCTCCAAGTTATCCCTTCTTACGTGGCAGCTAATGTGGCATATTGATGTAGCAGCTAACATGACAGATTTTAAAACTAAAATTAAGATTAAAATTAAAATTAATATTAACATGAACATTAATATTAACATTAACATTAAAAAAATTGGGCAATTAAATTTTTTTAAAAAAATTGTCATGTCAGCTGTCATGTTAGATGACATGTAATATTATTTAATATGCCATGTTAGCTGCCACATAATGAGATATGGTTTGGAGGAACAATTTGGATGTAAGAATAACATTATTCATAACACAAGTGGTTAAGTGGAATTCATTTTTTGTTGCTTGAATTCAATTTTTAGTAACGTTATTATTTATAATAATTTAATATTTAATTTTTTTCGACAATTTTTTTTACGTCCGTGTAATGCATGTACACGCAACTAGTTTTAGTATGGATCCTGCTAAAGGTAGAACAACATTTATTAGTAGGCTTAAATAGATCCTTGGTCATATTTTTAATATTTAAAATTTATACTAATGTTACTTGAAAAGAGCTGAAAATTAGGTTGTTTAAGTCGTTTGTAAATCTTCCATCAATTAATAACAAACAATTACAAAAGCTAATAATTCAAAAAAGTTTTTATTTTCTTCTCTATAATAAGAAACCTTCTATTTTCTTCCCATATATCTACAACAAATTATAATTAAAATATAAATAAATCTATAACAACTCGTAATTAAAATATAAATTATAATTTATTTTACATGCACGTAAATTTACTAATATTCTATTAAAATTGTTATCACCCCAGTTCTCTCTATTTTAAATATTATAATATATCACCTCAATTTCCTATATTTTAACTTATAATAAATGAAATAAATTATTTTCTTACAAAAACACATTTGCTAAGTGCATTTTATTTATATTTACCTAATGGGGTTTCTATCTTCCCCCTATTTATATAGTATAAATTATTTATAGAAATTTTTTCTTCCAATAGTGATTTATATTTCAATTTCAACCTAATTGTTAGTATAGAGAATTTTTATACTATATATATAGAGAGAAACTCTCATATAGTTTTTTTATTTTAATACTAGAGCCTATTTTTAAACTAAATCTTAAATTTTTTTTTTTTTGATTTATATGCTCGCAACGTTATAGAAATTGAAAACCATTGAAAGTATGTTTTTTTCAATTTCGATGTAAAAACCGTTAAAAATGATAGAATATATTTTTTTATAGTACAATGTTACGTAGTACGATACAATTACAAACTCAATTTTAAGGGCTCAAACTAATGATCTCCCCCATGCAATTTCTTATAATTTAGATGCTCTGGGTGAAATTTCTGAATAAAAACCGCACTTCTTTCTTCCTCTACTAAGGAAAAAGTAAAAATGAAGTTTTTTCGGCTACGGTGGTTCTGTAACCGACTTCCCCACTTCCAAATTCCGTCCACTTCCTCCTCTCCTCCTCGGAAGCCACTTCCGGCGATCTTCTCTTTGGCTTCCAAATCATACTCCACCGGTAAATTTTCGATCTTTTGTGTCAAAAAAAGAGAGCTTCTTTTTATGCAATTTCTGACATGTTTGTTGTAAATGTATTTTTGGCTAGATTTGCATTCTCAACTTCCAGGAAGTATACTGAAGATCATGGAGCAGAGAATGATGGCGATCGAGCAGAAGAGCGCGTATTTGCACGAACAAATCAACCAGGTGGTTGCAAAAATCTTTACTTTCTTTTGATAATCTTTTCCTGCTGCAATAAATTGGAGTGATAAATTCGTGGAAATTTCGATTTTTTGTTAGTAAGTATCTAAATTTGAACGGAATACTCGACCACCAGTGGGGTATGGGGTGCGAAGTTCAAGTGTTCGACGAAATGTCGCTTAGACTAAGTGAAGCTGGACTTGAGCAATTTGGTGCCGATGCTTATGTGGAGTGAGTATTTGTGGTTTCTTACCAGAGTTTCGGTTAGAGCTTGGCTCAAAGATGTTGCCTTTACTGACTTGTGTGGAGTGTGGAGTGTGGAGAAGTGCACCCGCAGTGTTGGTGCTTCGAACATTATACACAAGCTTGTCAGGCCCGAACATGTAGTGGAATGTAACCCTCGTGAGAGATTGTATAGCAACTGAGATCATCATATCCGAGCCTTTTCCCATCAGAATGGGGTCAACCCTCCATGTTGGTTCCTGATACTTGGCCATGGTAGCTATAGGCACGAGACCATGACTTTTGGTTGCATGATGGAATTTTATTCCTTTTTTTAAGTTTGGGAGGTTAGAATGCATAAGTTTTGGTCCTATGAGGGTAGGTGTTTATGTTGTCAAATTTGTGTGCCTAGAGAGGAAAGGAGGGAGGTAGATTGATAGAGAGAAGGAACGCATGTGGTTAATCAATCACATCGGTGGGGTGGGGATGGGCAGAAAGGGACAAGGGTGTTCTTTACCTTAAAATTCGGGGGGCATGTGAATTTGGACTTCACATTAAATTGGGGAGCATATCAGAATTATAACATTGATGGGTTTCTGGCTTATCTTGTAGTGATTGATGGTGACTTCGAGGCTTGAGAAGGTAGAATTTTGTTGTTGTTGCATTTAGTCCTTTTTTGAGACAAAGAATAGGATCAAGGAGATTGTAGCAAAAAAAAATAGTCCAGATTTTCGAATAGCAAGTCCAACTTCTATCCTAAATGATCGTATGTTCTCAAAGGATATTAGAAATACGATAAGTAGACTTTGAATTGAAATTTTTTTCTTTCATATCATGCACAACAAAGAATTGCCATTATAGCATAATCACCAACAAGTAACGGATCACTAGGAAACCAGTTTCTCCATGAGGTCCAATATCTCACCAACTCCATAGGCCTATATATGAAATTGATGGCATTGTTAAGCTTTTCATATGGAATTCTAAGGGAGCTACAATAAAGGAAGAGATGACTAACCAATTCCTTAGTTTTCAAACAAAAGCGCGATGATGTTAGTCAAAACTCAAAACAAATCTCATCTCTTTCAAGTTGATTACAGTAAAAAGAATATATTTTTTAGTTGCAACTCGCATCAAAATTACGATATTCAAAGGGGCCAGAGTTTTTCTATATCCCTTTTGCTAGCGACCAAGTTGTCTCAGTTGAATTCATCAATTTGTAAAGAAATTAATATAAGGCTAAATTACAACTTGATACCCTCAACTATTTCAGTTTTTCAACTTAATACCCTCAACTTTGATAGGTACTAACTTGATACCCTGATTTTTTTTTGGGACAAAATTGCCCCTCCTATCGACACAAACACAACAAACGCCCCCCCCTTCCCCCTCCGGCCTCCTGCCGGTGCTCCTCCCTCCCGCAGGCGACACCCCCCCTCTCCGCGTCCGCGACTCCCCCCCCCCCTCTCCGCGTCCGCGAACCCCCACCCCCCACCCTCTCCGCCTCCGCGACCCCCCCATCCGTCGTGCGGGGCGGCATGGCACGCTGCAGGAGGTGGGCGGGACGCGGCGCGGGCCGGCCCAAAGCTGCGCGGGGTCGCGGGGTCGCGGGCAGGTGAAACAGCCGGAGGGCGGGGCACGGGGCTGCGGGGTGCGCGGGCGGGGGCGCGAGCTTTGCCGGAGGACGCAGGCAGGGCCGGCCCGAGGGGATGGGTTGCCCTAGCCGAAGCTAATTTTGGTTGCCCCTTGACTCTTACTAAAAAAATAATAACAACAAAAGCATATTGATAAAAAAAAAATCATAATATCAAGATTATATTGTGCTTTTAGTTTGGTCGAGAACCTATCTAAATTAAAATTTTCATGAATCTAGCAAAATAGTCAATAGAAACAAAAAAATACCTAGGAAAAACTAATAAAACAACAATAAAACTCAACCTGATATAAATCCTAGTACTAAATCAGCTATGGCACTCCCAAAAGTACATCATACACTTCAAATTCCAACAAAAAATTTCTCCAGCGGAGCGGAGGGGCTGGGCGGAATTTTTTCTTGGGAGAAGAAGAAGAAGAAGAAGAAGAAGCTGAGTCGCTGACCTTGGGGACGGCCGGGCGGAATTTTTTCTTTAGCGGAGCGGAGAGGCTTCGGCATGCTTCGGCTGAAGGAGGAGGATAAAAAAGTAGGGATTTGAGAATTTGAGATTTGACTCATTGGAGTCAAATTTTTGTTACTCATAGTAGTCATTGCTCTTCAGCGGAGGACTATAGGGCCGGCTGGGCTCATTTGGATCAGATTTTTGTATGTGGGTTTATATATATATATATATATATATATATATATATATATATATATATTTGGCCTGGGGGGTTGCCCCAAGTAGGGGGGTTGCCCAAGCCCGGGATCTTTCCGGGCTTGTCCACGGGCCGGCCCTGGACGCAGGTGCGGGTGAGGGTGAGGGGGGCAGTCGCGGATGGGTAGGACGGCCAGAGGGGAGGTGCTGCCAGAGAATGAGGGGGGGTGTTGTGGTTTTGGGAGGGAGGAATATTTTTGTCTTTTTTAAAATTTTGGGTATCAACATAAAAGTTATTACATAGTTGAGGGTATTAAGTTAGCACCTATCAAAGTTGAGGGTATCAAGTTGAACATTTTGGATAGTTGAGGGTATCAAGTTGTAATTTAGCCTTAATATAATTAGGGTATGGGTTGTTAAGGACGTTCGGCAAATACTAGAATAGAAACTCCTACAATATCCAGTACGGTCGGCACATACCAAATTTCCGGTCAGTCCACTTTTATAATTCTAATATAGAGACGCCTAGATCTAGTTACCCACCTGCTCAAACCCCAGAGCAAGTTTAAACATCACCATAGCATATGAAAATTATATATATAAAAAAAATTAAAATGACTGACTTACAAATTTCCTAAGAGCACACAATGATTTCATTGCAAAGATGGTAACCGCAGGTTTTGTTTCGTGCGATTCTGAATAGAAACACCCAATATATACTGTTGAAATATTGCTCCCTCTGCTCACTAGTAGATTTTTCTGGTATTTTCTTTTTAAAATTCGTGGTTCACTTGTAGCACTAACATACGCATGCTATATAGCTTCGGATACCATTGGATAGTTAAGTACAAAAGATATGTTTGTTTATTAACTAAGCTGTCCCCAATTCGGTTGCTATTGATGCGTTGGTGAACATTGAGAAATCCAAACATGAGTTCCTATTTGAATAAATGAAACCCAACACGATCTCTCACTTGATTCTCGGCTGCTGTACATGCATGGATATAAACAAATAAAAACAAAATCTTTTGGATATGGTATCTGAAAAAAATTGTTTTAAACTATTTAAAACAATCCACTTATCCATTAACTTTACTCAACTGAGAGTTCCAGGTTCTGTTTGTTTGAGAAAGCTGATGAAATTTTTTAAAATAAGCCCATCATGAAACAAGTATTTGAAAAGAATCTAAAGGTGAATCTTGTTTTGTAAGAAAGTCTGTACATAAGCCTTTGACAAAAAAAATCTGCAAGTAATTTGAAAACTAATTTTAAAAGCTTATGTTTTAGAAATTTTCAAAATAATTAGAACATTGCAACCATGCTTATAAATCAATTTTCAGCTTTATCAAATTCTCTCTCCCACCTAATCCATTTCTAAGTCAAGGAACTTATTTTGATAACTTGCCATATGCTTGGAGCAGCCGGAGTTAAGATATCATAAACTGTTTTTTTTTTCTTTTCCTTAGCCCACAGACATACCTACATGAAAAGGGATAATTGTGACCTAGATATCTAACTAGGTCCAGAAGAATTAGCTAACAATGACTTTGGTAGCCAAATCTATTTCACAATTTTAACATCTCTTTTTAAAGCATGAAAAAATAAAATGATTATCAAATCCACAATGTACACATTTTGCTCTAGATGTGTTTTTCTTCTCGAAAGATTTATGAATAATATTATCATAATTCACAAATATATTCCTATAAATATTTTGAGAATTCACTTTATTTGCAAAATGAGGATTACCAAATCCGATTTTATGAGTATAAATATTTTCTATGACTAGAAAGAAGCATGTTCAATCCGTTTTGACCAATGTTAAACTTTTGGACGACTTTTTCTAAGTCAGTAACGTTAGACCGAAGCATATTATTTTCACTTACTAAGTTAACACAATTATTACTAAATGTACATTCGCTTTCATTCACAATCTTTGATAGGTCATCAACGTTAGCGTGCAAATCATTGTTTTCATTTTTAAGAGAAGTAACAATAATGTTCATGTCTTTATTTTTATTTTCAATGAAAACTATCTTTTCTTTTAGCTATGCATTTTCTGTAAATAATTTCTCAATTCATCATGAAATCATTATTATATCTTTTAAATAAAAACACTTTGATTTTAAGGACTTAATTTTACTAATCGCTATTGCAAGCTTGTTACAACATTCAACAATTTTTTTATACAAGTCATAAGAAAGTATAACCTTATTATCACTTTGGTCGTCTGAATCTGCCACTTTACCTCCATCTTGTTCAATTCCTACAAAACACACCTTTGCATCATCGGCCGAAGAAATCTCCTCTATTTCATCTCCACCGGAAGCAACCCAAGTCACCTTGAAAACTTTCCTTTTCACTTTCCATTCTTCTTTAGCCAATTTTGGTCAATCACTTCTTATATGTCCCCGTTTCCTGCATTTGTAACAAAAAAATATCAAACTCTTTATCATTTGAATATTTCATTGCTTGGATTTGAAGTTTTGGCTTTGTAGAATTGCTTGTCCTTCATAATTTTTTTTCATCCATCGAATGAGTATGCTCATGTCATCTACATCAAAATCGTTTACTTGCTTAGAAACCTTCAAAGCAATTGACTTATTCTTTTGCATCATCTCCGCTTTCTTAACTAAATTTTTCTTCGAACTCATAAGTCTTTAAATTTCCTATGAGACCTGTACTAGTCATTTAAATCATTGACACTCGAAGATAGCATTAATTTTTCCTCTCCAGGCGCCAGTCCTTGGAAGCAATAGAAGTATCTTTCTCACCCGTTCAAGCATAGAATACTCTTCCCAAGAACTTTGGCATTCTTAACAATATCATCAAATTGAGTAAAATATCATTTATAGATTCATTTGGCAACATCTTAAAAAAATCATATTGAGTGCACTTAGATTCTTTTACTTGTGATGTGCTTTAATGTGTGACTTCTAACAGGTTCCAAAATTCTTGTGCACTAATACAGCCAGATATCCTATTAAACATAGTTTTATAAAGTGTGCAGTATATGGCATTCATTGCCTTAGCATTAAGTGAGCAACGATTTTTCTTAGAATTGTCCATCTGTCTTTTTTTAATTCTTTATCACCAACTTCAGTTACTGGCTCAAAGTAACTTTTTTTTACCATATTCCACAAAACATAATCAATTGAAATTGAATAGCGCATGCGAGCTTTCCAATAAGCGTAATCAACCCCGTTGAAGACACGAGGATGGGTGGTGGGTTTACCTTCAGGAAAAGCGGAGGAGGCTGAACTATGGGTTGCTATTTAACTCTAGGTCGTTAAGGCTAAATGATAGAGCACGAGGCTCTGATACAACTGTTGACCTATGGATGCAACCCTAGGGGGAAATGGGGTTGTGCTACTTTCTGCAAAATTAATTGATTTTAATTTAATTTAATTTTAAGTAGCGGACAAAATCAAATAATAAAATAAAGAGAAATTTTGAGTTACCCTCCACTTTGTTTACCCAAATTAAGGGTGCACCCCACAGTTTTGCATTAATTAAGAACGGCCCCCACTTTGGATGGAAACCGTCTAGGACTAACAGTTAGAGACTTTGACCAAAAAAATTGGACGAAAATACCCTTCACATTGTCTTCTTCCTCTCCCCTCTTCTCCTCCTCGCCGCCACTGCCCCCCTCCTCCTCCCCGCCGCCACTGCCCCCCACCTCCCTCCCCGCCGGCCGCCGCCCTCTTCCCCGCCACTGCTGCTGCTTCCCCCCCCCCCTCCTCCTTCCCGTCGCCGGTCGCCCCCCCTTCCCTCCCCGCCGCTCCCCCTCCCCGCCCCCCCCTTCCCTCCCCGCCAGACTCGTCCTCTTCTCCGGTGGACAGCATGTAGAGCAAGGAGAGGGTCCTCCCGCACCTCTCCGTGGCTTCGAGGATCCGGTCCACGAAGTCCTTCCACATCACCATGCGGGCGCTGTCGGCACTGGACTCCGGCAGGATCGCCCTCCCGATCACGACGGGCTTCGCGATCGCCAGGACGGTGCCGGCCTCGACGTTCTTGGTGAGGAACATCCCCCTCCTCCCGCTCCCCTCCGGCCGCCGGATCTCCACGGGTCCGACGTACTCCGCGAGCTCCGGCGGCTTCCCGGCGAACCCGCTGTCCAGCCAGTCCGACAGGTCGACGGCGCCCGTCCCCGACTGGAGCTCGAGCCTCTTGCACCGGTCCAGCAGCTCGCGGAGCGAGGGTCGGACCTCTCCAGGGCGAGGGCCAGCTGGAAGCACTCGGAAGCTCCGGAGTAGCAGTCGAGGTCGAAAGTGTCCTTCCTTTGGAGACGAGGGACTTGAGATGGCTCGAGTCGAGGTCGAGGGCGCTGTTGCAGTCGCGGAGGGCGCCGGGGAGGTCCTTGAGGCGGTAGCGGGCGTCGGCGCGGTTGGAGAGGGCCGAGGGGAGGGACTTCGAGTGCTGGGGAGCGCCGCCGGCGGCGGCGGAGTTGTTGATGAAGTGGGTGTAGAGATTGATGTACTCCTTCCAGTCTTGTTTGAAGAGGAGCTCCGTGGCTCTGGATCTCAGCTGCTGGAGCTCTTCCTCTCCTCCCGACATTTTCTTCTTCTTCCTGATGCTTTTTTTTTTCGTTTTTTTTTCTTCTGAGATTTGTTTAGATTTGGCAGCGGCGGTGACGACGGGGAGGAGGGGGCAGTGGCGGTGGGGTGGAGGAGGGAGACAACACACAGGGAAGAAGGGTATTTTCGTCAAATTTTTTGGGTCAAAGCTTTTGACCGTTAGTCCTAGACGTTTTCCGTCCAAAGTGGGGACATTTCTTAATTAATGCAAAACTGTGGGGTGCACCCTTAATTTGGGTAATCAAAGTGGGGGGTAACTCAAAATTTCTCTAAAATAAATGCAGAACGCGGACAACGTTTGTTAAGGGGGTTCGGCAATGCCTACGTCCCCCCTCTCCACCTCGGAGAGATCTCAATACTAGATAGAAACTCCCGTACATTATCCAATGTGGTAGGCACTTACCAAATTCCTGGTTAGCCCACTTCTCTAATTCTAATACAGAGACGCCTAGATCTAGCAATCTAGTTATCCACCTGCAAACCCCAGAGCAAGTTTAAACATCACATAGCATATGAAATTTGTAAAAGAAATCTTACAATAAATGACTCACAAAATTCCTAAGAGCACACAAGGATTTCGTTGCGAAGATGGTAATCTCACTCTTCGTTTCGTGCGATTCCGAGCATAGACGCCCAAAATATATAATGTTGAAATATTACTCCCTCTTCTCACTCGTAAAGAGTTATCGGTTATATTTTTTTTTAAATTCGTGGTTCACTTTTTGTAGCACCACCATACGCATGCTATATAGATTTGGATTAGGGGTGAGCAATAAACGGTTTTTGGCCGAAAACCGACCCGAACCGACCCGAAATAACATTTCGGGTCGGGTTCTAAAAAAACGGGTCGGTTGTCGGTTTTAATAACACATATGTTCGGTTATTCGGTTCGGGTCGCGGGTTTAATGTTCGGTTTTCGACCCGAACCGAAAACCGAAATTATAAGTGTAATGACAGTTTTACCCATCACTTTGTATACATATAAAAACTAACCCTAAACTTTCTCTCTCCTCTCCCCATCTTCTTTCGGAGCCGCCGCTCTCTCCCTGCTCTCTCCTCTCCTCACTTTGTAAAACTCTAGTGCTGCTCTCCCGAGCTCGTCGTCAGAGCCTTGGGCGGTCGTCCTCACCAACTACGGGCCCGTGCTCCTCGGCGGAGTCCTCGCCGACGATACCACACTCGTCCTCCCTCTTCCATGATATTTTACTGAATTTTTGTTCCTTTCCTATTGATTTTCTTCTTCTTCTTCTTCTATTTTTGTTAGAGATTAGCAGCTCAAAGAAAGTACTGCTATTTTACTTTTTGTGTGTGTTTGTTCTTATGGAGATAATCATGTGGTGGTGGACCTGGTAGATGCACATGCATGTGTGCTTTTTCTTGATGCTAATGTATTTTTTGTTTGTATATTTGCAATTGTTGCAATTGTACAGTTTGAGTGTTTGTAGTATATTTGCAATTGTTCTTGTGGAGATGATTATATTTTTATCAGAACCTACAAATCTTCTCCTTCCGGTTTTAGCATTTCCTCTTCTCCTTCCTTTGGGTTCTTTTAACTTTGTAAATGATGCATAGGTGATATGACAGCACTGTTTTCTAGAAAGAATAATGGTGGTGGTGGTTGTATAATGTATTCTCCTAAATAAATGGGAAAGGTGATATTGACTGGCAAGTCACCATAATAAGTGATGCATAGGTGATATGACAAATAAATTGGTATAGAATTTACTTGTTTGCTGTTATTTTTGTATACATATATGCTTTTTTTTTCCGGTTCGATTTGTTGTTGTTTTTATAAATTTGGTTTACTTTGATAACCGAAGTTCGGTTCAGTTTGGGTTTTTTGGTTTTATGAATTTGGATACACTCACAACTTGGACCCTCACAACCGAACCAACTGAAAACCGAACCGTTTTATTTCGGTTCGGTTTTTTTGGTTTTTAAAAATTCGGTTTGGTTCGGTTTTGTAAAAAATGGTTTTCGGTTTAGTCGGTATTTTGGAAATCCGGTTCGGTTCGAACCGAACCGAACCGTTG
Source organism: Iris pallida (assembly GCA_029216955.1). NCBI lineage: Eukaryota > Viridiplantae > Streptophyta > Magnoliopsida > Asparagales > Iridaceae > Iris > Iris pallida. The sequence continues at coordinate 11,705,290 of JANAVB010005596.1, read as the reverse complement.
CTCACCCCTACTTTGGATAGCATTGGATAGATAAGTACAAAAGATATGTTTGTTTATTAACTGAGCATTTTTATCTTGAAGCAGATTTATTGAGGATGCAAATTTTATGTAGGAAGCACTGTTAAATTGATTATAAAGTATATCTGTGTATTAAGTGGAAGCCCTAAAGCAGCCATTTTGAGCGAACATAGATATGACCTGTAGTGGACCTACACCACTGGTGAAGCAACAGTTCCTTGACTTCAGATGTAAACTATCTACACATCATATCAGGGAGAGCTGCTAAATGTTTCACCAGCTTTTTAACGATTGCACTAGTGATCTCATCAACATGTGTTATTATTATTCTCATGTTGGTGCTCTAAGTTAAGAGGTTTGTATGTTTATTTTACTATTTCTTAACCCTAATGTTCTTCTGAATTCATTTTCCAGTAACGTGAAATCAATAGGTATTATAAAACAGTGGACTTGTGTCTCAACATCAGCATGTTTTAGATTGATAATTTGACTTCCTTATGTTTCCAATGTGTCCTATATTGTGATTTTTGTTCATTTCAGCACATAGTGGCATTTTTTCAGTTTACTCACTGGTTTAACTGATTGCATTTTCTCTATTAATTGTGATATAAAATGAAGTCAGCCAGCAGCCACAACATCAGAGTATTCGATGGCTAACAAGGAACTTCGGAAACTTGGGAACTCGGTGGAAATAATTAAGGAGTTGAGGGCCAAAAGAAAGGTACTTTTAGACTTTTTCTACATATTTTACTCATCCATGCACCCTGGATGATCTATCATGTACTAAGATTTACGTGTTTGAGGCTTCTACCTGCCCATTATTTAAGATCTTTGATGACCATATTTTTTTGTTGGAACGTTTACCAAACGTTTCTCCCAGTAAGCTGTGATAAGTTTTTCATGACTGAATATTGTGTTTGATTCGTAGTGGAGTATCCATTTGAAGAATGAATGCAACTTTGTGTAGATGTAGAAAAATAAAAGGGCAAGCGAATTTGGGTCATTCCTTGTGAGGTTTTAGTTATGAAAACTTTCAGAGGACTTGCTAAAGATTGTTACAGATCGTATCCAGAACTTAAGATTTCACTAAGATCAAATAATTCTCCAAACTAGCAGCCTCTACTTTACTGGCCAAATAACTTGGCCATGAAATGCTTACCACATCAAATATTATGAATGATCAGCATCGACTAAATTCTCTCAACACTCTTGCAGATATTATTTCATGATAAGTGAACTCCATAGAGATTTTCCTTCAGGTATAGATATTCCCCATCAACTATCTCTAAACGATTTAGCAGGATGATGAGTCACTTTGCTTACAACTTTCTTGTCCTAGGGTGAATCGGCTTTTTATCAACCTTGTATTTACCTTTAACTCATACTGGTGAGTTTGATTTTGGTGACATAAATTTTTCTTAGGTGGCATATTCAGTAATATTGTACTGATTTCTCTTTATATCATATTTAGTATACTCTTTTACTGCTCACTGCTGAAATTGGATATTTTAGCAAATAGAAAGCAATATTTCTGATGAGAATTTCGGAGTGAACTTGCAACTTTAGAAACCACCATTTATTTTTGTGATTCTTGAACTTGACACTTAACGTTTGAGATATAGGAGATTGATGGTCTGACGTCATTGATGTCCGACTGTCATGAAGATAAAGACATGCGTGAAATGGCAGCTGAGGAATTGGTTGAAGCTGTGGAGGAAGAAAAAAGGTTGCAGCATCTGCTGCTTAAGCTATTACTTCCAAAGGATGATGCTGATGAGAGAGATTGCATATTGGAGGTGAGAGCAGGTAAGGTGTCTTTAATGAGCTCCAATCATGTATTGAGTAGCATAGCTCCTTCCTAGCAATTCGATTTGGTTGATTAGGAAGGCATGAGCACGACCAATGATATTTTGACAGGAACTGGAGGTGAAGAAGCATCATTGTTTGCAATGGATATTTTCAAAATGTACATCTCTGTTTTACCTGATTCCGTTCAATGTGTGTGAAATTTAACTGGAGCCTGATTGTGGGCAGCGGGTGCTCTTTGTATTGAGTGCAACAGGTACGAGAAGTTCTCACAGAAGAAAGGATGGAAATTTGACGTTATAGATATAACAGAGTCTGATCTGAAAGGATACAAGGTACTTGTATGGCCATGTACACTAGTTGAGTATTTAGCATCACCTTGTAGAAGATCAAATAGATATACTTTTTTATTCTCAAAATTTGAATTTTTCTGTCATCAGATTGTTAACACATTCAATTACCTGAGGGTTTTTTTTATTTTTTTTATTACAACTTGTTCTTCATACAGGAGGCTAGTGGAGCAGTATCAGGACCTGGTGTCTACGGAAAACTGAAATTTGAAAGTGGTATTCATAGAGTTCAGGTGTGGTTCAGGATGTCTACTTTTTGTTTCTCATATTACAACTTGGGAGCTAAGCTCCGAGAGTTCTCTTATTTGGTGTCGTTATCATTTGGCAGCGTGTTCCAGTAACAGAGAAGTCAGGACGTGTACATACAAGTGCTGTGTCTGTTGCTATTCTTCCTCAGGCCGATGAGGTGAAGTTCATCACATATGGTTCTGCTACAAAGTGATTCTCTTGTTTCTTCTTTCCTAGAGACGCATTAGCAATACAGGCTGTTAGCTAGATATCCTCATGATGGCATTATTCACATAGCTATCTTTCTATTATTTTGCAGTTTTACATCTTCAGTAGTCATGTTGCCCTCCTCTTTCATGTTCTGCCAACTAGTTTCATGTTTTTTTTTTGTTTTTTTTTTGGTAAACAAATCCTCATATGACTTCATATGCAGAAAATATAATTGATAAGCCAAAACGTCCGATGGGAACTTTGTTATCATTATTTCAAGGAGACAATTCTCTTTGGCATGCTTGGTTCTATGAAATCCCAGGAATACATTTTAGAGCCTATTTATGCAAACCAGATAGGTAACATAGATGCCCTATTACATTGTCAGGATTCATGTATTGTTAGTTTTTACATCAGTTTCTTATAGGTAGTGATTCTTGTATTTCAAGAATATCCCTACCACCTTTGAGCTGATGTTAGCTTACAAATAATGCATTGTATAGTAAGATTATTTCTTGTAAATAATACAGTTTGCCTCTTGATATGAATGGTTGTAATTTTTCCATTGTGAATCTCAGGTTGATGTCCAACTGCGGAATGAAGACCTCAAAATTGATACTTATAGAGCTGGTGGTTGTGGAGGCCAATCTGTAAACACCACAAGTAGTGCTGTAAGGATCACTCATATTCCAAGCGGAATTACGGTGGCAATACAAGATGAGAGATCACAACACATGGTAAAAGATGCCCATCTCCTGGAATTTCATTGCTTTGTGGTTGTCAAAGCTCAATTAAATTGCATATGCAATATATTCAGAACATACATCGCATTTTGAAACTTTAACCTGATCTCTTTTCTTATTTCTAAGTTGTTTCCTCCTCTTTCTACAGAATAAGGCTAAAGCTCTAAAGGTGCTAAGGGCCAGACTATATGAAATTGAGAGAATTAGGCTTCAATCGGACAGATCCAAACTTCGAATGGAGCAGGTAAGCAGTGGTTCATGAAGTTTATAAGCCCCCACTTATTATTTGACACACGGTCCTGATGGTCAGTGATCTGTCATTATGTAGATCGGAAGTGGTGACAGGTCCGAGCGGATAAGGACTTACAATTTTCCCCAAGGTCGAGTGACAGATCACCGTGTAGGAATCACGCAACATTGCATCGAAGATGTCATGGAGGGCGAGAGGCTTGATGTTTTCATTGATGCTCTTCTTTTGCAAGAGGAGGTAGACGCAATTGCAGCATTTGGTGGGTAGAATGATGGTAATGGTGCCGTTCCGTGTTCTCCATGTTAGAATACTAACCGGTGCATCATTTAGCTGCAGTAAAACTAGCAGGGTTCTATGTTTATTCATCTAGAGAAGTCTGCATTTGTAGTATTCATGTACTTTGGCCAGATTCATTTGGAAGCTCTATTACAAAGTATACAGTTATAGGTTTCTAGCTGTGTAATTTGCCAAGCATGTAGCAGATATCTAAATTGCAAGAGATCTCTGTTCAATGGATGATTTAAATAATTGGAATTGGACAGTTATTCCATTTTCTTTCAGTGGAACTCTCTGTTTACAGTAATGTTTATAACTTACTATTCCTGTTCCCAGATTTTCGATACAGTTTTATTCATGGCAACTGTTCTGAAGTATAGCTCTGCTCCTTGTTTTGATTTTGAAATGAACTGTCTGATTGTACTATTGATGTATATTCTGAAAGAAATTCGAATCATAATTCAACCTAGTCTGTTTTCACAAGCTCGTGAAGTGAGCTGCAGTTGCAATTCGAAGAGCAACAGAGAGGCACACGTCAAGGGCTGTTTGGTTGGTTGTAAATGAAAATACATGAAAGATTATTACAGCATTTTACTATTTGGTTTGATGAAAATAATAGAATTATTGCAACAAATATTGCACTAGCTCTCCCAAATGCTGAAATATTGTTGCGGCCAAGCTGTCCAGAACACAACTTTTGGCAACATTTGTTGCACAAGTCTTTTCCTCTCTTCATTCAATATACCAAAATGTATAAATTGTATCTACAACAACAAAGTTATAAAATCTTACTTACATACTCTAAATAATAGATTTAAAAATCATTTACATGCAACAAAACAATGTATTTGCAACACCACTTGTACGTAGCACGATCAATAGAGAGGACCTTAGTTGGACTCTCCTGGGCATATTGCATCTAGATTTGCAACTCTCCCAAAATGTGGTTTCATTGCCAATACTCCCCAACCATATTTTGGGTCCAAAAGTTCTGCAAGTTAAAATCTCCTCTCTTTTAATTGGCTAATTTTCAAGCATACGCTGCTTTCCGCTGCATCCAAAAGCTCCTGGGCGTGATATCAAATTCAACAGAAAGCGATGGTAGATCCTACTGTCATAGACACTTTCTGATTGGCAGTTGGTTGCTTGTGCTACAGCGTAACTCAAGTTGCAGGAGAAACTGCGGTACTCGAGGTTCAACGCCAAGTCGTATCATTTAATGAGTAGACTTGCTTGACCTATGGAAATGCCAGTATAGACTTCTGACACATGGTCTCCTAGCTAAAGGCCAGCTTCGGTTCTAGGCGGCCAGTAGCAGTTCCCTTACCATAGTTCCCATTCAAGATTCATTCAAAGAAAGGACATAAGGCCTTGCAACCAAATGCTTTGCGGGCTGCTCTTGTGCCCTGACTCCTGCTTACTACTTGCAACTACTAGAATAGAAAGAGAGAGCAGGGGCAGGGGAAGAAAGAAAAGTCCATTAGCCATTCGAAGCTAACTCTGGTGTGCTTTGACGCTCTTATTGTTGAAACTGCACTTTGTAGTCTATTGAGTAAAGCTTTGGTCAGAAGCCTATCCTCTGTGCAAGCTCTTCTAAACCCTTTATGCCCTTCCGAGTGATTATTCGCATCCTCTAAAGTGAAAACTTAGCACATCTTCTAAAGTGATTGTATTCTAATGGCAACTAAAAAAAAGATTACATCCTCTGGTTGGTACTACACAAAACCAATGTTACTTTACATGGTTGTGGAATTACGGATCAACTTCTCAAGTACATTTTGGAAAGTACAGAGCATATAACACAGAAATCCTGGAAATAGAACTGAATCCAAAACTGCAGTTTTTTACTTCTCAAGGCAACTTCTTTTGTACTATGTGTTGCTAAAAACGTCAAGCATTAAACAAAATAACTGGAAAACAGCAACGTATTCTATTTATGTGCATCTCTTCCAAGATAAAATAGCACAATGAATACTTGATTAAGGCCTATGCTGAGGATACTTTATTTGTTTATTTGTTGTTAAGGGTTATCACCATTTCTGTAGTCATGTGCAAAGTCAGGACTGCAAAAAATTTGGCAGTCATTGTGTTTAGGACTGCCAAAATTTCTGCAGTTCTAAAGACGGACATCTTTGTATATAGGACTGTCAAAATTTCGGCGCTCAAGGACTAGAAATTGTGATGCTCCTTAACAGGTTTTGTAGTGCCCTTAGCATTGGCCTTAATTAAAGGCAGAACTAACAGCTATGCATAATTACTATCGGTGGTTCAAGTAACAAACAAATATCTGAAATATAAGTCTGAGAACATCAAGTAAATAAATATCAAACAATAATTTCTTGAAACACTGCAAATTCAAGCCTGCATTTGCATATACCAAGAATTTACAATTGCTTCTCCAATATCCTGACACAAGACACAAACCGCAAAAAAAAAGAAAGTGTTGTTGCATTATCCGATTTGAACGTCCATGCTACCAAACTATAACACAGAAAGCCCTGCAAGCAGAGCTTAATTTGAAGGCCTGCAATCTTTAACAACATTCTTGCTTAAACATCAAGTAGTCAATGAAAAAGAAAAATAAAGTAATAATAAGAAAAGTCAATCTGAAAAGATAATCAAATACCTACTGTATAGACCAAGGTTAGTTGTAAGGGAATACTTGAGAAGTCAAACTTCAGACAACAATTTCAGATAATTAGCATTGTATCCTGACGCAACAAACTGATATCTGAAATGTAGCTTTAATCACATCAAGTAAATATTGGACTGTATTATTTTTTCTGGCATTGCACCAATTTGAGTCTGCCTATTGAAAGAATTTGACATTCCATATATAACGTGTGCATGGCTAAATACAATCGTAAAATCATCAAAGCATAGTTTCTTATATGACTTCTGCGACACCACTACACAATGCTCATTCCATGTGAGAGGCAGTGCCAGTAGTATGGCATGGTATAGGATGATTAGGATCCATGAAATAGATTCTCTCAAACCCAGGCACATTCAGTTACCCAAAACTACAACCAAGGATCATCCCACTATTTCAGGAAGGATATATAATAAAAAATTATATATATATATATATATATATATATATATATATATATATATATATATAATGGCTGCAAGAATTTAAGATATAGCAAATAATTTTACCACCACAATATTTCATTCTTCCAGAAATAACCAATATCAAAGATTGGGCTAACACACTTTAGAGCCCTTCAAATCATTTCACTTTATTGAAAATTCAGAGCATTTAAGTTAAAATGTGCTCGAACAACCGGTTTTCTTATATTCTGATCCTGTGACATTTAGGGTCTTAGAGATGAGAGTTGGTATTGCGAGCCCATAGAAAGTATCTCTTTCTACTTTTTTTTTGTCCCTCGTTGAATAAAAATTAAATAGGAAGGCTCACCTATAAAATATTTGCTCACACCATATCAAGGAAAATATCCCATCAACTCGAGCCTCATTCTCGACAAGGTTAAGCTTGTTGTATCACTGATAGTTTTTGATAACTTTATATAAATCAAGGTTCTCAGATAAATTGCAAAAGCCGACATAAGCCAAGGCCACAGTTTCTCATAGTTGTAGTACGAATATGATATCCTTGGAAGCAATACCGTAGTGATAGTTGTAAACAAAATTGACATCACCTATGCATGTCCTATTATGTCAACAAAGGAAACACAACTTAATAGCATTTTGAGTCCTTCAAATTATTTCGAGCTAGTAGTTAAGGTTGTCTTGAAACACTAATATATCTGTAATCTTATATTCCTAATTTTAAGGTTAATATACTTGAACTGTTGGTAGTTACTAATCATCTTTTAGAGCTAAATAGTAAAATTTAATAAGGAAATTTCTAAGAATAGAGATCTTCTAAGATAAACTCAATGCAACTTCACTCAGTCATAGCACGTCAAAATTATAGGAGTATACCCAGACAAGTAGTTATAATTAATCAACATGTCATCTAGGCATGTCCTATTAAATAGGGTACTATAAAAGCAGTACATGGATTGCAGAGGTTTCAACTTATTAATGCTTGGTTGGGATTTCTGCTGCTTTTCAATAATGGCGGCAGAAGCAGCTTCCCACCTACCTACTTTCAGAAGTTGCCCCAAAATTGAACCGACTTTTCAAGTGTTTTGATAATGATGCAAGGGTACAACCGGTTCAATCCATTTCAAGAGAACCGAATATTGACAAATTTAGATACTTATTTTGCAAGTTTTTTTGGGTTGGACTTTATTTTTCTTTCTTTGTTTAGGATTAGGATTCTTCTACCCCAAGTTTTGTAAGCCTATATAAAGACATACGACGTGCTAGTTTTAGTTAACTCCAATAATATTATACTATTTTCATTGAGATTTGCTCGTTTATTTCTGGTGGACTCCAGGTCGTTCGTGGATTCGGATACCTCGGCAAAAGTATAACGTATGTTTTGGCGACGTTGGTTATCTCCGCTTCGGTTGGTGTCCTATCACCCTCACAGGCGAATTTCGACATGTCTCATCGACAAATCCATTTTCGTCATCCTACTCTCCGCTGTGGAAATATACCTATAATATCTTTTTCCTATAGTCTTTTTACCTAAGTCATGTGGTATCAGAGCTTCGACTCCATTCTGTCGGTGATCTCCACATCGTCTTTGCCCATCGACGTCACCGTCCTCTGCTTCTGATCATCTCTGCCCATTGATGTCTCAATATATCTTCAAGATATCCGATATTTCAATACATCTCCGACATACGAAATCTCAAAACCCAAAAACATTACAAAGTGCAGGAAAATGTAAAAGGGTGATTTATAAATGTTTTATGTTTACCCTTATTAGCTATTATCTAGCTGGCATTTGCTGCTATTGGACAGCTATTCACGTGTGTTTATCCGAGGGAGAGAAAGAAAGAGAGGTAACAACGAGGGAGAACAATACATGGAAAGATTAGTGGCTAAATAAGTGTAAAGATGATCCTCTCCTTTATTGGCATTTATTGCAGCTGCAAGGGATAGTTTGATTACTCCTCAAATCCAACCAAAAAAATGATTTCATGTACATGATGTTGATTCATTTGTTATGTACAACAGTTTTAGCCTGAACTTCAACATAGACTCAGAATAAGAACCAAGCACCTTAAATATTTTCCCACCTATACCAATTACCAAAAGAACTTTACAGTTGATCGCTAAGATTCAAATCACTTCTGTATTCATGAAGATACGGAAGCTTCATCACACGAATGGTATAAAATAAAAAGAGCTCTAGCTAAAGGCCATTTTGACCTGAAAAAAGCTGCAAACTTCCAACAGAACAGAGTTAAACGTTAGAGTGGAAGAAGTAACCTGCCATGTTTGGCTTACACATCTAGAACTGATTTACCACAAGGAATCAACACTAAGTAAACATGTAGGGCTCACACTTCTACACACTCAGTTATAAGTTATAACTGAGCCATTCTTTTTAAGAACTAATGAGTATTTTTATGTTAATCTGATAGACTGGTAAGGACATTTTTAATGAAAAGTATACCCATTTTCTAAATGTGATGAAGTCTTCCTTTTTTTCTTGCCAGAAAACTGTTCCTCCTTGAAAGACCTTTTCAAAGTAACACCTGATAGTGCAGTTCCATGTGGGATATTATGGATCCATCTGCACATCTGTACAAAGAGCAACCCTTAATACTTACGGGACCCAAAATCACGCTCCTAAACCGGTTTTTACTAAGAAAAAGACTGAAGAAATGGATTTTTTCTTAGTTTTCACTAATGGCAGTCCTCTGCCATCACCAAAAAGATGACAAAGCCAACACCCTTTAAGGAACACTTCTCTCCATCCTCTACTTATAACACACTTCTCTCCATCCTCTATCATAACACACTTCTCTGCATCCACTACTTATATAACACTCCTCTCCGTCTTCTATTCATAACACACTTCTCTCCAACCTCTACTTATAACATACTTCTCCCGTCCTCTACTCACAACACACTTCTCCCCATCCTCTTTTCATAAAACAATTCACCAACAAATGCCAATATCCTGGTAGTTGTTTCTGAGGGGGAAAAAAAGGGCTTAAACAGATTTTAACTACTCTAATAGCCTAATAAAGAGTTTCTTGCGTTCAATTAATGCAAGCGTATCTTAAGGCCATCTCCAATGGTTGTTATAGAGTGTCTTTGGTAGGTGGCTTTAGCAAGGGTATCTTAAGGCCACCTACCAAAGACACTCTATATGGACCAAAATTTTCATAAGGCTATTTATTATATGCATATTGGCTAAAAACTTATAACGCTATCTAACATATGATAATAAGGAAACCATATCCCCCTTTTAATAAAAGTAGAAGATAACCCAAAGACTTACTAAAAGAAACTAACAGATCAAAGATATATTCCTTACACAATATGCAGCAATTAGCACAAGATTCTGCTTCTACCAAGTACAGATACAATGGGATTCAGTCATGACAATTAGCTTCACTAGCACACGGCACATATCAACAAGCTCCAAACACTGCAGACATTCACCAATGGAGAGAAATGAACAAATGAAAACAAAATGGAAGATGTACCCATAATTGCACTCATGAATGTAGACTAGCTGTAGTTGTTGAGCCCGTGAATATAACTCTTGAATTTGTCCTGGAGCTCAATGCATCTGCAACATCAAATAAATATATCAATCTCAAGCCATTCTGCAAATCAAAACATGATCCTTGAAGATACAATTAAAACATGTCTATTGGAATCTTTAATTGAGCACTATATATTTTTATAGTTCAAGTTCCCTAATATGTAAACACCTAAGTAGAGCATAACTAAACAAATCTTTGACCGTTTTAAAACTTAAAGCTGACTTGTTGAATCTCAGCAAATTTCTAAATCACACAAGAAAGACCGTACTCAAGATGCCAATGTTGCACAGACACAAATACAACACAAGGATAAAGATATGGCATTAATTTGGTGAATCCTAGTAAATTTGGAGTGTCTGTGTAGTGTCTGATACACTGCCACCCAGGTAATGATCACTTCTAGGAGAATGTGTGCTTCCTACCAAGATGTATATGAATTCTACACATAAAAGTGAAACCCAGGAGCAACCCCTCACTAGTACACTCCCCTCACCACACTCCTTCCATCACACCACTCACCTAGGACCATCTCGAGCCCACCCCTCCCATGTACTGCAACTTACCATCAATCCCTTCTCCCATCACTTTCAAACTCCTTTCTCCACACCTTTGGCTTTACTTAATCTCAAACACAACACCTTAACACTCATCTTCCTTCATAGTTCATAGGGGTGCAACTCGGGCGGGTTGGGTCGGGTTTGAGGTCAACCCGAGCCCAACCCGATAGATCATAAGCCTAGCCCAAGCCCAAGTCCGACCCGACTTCGGGTTCAACATATGAAGCCCAAGAACAAGTCCGGAGGATCGGGTTGGGCTCGGGTTGGGTCGGGTCCATCGGGTTTATCGGACTCTAATATGATATTTGAAATAATTTTAAACAAGGATAATATTAAATGCATAATCAAATAGCAATCAAGTCAATCATTACAAAATAAAACGGAAATGAGATTTATGACAAGGAATTGAAGAGTTCGGTGAAAAAAATTATAGTTTAAACTTTTTATTTAAGTAGTATGAAACAATATATAAATTAATTATATGTATGTCGGGTTTCGGGTTCTTCGGGTTACCCAACACACGAACCCAAGCCCAACCCGATTTTTGATCGGGTTCAAATATTTTAACCCGAGCCCAAGCCCGAACCCGGATATCTTCAACCCTAACCCAACCCATTAACGGGTTTACCCGATCGGGTTCGGGTTTAGCCCGCCCGAGTTGCACCCCTAATAGTTCATATCCATTTCCTTCAACCGAACCCATCAGCAGCACTCAACAATAAGCACCACCGTCACTTAACACACAACTCTTCTCCTTCACGTAGCCCCCACTCCACTGCACAACCCTTGCAACTCGCCACCACCTAGGCTACACCATTTTTTCGGCCAGCAGTCTCACCACTATTTGCACCGACCACAGCAGCATGGCCATGTGCAAACCACCAGGAACGGCCCACATTTGTTCCTCCCTTCGTGCAGCCTTCGCGTACACGCATTGCAGGCCATCTTGCTCGCTGCACGAGCCCTTGCATCTTGTAAGTACAACCTCCCTTTGATTAAACATCTATCATCCCATGTGTACTGTGCTTTGTACATATAATGATAGTATAGGTTAATCAGTAGAGAACTTGTTAAGAACCATGCATATTGACCTAATAGGTTAATGGAAACCTACATAACTTTGTGTGTGTGTGCGCTGTTGAATAGCACAAATGTTTGTGATCAGTGAACAGTTCTTACAACACTACACTAGTATTAAATAGAATAGAATAGTAGATTAACCATTCCAAACCTTATAGTAATTAATTGCTTGTGTAAGGGACTTGATGAACACATAGAAACAATAAGTCTTGTTCAACATTCATACATACTGGAACAGATAATGACTAATTAACTATGATTCACTAATCGAACATATATTCCATTCCATTATATTAATCAACAATATGTAAGAATGCATACTCAGGTCCAAGCCAATTAGCTCATATGTGTTTGCAAGAAAACAGTATGTTACTTTACTTTTGGACTTTCTTTACATTTGAGGTTGAAATACTACCCCCCCCCCCCCCCCTCCCCTCCCCCCATCCAAGCCAATTAGCTCATATGTGTTTGCAAGAAAACAGTATGTTACTTTACTTTTGGACTTTCTTTACATTTGAGGTTGAAATACTAACCCCCCCCCCCTCCCCCCACCCCTCTAAATTCCTGCGTCCGCCCCTGGGGAAACCATGCATCTGAATTTTACATATAAAAGTGAAACCCTTAACTATCATTTGAAATCTTCAAAACTATAACATGTAATAAAGGTAAATTGCATGTAAGACTAACCGGATAACTTCGAAAGACATGGCCACATTTCTATAACAAACTCTACATATCAAAATGAATTATCCAACAAAACAAGCTTCAACCTTGAGTAGACGGCGGTAACTTCGGACCTTTCTCACTATCTCCCGCCGCTATCTCCTTCACCTGCGAGCCCAAGCCGGTCCCTTTCTTCCCCTTCTCCTCCTTCGCATTCCCAACCTTATTGCTACTCTTCATCACATCGACAGCATGGGCCCCCATCTCATGGAACCTCATCCACTTATCCACCTCCCGATGTTGATGCCCCCTCCAGTTCCTCCTCGGTGTCGGCGTAGGAGATGCTGTAGCCTCCCCCACCGCACTCGGCACCACCGCGACCAGCTGTTGCTTCTTTTTCGTCCTCTCTGCCACCGTGACAACCGAGGACTCCCTCTCCTTCTCCCTCTCCGATATGGACACGACAATGGCCCTCTCCTTCTCCCTCTCCGACATGGCCACGACGATGGCCCTCTCCAGCATCTCCCTCGCGCGCTTCCTCGCCACTGCAGCCTCCCTCGCCTTCCGCTCGGCCTCCGCCCTCGCGGCAGCCGCGGCGAGGCGCATAGACCCCGCCGAGAGCCTGGCGGCAGCGAGGAGGGGCCTCGCCGCCGCGAGATCGATCCGCTTCCGGCGTTCGAAGAAGGTGAACCCGTCGGGGTGCTGGCAGCAGGGGCAGACGAAGCGGGAGGACAGATCGGGGCTGGGGAGACAACCGAGATGGGAGACGGAGGTACACTTGGAGCAGTGGACCAGCGCCGGCGCCGGAGGAGGAGGGACGGCGGAGGCGTCGAGGACGGAGAAGCAGAGGCAGCAGAAGGAGCCGGGGTGGTACTTGAGGACGCAGGAAGTGCAGAGGCGGCAGAGGACGCCGCGGTGGCGAACCATGTGGGTCGGCCAGGTGTCGCGCGCGAGGCAGCCGTCGCCGACGCAGTCGGCGGTGGGCTTCTCCGGAGCCGCCGTCGTCATCAGTTCGGCATTGATTTGGAGAGAGAGGGGGGAAAAAAAAATCCTGGAAGACCCTAATCGGAACCCTAATTTTCGGGAATTGGGGGAAGAAGGAGCGGAATGAACTTCGAGAAGACGGAAAGGGTTTTCTAATAATAAAAAATTTCTCTTTCCCCCATCAGAAATGTAAATTTCTTTTTAGAGACAGAAAGTTTGATGATTCCGAGTACTTCCCTCTATTTCAGTCTGGACTGGTCAGACTGTGCTGTGGGCCTCTGGATAGTGGATTTTGTTTCTGAAAAAAGTAAAATAAAAAAAGGTTGGATATTCAAAATTTTAGTACTTGCTAGGAGTAGCAAAATTAGCTTAATTTGCGTGTTGAAAAATAAAAAGAAATTACTTTCTTTGGTCCACACAAAATATCAATTGTATTGGACGACTAACAGAAAAAAAAAAAAAAACATTTAAATATATATTAGAAAATCAATCAAGTTCGTCATGTTGGACTTGAGTATTAGTGATATTTTTCTAAATTTGGGCTCCCAAAATTGTCCATTTCTCCAAATAGATTAAGACCTTGTTTGGTTCGCGAAATCATCGACTTGGAAAAGAAAACTGATTACTTTCCAAGTATTCAAGCAAGAAATAATTTTCTCACATTGAAGTATTCACTTTTTTATCAAATTTTTTTGCATTTTCAAACATCGGAATGAAAAATTAATAGAAATTGTAATTTCTCAAAAAAAAGACAATGCTAAAAAATTGATTTCCTTTTCCTTCGATTACGCGAACCAAATGCGGCCTAAGAGGAAACTAATGCGTTCACGTCAAAGCAATAGAAAATAAAAGATTTGGAAAAGAGAAAGCTCATGTATTGGAGCAAAGTATTAGAGGCAATTTGATTTCTCGAATTAGACATCGTAATGTAATTAACATTATGTTATAATTCTAATTCGAATGTTTTCTTGGACATCGTCATATGACGGGTGGAGGTACCTCCATCTCGAAGAGGAGGAGAAGGACGACCGGTGAGCCATCGCCTCCGTTTAAAAAAATAAAAAAAACCTAACCCTATAAATTCTTCCAATAGACTTGGGCTTCCAATAGACTTGGACTTAGGCCTCGTTTGTTTACCGGAATTTGAGCTTGGAAAAGGAAAGTAATTCCTTTCTTATGTTTGGGAGCCAAAGGAAAGTTGTTGGAAAGGGAAAATGATTCCCAAAAGGTAAGAAAATAGGAGGGGGGGGGGGGGGGGGGGGGGGGGGGGGGGGGGGGGGGGGGGGGGGGTTCCTCCCATTTATCTAATGAATCACTTTCTTTCCAACTTTTTCGCATTTATTACAAAAAGTTTTGACCAAATATCCATGTTCATAATATTATTTACCATTTTTATCCATAATATCTTTTAGACAAATATTTCTAAGTAATAATTATTTTTATTAGCACGAGGATATTTTTAAAAAATTGACTTGATTTTGTTTCCTTTTCTTACAAACACCAAACACTATAATGAAAATTAAAGATATATTCCGACTATAATCTCGATCTTTCCAAACACCGAAAAAGAAAGTTTATAGGAATTATAATTTTCTAAAGGAAAGAAAATACCAAGAATCAGTTTCCTTTCCTTTCCATTCCGCGAACCAGACGAGGCTTTAGAAGAAAAAGATCTGTCGGTCGATTATGTGTTTGTTGGTCGGATAGCCGGTAGTGGTTGGTCAACATTGATGCGGGTCATGTTGAATTTTTTTTTTTTTTTGGGACACTTTTTGTTTTGTTACACAAAAATTGTAACATCTTAATTTTCCAAAAATAGATCAATCGGTTAATGTAATGAAATGCTTAAACTTTACTTGACATCAACATCTCTCCTACCAACCCTCATTTTTCTCGGTTAAAACACTTTGACCTGGGATCTTATCACTCCTGACAAGACAATTGTTTATATATATATATATATATATTAATCAAAACCTCCTTTATATAAATCAAGGCTCAAAAACCGAAGCCTGAACAAGGATACAAGGCGCAAAATACCGAAGCCTATACAAGTATACCACCGCAAAAGTAGAAAAAGGTGGGGGGGGGGAAGCAACGACCAGCGAGAACTAGAGAAGGAATGGGGACCAGAATGCCCTCGAGCTGTGGGTACACCGGGTGCTTCTTTTACGACATTGGCGAAAGACTTCCCGGATGAGCTGGTTGGCCGAAAATTGGATACCTTCGTATCTAGCCTTGTTGCGGTTCTTCCAGATGACCCACGTGGCGGCCACTGCGACGATCTGGTGTCCGTGGGAGGCAGCGCCCCAGGAGACCGCAAGATCGTGGAAGCGCCCACTCTCCGACTCGATCCTACACAGTTGGTTGAGGATCCTCCAGATTTGACCGGGCAGACCGCCCCGATAGAAAATGTGGTCTATAGTCTCCCTCTGACGATCCGAGCAACAATTACAAGCAGATGCTAAGCTGATCTCCAAGGTGTTAAGTATGTCGTCGGTTGGCAGTTTTTTTCTGATGATTCTCCACAGAAGGAATGACCACTTCTTAGGGATGATAGAGTGCCAAAAGGGGGCAACGGACGGGTTCGGGTTCCCAATAATACGAACATCGCGTCTAGCCGATCGCATCGAGAATGCCCCCGATGCCTCGAGCGACCACCTCCAACCATCCGCCTCGATGCCGATACTAACTCCGCAAAGGCGGATGCTCTCCACAGTATCGTTCCCGGACCAATCACGGATCGTGTCCCAGTTCCACTCGTTTCTACTGAAGTCCCACAGGTCGCTGATCTTGCAGTTTCTTGGGGTCTCCGTGATACTCGGGATCATGCTATCCCCAATCCAACGCTCCAGGAAAGGGTCCGAATCACCGGAACCCAAGTGGAGCCTGATAACAGATTCGGCGCTGTCTCGCCCATCGAGAATACGACGCCACGCCGCCGAGGAGCAACAGTTGGAGGTGGCAACCGATGGGTGAATGTGCTTGAAGTATCTGGCCTTCATATATCTGGACCATAAATTGTTGCTAGTCCGAAGATTCCACCACAGTTTCAATGAGAATGCTTTGACGATGTGGGAGAGCTTGGTAAAGCCCAGCCCCCCTTCCTCGGTGGGGCGTGTCATTGAATCCCAACTTGACAATTGTATATATATATATATATATATATATATATATATATATATATATATATATATATATATATACTTCTACGTACATGCGTTGCACGTAAAAAAGGAAAAATATATATAATATTATTGAGATAGAGAAAATTAATTAAGATTTGTTATATATATATATATATATATATATATATATATATATATATATATAGGAAACGGATCAAAAGTCCCGTCCGCGGAGCCCCGTCGAAGCCCCGCCCCCCCTGCACCATCGGATCGCGCGGGGCCAGCGTAGGGCCCGCCCCCGCCCGCGCGATCCAACGGCTAAGGGAGGGCGGGGCTTCGGCGGGGCTCCGCGGACGGGGCTCCCGATCCGCTCCCATATATATATATATATATATATATTAAGATTTATAAAAATTAGTTAAATTTTAGTTATAATTTGTTATGGATATATGTGGATAAAAAGAGATGTGCGAAAGAAAATGAGATAAAGTTAAAAAATTATAATCTTCCTTAAAAAATATTTGGATAAAAAATAGGGTATTCGGTTATGCAAAAGAAATAAAAAGACAAAGTTTAAAATTATATTATTCCGTAAATTTTTTATAATAAAATTGTTGATGATACATACGGCTTACACGGCTTAATTTTGAGCCATTTTGAAGGCCCTTATATATATATTAGTAATGTCCACGTGCATTGCACGTGTCAAAAAAGATAAATATGAATTTATTATAAAAATATCTTTTTTAGGAATTGAACTCAAGCAATCAAGAAAAAGTCCTCATATCTTAACCACTTAAATTAAGATGATTTATTTATAAATATATTATATTAAGTAAATATTTGGTTGATTTTTTTTTAATAATTATTGGAGTTTTTAGGTAGTTATTTACTTATTTTTTATTAATTTATTTAGATAATGATATATATACTACTTAGACTCATTTTCAAAACAGTTCAAATATTTAAATATATTTGAATACAGATTTGTTAAACAATTTAATATTTTTCTGACATTTTTTTCTTTAAATTTAGTTTTAAAACAGTTTTAAATTTAGTTTTTAATTATGCATTTGTACCGAAGAAAAGGGAGAGAGAGTTATACTTTTTATCCATCATCTTTTTAAAAAAAGCTGGATGATATACATACGGCTTAGGCGGCTCATTTCTTAACCGTTTTGAAGCCACATTATATACTAGTAATGTGCACGTGCAAATGCACGTGCGAAAAAAATGTTAAAAAAAACAAGTATAAATTTATTATAATTTAGGATTTGAACTCAAGCAACCAAGAAAAATATCCCTTACGTTAACCACTCGAGTTAGACTATTTAGTTATAAATATATCTTATCAGATAGTTAAATACTTAGTTCCATTTTTTAAAATAATTTGTGAAGTATTTAGGTAGTTATTTATTATTATTCTTTAAATTTATTTAAATGATTGATTATATTTACACGGCTCAATTTTGAGCCGTTTTGAAATCTCCTTTTATATATATATATATATATATAAAATATATATATATATATATATATATATATATATATATATATATATATATATATATATATATATATATATATATGGAAGCGGATCAAAAGCCCCCCTTAGAAAATCCCCTAAAAAAACCCCTCACTCTAATCCGTAATTTAATGTTAATATTAATATTAATATTAATGTTAATGTTAATATTAATGTTAATACTAACATTAAATACTAAAATTAACATTAAACGTAACATTAAAATTAATATTAACATTAACATTAACATTAATATTAATATTAACATTAACATTAATATTAATATTAACATTAATATAAAAAAATAAAAATAAAAATTAATATTAACATTAATATTAATATTAACATTAATTTTAACATTAATATTAACATTAATATTACGAATTAGAGTGAGGGGGGTTTTTAGGGGATTTTCTAAGAGGGGCTTTTGATCCGCTCCATATATATATATATATATATATATATATATATATATATATATATATATATATATATATATAGGCAAATGACCTCTAGCCTAGTGGTTAAGAGAGATGCATGCGGCCCAAGTGGTCAGGAGTTCGAGCCCCAGTGGAGGCGAGTTCGCCACATTTACCCAATGTTTCAAAATATATATATATATATATATATATATATATATATATAGAGAGAGAGAGAGAGAGAGAGAGAGAGAGAGAGAGGAGTGCTCTAGAACCAACGGTTGGTTTTATATTATGAAACCAACCTATGTTATACACGTTGGATGGAATTATATGGTTGAGATTAAATGACTTAAAAAGGTGGTGGGGTCTACACCTTTTAATCTCAACCACTAAATTTCAATTAAATCCATAAAACGTAGAGTGGTTCCATAATACAAACCAGCCGACTGGTTTTGGAGCTATATATATATATATATATATATATATATATATATATATATATATATATATATATATATATATATATATATATTGAAAGAAGGTAATTGTAACGAACGCTCCCACTGAAAATCGATCTCCTGACCACTCGGGCCATATGCATCTCTCTTAACCACTAAGCTAGAGGTCATAAAATGTATATATATATATATATATATATATATATATATATATATATATATATATATATATATATATATATATATGTCTGAGCTCTCTAGCCTAGTGGTATTAGAGCGGACACCCGGAGGGGCCGGCAAGGTTCGAGTCCCTCAATTGTGTGTGTGAGTATGATTTCAAAATATATATATATATATATATATATATATATATATATATATATATATATATATATATATATATATATATATATTTGAAGAATAGGTAATTCTTATTGATAAAACTGTAAAACAATTACACAAGTAACTACATGCCGATCATTTAATCAGAGAAACCCATACATCTAATAGCACTATTGATGTTGTTGATGACGCCTATGGTCGACGTCCTCTTGCCCTCGAAAATACGATTATTTCTTTCGCGCCAGACGGGCCAAACTGCAGACAAGAGCTTGATTTTGGCTCTCGTATAGATCACCATGCCCTTGGATTTCAGTCCTTGTATCTCATCCACATTAGATTGGAGGCCCTCATAAGATTGTCAGGTAGTCCCAGTTCCTCTCTGCAGTGATGCCATATGTACCCCAAAGGATCTCAATCTGTCCTTCGTTAGAAGTCTACCGCAGATTCCTTTGTATAGGCATAGCTTGAACTTAACGGCCACCCCCTTAACCCATATTAACTCAGTCCAATCAACCGGATTACGGCGTGGACGAATCTGTCCATAAGCCACTTTGCTGTTGAACTCCTCATCCGCCGTTTCATCCCAACGCTAACAGTCCTCAGCTTCTTCCAGGTTCAGTTGGATGCCTCCTATCTCATGTGCGAACCACCGGCCTTCTTGGCGGGTAACTAAATCCCAATTGTTATTATTAATGAGTGCACTAACATAATCGTTGGTCCCCACCATCTCATAAGTGGGCCATCCGAGTTTGTCTATTAGGCTCTCGTGCTGAATCCAGGGATCGAACCATAGACTGGTGTTCCTACCATCGCGAATCACCCGAGTAATGAGGCTCTTCAGTGTGTTCCTTTTCCGTAATAGATTTTTGTAAGTAACGGAAAAGTTATTGTCTATTTCTGGATCCAGAAGTTCCCCGAACGGACATACCTACTTCTCATCCATTGAGCCCACAGAGATTTACCCTGCAAAAGTGCCCAAGCTTGTTTCAGTATGGCAACGTCTCGAATAACCCATAAGGATCTGAGACCCAGACCTCCCTCTTCCTTCTCTAAGCAGAGTTCTTCCCATGAGATTGCATATAAGCCTCCTCTCCAAATAAAGTTGGCGCACAAAGTCTCGATTTTCTTTATGGTTTTATTCGTATGTAAAGAGCTTGCATCCAGTACATAGTGATTGCAAGAATCACTGCTCTCACCAATTCAACTCTGCCTCCGAATGATAACACCTGTGATTGCCACCCTTCCAATCTATTATTGACATACTGGATTAACCCGAACAGTCAGTGTCCCGAATAGAAGTAATTGATAATGGCAATCCGAGATACTTGACCGGAAGTTGGCCCAAGCCGATTTGTAGAATTTCCGGCCACCTGTCCCTCTGGGGGCAGTCTCTATTAACATACAGCATGCTCTTGTCTTTATTAAGTTGAAGGCCAGAAACAGTCTTGAACTCCTCTAATATGGAAATTAGAGTATATATATATATTTTGTTTTTTAAGCAATGGGTACTTGTGGCGAACTCGCCTCCACTGGGGCTCGAACTTCCGACCACTTGAGTCGCATGCATCTCTCTTAACCACTAGGCTAGAGGTCATTTGCAATCTATATATATACAATATATATATATATATATATATATATATATATATATATATATATATATATATATATATATATATATATATATATATATATAAACAGATACAAATAATAACAATAATGATTCCATTACATTACATGTTAAACAAAATAATTGAAAGAAATTGACATTACATTGCATGGTTTAAATACACTAGTAAATACATGTGCTTTGCACATATAATAACATATCATGAGAATATTATTCAATTATAGTCAAATATCTTCTATAACTCATGTGGTTAAGGTGTGAGGTATTTTGTTTGTTTGGTTGAGTTCGATTTTCCATATTGAAAAAAAAATCAACATTTTTTTACACAATTTGATAAAATGGACCATGATACACATACGGCTTAGACGGCTCAAAAGTGAGCCATTTTGAAGTCTCATTATATAGTAGAAGATGTTCCAACCAAACATGGAAATATAATTGTAACTTCATTACATTATAAATCCAAATTTATTACGATTACATTACAGTAAAACAAACACAACCTAAATCTTTTCGAAACTTCAGGAGCTTTCCTTCCCCCTTTTTATAGCAATTTTGTCATATGACCAATTTAAGAATTCTCTTCCGAAAAATTGAAACGTAACCATAAATATTAGTATCAAAATTTTAAAGATTTTTTCTAAGGGCACCACCATTTTTGCTAGGGACAACCCTTACTTTGGGGCAGCCCAA
Organism: Iris pallida; assembly: GCA_029216955.1. Lineage (NCBI taxonomy): Eukaryota > Viridiplantae > Streptophyta > Magnoliopsida > Asparagales > Iridaceae > Iris > Iris pallida. The sequence continues at coordinate 11,683,280 of JANAVB010005596.1, read as the reverse complement.
GGAGGTGGAGATTTTGCTAGGGGCACCCACATTTGGCTAGGGGGCAGTCCAACCCCCCAAACCCTGCATTCATTCCCATAACCCATTCTACACTCTCTTTCCACCAAAAGAAAAAAAAAGAACTCTCCCTCTCCCTCTCCCAAAACCCTACTTTCTTCTCCTCCACCACTCCACTCCCAATTCCTCCACCAAGATTTCTTCAACAACATTCGTAGATTCGAAGAGATGACACGCAAGTCGAAGTAACCGGAATCTAGGTACGTGTAAAACCCCTAAATTTTTACTTTTTTTATAAATTTGGTTCTAATTTTTTTAGTTAATTTTGTATTTGTACGTCACGTAGTTGCATTGTACGTCGTGCGCGAAATTTCGTTTTTCGTAATTGCTCGACGAGTACGAATATGTGCGAGCGTACATATTTTTAGAAAAATATTTTTTCTATTTTTATAGTTTTAAAATAATATATGTAATAATTATTTTAGCTATCATACCAACATTTTTAAGTCCGTTATTTTATTTATTTTATTTATAAAAAGTCTTTCGTTTATAACAGTTATTAATAATAAATAATATTCTTCGTGCATACATATATATTTCATAAATATTTTATTAAGTTTATTTTTAAATAATAATGTATTTTTGAAATTATTATTATGAGTATTTTTAGAAAAATATATTTTGAAATTATTGTGGCAATTTAAATCTTTGATTAGATTTTATGGATTAATTTAAATAGTTTAAATTTAAAGATAGAATTTATATTTAATTTGAGTTTAAATTATCTAGATTTAAATTAGAATTAGATTTGGATTATTATTGATTGAATCGATTTAAATTTGATTTAAATTAAGTAGTGAATTATCTATTTTTGGGTTTAAATATTCCTAATCCTTATCTACTAAGCTTTCCTCAACCCTATAAATAGGGGAGCCTCCATATTGTTTCCTCCATAAATATTCCATAATTTTCCACCACAAGTATGCGTGCCTCGTGTCGGTGTTTCATCCATCCTCGTGTCAACCGTGATTGGCCTCGGGTCCGACCCCGGGTGACTTTCTTATTCCATTATTTTTACATATACATTTATTTGTCCGTGTCGACAACCCCGACACAATATATCACAAATTCCCAACCCTATCCCTAGCCACCGATCTGCCCCGACTACCACAGACAAGACACCACCACCAAAACCACGGCCACTCCCCAACCTTCCCGCTGTCACCCTACCGAGACACCACCGCCGTCTCCTCCGGCCCCTGTCCACAGACCACCACGACCCATAGCCCGCACCACCACTTTCTCCTCTCCCGGCCAGACCCGAGTCCGACCGCCATACATCCTCACAACCTCACCACCGCAACCCCTTCCCGTCAATCACCTATCCTCGACCGACAACCGCCTACCACCATGAACCGCTGCACACAACCATCTATCACCGCCCCGCCATCACCAACTGAACCACCTTTCACCACCATCATCATCATCAAGATCAACACCACAAAGAAATCACCACAAAAACCCTAACCCTACGTACCTGACCGCCACGACGTCGCGCTTGGCCACGTCGAGTCGGCGAACGGCCACAGCGGACCGCCTCGCCCGCGTCCCCGTCGTTCTCCCCGCGCGGCCGCCGACTTCGGTCGACTGACACCATGGCCAGCGCCGTACGACCCGACCGCACTAGCTCGTTCCCCGTGTCAAGGACGGCCACCACCGACCCTTCGAACCCGATGACCCCTGACCCCGCGCCAGCCATGGCCGACTGGTCGGGCCGCGCGTGCATCCACTTTCCGTTGCTTCCTCTCCCTGTGGTGACTTCCTCCATCGCCGGCCGACCCAGCCACCGGCGCCAATCGTCGATCGCGTCCCCTCCGGTGAGCGAGCTCCTCCGCCGCATCAGCCGCAGCCATAACTGGCAAGGCTTCTGGCGACGCTCGCCTCTCCGCGAGCTGCACCGCCAGCGCGAGCACCTCGTCCGCCGCAAGCGCCGGCGAGCTCCTCCGCATCACCATCCCCTGCTCTCCCTCTTCCTCCGCGACACTGCGACCAACTGCCGCGTCCAGCCTCGGTACGACCGCCGAAAACCCCTCTTCTCCCGCTCCTCCTCCCGTCGAAAAAAAACCCCCGCTCCACCGCCTTTAGATTCGTGCCCCCGGCCGTCGACGCGTAGCCGTCAGCGATCGACCTCGTCGCCCGGCGCCGCGCTCGCAACACCGTCTGGAACCGCCGCCGCGCGTGCGTCACTCTTCCCACGCGCCTCCTACCTGCCGCCGACGATCGGGTCCAGCCCCCGCATGCGCCGTCGACTCCGCGCGGAGCAGCACTCCGGCGAGCTCCGGCCGAGACCCCTCTGAACTCCCTTCTTCTTCCTCACTCTTCTCTCTCTTCCTCTTGATTTCAAGTACTGGTATATTTATTTGGGATTACTGATTTATAGGAGAACAATGGTACATGTGTACTGTTGTAATTGTTATTATTATTTCTTATTATTATTATTATTATTATTATTATTATTATCAGTATTATTATTTTATTATATTTACTTTTATCAAAAGAGATTTTGTTATAATTATATAAATATAGGTATCTACCCTAATATTAGTATAAATATATGATTCTTAGTGTTATATTTGTTTTGTTATTTCTTTATTAAATTTTATATATATATATATATATATAAAATATATATATATATATATATATATATATATATATATATATATATATATTTTATTAAATTATATATATATATTTAAAATTATATATAAATATATAATTTCTTAAAATTATAATTATAATACTAGATTTGGCTTTGGATCTATAACTATTTTTCAAAATTAGTTTAGAAACCCAAAAATATATTATTGTTTTTATGATATGTAAAATATAGATTTTTAACCTAAATTCATATATTTTACAAACTTAGAGTTGCCTAAAAACCATTTATATATTTTTCAAGCATTATTCTAAAAACTATTTCTCTAACTAATAAAAATATATTTTCGGGTAGAGTTAATATTTTTCCTAAAATAGTATACGTATTATCTAAATCCAATACCTTCGAATCCTGTCCGTAACCAATCCCATTCCCTCGTCAATTCTATAGTCCTATCGTCCCTAACTAAGTTGACCCTTCTGGACCCAATGGAACTATCCGTGCCACCATCAGAGGTCACCATGCATAGTTGTTGCACCGAAGTCGCAGTTCGTGCCACCTTGATTATTGCAGCACCACCTCAGGCGTCAATCAGGTAAGACACCGTGCCATTTGCTGTTTATTTATTTTAGCTCATATTTCATGCATTATTCATTATTTTCTTTATGCAAAATAAACTATGATACATGGCATAACTTGTTAGAACTTACTGTTCAATTATATTTTCTGCTATGTATTATTTTTCTTACATATTAAACCTAGATTTAAGGGACCACCTTGTGTGTTGCATTCATTGGCCTTGACACGTTGTACCACGAAGTTGTATGTCGTATGTAGAATACAGACATGCGTGACTGACTGGCCACCGGTACGTATAAGCCGTGCGATAGAAATAACCGTTAATAGAGGTTGCATGCTTAGTTTGACTTAGCGGTTAATAGTGGGTTTATGTTGTGGATACAACATAATAGGCATTGGGCAGGGAGGACAACTCCTTAGCGTATGGGCTTCGATGCACTTTTCCTTGTGACCCGGAAGCTCCGCTGGAGATACGGGATTGATGACCCATGATTACTGACGGCCACTGACGTTCTGCGAAACGTTATGCTCTTATTGATTGGACCTCTGGTACCCCAAGGGGGGACCATGCCGATCCTATTTAGCCAGGGCCCATGCGTAGGAAGGATTGTTCTTAACTACTGTCACGACCCGCACCCGCTTTTCGGACGTGAGTTCGTGAGCAAGCCAGCTACGTATCGAGCGGACTCCAGCCCGACTCGAATACGTAAATGCTGTCACGGCTAGGGTAATGTAACGACCGTAGTTCGTATTACGTATTTTTGTATATGTGTACGTATCTTGATTCATGGCATGTCTCATTGTATGGTTTATTTTGGCATCTCATTGCTTGGTTCGGCTTGGTTCGATTTTTACATATGGACCAACCCCACCTACCCACTCTCTTCCTTTATTAGCCGCCGACTCCCTCTCTCCTCATTTACTTTTTATTAACTCTTCTTATTATTCACCATTACTCTCTACCTACCAGAGAGGGCTTAGGCAAGTGCAACTTGCTTCATGGAGGAACTCAGATTTTGTTCTTCTATTGTCTTTCTCATGAGATTCTAAGTCACTTTAATATTTAGCATTTTCAAATTCCCTGGCTCATTTCATGTAGATCTAAGTTTTAGCATTTTTGAATCTTTATGGTTTTAATCTTCTAAAACTTGGTTGTTTCCGAAATGGGGAGTTCCATGTAGTAGGGATTTCGATTTTTACGCAAGTTTGGCTCTTGAATGGCTGGATTTCATCAAGTCTTGACCGAGATGGAGCTTGTTAAGTTCTTGAGCTTTTTACGCATGCTTGACTTGGCCTGGTAGAGAAGACGAAGTTTTACGCACACGTTCTTGTAGGAGCGTAAAAAGTGCTTCATGGACTAAGTCAAAAGAAGTTGAGAACTTTACGCAATTCAAACTGAGTCAAACTCAGACTCTACGCGAGCTACTCTCTACGCCAGCTATTCTCTACGCGAGAAGCTTTTACGCGAGAGTTATCCTCCAACTTTATGTCGGGGACAGGCTGTCAGACTGTATTTATTGAGCATGATTTTTGATCTGACAGCAGGATTTTCTGACAAGAACAGTGCACAGAAGCCGAGAGGATTTGATCTACACTAAACCCAAAACTTGTCGTTTAGTGTGCAGATGGGCTACTTTACGCTCAATAAACTGCTTCTTTTACGCACGATAGCTATTTCGAGTTTTTTACGCTCAAATCTGTTGTGCGCGTAAAGTTTATTTGAGCTAATTTTACGCTCAAGGCTATTTTCAGCCACTTTACGCGAGAAGCTTATTTTGGGCTATTTTACGCCAGTTTGCTACTTTACGCAGGAAGTAGATTTTGGGTCATTTTTATGCCCGAGCTTTCCTGGCTACATGAGAACGTGGTTTGCTTACGTGGCTTTCATGCCACACTTATCGAGGAACGTGTGTACGTGCTCTTCCCATTTTGTTGAAGTAATGGGACACGTGTCAACGTGCGTAGAGGATGATTTACATCGTGGGTGACAGTTACTTGCGTAGAGACCCAATTTTGTTGCTTTTTACGCACAAAGGGTCAAGTCTATAAATAGACTTATTTTCACATAGACAGCATCAGGAGATCAAGAGAGATACATGAGAGGAGATTCTGAGAAAACTCATACTTTCAGAGTGATATTCCCAGAAGCATTTCTTCAACTTTTTCTCAAGAACAGGGTGAAGCAAAGCAAAAAAGCATTCGACTGTGCCATCAGTGCCGTTGCTCGATACCTTTCCGGTGATTTAGTTCTTCCGATTGTTCGTCTTCTTCAAGCAATTTTCTTCATCATCATCGTATGGTCCAAGGAACAAAGTGATCGCTCTCAGATCAGACTTTCATAGCAATACTTCCCAGAATATTTGTACTTTTTGTACTTTTTTTAGTTTTCTTTCAAAAGCCAATTTTTAGGCATTTTGTTAAGTGAAACAAAATGACGACTCTGCTGGGGACGACCTTCTCCTCTGACGAGAAGGCAATTACTCAATATGATGATGTGTCGGTCGGATCGACAAAGAAGACTCTGGTTGTGCACTTCGACCAGACTGCCTACGAAAAAATGCTCCGAACTGGGGGTAGTACTCGCTGCTCCAATGTTCAGAAATCGCGGAAGGCGCGAAAAGTTTGGATTCCTAAGTCCAAACCATCCTCGGATCTCCCTGTTGTCTCTGAAGGCAAAGGAATCCTTCCTACTCCTGTTGTGGAGACTCCCGTCGGTGATGAGGCAGTCTCTATTTCAGTGATACGTCCTGGGCGTAAAAACCAGTCTCCCGTCTGTGACGTGGCAGACTATCAAGTTTTACGCTCTGCGCGTAAAAATTAAGTTTTACGCTCTGTGCGTAAAAATCAAACTTTACGCTCTGTGCGTAAAAACAGTCTCCCGTCTATGACGTGGTAGACACCCAAACTTTACGCTCTGTGCGTAAAAACCAGTCTCCCGTCTGTGACGTGGTATACACCCAAACTTTACGCTCCACGCGTAAAAATCAGTCTTCCGTCTGTGACGTGGTAGACACACAAGCTTTACGCTCCATGCGTAAAGGAAAATCTCCCGTCTATGACGTGGCAGATACTCATATTTTACGTTCTACGCGTAAAGGTAAATCTCCTGTCGGTGACAGAGTAGATAAAATTCATAATGATGCCTCTGCATCTAAAATGAATTTACCTACATGCATACAGCGTAAAAACATGAATTCTATTGTTGGTAAAACTTCGGTTTTCCACCAACAACCTTCTTACACTGCTTTACACAAGGTACCAAACTTTCAAATTATGCATAATGTTGATGGATTCCTTTGTGCACAAAAATTTCAGGATTTACGCACGCAACTCTAGGCGCGTAAAAATGCTCAGTTTGGTTCTGCTAATGCAGCCAGTAATCTTCTTTATACACAAGGGACTAAACGATTCTCTGTCCCAAATATAATAAAGAAGACTGCTCCCTCTACTCTATCTGATTTACGCGAGTTGCTTGTACAAAAGCGTAAAGACAGAAAATCTCCTGTGACACTCCCCAAAGAAGATCACGATTATAAGTGTCACCAAATTGTAATCAAGTGTTGCTATTCGGCTTCTAAACGGTCAGTTTTTGATCGGTTAGGCTACAATGTGTCTCAGCAATCAATTGATGATCAAGAACAGGAGTTGTCATATGCCTCAGTTAATATGGCATCTCATACCAACAAGGGACGACGTCCAAGACGCAACTCGTCCCAGACTCCTGGTCAACAATAGTTCAATCAACTTCTTGATAGTTTCGAAGGAGTATATCCGAATACTCGATTAAGAAGTCAAAGACAGTTGTAGACTTCTGATTCAGAGGCTGGGGGTACCCAGTCTTTGGAGTCTGAAACTGATAGTATTGATTCATACTTCTACACCAATCCCTCTGTATCTTCAAGGGAGGTTGAATCTTATGCTATCGGAGGCAAACCGGAGACGTCAACTGCTAATACAGAACAATGTCTCTCTGCAGTTGAGCAGTCACTGAAGGACATGCTTGCTATGATGCAAAGTATGCATCAAATAATAATGACTCAGCAAACTGCTCAGCCAGCAGTGATAACTCCGGTGCAGGTAGCAGCACAAACTCAAGATAGTCAAGGGGTTGATATACCCTTGAATAATCTTAGTCAGGAGCCTGCTATCATTCAAAATTCTGCATCTCTAGATCCTATCATTCCAGAAGATGTACCACCTCCGGTGGGGGTCACGATACATCCAACAACTATTCAATCGAATGTGCTTCCTTAAATCAGTGAAGCTATTCAAGCAGTGCGTGAGCTAAAAGCACAGTTTGAAGTTCTGAAGCACAAGGATCAGCTCCAGAGGTTAGGGATTAAACAACCTTATCCTCCTCATTGGAACGATGTGCCCTTTCCTCCAAAGTTCAAGCCACAATCCATGGTATTATTTAATGGAAAGGCATCTCCTAGTCAATATATCAATTACTTTGATATTATGACTGTACATTTGCAGAAGAATGATGCTCTTCTTACCCGAGTTTTCATCAGGTGTTTGACGGGTTCAGCTTACGACTGGTATCATAGTCTACCCGATAATTATATATTGTCTTTTGACGAATTTAAAGCAATATTTCTCTCCCGTTTCTATGAGGGAGGAATGGACATGAATATGTCCTCCCTAATAGAAATCAAGCAAAAGAAAAAAGAAGATACTCGGACGTTTATAGAACGCTTCCGACAGGCTACCTTGAAAATGCCTCCAGGCATGCCAGATTCAGCACTGATCGATACGTGCAAGATGAATCTGCGACCATCCATTGCTGTCTTTACGGGTTTCCAATTCACAGATTGGGCTTCATTTATCATAGCAGCAGTTTCAGCCGAGACCAATGGTAGGTTGGCTCGTGAACACGGGATGATCTTCGCTTCAGAAGACAAAGGGAAGAAAAATTCTTCAGGTAATAATTCCGACAATCGTAATGGGAAAGGGAAGAAAACCTTAGTGGTTAATCTTTCAAAACCCAAAACGACACCGAATAATCAGGAGTCTTCCAAGCCAAAAGAAGAATACTCTTTCGATGGTAGTGATATCCCAGGGATATTCTAATGTCTGGTAAAGAGTGGAAAACTCCAGATTCCAGAGCTGAAAAGGCCTAATGAGGTGAATCTGACCGACAATCCCAAGTATTGTATCTATCACAGATACATAAATCATCCTACCAAGGCTTGCTATGTCTTGAAGAAGAAAATCCAGGAGCTGATAAATGCCAATGCCATCGCTTTAACCAACGATGAGCATACGGTCACAACCAATATAATTTCTCTTCAATTTGGAGGTTTTCCTCCACAGCAAGTCCCAGATAGAATTGTTCTAATTCCAAAGGCGACGATGAAGATTGTGAATATCCCGTCTGCCAAAGAGCAAAATGAAGGACTTTTGCCTCTTACACTAAAAAATGGTGAAATCATGTGGGTATACCCTGATTTAGTGCCTGAAATGGAGAATGAAGGTAAAACTTCGAAATCCAAGAAAAGTAAAAAAAAGTCAAAACCTGCAACATAATTTCTATGTTTTAACCCCAAATCATGATAATTTAGATCATTTATAGGGTGGCATTCCTTTGGAGGATAGACTGAGGGGTTTGAATATATGCCCTCCAAGTTTGCACTACCAGAATAAGTCGTTTTAGCGACGCCTAAAGACGTCGCTAAAACAACAAATTTCGTCGCTAAAAATATTTACCGACGCAATTACCGACGTTTTGGACTTGTCGTAGAAACATAAGTCGCTGATCTTTAAAACGTCGCCAAACGTCGCAAGTACCGACGTATATATACGTCGGTATATTACCGACGTCTACCGTCATGTCGTCGGTGGATTACCAACGTTTACCGACGTATATATACGTCGGTATATTACCGACGTCTACCATCGTATCGTCGGTGGTTTAGCGACGTGTTTGAAGTCGCTACACGTCGGTAAAATTTTGGGAATCTATCGATGTTTACCGTCGTTTAAAATGTCACTAAATATCGGTAATTCCTGGGATTATTACCGACGTTCACCGACGTTTACCGACGTTCTCCGACGTATAAGGACGTCGATAACCGTCGGTACCCTAGAAAATTTTACAGATTTATCGACGTTTACCGACGCAAACGTACGTCGGTGGACGTCGGTAAACGTCGCTAAATCTGCAAAAAAAATAAAATAAAATAAAATACAGAATGTCCTTTTCTCCCTGTAGTTTAAAAAGATAACCATAACCAATATTGGACTGTTTTTCAAAATCTGGAATATGTAAACCTGAGATTTGGTCTGTACAGTCCCCTCATTCCCAGTTTGGATTTTACTTGGGTATTAGGACTTGACAGTCCACATTCCAGATTTGAGTATTTGAATGATTGAGCCATAACCAACAGGAATGAACACTCAATAACACACACCTTACACACACACACACACCCACCATATAACCAACAGGAATGAACACTCAATAACACACACCATAACCAACAGTCCATATTCCCTGTTTTGCTGAACACAGGCCATATACACACACACCCATGTGAATGACACACAATCACACACACACCCATGTGAATGACACACAATCACACACACACACAGTTTTCCCTCACTGTACACAGGTTTCAGTCCCTACATACACAGGTTTTAGTCACTCCTACACACACACACTCACTCTCTATCACACACTTGTCACTCTCCCTTTACCTCACTCTTTCTAACTCTCTATCTTCCTATGTATATATATATATATATATATATATATATATATATATATATATATATATATATATATATATATATATATATATATAATGTAATGTATATAAATATGTATGTGTATGTAATATGCATCTAAGTATATTATGTATATATGTAGGTATCCTATATATTATATTATGTGTGTGTACCATTATATATATATTATATATATGTATGTGTGGTATACATATAGGTAGCCTATATGTATATATATATGTATGTAGTATGTGATTTCCATGTGTAGGCCTAGATGCAATAATAGGTTGTGTGATGTTGGTTTTGACTTTGTATTGTATAGGTTGTATGGACTTGATATACTAGCATAGGCTAGTTTAGCCTTGATTAGACTAATATAGACTTGTTAGGACTTAGAACGATTGTTAAACCTAGTTAACATAACCTAGACTTGTTTAGACCTAGAATGACTTGTTTGACCTAATTTAGACTTGTTGGACCTAGTTTGACCATAGTTGATCTAGTTTGACTTCTAGGGTTGACCAGAGTTGACCAAGAGTTGACTTTGGCCTAGATTGACTTCTAAACGTAAACCAAAGGAGCACATTAACATCCAATTGAAACGAATAATAACATAAACAACAGTATAACACAATGTAGCAGACAACAAATAGAATGGGATCCAACAAATAGATTAGGATCCAACAAATAGAATATGCACAACCAACAAGTATCCAAATAACCAAGTCTACACCAAATAACAAAGTCTACAATCAAATAACCAAAGTCTACACCAAATAACAAAGTCTACAACCAAATAACCAAAGTCTACACACAACCAACTAGGGATCTGGTGCAGGAGGGGCACCGCCACGACGAAGGAATAAGAACAACTCATACTCCTCAAGTGAAATCGATACCGATGGAGCAGGCAGTGACGTCGGTGGAGTCGGTGTCGAAGAAGAAGATGGTGGAGGCGGCGGAGTCGACGACGATGAAGGCGCACCCGGAGGACCAGCACGCTCCAACGCTGTAAGTCACTGGTGGTATGAATCCATGATAGGTAACATTCTATCACTGCTCTGGACCATCGAATCCTGTACCAATCTCAGCCTCTCGACCATGGTCACCTGTCCTGTCTGCAGCTCCGTCACCGTGCGCTCTAACCCTCCAACGTTGTGCTCTGTCCTCTCAGTCGTCTCCATGAGCTCCATAATGTCGCGGTCGAGCGCATCCAATCGTGCTAGCAGCGCAGGATCGTCCGTAGGGTGCTGAGACTGCTCCTCGATCCGTCGTAGCAGGTTGTCACAGAAAGACTACATCATCTGGTGGACTCGAGCAGACTCCTGGGACGGCTGTGGACCATGCACACTAGCAGGAGATGTCCTAGAGGACTGGGTCGCAACTAGGATGCCATAGGATCCCGTACCGTAGTACGTACCCCTACGGAGTCCATCAGTGGCGGTCATCCACAGCTCGTCCGCCGATGGAGCTTGAGTGGGCTGCGAGGAAGTACCGGCCTCTCCTGCATCAGGTGCACTAGCAGCCGCCCGTTCCCGCAGCCTCTGATACTCGGCCTGGAAAGTATGGATAGTACTCTATAATTTCTAATTTCTAATTAATGTACTTATTATTGCTAAATACATGAATATTTATTTGCATCATATTTACTAAGTTATATTAAAATTGACACGAAGTATTAAATTAAGATAACGTATTGTAATACTTACATAGGTCTGCTCGGCCCTCTCGTCAATAAGGTCTTCGTCCTTCCGATGGGTGGCCAGGAAGACGGTCACCATGTCGACGTTACCGACCTTCCTTACCTGTAATTAAATATATTATCTTAGTAATAATTTATCGATTTTGCATTAAAATAATATTTCTAAAAGAGAAAGACATACCAGACGACGGAAATATTCCGTCATCGGAATCGACCCACCACACCACTTCGAGGCATGTTGCCTAGCTGCCTTGGCCTTCTCCAACTTCTCCTTGTACCTTGGCTCGTCGAATCGAGCCTTCATCGCATTCCACTGATCAGGGGTGATCCAACCTTGGGTCGGCTTTCCGGTATGATCACGATCCTTCTGATTATTAATAGCGTCGCGGATCAGCTTGGCAGCGACGGCAGGAAACATCTCCTCGATAAGCTCGGCCCGGTGCGGTGGATAGAAAAATATATCCTAGAAGAGCGCAAACCAAATATTTATCAGTTATATATAATATGCAAAAATTATATGATTCATGTTAAAAGCAAATATATTTTAACATTGAAGCGCGCAAACCAGAAGGCCTTCCTCTCGTCTGGAGCATCAGAGTAGTTAATCCAAGCACCACCATAATTATGCCTCAGCATGTGGCCTAGACGTCTCTGTACCTCTGGGGGACGATATCTATACAGATATATTATATTCATAAAAAAATTTAACTTATGATAAAAACAGAAAAAAAAATTATAAACCAAAACACCTACTTTGTACCGTCGGCCCAGATCTCCGTCCTCCTCTCCTCCGAAGGTGCGCACGCATCATTTGCATGATGCTGGTCGGCCGTCGGTGCAGCCTCCGCCATCTGCTCATCCGTCTCCATCGTCGTATCAGCAGCAGGAATGCTAGACGGGCGAGCACTCTCAACAGGCCTGGAACTACTCGTCCCAGGAGATATGCCACGTGATGTCGTCCCAGCAGGCCCAGCTACTGTCCGATATGGAGGAGTAATCGACGACGAGGATCCAGAGCCGGTACCAGTAGGAGGTACCGAAGGAAAACTCCGTCCTCTAGCAGTACCTGTAGGAAGTACCGGAGGATCATGACCTCGTCGTCCCCCTCGAAATGATCTGCGACGACTTGCCATACCTGATAATAGCATATGATAATACAACAAATAATAGAGACTAGAAATATGAAAGTACAAAAAATAATAGAGACTAGAAATATGAAAGTAGAACAAAGACAAGATAATAACCAAGACAACATATGATGATACATTCTATAATAAACATCTAAGTCCAGATAATATATTCTAGAAGAAACATCTAAGTTCAGATAAGTATATCTCTCTCAATCATCTTCAGAATAATCATCTTGTTCGTCTTCCTCGACCTCATCTTCCTCTTCCTTCTCATCTTCACTTTCATCTTCGCCTTCGTCGGCTTCGTCTTTCTGTTCGAATAATTCTACATCTTCTATATTATGTGTCGTGTAATACGTAACTTCTGTGGAGTCCACATCGACAATATTGGTTACAAGAGGTAGCTCGTCCTCCTGGTAAGCTTTTTCGTCAACATCAAAAGTATCTCTAGCTTTAGTCTTGCATACTGCCCACCAGTCAAACTTCGTTGCTCCCCATTTCGGATAAGCTGTGAAGTACACGAGCTGAGCCTGAGTTGCTAGGACAAACGGTTCGTAGCCTTGATATCTATGCTTGTAGTTTATATCCACAAGACCATGCTTGTCAATTTTTCAATCTTGATTTTCAATCGGATCGAACCATTCACACTTGAACAACACGATCTTTGCAGGTTCTCAGCCATTATTATATGACAACTTTACAATCTCTCGCAAGATGCCAAAGAAATCATTTCCTGGATCGACGTCTTTATAGTTTGAAGACTTGATACACAAACAACTGTTTTTCGTGGAATCAAGATCCAAGAAGCTGTCTCTGATCGGAGCATTTGTCGACTTAAACTGAAAGCCATTGACACGGTAACTTGGCCATATTTTAACAAAAGTAATTAGTCCCTTGGCAAGAGTTCTAATTAATTCAATCTCGGGTGAAATTAGACGATCGACCTGAATATCAAAGAAAAGATAATAAGTTATTTATTGTGCAGTTGCATTAGAAGAGGCCAATAATTACCGAGCTATATTCGCTCAACCAAGAAGGAAAATGATGTCTCATTTCTTGTTATAATATTTCGTCTGTTATGTAGGGTCTAACCAGCCTCAACTCATTATTATATGTGCTGGAAAACAACGAAGCAACCGTCGATTAGTACAATAATATTAGCTTATACTATTACATTGAGATGACATAAACTCATCATCCTGAGTTACTTACCCCTCTAGCTTCTCCACTTCATCCTCGTCGCAATTGAGTAATACATACAACTGAGCAGCCCTTAGCTCTTCGTCATTCAAATATCTCTTCTTCATTTTCTCCGAAGGCTTTTCGGACGCATTAAATATTTTTAGTATTCCATCATTAAATTTTTGATATCCATCGTCGTTTCTCGGAGCCCTCGTTCTATTCGTAGCAACATGAGGTTTGAAATAGGAGGAGCAGAAATTTGTAATCTCCTCGAGAATATAGGCTTCACAAATAGAACCCTCGACCCGAGCCTTATTTTTCACCTTTCTTTTTAGGTGATTCAAATGTCACTCGAACGGGTACATCCATCAATATTCGACGGGTCCACCAACACGTGCCTCGTAGGAAAGATGAATCGGCAAATGCTCCATAGAGTCGAAGAATCCAGGAGGGAACACCCTTTCTAACTTGCACAGTGTTACCGCAATGTCCTTCTCTTGCTTTTCTAGACGATCAACGAATAATTTCTCAGAACAAAGGTCCCTGAAGAATATGCTAAGCTCCGTCAATGGATCCTAAACTGCATGCGGTAAGAATTCCCGAAATACAATTGGAATTATCCGCTCCATGAATACGTGACAATCATGGCTCTTCATACCTGTCAGTTTGTTCTCCTTGAGGTCGACGCATCTTCTCAAGTTCGAAACATATCCATCTGGAAATTTTAGACCTTGAATCCACCTACAAAGCCTCACTTTATCCTTCTTCTCCAGTGAGAAAATTGCCTTAGGCTGCTTCAACTTCCCATTCCCGTCCTCTATCAAATGCAATGCAGGACGTCTACATATTTCTTCCAAGTCCAATCTAGCCTTTGGATTGTCTTTCGTCTTCCTCTTTACGTCCATTACAGTATTAATTATGTTGTCAAACACATTCTTTTCGATATGTATAACATCAAGGTTATGTCTAATCAGATTGGTGCTCCAATATGGAAGATCCCAGAATATACTCCTCTTTGTCCAGTTATGAGTGCGACCAAATCCGTCACACTTGTAGCCCGTAGCAGGCTGCTCAATAGCTCTTGGTAAATCTTTTACATCTTCCCATATCGTGTATCCGGGCCACCTTGGCGGGGGATTAGCCTTCTCCACAATGCCAGCACGAAAAGCATTCATGTTCCTCCGGTACGGATGATCCTTCGGCAGGAATTGTCGATGACAATCGAAGAAGCACGGTTTGCCTCCTTGTTTCAAACGGAAAGCCTTAGTGCTGTCCATGCAATACGGACATGAAAGACGACCATACGTGCTCCATCCAGATAACATTTCATAGGCCAGAAAGTCGTTGATGGTCCATATAAGTGCTGCCCGCATCTGGAAATTTTATTTTCTAGATACATCGTACGTGTTGGAACCTAGTACTTTCTACAGCTGATTCAACTCATCAATCAACGGCTGTAAATATACATCGATGTTCCTTTTTGGATTGTTCGGACCTGGGATAATAACGGTGAGGAACATATACGGAGTCTTCATGCACATCCAAGGCGGTAGATTGTACGGGATGACGATCACAGGCCAACACGAATACTGGGATCCCGAAAGTCCGAATGGGGTAAAACCATCGGAGTAGAGACCCAATCTGACATTACGCGGATCAGAAGCAAAATCTGGATACTCTCGATCAAAGTACTTCCATGCTTCTCCATCAGATGGGTGATCCAACACTCCTTCGGTATGTTTCCGCTTATGCCAACTCATATTTTCTGCAGTTTCCTTCACCATAAACAACCGTTGCAACCGCGACGTCAACGGCAAGTAGTGCATCGTGTTTGCCATGAAATATAAAAGAACAGAACAATTATCGGAGGACTAGACTTTTACTTCACAATACAAACTCGCTTGTACAAAAAAAGCCTAGGGACAAAAACCTAGGTACAGTAATCTAAGTACAATTGTTTATTTTAGATTCTGGGGGGTGACGGTAGAGGCTTGGGAAAGCGACGGCAGCTCTGCCTTACTCCTTGGACGATCGGGTACAGCCTTGACTCTGTAGAAGAACTGCTGGGCATTGATGAAGAAATGCTCTCTCTTCAGGCTCTCTGGCTCTCTATGTCTCTCTCTGTATATCTCTCTCTGTCTCTGTGTATGTCTCTATATGTCTGTCTTTTTTCGGTGTCTTTTGCAAGGGAATGGCACCTTACTATTTATAAGAGTGGGGGGCCTCATTAGGGTTTACAATGATTGCCCATTCTTGAAAGTCGGCGGCTAAGGATCATTGGATCTGGGCCGTTTATTGAGATTTGAGCAATAAATGTGATTGCGTCAAATCTTTTGTGGGTAATTAATGCTGATTGACATAAATCCTCCTGATTTGTCTTGCCAATCTCGGATTTCTCGACACGTGTCTTTAATTTACTTATTTGTAAATGATCTAATTTGATCCCAATATTTCATTAGGATTTGTTAAGAGATCTCGATCAATCTGGTGCCACATGCCCCGCTATCATGCCACGTGTCGAGCCATTACAGAAATCTGAGCCGCAGGAAGGTTGCTCCTCATTGAGCCGTATAAGGCTGGCCATGTGTCCAGGCTGCTGGAGAGTGGCCCCCCTGACTATTTGGACCGCATGGTAATGATTTGAGCCGCATGAGTGTGGATGACCGCATGAGTGAACCGCATGGAGATAGTCCTCGTGAGCCGTATGGGGATGGTCTTCGTGAGCCGTATGGAGCTAGTCTTCGTGAGCCGCATGGGGCTAGTCTTCGTGAGCCACATGGGGCTAATCTTTATGAGCCGCATGGGGCTAATCTTCGTGAGCCGCATGGAGGAGCCTCCGCTTAGGCCGCATACGACTGTCCACGTGTCAAGGCCGCATGACAGTTTCTGACTCCCGGGGATCGTGTCAGAGATTTTCTTCGCTTCCCAAGGAGTCCGTCATTATGAGGGAGTCATAATGATATCTTTGTGTCAGAACTGTCACCTTGTCAGAGCTGTCAGTCGTCAAGACATTTAATACAGTAAAGGATGAGAGAGCTGTTTGTAGGCCACGTGGCTCCTCTTTGAGCCGCATGGAGCTTGTTTGAGCCACATAGACGCTCGAGCCGTATGGATACTTGAGCCGCATGAACTCTCTGAGCCGCATGGGACTCTCTGGCCGTATGGATCTTTCTTTATTCTTTTCTATGCTTCTACAAGACCCCCTTCAAAGTTTTTAATTTGAAAAATTGAAATACTTTGAATAAGAAGCATGGCCATGTATTATTCTGGCCGCATATGATGTTCTGGCCGCATGGATGTCTTGGCCGCATGGATGACTCGGCCGCATGGATGTCTCCGTCGCATGGATAACTCGGTCGCATGGATGTTTCGGCCGCATTGAGTCAATCAGCCGCAGGGACTTTCGGGCCGCATAGCTCCTTGCCACGTGTGCGCATCATTAATTGCCTCAAATTCGTTTTAGTGCCACCTTTAGGGGAGATCCCAAGGGTCGGCTTATTAAATCTTTAGATTTTATGTCCTGGGTGAATCTCCTTTATGAGAGGGGACAAAATCCGAGGAGTCGATTTCGTCTTTTCCGAGGCGGTTATCAATCTACGCGTTCCTCCCTCTCTTGTCCTCCTATAAATAAGAGGGGTTTAAGAGAGAAAACTTCTTTACTTTCTCCTTCACTTCGAATTTTCCCTACTCCAGTGTCATCTTCTTCTTTAATTGTCAATGGCTCCCAAGAAGACCGTTGCGGCGAAGGACAAGAAGGCGGCGTCTTCGTTGAAGAAGACTACCTCTACTTCAACCGCGGCCGTTCCTCCGCCGGCCGTCGTCCCCGCAGCACACCCGGATGTCCATCCTCCTATTGCTGGTAAGGACTTTATGTGGTTTTAAAGAACCCTAACTGTTGTGGCTACGTTGCATGCTTTATGCACGAGCCTTTATCTTCATGTGAGTCGCATGTTCGTCCTACGGTCGAGCCGCGAGCCGCATAAGAATAGCCACTGTGTCCGCATACGCGCTTCGCCAACGAAGCCGCATAGGCTACACTGAGCTGCATAAATTTCGCACATATTTGTCTGTTACGTGGTCCGCACGAACTTATCCGATCCCTGCGGGCCCTATGAAAGCATTGCCGCATGACCCTTCACTAAGTGGAGCCGCATGAATGTTCTTCCGAGCTTGAGCCGCATGAGGCTTCCGTAAGTTAGAGCCGCATAAGTGTTCTCCTGAGCCGCATGAGGCTTTGTTAAGTTGGAGCCGCATAAGCTCGAAAGCACCCATTAGTTCCTTTGTGTCCATCCTTTTAACTTATCTTTTTCTGTCTTCTTCTCAGTGAACTTGCCGGTAAATGCTGCTGGAGAGCTCCTGGTAGGCAGCGCCCAAGCTGCTCTGGGCTATAGGTACGACCATATAGTCCAACACATGGCTGACCAGTTTCCGAGTGACGAGCCCCCGGCGAGATCGAATGCCATCAAGAATCAGCCTTTCTATTTTCTTAATGCTATGATGAACTCGGGGAAATTAGAAGGGGAATACTTGAAGCCCGCATTCTTCTTTGGAGACGCCTTGACTGTAAAGAACAGTCAGATTCTGAAGGTGTCAGAGAACTAAAATTTTGTTTCTAACGGGATAGCGATCCGTATCCCCCAGATGGAGCATCACTTTCCTTTATCTTGGTTCAATATGTTCCCATTAGACCAGAAGATGGAAGATTCTTTAACTCCTACTCGGAGTGGGATGTTCGTGGGAGACATCCATTATAACAACAGCCTGAAGTCAGTGTGCGCGGGCAAGATGCACACCAGCCGTTCCGTAATGGGATTGGCCCCGGGTACCTTCTTGAATGTGTCGGGTCCCAATTTTACGTTTTCTGCCGCCGACACTTTTATGAACCAACTCGCTCGGAAGGGCTCCTATCCCATTGGTCGGTTGATGCTCCCCAGCTGGATACATCCGATTCCCTCGTGGACCAATCTGTCTATGTGGATTTTGCAAAAGTATGAGGCCTTTCTGTGTGAGATTGGTCTTTTCCATGCTATTCGGGGCACCAGCCATGGCTTGCCTATAAACAAGAGATTGTTTATATCTCTGCTGGAGATGTATAATCGTCGTACGGGGACCTTCTATACACCCGTAGGGGAAATGGGGCTTGCGCTCCATGAAATGCATGCGATCTCCAAGCTTCCTTGGGGGGACGAAGCTTTTGAGGCGTATACTCCCACGAACGAGGAGTTCGAAGAGTTGGAAAGGTGGTATACAGGCTTAGTGGCTCTTTATCAAGAGATATTGTGCCATTATAGCATATGTCATCAAATAGCCAAAAAGGAGAACAGCTCGGAAGGAAATGCCCCTCATACCAAGGACTGGGTGCGCTATCTCTTCACGACGGATGCCTCAGGTCAAGTTACTCCTTGCCGTCCTCAATTCCGGGAGGCGGTGAAAGCCTTAGTGTCGTCAGCTAAGAGGGTGGCCACCTCTAGTGACAGATTCGGGAGTCAGACCGACTCCTTCGGTTATTTTTATCAGGACACCCAAGAGTTGTCGGAGAAGGCGCTTCTGACGGGATTTTTGATGATATGGCTCGAAACTGTGCAGTCTCGGGTGGAGCTGGTTTCATCGAGAGGATCAGTCGCAATTTTATCCTTCCGGCTGTGAAGTTAGTTTTGCGAGTCCGGCTAGCTCTCCTCCCGGCCATGGTGTACAGTATACACCGTGGCCTTCGCACTTTCACATCCAAGGTCATTGCCCGTGATGTGATGAAAGATTTTGAACGGACCGAGTTGTCCTATCATTATTTGATGGGGTGGCTGTTGATGCATTATCCGTCTTTGATGAGACCGGACTCTGAAGACGGCGTAACTGATGACGACGCTTTTATCTTCCGCTATCGTAATGAGTCTTGGAAATTCGAGACCATGCGTGCTTGTCGGATGGCATTGGCGAGGGCAGACATGTACAACATTTTCGTATCTGTCCCTCGTTTTACTGATGAAGAAATAGCGGCTGTCCATCTTGACGGTATTGGCCCCCCTCAACTTCTGGACGGCCAGATGCTTCTGTGGCTACGAAATATCCGCCCCGCTCATCTGGTATATCGCAACCGTAACACTGTCTTTCTGGAACCCTATCTGCCTAGCAGGTTCGCTCGACAATTTGGATATAGTCAGCTTTTTCTAGACAGCCCCAGCTCTTGTCTGGGCTTTGAAGGTAGCCTTCTAAACAGCATCCGGGCCTGGTATTACTATGACACATTCCATACCCGTACCGTTTTCTCAGTTCCCGCTATCAAGGCGTCAGTAGATATCTTGTATATGGCGGCTCTGTACCACGTCATGGCGAACAAGCCCCCTGTCGGTTTTAACCCAGGTACCAGTTTCATCGTTGGTACCGGCCTGGATGAGGGTTCCCAGGGGGCCAAGTCAAGGAAGAGGAAGAACAGAGTCGAGGTGCCGGATTCGGACTCCGATGCTGCAGATGACGAAGGCGACGAGCCTGATGGAGATGACTCTTCCTTTCGGGTGGCAGATGTAGGGGCGGATCAGCCGTCTGTTTTGCGAGATGAGATGGTGGTAGATCAGCCATCCGTTGCACCCGGTCCTGCACGAAAGCGTAGCAGGCGACTTTCTCCTGTCGGCGGCATTCCTCGCTCTCGGAAACTGGCTGCGACCAGATACCGCGGGCTAACTATAAAGGAAAGAGGCAAAGAAATTGACCCCGCATCAGAGGTAAATAAGTTACTACCGGTCCTTCCTTTCTTCTAGCTTTGATTTTAATCATCTTCTTTCCCTCTTGTAGGCGTCAGAAGAAGAGGACTCTCGAGTAGCCGAGATCGCAACTCAGGATGACGGGGGCTCCGGTGAGCCTGCCCCTGAAATTGCTGAATTCTGTCCAGATGATGCTGATCAGGTTGCTTCTCCCTCTGAGGTGGCTGGGTCAGAGGAGCTGGCCAAATTTAATTTTGGAGATCGCGGGTGAGGAGACCCTGCCAATTGCGAACGAGCTGCAGCCCCGATGCTCCTCTTCCGGTAAGATAAGCTAAATTTTAACTTACGAGGAGGCCTATTTGCTCTATGATCACATCCTTCGGGTCACGTCGATTGATCATTGTCATGGACATGCAGGTCCTGCCTCTCCCGTGTCGAGGATGGACCTTGTTGAGACAGACTCTGTTGAAGGGGCACTGGCGGAGAGGGGCGTACCTCCTCTCCTTCCGGCTCGTCTTGATGGTCCTCTTGCGGGCTCGAGTTCGGCAAGTCCGGTAATGGGATAATCGGGGCAGGGGACGTTGGTCCTCGTGTCTTCCTCTGCTCGGGCGGCCCAGAGAGTCGACCTCTCCGCCCTGCCAAGCGTCCAGGCTCTTCGGGTGGCAGAGGAAGAGCTAGCCGCTATCCGTGCATCGTTCTGCTCGGAAGTCGCCCCCCTGGTGGCAAGTTCTAGCACCACTCCTTCGATGCTGCCAGCCACGCTTCCTCTGACGCCGTCCTCTACAGAGGTCCTGGACGAATCGTTACAGGACATGGTCGACAGCTTTCATCGTCACTTGAAAAGGGGGATAGAAGCTGCTGTGGACAGAGGGACCTCTTTCGTCTTGGCCCGACAATGCGCCTAGGGTTAAATTGATATCCTTAAGGCCCTTCCTGGTGGGGCAGGGGTGGCTGCACTCCTGGAGGCAAAATTGTTAGAGACTGATCAGCTGGTGGCCCAGCTTCAGGGACTGCGGCAGGTTGATCTATCCGCCGCTATAGATCAGGAACGTGGCTCCCTCACAACTGCTATAGAGAAGGCGAGGGCTACTCAGGATAAAACTCGGCCGGCCGTACTGGAGGATCTCCGCACTCTGTCTGATCGCTATGATCAATTAAGCCATGAGAGTGAAGATGTTACAGCTCGGGAAGCGATTGCCTCCCGTGGGATTACTGAAACACGAGAGCAGATCCTTGAGCTCCAAAAGAAGTTAACTTTCTTTGAGTCTGAGCTTGAGGCCGCCCGGATCGACAGAGGGCTGATTATCCAGGAAGCTGATAACGTCAATAAAGCTTCGACTGACTTGGAAGTGGCTCTGAAGAGGTTGGACGACGACTGACGGACACTCATGGACCTGGATAATGGGGAGCGGTTGTCCCAGGAGGCTGAACGTAGGGCTAGACAGAGGCTTGAGCAGGGTACTGCCTTGGTGAGAAACCGTCTCTTAGAGTTGTGTAACGCCGAACCATAGTCGGCCTTTTCTTCTTTCGTTTCTATTTTTCTTTTCTTTTTTCTTTGAGATGGACGTGGTCCCAAAACATGTAATGCTTTTTTCGTCTTTCAAATAAAGATTCCATTCTACCTTTCATTTGTATTGCTTGTTGTGCATGTGGTATTGTGGTGATGTTTGCCCCGCATGGGGGACTTGTTTGTGGACCTGTTACCCCTGGCATACCTTAGTTTTAGGTATGGATAACAAGTTTGATTGGGGATACCTAGAACAGCTCCACGGTGATGTTGTTGTGGACGTTCCAAGTATCGGGAGATAGAATGCCTATGGAGCAGCTGGGCTCCCGGGGCATGATGAGGAATGGTGGGCCTGTACTAAGAGACTTAGCAAAGGATATTTGTGGGCCTATCATCCTTGGCGTACCCCGACTTAGGATACGGATAATATGATGGAGGGGAACCAAAACACTTACTCAGAGGTAATAAGGACATGGCAAGTATGAGAGTTTTACCGTGGAGTCTTCCTACTCAGAGGTAATGAGGACATGACAGGAGTAGACTCAACGGAGGATATTTGTGGTCAATAGAGGACATTTGTGGGCCTATTACCCTTGGCGTACCCTGGTTCAGGGTACGGATAATAAGACAAGAGAGGACCAACATACTTACTCAGAGGTAATGAGGACATGGTAAGTACGGAGGTTTTACCGTGGAGTCTTCCTACTCAGAGGTAATGAGGATATGGCAGGGGTGGACTCAACGGAGAATATTTGTGGACCTATTTTCCTTGGCGTACTCCGATTGTGGGTACAGATAATAAGTCGAAAGGGAATCATCATACTTACTCAGAGGTAATGAGGACATGGCAAGCATGAAGGTTTCTTCGACGGAGCCTTCCCACTCAGAGGTAATAAGGACATGGCAGGAGTGGGCTCAATGAAGGAGGTTACATAGAACGACTCAGAGGTAATGAGAACTTGGAAGTTCTATGTAAAGGGGTGATTTATTTTTGGCGGAAGTGAAACGACTCAGAGGTAATGAGGACATGGCCGTTTTGGAAATTTGTGGATCTGTTACCCCTTTTGTGCACTGGGAGTGCGGGTAGTGGATCATGAGGGAGGATCTCTTCCAGGAAGAAAGTTCAGAGGTATGGTCATACATGACTTACTATCTGAAAGAGTGACCGAAAAGTGAGTTCAGAGGCACCTGCGGGTACATGACTCGATAATCTAGAATGTTGTGAAAATGAGTTCAACGGCACCAGCAGGTACATGACTCTATAATCTGGAATATTGTGGATATGAGTTCAGCGGCACCAGCGGGTACATGACTCGGTAATCTGAAATATCGAGAAGGTGAGTTCAGCGGCACCAGCGGGTACATGACTCAGAGATCTGAAATATGTCGTTCAGACATAATATTTCTTCAGGAACTTGTCGTTGACGGGCAACATGAGCAAGTCTCCATTTTGCTTTACGAGGCGGTAAGCACCATTGGAGAATACAGCCTCCATGATAAATGGACTTTCCCATTTTGGCTGGAACTTGCCGGCGGTCTTGTGAGTCATGACCATCGGCCTCCGGACTGCCAGAACGAGATCGCCCACTTGGAATGTTCTGATTTTAACCTTCTTATTGAAGGCTCCGGAGATACGTGCTTGATATAGCTCGATCCGTTGCTGAGACAGGAGGCGCTTTTCATCTGAGGCCTCTAACTCTTGTAGTCGGCGACGGTAGTTATCATCCGTCATTAATTGATAAGTGAGGGCGACGCGGAGTGAGGGTATTTGAGTCTCCAATGGGAGAACTGCCTCACTCCCGTATACCAGGAAGAACGGTGTGTTCCCTGTGGCCGTTCGGACTGTGGTACGGTACGCCCACAAGCATTCACCAAGCTTCTCGTTCCAGTCGCGTTTATTGGACGACACGAACTTCTTTAGTAACTTGATGATTGTTTTGTTGAATGCTTATGCTAACCCATTCGCTGCTAGATTATATGGCGTCGAAGCAATATTCTGGATGCGATGCTTGTCGCAGAATTGATAGAAGGCATGACTTGCAAACTGCGGACCATTATCGTGGATGATCCTTCGGGGCAGTCCAAAGTGATAGATGACGTGATGCTTAAGGAAGCTGATCATGTTTGAAGTCTTTACTTCTGTAAGCGGGATAGCTTTCGCCTATTTGGAGAAGTAATCTGTGATTGCGAGTATGAAGCGATGTCCTCGGAAGGAAGGTGGAGTAATCGGACTGATGATATCTATTCCCCATGCTTCGAACGGCCAGGACGCCACTGTCGGATGTAGAAATTCAGATGGTTGGTGAATGAAGTCCGCGTGGACTTGGCAGGCTTTGCACTTTCTAGCATAGTCTATCGCATCTGCTACTATCGTGGGCCAGTAGTAGTCCATTCGGCGAAGATGATCTTACAATTTAGGGCCAGGCTGATGGGCCCCGCAGACACCGTCATGAGCTTCTCGTACGGCTTTTACGTTTGACAGACACCGAAGCAATAATCCATCATAGGATCGGCGATATAGCATTTTCGTCTCTGTATCGTAGAAGAATCTGAGAGAACGCCGTCTGATGGAGGTGGATTCCTTTGTGTTCTCGGGCAGGATATCGTAGACGATGAAGTCAATGAATGGTTGCCTCCAATCTGGGACATCGTCGATCGCCTGAGCGGAATAACTCACCATGAATTGAACGATGTTCTTGGGGCAAACCAGTTCGTGGCCTATCACATCTACCGATTGATGAGTATGATTTGGCATTGCTAAGGAAGCGGCCAGGCCTGCTAAGGCGTCGGCTTCGATGTTTCGGAGTCTGGGAACATGCTCGATGAAGAGCCCCTCGAACGACGAGATGATGTCGATCGCTATTTGGTGATAGGGGATCATGTCTTCATGGCGTACTTTGTATGAGCCCCGGATTTGATTGACGATTAACTGAGAATCGTCGTATGCTTCAAGATATTCTACCCCCAGCTCTCTTGTAAGTTGGAGGCCAATGACCAGAGCGTTGTACTCGGCCACATTGTTAGAGTAGGGTTCTGTGAGAGAGTAAGCGCGGTTAATAACCAATCCGGAAGGAGAAACCAGCACCACCCCGACTCAGACGACGATGTTGCCCTTGGGTCCAGTTCTCGAAGCACCGTCGAAAAACATTCGCCATATATCATCGTGAGAGGTTGTATGCGAGTCGGCGACCTCATCTGGGATTTCTTCATATATTCTGGACGACTTCGAGCCCGGGTGGGCTGCCAAAAAGTCTGCCAGGGCTTGACCTTTGACCGCCTTTTGTGGGACGAAGATCATATGATAGGGGGATAGCAATATTGCCCATGTAGCGAGGCGAGAGCTTAGTGCCCCTGGTTTAGTCATGAGGACCCTGAGAGGGTTGACTCGTGAGATCATATGTATTGTTTGTCCAGTAACATAGTGCCGCGTCTTCTGAATGGCGAATACCAGGGCGAGGCATTCCTTCTCCACAGCGGTGTATCGGTGCTCTGGCCCAATCATTATTCGACTGAGGTAATATATGGCTTGTTCATGGCCTGCATCGTTGTTTTGTGCCAGCAGAGCCCCGAAGGAATGTTCTATTGCTCGAATGTAGAGCAGGAATGGTTTTCCGGCAACCGGGGCCACCAGGACTGGAGGGTTCGACAAATATTCTTTGATGCTGTCGAAAGCCCGTTGACATTCTTCGTCCCATACGAACGAGACACCCTTCTTCATGAGATGGGTGAATGGTCGACATCGCTCGGAGAGGTTAAAAATGAACCTCCTGATGTAAGCTAGCCTCCCTTGAAGGCCTCTGAGTTCGCAGAGATTTCTCGGGGGACCCATCTCCATAATTGCCTTTGTCTTCTCAGGGTCTACGTGGATACCCTGGGCGGTGATGATGAAACCCAAGAACTTCCCGCTGGATACGCCCAGGAAGGACTTCGTAGGGTTCATTTTTAGATTGTGCGCTCGCATCAGGTCGAATACTGTCCTCAGATCCTGGAGATGGTCTCCCTTACAACGACTCTTGACGGCGATGTCATCAACATAGCACTCCACCGTCTTGTGTAAGTGGTCTCCGAAGATGATACTCATGGCTCTTTGATATGTGGCGCCGGTATTCTTTAAACCGAAAGGCATGACTGTGTAGCAGTATGTGTCAATCGGTGTTCGGAATGATGTATGCTTTTCGTCGTCAGGAGACATCTTGATTTGGTTGTACCCCGAGAAGCCATCCATGAATGACATACGTTCGAAGCCGCATGTGTTGTCGATCATGATATCTGTGACAGGGAGGGGGAATTCATCTTTGGGGCATGCCTCGTTCAGATTGCGGAAGTCGATGCAGATTCGAATCTTTCCATTCTTCTTGAGGACGGGTACTATGTTGGCGACCCAGTCAGGATGTTGCTCCTCACGAATGAAGTCGCTGGCTATCAGTTTGTTGACTTCGGCTTAATGTTGAGCTTGTGAAGGGCAACCTCGGGGTTTAGTCCTGGCATGTCTTCATATCTCCAAGCGAACACATCGATATATTCTTTGACAAGCTCTAGTAGCGATTCTCGCTCTTCGTCTGTCAGGCTTTTTCTGACGAAGATAGGTTTTGGAGAAGATTTGCTGCCGAGATCCACTTGTATGACTTCATCTTCAGTAGGGGGTTCTCTCTGTTCGAACCACTTTTCCCATTGTGCATCCAGCTGTTGGGCCCACGGCTCTAACTCGAGAATTTCAGGAATGTCTTTATCTTCTTCATAAGCGTCGGCGAATGCATGTTGACTGACAGGACTTGTCTGAATACGTCTCCGATGCTGGTATCCGAGTCAGAAGTTGGTGACCCGGTTGAATGTGAATTCCAGTCACATTCTTCATCTGAACTCTCAGGGGTCATCGTGGGTGTAACATACCCTAATCCACATCGAGTCTTGCTATAGTAGTCCCTTGGTTTGCCAGCCGGGACTGGTGGCTTCAAAGGTAATCGTCGTCCGGTGCCGTAGTTCAAGCCTGGCGTCGTCTCGAGATCATACCCCTATTTTTGCATGAGATACTTAGATTGGTGGCTATAAAAATACAGAGGCAGTCTCCCGACATCTGATTCAAGGTCTACTTCTTCTATGGTGAAGGGATGCAGATCGTTCTTCCGGCCGAAGATGATTAGATGGTCCCCTCCCTCGATTATACAGTAAGTGTCTTCCACTGGAGTAAGCTGGATTACGGTATACATATTTGTCACCTGTGTGTGTAGGTGAGTACCTATACCGCATTCCATAGCATACATTATACAAAGCTTATTAAGCTCGAGGTAGTTCAAAGATAGCCCTTTATTGATGAAGTAAGGTATCTTTTCCAGCGGGATTACATCATCTGCGGAGGTAACATCAGTGTGGGCAGCCACATACTTGGCTAGCTCCGGTTCCTCTTCGGCTACCCCCTTTATAAACGAAGACTGAGAAGACGACCTGGGCAGCTTGATCGTCAAGGGTTCAGCTGGTGGAGCAGAGCGTGGAGTTGTCGGCAGACTAGCGACCCCCAGTCTGGTGCTCGATGCTGGGCGGGGAGTGGTTGGTTCGCTAGAAGTTCCAGGCCTTGCATCGGGGTGACGACCCTTCTTGGGAAGGCGTATTGTCATTGGCTTGTCGGAGGGATTGAGCTTCTCCGTTTGCGGCTGGCCGACTCTCGGCAGCCTGATTGTCAGTGGCTCCGTTGTGGGTCTTGACACTTGGCCAGACCTTGGCAGCCGGATTATCATCTGCTCTTCTTGTGCCAAGAGGCTGATTGCGTCCTTACGTAGAGTGGCTATAAGGGGTGCGGACTTGCCAGGTTTACGAGCTTAGAGGTGGATCGTCAGAGGTTCTTCTGATCCTGTGGCTGTCTCGGTACGAGTTTGCGCATCTCCTTCATTGTAGAAGCATGGAAAATATTAGAATAATGATCCATGCGGCGCTGAGTAAGAAGCTTATGCGGCTCACACAGGAGCGGCCCTATGCGGTTCAAAGAAGACTCTCAATCGCATGCGGCTCGGGAGCGTATGCGGTTCAGCAAGGCATATGCGGCTCGATGGACGCCATGTGTGATCCTTCCCTACAGCTGGTCGTTTGAGTAGTGGCCTCATTTATTGCTCCAGCACGATTCACTGTGGCGGCCCTGACATAAAGTTTCATAATGGCCTTGCCATAATGACTGACTCCTCGGGAAAAGAAGAAAATCTCTGACCAAATCCGTCAGAAGTCCCAGATTGCCACGTGGCAATCAGTCATATGCGGCTCCCTGAGAACCCGTTCCATGCGGTTCGATACAACGCAAGCTCATGCGGCTCCCTGGGAACACATTCCCTGTGGCCCAATACAACGCCAGCTCATGCGGCTCACAAAGATTACGCATATGCGGCTCGATGAAGCATCGTCCTATGCGGCTTACAAAGAGTATCTCTCTGCGGTTCGAGGATCGTCAATCCTATGCGGCTCTGACAAGACTCACAATTAAGACACGTGGCATGGGATCAATAAGAGATTTAACCGAATCTCAACAAATATATTTGACCTCATCGTCATAATTACTGAAATTAGGGCATATCATTTATCATCAAGCTAATGGGACACGTGGCGAGCAATCAGACATTGGCATAATCAATCACGAGGATTTAAAGCAGCTAGCATTAATTGCTCATGAGATACGATGCTATCCGCATTAATGGCCGAGATTCACTATAATCAGGATCAAGGGTTCAGATAGAATGAAGGAGCGCCGACATTCCAAACAGATAATCATTAGCAAACCCTAATGATCACCCCCCCACTCTTATAAATAGCCAGCATCATTCCCTTGTAAAAAAAAAGGTCGGCAACCAAAGAATAAAAAAATAAGAAGAGAGAGATCTACACAGAGAGAGCTCCCCTTTTTTTTTGATAATCACAGAGAGAGAGAGAAGCCAGGAGAGCAATCCGAGGAGAGCAAGAAGAGCATTTCTTCATCAACGTCGAGCAGATCTTCCTCGAGCCAAGGCTGCATACTGATCGTCCAAGGAGTAAGGCAGAGCGGCCGTCGCTTTCCCGAGCCTCTATCGTCACCCCCCAGAATCAAAAATAAACAATCGTACTTAGTCTGCTGTACCTAGGTTTTCGTCCCTAGGCTTTCTTTGTACGAGCGAGTTTGTATTGTGAGTCTAAGTTCAGTCCTCCGATAATTGTTCTGTTCTTTTACAATCAATGGCAAACACGATGGCGACTCTGCTGGGGACTAACTTCTCCACGGCTGAGGAGTTGGTGACGCAATCAGATGCAGCCAAACTTGGCTCCACACAAAAGAAGATGGTCGTCCGCTTCGACCAACAGGCATTCGAAGAGATGCTCTCTGAAGGCAGCGCTGGCCCGGCCCAGAAGCGCACCCGCACCACGAAGGCTCGTAAAGAATGGAGACCGAAGTCATTTGCTCCTCCTCAAGCCCTCGATGGGATGCCCTCTGTTGCTCAAGACGGCGAGAAGGATTCTCCTGTGGTCCCACTTCAGATCATAGACAACTCTGCTGTCCCCAAGTCCGGCAGAAGAAAACATTATGATGCTGGACTTGCAGGGACAAAGAGGGACTCTACGCGGACCGAACCGCAGAAGAGTATTGGCCGCAAGGAGAAAGCCCATGCGGTTACATCCGCCAACCGCATGAAGAAAACTCATGCGGCTACTTCTGTCAGCCGCATAACTTTTGCGACTACAGTTCCCGACAGCATGGATGAGACTCATGCGGCCAGTAAAGTCAATCGTTTGCAGAAAACCCATACAGCCACAGATGCCAACCGCATGCGGCCAGCCTGCACGGTCGTGACCCCTAGCCGCATAAGAACTCGTCCGACGACAGGAGACAACCGCATGCAGACAGCCTGCACGGTTTCCGCTCCCAGCCGCATAGCATCTGCTCCATGCTTCTCTCGATCAGTTTTCGACCGTCTTTCGTACGGTCCGAACCCTGATGACTCTCTGGATGATAAGCCAGACTCTGTGATGTTCAACTTGGACTCTTCCTATTATGCACCCACAAGTACTAGAAAGAAGAAGTCTAGGGCAGCGCGGGCTCATCAAGCCCAGACAACTGCCCCAACCTCTGACTATCAGGGCGTCCCGCTGATTATCACACGGACCTCTGATGGGAAGTTGTACAGAACCGCTCAAGTCCAATCCCCGGCAGCGAACGGACAGAGTGGTTCCTCTGACCTGCGTGAGGCAATCCTCCACAAGCGCAAGGAAAGAGAAGGGGCCTCGGCGTGCAAAGAATCCTCACATGGACGTCACTGCACCCAGATCATCGTCAACTGCTGCTGCAACAACGTGGCAGTGACGGAAGATCGTCCGTCCGTCTTCCACAGACTACAGCACCCGAACTCAGAAGATGAGGCACCTCCTGTTGTCTCCTGCAATTCCGCTCAGTAGGTCCCCGCTGAGGGGAGAGGGAAGAAGACAAGCATCTCCAGTCCAAAGATATCAGCCACTACAGCTAAGAAATTGTTGGCTAAACGGTTGCCCTCCACCGGAGTATACCAACACACCCGTTCGAAGACAAAATCTGCTGCAACAGGAGACTCATCGTCCCCGATCCTGGGGGTCGTAGGAGCTGGGGGTAGTACTTCTCCGAACGTCCACAATAATCCAATGTTTCAAGGAGATGAACCCCGAGAAACAACCCTCCCATCGGGTACAACAGATGCTGATGTCCCCGAGAACATCTATGATTCTCGAGATGAAGCAAGCTCCGAAGCTGGGGGTACTGTCCCTTCCGAGTCCGAACCTGAAGAGAACAGCCCCACATATCCAGATGATCTCTCGACGCATGGGTACGACTCGGAGGGTACATCCTCTACCACTCCCTCCGTCACTCCTCATGTGAAGACGGTATTCATGATAGACAGCAATCAAGGCGGTTCCAGCGATCGCCAGCGCATCGACACTTTGGAGGCCATATTGTATGCCTTGGTCAAGTCTGTAGACGAGATCAAAGCGGAACTTCCTACTCTGCAGGGAGTGACACCTGGCCAGACAAGCACGGGTCCCGCAATCAACGTAAATTCAAATTCAATGGCGCCAAACCAGGGCAATAATCCTCCCGAGATAACGGCCCCTACCGCGACAGATGAGGCCCGAAAAGTAAGAAGAGAGGTTCAGGAGCTTCGAGCAATGTTCCACGCCCGAGAAAACTCTCAAGACCTCAGAATACGGCAACCATATCCTGCTGAATGGAGGGATGTTCCCTTTCCGCCAAGATATAAGCCGTTCAATATCAACCCATATGATGGCAAGACTTCAGCAAGTCGATACATCACTTACTTTGAGGTCACTACCGACCATCTTCCCCATGATGACGCTATCCTCACGCGGTTATTCATTGGGGCATTGTAAGGAGTCGCCTTCGATTGGTACCGCAACCTGCCAGACAATTGCATCCACTCCTTCGCTGGCTTCAAACGCTTGTTCTTGGAGAGGTTCTATGAGGTAGGGCAGGACGTTACGATGTCTACCCTCATGGACGTCGTTCAAGGAGAGAAAGAACTGACGAGAAATTACATTGAGCGGTTTCGTCAAACCGCAATGAAGTTACCATCTGGCAACTCGGACTCTTCTTTGATTGAAATTTGCCAAAAGAGACTACTTCCAACAATTAGTCTCTGGATGGGCGAAAGTCAGTTCAAGGACTGGAAGGCTTTTATCATCAGTGCTACAAGTGCTAAAGAACGATTGAAGAAGGCTCGCCAACTGGGGTTGCATATCTCGGAGGGAGAGAACAAGAGCAAGCGTCCCAACACCAGCAACGACAATGGGGGTAGCCCTTCCAACAACCGGGACAACAAAGGCAAGCAGGCTATGGTGACCGATACAGCCCAGAAGCCCGAGCCACAGCCGGCAGACAAACAATGGCCTCAAATCACTTATTCCTTTGAAGACGGTCACGTCAAGCCTATCTTGGACATGCTTATACAAGGAGATAGGATTCAGCTTCCTCCACCAAGACGGGAGCCTCGGCCGGCTGATCTGGAGAACCCAAAGTTCTGCCATTACCATCGCTACGTCCACCATGCTACACACGACTGCTACCAACTGAAACAGTATATCCAAAACCTCATCGATTCGAACGCCCTGGCCATCGATTTCGAAGAGATAACCGTGGCAGCCAACATGGTGTCCGTACAATTCGGCAGCTTCCCTCCAACAGAGACTCAGGACGGGGTTATACCCATCCCTCTGGCAACAATGGAGATTGCTAATCTGCCGCCTGCTCGCGATCAAGCCGCTGGTCTAGTACCCCTCACCACATCACGAGGGGAAATTATGTAGGTCCATCCGGACCTAGTCCACGAGGTAACTCAGCCCTCTCCACCTTCTAAAAGGAAAAGTGAAAAAGTCAGATCCTGCCGCACTGCCTCGACGGAAGAAGAAGAAGTCTCGGTCGTCACTACTCGATCTGGAACACAAGCCCAACCGGTGACCGAAAACGCGACTGATGATCATCCGCCCACTACCAATAATGTTCCGGGACCGGCTCAGCCTTCGACGACCGACAAGCCTAGGCCGAAGGAGACTCGCTTCGACAAGTCCCTCTGGAAGGAGACACCTCAGGGGCTGGAGAGGCCCTACAACTTTGACATCTTAGCACAATTAGCTAATACCCCGGCCAAATTGTCTTTATATGAACTCCTCAGGCTCTCAAAGGATGTCCGCACGGCTTTAAGTGAGGCGCTCCAAAATGCCGACGCATACTTGGCTCAGGTCAACCTCACGGGAGATAACCAACCTGCAGAGCTCCAAGATAGTGCGTGTACGGGAGCAATGCCCAATATCGTCTTCTCTCCACAAGATATGCTCATCAAAACTAACCTGCATGATCGCCCGCTATACTACACTGGATACATCGGCGACGTAAAGGTGGACCGAATGTACATTGATCCTGGGTCCTCTATAAGCATCATTCCGAAGGGTCTGCTACATCATCTTCGTATTCTGATGCATCGCCTGACACCTACAAGCACCACCATTAGCGGTTTCAATTCGGGCAGGAGCTACCCAATAGGGAAGATCCGTTTGAAGTGTCAGATCGGCGATCTCCAATCAGAAGTTACCTGTTATGTCATAGATACCGACACTTCTTACAATATCCTTCTGGGGCGGCCTTGGATACACGATTACATGATCGTGCCTTCCACGCTACACCAGTGCTTCAAATATGTCGATAAGCACGGCTTCGTGAGGACAGAGTTTGCCGATATCGATCCCTTCAAGGGGGTCGAATCTTATTACTCAGACTCCTGTCTGTACGAAAAATTAAAGAAGTATCTGGTCGAAGAAGATGTGCAAGCTCACAACAAGACGGCTACAGGATCAGAAGAACCTCTAACGATCCACCTTCAGGCTCGCAAACCGGGCAATTCCGTACCCCTTACGGCCACTCTGCGTAAGGACGCAATCAGTCTCTCCGCACAAGAAGAACAAATGAGAATCCGGCTGCCAAGGTCCGGCCAAGCGCCGATACCCGTAACATGGCCACTTACCATCAGACTACCGAGAGTCGGTCAGCTCCAAACGGAGAAGCCCAATCCCTCCGACAGACCGCTCACAATACGCCTTCCCAAGAAGGTTCTTCACCCCGATACGAGGTCTGACACTTCTAGCGAACCAGCCACCCCTCGCATCAAGTACCAAACTGGGGGTTGCTAGTTTACCAACAACTCCACGATCTGCTCCGCCAGTTGAGCCTCTGAAGATCAAGTTGACTAGGTCGTCCTCTCAGTCTTCATTTATACATGGGGTGGCTGAAGAAGAACCAGAATTGGCCAAGTATGTGGCTGCCCACTCCGATACCCCCTCCGCAGATGATGTAATCCCTCTAGAAAAGATACCTTACTTCATCAATAAAGGGTTATCTTTGAACTACACCGAGCTCAATAAGCTATGTACAATGTATGCTATGGAATACGGTATAGGCACTCACCTACATACACAGGTGACAAACGTGTACACCGCCATCCGACTTACTCCAGTAGAAGACACTTACCGAATAGTCGAGGGAGGGGACCACCCGATCATCTTCGGCCGGACGAACAACCCACATCCCCTCGCTATGGAAGAAGTCGACTTCGGGTCAGATGCTGGAAGACTGCCTCTGTATCTCTATAGCCCTCAATCCAAATATCTCATGCAGAAACAGGGGCATGATCTAGAGACAATGCCAGGACTGAACTACGGCACTGGACGACGATTACCTTTGAAGACGCCAGCCCCGGCGGGCAAACCACAGAACTACTATAACAAAACCCGATGCGGTTTAGGGTATGTAACGCCTACTACGACCCCTGAAAGCTCAGATGAAGAATGCGACTGGCAGTCACATTCAACCGGATCACCGACTTCCGACTCAGATACCAGCATCGGAGATGTGTTCAGACAAGTCATGTCAGTCAACATGGCATTCACCGACGCTTACGAGGAAGACGAAGACATCCCCGAAATCCTTGAGCTAGAGCCATGGGCCCAGCAATTAGACGCACAATGGGAAAAGCGGTTCGAACTGAGAGAACCTCCTACCGAAGATGAGGTCATACAAGTGGATCTCGGCAGCGAATCTTCTCCAAAACCGATCTTTATCAGTAAAAGCCTA
Organism: Iris pallida; assembly: GCA_029216955.1. NCBI lineage: Eukaryota > Viridiplantae > Streptophyta > Magnoliopsida > Asparagales > Iridaceae > Iris > Iris pallida. The sequence goes on along the minus strand of JANAVB010005596.1, from coordinate 11,648,481 downwards.
ACTGACGAAGAACGAGAATTGCTGTTAGTACTTGTCAGAGAATACATTGATGTGTTCGCCTGGAGCTATGAAGACATGCCGGGGTTAAATCCTAACATCGCTCTCCACAAACTCAATATACGGCCAGATGCAAAGCCAGTCAAGCAGCAACAACGACGCTTCCGCCCAGGCGTCATGGACGCGATCGAAACTGAAGTCAACAAGTTAATAGCCAGCAGCTTCATTCGTGAAGAGCAACATCCTGATTGGGTCGCCAATATAGTACCCGTCCTCAAGAAGAATGGAAAGATTCGAATCTGTATCGACTTCCGCAACCTGAACGAGGCATGCCCCAAAGATGAATTTCCCCTTCCTATCACAGACATCATGATCGACAATACATGCGGCTTTGAACGTATGTCATTCATGGATGGATTCTCGGGGTACAATCAAATCAAGATGTCTCCCGACGACGAAAAGCACACTTCATTCCGAACCCCGATTGGCACATACTGCTACACAGTCATGCCATTCGGTCTAAACAATGCTGGCGCTACATATCAGCGAGCCATGAGTATCATTTTCAGAGAATATTTGCGCAAGACAGTGGAATGCTATGTCGACGACATCGCCGTCAAGAGTCGCCGTAAGGAGGATCATCTGCAAGACCTGAGAACGGTGTTCAACTTAATGCGAGCCCACAATCTGAAGATGAACCCTACAAAATCGTTCTTGGGCGTATCCAGCAGGAAGTTCTTGGGCTTCATCATCACTGCACGGGGTATCCATGTAGACCTCGAGAAAACGAGGGCAATCATGGAGATGGGTCCCCCGAGAAATCTTCGTGAACTTAGAGGCCTCCAAGGGAGGCTAGCTTATATCAGGAGGTTCATTTCCAACCTCTCCGGGCGATGCCGACCGTTCACCCACCTCATGAAGAAGGGAGTCTCATTCGTATGGGACGAGGAATGCCAGCGCACTTTCGATGACATCAAAGAATATTTATCAAATCCTCCAGTCCTGGTGGCCCCGGTCCCTGGAAAACCATTCCTGCTCTATGTACGAGCAATAGAACACTGCCTCGGTACCCTGCTGGCACAAAACAACGATGCAGGTCACGAGCAGGCCATTTACTATCTCAGCCGAATGATGGTCGGGCCCGAACACCGATACACCGCTGTGGAGAAAGAATGCCTCGCCCTGGTATTCGCCATTCAAAAGATGCAGCACTATATCACGGGGCAAACCATACATGTGATCTCACGAATCAACCCTCTCAGAGTCCTCATGACTAAACCAGGGGCCCTCAGCTCTCGCCTCGCCACATGGGCAATATTGCTGTCCCCCTATCATATGATCTTCGTCCCGCAAAAGGCTGTTAAGGATCAAGCCCTAGCAGACTTTTTGGCAGCCCACCCAGGATCGGAGTCATCCAGAATCTATGAAGAGATCCCAGACGAGGTCGCCGATTCGAATACAGCCACCCACGATAACATATGGCGAATGTTCTTCGATGGCGCCTCAAGGACCGGACCTAAGGGAAATATCGTCGTCGGAGTCGGAGTGGTATTAATTTCTCCTACTAGGCTGGTGATCAATCGCGCCTACTTCCTCACGGAACCCTGCTCCAACAATGTGGCCGAATATAACGCTCTGGTCATTGGCCTCCAACTTGCAAAAGAGCTGGAGGTAGAATACCTTGAAGCATACGATGACTCCCAACTAATCGTCAATCAGATCAGGGGCTCATACGAGGTTCGCCATGAAGACATGATCCCCTACCATCAAATTGCGATCAACATTATCTCATCATTCGAGGGATTCTTCATCGAGCACGTCCCCAGACTCCAAAATATCGAAGCCGATGCCCTAGCAGGCCTTGCCGCTTCCTTAGCAGTGCCGAACCAAGCTCATCATTCGGTTGACGTAATAGGCCACGAACTGGTCTGTCCCAAGAACAACGTTCAAGCCATGGCAAGTTATTCCGCCCAGACGGTCGACGACACACCGGACTGGAGACAGCCGTTCATCGACTTCGTCGTATACGACCTCCTTCCAGAGAATCCAAAGGAAGCTACCTCTATCAGACGACGTTCTCTCAGATTCTTCTACGATACAGAGACGAAAATGTTGTATCGCCGCTCCTACGATGGATTATTGCTCCGGTGCTTGTCGAACGCGGAAGCTACAGAAGCTGTACGAGAAGCTCACGACGGTGTCTGTGGGGCCCATCAACCCGACCCTAAGCTACAGGACCGCCTTCGTCGGATGGGCTACTACTGGCCCACGATGGTGGTAGATGCGATAGATTATGCCAGAAAATGCAAGGCCTGCCAAGTCCACGCAGACTTCATTCACCGACCATCCGAATTTCTACATCCGACAGTGGCGTCCTGGCCATTCGAAGCATGGGGAATAGATATCATTGGTCCAATCACCCCACCTTCCTCCCGAGGACATCGCTTCATACTTGCGATCACTGATTATTTCTCCAAATGGGCAGAAGCTATCCCACTCACAGAAGTTAAAACTTCAAACGTGATCAGCTTCCTTAAGCATCACGTTATCTACCGCTTCGGACTACCACGAAGAATCATCCATGATAATGGTCCACAGTTTATAAGCCATGCATTCTACCGATTCTGCGATAAGCACCGCATTCAGAATGTCGCTTCGACACCAAACAACCCGGCAGCAAACGGGTTGGCAGAGGCATTCAACAAAACAATCATCAAGCTCCTCAAGAAGTTCGTCTCCTCCAACAAACGCGACTGGAACGAGAAGCTCGGCGAGTGCTTATGGGCTTATCGTACCACGGTTCGAACAGCCACCGGGAATACACCATTCTCTCTGGTGTACGGGAGCGAGGCAGTCCTCCCTTTGGAGACTCAGATCCCCTCACTCCGCGTCGCCCTCACTTATCAATTGACGACGGATGATAACTACCGACGACGACTACAAAAGTTGGAGGCTTTAGATGAAAAATGCCTCCTAGCTCAGTAAAGGATCGAGCTATACCAAGCACGCATCTCAGGAGCCTTCAACAAGAAAGTTAAAATCAGAACATTCCAAGTGGGCGATCTTGTTCTGGCAGTCCGGAGGCCGATGGTCATGACTCACAAGACCACCGGTAAGTTCCAGCCAAAATGGGAAGGTCCATTTGTCATCGAGACCGTGTTCTCCAACGGCGCCTATCGCCTCGCTAAGCAGAACGGAGATTTGCTCATGTTGCCCGTCAACGGCAAGTTCCTGAAGAAATACTATGTTTAAACATCATTCTCCAGATTATCGAGTCATGTACTCCTTTAGTACCACTGAACTCTCATCCATCATTCTCCAGATTATCGAGTCATGTACCCCTTTAGTACCACCGAACTCTCATCCACCCTATTTCAGATTATCGAGCCATGCACCCGCTGGTGCCGCTGAACTATCATTCCCTCAATAGTCCAAATTACCAAGTTATGTACCAGCTGGTGCCTCTGAACTTACATTCCGGTCACTCTTTCAGATAGTAAGTCAAGTATGATTATACCTCTGAACTTTCTTCCTGGCAGAGATCCTCCCTCAGGATTCACTACCCGCACTCCCAGTGCACAAAAAGGGTAGTCGATCCACCAATTTCCGAAACGACCATGTCCTCATTACCTCTGAGTCGTCTTCACTTCCACCAAAAATAAACCGCCCCCTCGTATAGAACTTCCACGTTCTCCTACCTCTGAGTCGTTCTATGTACCCAATCTTCATTGAGCCCACTCCTGCCATGTCCTTATTACCTCTGAGTGGGAAGGCTCCGTCGAAGAAATCATCATATTTGCCATGTCCACATTACCTCTGAGCAAGTATGTCGGTCCTCTTTTAACCTATTATCCGTACCCACAACCGGAGTACGACAAGGATAATAGGTCCACAAATGTCCCCTGTTGACCACAAATGTCCTCTGTTGACCACAAATGTCCTCTGTTGACCACAAATGTCCTCTGTTGACCACAAATAGCTTCCGTAAAGTCTCTCCTGCCATGTTCTCATTACCGCTGAGTAGAAAGATTTCACGATGAAACCTTCATGTTTGCCATGTCATCATAACCTCTGAGCAAATGTGATCGGTTCCCTTTCACCCTGTCACCCTCATTTCCCGTATTTCGTATTTATACTCGTAGATTGGATTTTGGCTTGTATTTTTAATTTTCTCGACTTGCAGAATTTTGGGTTTTCTCGTATTTCGGGTTTTGGTTCGGCCCGGTTTTAATTGGTTTGGTTTGGTTATTTTGCATTGGTACCCCTTAACCTACTCTACACCCTCAAGAACACCACAACCACCCTCATTATATCCCACCTAACTTTTCTCTCTCCTCTTTATTTTCATTTACTTCTCCATCTTCTTCTTCTTCCTTCTTCCACACAACTCCTCAACCCATAGGCAAGTGCTTTTGGCCACCACATGAGAACCCCTTTTTATTTGTCCATTAGATAGATTAGTTCACCATGAACAACATTAGAACTTGGAGTTTCTGGATTTGAAGCATGGATCTCCTTAGATCTAAACTTTCATGAATCTCAGTTTTCCTCGAATTTATTTCATAAACTTTGATTTTTGGCGTCTTTGAGGTTTCCATGTTGAGGAGAATCAAGTTTTACACGACTTTGGTTTTTTGCAAAACCTGATTTCGTTTTCAATTGAAAGAGTTATGGATTTTTGCAAGTTTTTGGGGTGGGTGTTCTTCCTCTCGGACAGAGGTAGGAGAAGAACACAGCCTTTCCCTCTTGTTGGCCACGCGGCTCCCGCGTACGGCCTTTGCGTAGAGCTCCTGCGTAGTGTTGCTTGCGTAGAGCCCTTGCTTAGGGTCTTCTGCGTATTGCACCCTGCGTATTGCACTCTGCGTAGCCTCCCCTGAGTAGTGCCCCTCTACGCAGCCAGCACGTGGCCTCCTCTCCCTTGTCCCCATCATGAGCCTTTGAGCCCCTACATGCACGCACCACGTGTGCGTGGGCCCCAGCTCCATTTCGTGGGCGCCGCTGCTGCTGACCCTATACGCACGCCCACGTGCGAGGGGCCCGCTGTTTTGGTTTTCGTGCAAACCTGCTCCCCTGCGTATGCTGGCCTGCGTACTGTGCATTGCGTATGGCTTGCGTACTGCTCCCTTGCGTATGGCCTGCGTATAGCCCCTGCGTATGCTGGCCTGCGTATAGCCCCTGCGTATGCTGGCCTGCGTATAGCCCCTGCGTATGCTGGCCTGCGTATAGCCCCTGCGTATGCTGGCCTGCGTACTGTGTATTGCGTATGGCTTGCGTACTGCTCCCCTGCGTATGCTGGCCTGCGTACTGTGCATTGCGTATGGCTTGCGTACTGCTCCCTTGCGTATGGCCTGCGTATAGCCCCTGCGTATGCTGGCCTGCGTACAGGACCTCTGGTGCCCGTTTGACCTTCAATAGCCCTCTCGTTTTATTATGAATTGGAGCTTCTGATATTTTGTAACTCACAACACTACCTGGCCCGACTTGATACATTTTGGACACAACTTGGAGTTGATTTCCGTATTAATGGTCTTGGCTTATTTCTGGCTGGTTCCTTATGAATTGCAGATTTTAGCTTATCTTTTATAACTATCACCTGTAACCTGTAGTTCATCTTGCAATCTAGTAATCCTTAATATTAGTAACTTGTAACTTGTAACCTGTTAATCTTCAACCTGTACTTGTAACTGGATATTTGTAGCTTGCACTTGTATTTTCACACTGTATCTGCATACGAACCAACCAGACCTGGGCATGAAGTTCCCTTGACTTGACTTGATCATGGCCCGTAGCGGCGCACTCCCGACTTGGCATGACTTGATAACTTAACTTGACTTGACTTGGTATGACTTGGCTTCACTTGACAGTGGCCCGTGGCGGCGCACTCTTGACTCGACTTGACTTGTCTTGACACCGTGGGTGTACTACCTGTTGCTCTGTGCAAATCACTTGTCTTGTCTTGCATCATGTCTAAGGGGTGACTCCCTGGGTACCACGGCCAGGGACTCACACTAAAATTGGATTAGGTAATGAGTAGGCCAAATTAGAACATGGAGAATTCCCGGTCACAGGCAGTCTCGTTATCTGGAGGCATTAATGGACTTGTAGCTTGCCGACGAGTAGAGCACATTTCCAGCACACTGTCATATGTTGCACCCTCTAAGTCACCTAAGGGTACATTTGTCTCCCGGGCGGTGTACCCACCTATAACTCTCAACCCGCGGAAGGATAACAGGATGGTCTGCAGGGCTTGGGACTGGGAGTTTCTCACTTGCATCTTGTTAGTAATTAGGCTTGTGATAACCCTAGTTAGTTAAAGTAGTAAGCCGTAGTACTTGCTTGGCCGATTGCGAATGAATGGTGTCCAGCCCTGTCTAGAGTCTTGTCTAGCCCCTGTACCTGGAACCCTTGATCATGATTGTTTTACTTATCTCTAACGATAAATGGGTAGAGACAGTGAGCTATTCAGGCGAAGGGGTACAATCCCGGTCCTTGTTTGGTTTGAGGATTGTAACCTGGCTTCCGGAATGGTTCCACGTCCCTAGTCGTTTATCGCTCTGTGTACTTTATTTTACTTGTACTTTCCTTTTATTCTTTATGTTTTGATATGCTGGCTTTTGTTCTTATTTGTGGCCTCCTTTGTGGCACTTGCTCTTTCTGGGGTTTGACTCAGCTGGTTTTGTATGGCCAGATTTCGGAGCGGCTCCCGAGGATCTACCAAGCTTCCAGCCCAATGGTGACAACTAGACGGAACCCGGGCCAAGAGTGGGTTTTCCCTTTTTGTTTCACCCACTTATATGTAAATTTATTCTTTTGAGGCGTTTAGCCGACGAGCACCTGTTAGCTCGATGCACATTTACTTACTGTCTGCCTACGGGCTGTAAACATGATTAACAAATCCTAGGGTTGATCATGTATGACTGAACTCTTGCTAGTCCTATCATTTGTACGACTAGCTTCATGATCATCCAATATGTAATATTTGGGACGCCTTATATATATATTTGATGCTCTAAACATCTTGTAACTCTGTTAATTGCTGAAGATTGAGACAATAGGCTTGACCTTAAGAGACTGCTGGCTTGTAGTAAACCCTCATATCTAGACAGCCGTGACCGTATAGTTGAGATATATTCTATTTCAATATACGTAGCTGGCTGTGTCTGCCCCCGCTCTCCAGTATTCTGGTTCTGGGGCGTGACACGGTTTAAGTGGTGGCCCATGCAGGTCTTGGCATTCAAGAAATGTGAGGGTTTACCGAATAGATGTCTCAATCAGTATTCGCCCTTGATCTCTGCTCGTATCTTCAAATCCCTGAGATTCTTGACCTGATCACATGCTTGTATCATTGATCTGTCCTGGTCCTTTCCTTACTGTTCCCTATGTCATCTTCTTCAGCGGCATTACTCCCGGACCTGCCAACCAGCCAGAGGAAGCTCGACAAGCACTCCAGCGCCAGGAAGATCAAGCTCAGCACTCTGGAGTAGCCTCTCGAGTTATGCCTTCCGGAGGCCCGGAACCTCCAGTTCAGGCAGCTCCGCCCGTTCAACCAGCTAGACAGGATAAGGGACCTTTGGTGGGGCTTATCAGAGAACTGCTTGCATCCCAAGATCGTCGAGGCGACGCCTTGCACCAGGAAGTTCACGATGCACTAAACCGAGGAGGTCCCCAAGGAAATCAGGCGGCCAACAGTTTCAAGCGCTTGAACCCTCCCTTCTTTGACGGCAGTGAAGATGCGATTGCCGCGGATGCTTGGCTTCAGGATACCGAGGTGGTTCTAGAAGCAGCTAGGACACCTGATAATGATAAGGTGGCGGTGGTACGCCTACAGTTGTTAGACTTGGCTCGCGAATGGTGGACAGCTCAGGCCATGGGGTTAGCAACACCAGTCACTTGGGCGACGTTCAGAGAGAGGTTTCAGACAAAGTACTTCGATGCGGTGGCACGGTACGACCTGCAGACCAGATTCACCAACTTGAAGCAAGGAGGCAGGACGGTCGATGGCTATGCGACCGAGTTTTCTAGACTGAGTAGGTTCGCCCCCACCTTGGTGGCAACCGAGTTCGATAGGGCTCAGCGGTTCCAGCAAGGACTGCATTTGGAGATATTATTGGCTATAGAACAGTTCGAGCACCAGACGTTCGATGCAGTATTGAAAGCAGCAAGGAGGCATGAGTATACCTCCCGGAGAATTATGGACAAGACCGGAGGCAGGAAGCGGTCCCACAACCAGATGCACCAATCTTCAGCTCCAGCCCCGGCAGCTAGGGGTATAACCATTGGAACTCCGAGGCGGGCGGCCTCAGTGACGTCGGTTCAGCATTCGACCCCGACGTACCCGCAGCAGCAGAAGCAGAAGCAGTCTTCCGCGGTGGGATGTTCTCATTGCGGGAAGCCGGGCCATGTAGTGGCAGAGTGTCGTAGGGCACAGGGATTGTGCCTGGCTTGTGGAGGAGCAGATCATAAGATAGGGACCTGCCCGAATAGGGGAGGTCCATCCTCATCCAACCTTTCTAGTTCTTCGATGAGGGGACCAGCCCCAGTTCCAGTCCAGCAGCAGCAGCAGCAACAGCAGTACCCGAGGCCATTGGTGCCCCAGGCCCAGGCCTTTCAACAGCAGAACCAGCAGCAGTTCACCCAGGCTCCAGCACAGAGCCGACAGAGGGGTTTCCAGCAGGGGGGACCCGCAGTTAGAGGTCAGGCAATGATGATGACCATGGAAGAAGAAGTTGCACCAGGTGAGGTAGTGGCAGGTACTATTCTCGTCAACACCTTTCCAGCATCTGTATTATTTGATTCTGGTGCATCGCATTCATTCATGTCTGCACGATTCGCGACACGGATAGGATTGGAGCCCGAGTCATTATCAGTGAGGCTCAATATACTTACCGGTAATGGTCTTGTGGGAGTAGATCGAGTGTTTTCTTCGTGTCGAATCGTAGTTAGCAGTAGAGAGTTCCCCGCTAGATTCATAGAATTCCCTATGGCGGACTATGATATAGTCCTAGGCATGGATTGGTTGAGGAACCATTATGCTAGGATAGACTGCCATGTTGGCAGAGTTGTCTTTAGTATCCCCGGAGAGCCAGAGTTTTCATTTACCAGAGGCACAGTAGAGCCATCTCCTCCAGTATTGCGGATGGCAGTAGCAGCAGTGCAGTTGCCCCGGATAGTTGAAGAGTTTCCAGATGTCTTCCCAGAGGAACTTCCAGGGATGCCACCAGAGCGGGAGATCGAGTTCACCATTGACTTGATTCCCGGGACAGCACCAGTATCAGAGCGAGTCTACAGAATGGCGCCTTCAGAGTTGGAAATTTTGTACAAGATGATTGAAGAACTCAGGACCAAGGGATTCATTCGTGCAAGTAGATCGCCTTGGGGAGCCCCGATGCTTCTTGTAAAAAAGAAGGATGGTACGTCCAGGCTATGTGTTGATTATCGTACCTTGAACTCAGTGACAATCAAGAACAGATACCCTCTTCCAAGGATAGATGATTTGTTTGATCAACTCAAAGGGGCTTCAGTTTTCTCGAAGATAGACTTGCGGTCAGGATACCACCAGATCAGAGTCAGAGAGCAGGACATCCCGAAGACGGCGTTCAGATCTAGGTACGGGCATTGGGAGTTTCTAGTTATGCCCTTTGGAGCGACCAATGCGCCGGCAGTGTTCATGGACCTTATGAACCGTATTTTTATGCCTTACTTGGATCAGTTTGTGATAGTATTCCTTGATGACATCCTGGTCTACAGCAAGAGTGAGGCGGAGCATGAGCAGCATCTCCGTGTGGTTCTTCAGATTCTCAGAGAGCACCAGTTGTACGCCAAGTTCAGTAAATGCGAGTTCTGGCTCGATCGCATTTCATACTTGGGTCACATCATTACCAGAGGAGGAGTGGAAGTGGATCCCAGAAGATTGTGGCTATCGAGGCATGGCCAGTACCCAGCTCAGTGGCAGAAGTTCGCAGCTTTCTAGGATTGGCCGGCTACTACCGGCGGTTCGTCTCTGATTTTGCAAGGATTTCAGCGCCGATGACCCAGTTGACCCGTAAGGATGTGTCGTTCATTTGGACAGCAGAATGTCAGGAATTATTTGAGAAGTTGAAGCGAGGTTTGATAACGGCTCCCATTCTCACCCTTCCAGATGGGACCGGAGGATTCACAGTTTATTGCGACGCTTCAGGCAGAGGATTGGGATGTGTTTTGATGCAGCATGGGAAGGTAATTGCTTATGCGTCACGTCAACTCCGTGATCATGAGAAGAATTACCCGACCCACGACTTGGAGCTAGCAGCAGTAGTGTTTGCACTTAAGTTGTGGAGGCACTACTTGTACGGAGACAGAGTGGAGATATTTACTGATCATAAGAGCCTGAAGTATGTTTTCACCCAGAAGGATCTTAATATGCGGCAGAGAAGATGGCTCGAGCTACTGGTGGACTATGATGTGGACTTGCAGTATCATCCGGGGAAGGCCAATGTTGTAGCAGATGCGTTGAGCCGGAGAGCCGGAGTCTACCTTCTAACGGCGCAACCAGAGCTATTGGCAGATCTTCAGAAGATGGGAATTGAAGTGATTCTCCCTTCCAATGTGGCCTTGATGGCCAGCCTACAGATACAGTCCACCATAGTTGAGAGGATCCGGACAGCACAGTTAACAGACTCCAAGATTCAGCGGCTCAGAGCAGAGTGCGAGGCAGGGAGAAGGCCAGAGTTATGTATTCATGAGGATGGTACACTTCGACACGGCACGCGTCTTTGTGTACCCAGCGGAGATATCAGACAGGAAGTCATGGCAGAGGCTCACAGTTCGCAGTATTCCATTCACCCAGGCGGCACGAAGATGTACAGAGATATTCGTCAGCACTTTTGGTGGAATGGTGTGAAGAGGGAGATAGCCCGGTATGTCTCTCGATGTTTGGTTTGCCAACAAGTCAAGGCTGAACATCAGAGGCCAGCTGGACTTCTTCAACCTTTACCGATCCCAGAATGGAAATGGGAACACATAACCATAGATTTCGTGACTGGGTTACCCAGATCTCTGGCAGGCAGAGATGCTATTTGGGTCATTGTGGACAGGCTTACCAAGGTGGCACACTTTCTTCCCTTTAGAGTTGGACAATCGACGGCACAGCTAGCAGAGATGTATCTCAGGCAGATCGTCCGACTTCACGGAGTGCCAGTCAGCATAGTATCAGACAGGGATACGAGATTCACATTACACTTCTGGCGCAGTCTTTATCAAAGTTTGGGGACTCGTCTCAAGTTCAGCTCAGCGTATCATCCGCAGACAGATGGGCAGTCAGAGCGTACTATACAAACTCTCGAAGATATGTTACGGTCGTGTACCCTTGACTTCGGAGGTTCGTGGAAGGATCACCTGCACCTGGTGGAATTCTCGTACAACAATAGTTTCCAGGCCAGTATCCAGATGGCACCCTTCGAGGCTCTGTATGGCAGGAAATGCAGATCCCCGTTAGCATGGGACGATATCGGAGAGAGGCAGATGCTCGGTCCAGAACTGATTTCTCAGACGGTTGAAGTGGTCAGGAAGGTCAGAGATCACATCCGAGTTGCTCAGGACCGCCAGCGCCATTGGGCCGATGCTCATCGGCGTCCCTTAGAATTTGCCGTCGGCGACCATGTATTCCTTAGGATCTCGCCTACCCGCGGCGTCATTCGTTTTGGCGTACGGGGAAAGCTTAGTCCTAGGTATATAGGGCCGTTGATATTCTGGAGCGAGTAGGCGATGTGTCCTATCGTCTCGCTCTTCCGCCGTCACTAAGTGAGGTACATGATGTATTCCATGTATCCCAATTAAGACGGTACATTCCGGACCCGAGCCATATCCTAGATCATTCGGAATTGGTTGTTGGTACCAACCTTTCGTATGAGGAGAGGCCCGTGTCTATATTGGACCGGAGAGAAAAGACGCTCAAGAACAAGACTATTAACTTAGTCCGTGTTGCTTGGGGTCATCACTCTCTAGGTGAGTCAACGTGGGAGCGTGAGGACGACATCCGATCGCGATATCCCTACCTGTTTGACTCGTGAGGTATAATATCTTTCTTATGCCTTACGCTTTCCCTTCCTTGCTTGAATTGTATGGTTGTATGATTGAACTGCTTAGTGTAGCTTGTCTGTGCTTAGTATAGCTTGTTGTGGCAATCTCTAGCTCCTTGATTAAATTCCGAGGACGGAATTCTTTGAAGGTGGGTAGAGTTGTCACCCTCATTTCCCGTATTTCGTATTTATACTCGTAGATTGGATTTTGGCTTGTATTTTTAATTTTCTCGACTTGCAGAATTTTGGGTTTTCTCGTATTTCGGGTTTTGGTTCGGCCCGGTTTTAATTGGTTTGGTTTGGTTATTTTGCATTGGTACCCCTTAACCTACTCTACACCCTCAAGAACACCACAACCACCCTCATTATATCCCACCTAACTTTTCTCTCTCCTCTTTATTTTCATTTACTTCTCCATCTTCTTCTTCTTCCTTCTTCCACACAACTCCTCAACCCATAGGCAAGTGCTTTTGGCCACCACATGAGAACCCCTTTTTATTTGTCCATTAGATAGATTAGTTCACCATGAACAACATTAGAACTTGGAGTTTCTGGATTTGAAGCATGGATCTCCTTAGATCTAAACTTTCATGAATCTCAGTTTTCCTCGAATTTATTTCATAAACTTTGATTTTTGGCGTCTTTGAGGTTTCCATGTTGAGGAGAATCAAGTTTTACACGACTTTGGTTTTTTGCAAAACCTGATTTTGTTTTCAATTGAAAGAGTTATGGATTTTTGCAAGTTTTTGGGGTGGGTGTTCTTCCTCTCGGACAGAGGTAGGAGAAGAACACAGCCTTTCCCTCTTGTTGGCCACGCGGCTCCCGCGTACGGCCTTTGCGTAGAGCTCCTGCGTAGTGTTGCTTGCGTAGAGCCCTTGCTTAGGGTCTTCTGCGTATTGCACCCTGCGTATTGCACTCTGCGTAGCCTCCCCTGAGTAGTGCCCCTCTACGCAGCCAGCACGTGGCCTCCTCTCCCTTGTCCCCATCATGAGCCTTTGAGCCCCTACATGCACGCACCACGTGTGTGTGGGCTCCAGCTCCATTTCGTGGGCGCCGCTGCTGCTGACCCTATACGCACGCCCACGTGCGAGGGGCCCGCTGTTTTGGTTTTCGTGCAAACCTGCTCCCCTGCGTATGCTGGCCTGCGTACTGTGCATTGCGTATGGCTTGCGTACTGCTCCCTTGCGTATGGCCTGCGTATAGCCCCTGCGTATGCTGGCCTGCGTATAGCCCCTGCGTATGCTGGCCTGCGTATAGCCCCTGCGTATGCTGGCCTGCGTATAGCCCCTGCGTATGCTGGCCTGCGTACTGTGCATTGCGTATGGCTTGCGTACTGCTCCCCTGCGTATGCTGGCCTGCGTACTGTGCATTGCGTATGGCTTGCGTACTGCTCCCTTGCGTATGGCCTGCGTATAGCCCCTGCGTATGCTGGCCTGCGTACAGGACCTCTGGTGCCCGTTTGACCTTCAATAGCCCTCTCGTTTTATTATGAATTGGAGCTTCTGATATTTTGTAACTCACAACACTACCTGGCCCGACTTGATACATTTTGGACACAACTTGGAGTTGATTTCCGTATTAATGGTCTTGGCTTATTTCTGGCTGGTTCCTTATGAATTGCAGATTTTAGCTTATCTTTTATAACTATCACCTGTAACCTGTAGTTCATCTTGCAATCTAGTAATCCTTAATATTAGTAACTTGTAACTTGTAACCTGTTAATCTTCAACCTGTACTTGTAACTGGATATTTGTAGCTTGCACTTGTATTTTCACACTGTATCTGCATACGAACCAACTAGACCTGGGCATGAAGTTCCCTTGACTTGACTTGATCATGGCCCGTAGCGGCGCACTCCCGACTTGGCATGACTTGATAACTTAACTTGACTTGACTTGGTATGACTTGGCTTCACTTGACAGTGGCCCGTGGCGGCGCACTCTTGACTCGACTTGACTTGTCTTGACACCGTGGGTGTACTACCTGTTGCTCTGTGCAAATCACTTGTCTTGTCTTGCATCATGTCTAAGGGGTGACTCCCTGGGTACCACGGCCAGGGACTCACACTAAAATTGGATTAGGTAATGAGTAGGCCCAATTAGAACATGGAGAATTCCCGGTCACAGGCAGTCTCGTTATCTGGAGGCATTAATGGACTTGTAGCTTGCCGACGAGTAGAGCACATTTCCAGCACACTGTCATGTGTTGCACCCTCTAAGTCACCTAAGGGTACATTTGTCTCCCGGGCGGTGTACCCACCTATAACTCTCAACCCGCGGAAGGATAACAGGATGGTCTGCAGGGCTTGGGACTGGGAGTTTCTCACTTGCATCTTGTTAGTAATTAGGCTTGTGATAACCCTAGTTAGTTAAAGTAGTAAGCCGTAGTACTTGCTTGGCCGATTGCGAATGAATGGTGTCCAGCCCTGTCTAGAGTCTTGTCTAGCCCCTGTACCTGGAACCCTTGATCATGATTGTTTTACTTATCTCTAACGATAAATGGGTAGAGACAGTGAGCTATTCAGGCGAAGGGGTACAATCCCGGTCCTTGTTTGGTTTGAGGATTGTAACCTGGCTCCCGGAATAGTTCCACGTCCCTAGTCGTTTATCGCTCTGTGTACTTTTATTTTACTTGTACTTTCCTTTTATTCTTTATGTTTTGATATGCTGGCTTTTGTTCTTATTTGTGGCCTCCTTTGTGGCACTTGCTCTTTCTGGGGTTTGACCCAGCTGGTTTTGTATGGCCAGATTTCGGAGCGGCTCCCGAGGATCTACCAAGCTTCCAGCCCAATGGTGACAACTAGACGGAACCCGGGCCAAGAGTGGGTTTTCTCTTTTTGTTTCACCCACTTATATGTAAATTTATTCTTTTGAGGCGTTTAGCCGACGAGCACCTGTTAGCTCGATGCACATTTACTTACTGTCTGCCTACGGGCTGTAAACATGATTAACAAATCCTAGGGTTGATCATGTATGACTGAACTCTTGCTAGTCCTATCATTTGTACGACTAGCTTCATGATCATCCAATATGTAATATTTGGGACGCCTTATATATATATATTTGATGCTCTAAACATCTTGTAACTCTGTTAATTGCTGAAGATTGAGACAATAGGCTTGACCTTAAGAGACTGCTGGCTTGTAGTAAACCCTCATATCTAGACAGCCGTGACCGTATAGTTGAGATATATTCTATTTCAATATACGTAGCTGGCTGTGTCTGCCCCCGCTCTCCAGTATTCTGGTTCTGGGGCGTGACACGGTTTAAGTGGTGGCCCATGCAGGTCTTGGCATTCAAGAAATGTGAGGGTTTACCGAATAGATGTCTCAATCAGTATTCGCCCTTGATCTCTGCTCGTATCTTCAAATCCCTGAGATTCTTGACCTGATCACATGCTTGTATCATTGATCTGTCCTGGTCCTTTCCTTACTGTTCCCTATGTCATCTTCTTCAGCGGCATTACTCCCGGACCTGCCAACCAGCCAGAGGAAGCTCGACAAGCACTCCAGCGCCAGGAAGATCAAGCTCAGCACTCTGGAGTAGCCTCTCGAGTTATGCCTTCCGGAGGCCCGGAACCTCCAGTTCAGGCAGCTCCGCCCGTTCAACCAGCTAGACAGGATGAGGGACCTTTGGTGGGGCTTATCAGAGAACTGCTTGCATCCCAAGATCGTCGAGGCGACGCCTTGCACCAGGAAGTTCACGATGCACTAAACCGAGGAGGTCCCCAAGGAAATCAGGCGGCCAACAGTTTCAAGCGCTTGAACCCTCCCTTCTTTGACGGCAGTGAAGATGCGATTGCCGCGGATGCTTGGCTTCAGGATACCGAGGTGGTTCTAGAAGCAGCTAGGACACCTGATAATGATAAGGTGGCGGTGGTACGCCTACAGTTGTTAGACTTGGCTCGCGAATGGTGGACAGCTCAGGCCATGGGGTTAGCAACACCAGTCACTTGGGCGACGTTCAGAGAGAGGTTTCAGACAAAGTACTTCGATGCGGTGGCACGGTACGACCTGCAGACCAGATTCACCAACTTGAAGCAAGGAGGCAGGACGGTCGATGGCTATGCGACCGAGTTTTCTAGACTGAGTAGGTTCGCCCCCACCTTGGTGGCAACCGAGTTCGATAGGGCTCAGCGGTTCCAGCAAGGACTGCATTTGGAGATATTATTGGCTATAGAACAGTTCGAGCACCAGACGTTCGATGCAGTATTGAAAGCAGCAAGGAGGCATGAGTATACCTCCCGGAGAATTGTGGACAGGACCGGAGGCAGGAAGCGGTCCCACAACCAGATGCACCAATCTTCAGCTCCAGCCCCGGCAGCTAGGGGTATAACCATTGGAACTCCGAGGCGGGCGGCCTCAGTGACGTCGGTTCAGCATTCGACCCCGACGTACCCGCAGCAGCAGAAGCAGAAGCAGTCTTCCGCGGTGGGATGTTCTCATTGCGGGAAGCCGGGCCATGTAGTGGCAGAGTGTCGTAGGGCACAGGGATTGTGCCTGGCTTGTGGAGGAGCAGATCATAAGATAGGGACCTGCCCGAATAGGGGAGGTCCATCCTCATCCAACCTTTCTAGTTCTTCGATGAGGGGACCAGCCCCAGTTCCAGTCCAGCAGCAGCAGCAGCAACAGCAGTACCCGAGGCCATTGGTGCCCCAGGCCCAGGCCTTTCAACAGCAGAACCAGCAGCAGTTCACCCAGGCTCCAGCACAGAGCCGACAGAGGGGTTTCCAGCAGGGGGACCCGCAGTTAGAGGTCAGGCAATGATGATGACCATGGAAGAAGAAGTTGCACCAGGTGAGGTAGTGGCAGGTACTATTCTCGTCAACACCTTTCCAGCATCTGTATTATTTGATTCTGGTGCATCGCATTCATTCATGTCTGCACGATTCGCGACACGGATAGGATTGGAGCCCGAGTCATTATCAGTGAGGCTCAATATACTTACCGGTAATGGTCTTGTGGGAGTAGATCGAGTGTTTTCTTCGTGTCGAATCGTAGTTAGCAGTAGAGAGTTCCCCGCTAGATTCATAGAATTCCCTATGGCGGACTATGATATAGTCCTAGGCATGGATTGGTTGAGGAACCATTATGCTAGGATAGACTGCCATGTTGGCAGAGTTGTCTTTAGTATCCCCGGAGAGCCAGAGTTTTCATTTACCAGAGGCACAGTAGAGCCATCTCCTCCAGTATTGCGGATGGCAGTAGCAGCAGTGCAGTTGCCCCGGATAGTTGAAGAGTTTCCAGATGTCTTCCCAGAGGAACTTCCAGGGATGCCACCAGAGCGGGAGATCGAGTTCACCATTGACTTGATTCCCGGGACAGCACCAGTATCAGAGCGAGTCTACAGAATGGCGCCTTCAGAGTTGGAAATTTTGTACAAGATGATTGAAGAACTCAGGACCAAGGGATTCATTCGTGCAAGTGGATCGCCTTGGGGAGCCCCGATGCTTCTTGTAAAAAAGAAGGATGGTACGTCCAGGCTATGTGTTGATTATCGTACCTTGAACTCAGTGACAATCAAGAACAGATACCCTCTTCCAAGGATAGATGATTTGTTTGATCAACTCAAAGGGGCTTCAGTTTTCTCGAAGATAGACTTGCGGTCAGGATACCACCAGATCAGAGTCAGAGAGCAGGACATCCCGAAGACGGCGTTCAGATCTAGGTACGGGCATTGGGAGTTTCTAGTTATGCCCTTTGGAGCGACCAATGCGCCGGCAGTGTTCATGGACCTTATGAACCGTATTTTTATGCCTTACTTGGATCAGTTTGTGATAGTATTCCTTGATGACATCCTGGTCTACAGCAAGAGTGAGGCGGAGCATGAGCAGCATCTCCGTGTGGTTCTTCAGATTCTCAGAGAGCACCAGTTGTACGCCAAGTTCAGTAAATGCGAGTTCTGGCTCGATCGCATTTCATACTTGGGTCACATCATTACCAGAGGAGGAGTGGAAGTGGATCCCCAGAAGATTGTGGCTATCGAGGCATGGCCAGTACCCAGCTCAGTGGCAGAAGTTCGCAGCTTTCTAGGATTGGCCGGCTACTACCGGCGGTTCGTCTCTGATTTTGCAAGGATTTCAGCGCCGATGACCCAGTTGACCCGTAAGGATGTGTCGTTCGTTTGGACAGCAGAATGTCAGGAATTATTTGAGAAGTTGAAGCGAGGTTTGATAACGGCTCCCATTCTCACCCTTCCAGATGGGACCGGAGGATTCACAGTTTATTGCGACGCTTCAGGCAGAGGATTGGGATGTGTTTTGATGCAGCATGGGAAGGTAATTGCTTATGCGTCACGTCAACTCCGTGATCATGAGAAGAATTACCCGACCCACGACTTGGAGCTAGCAGCAGTAGTGTTTGCACTTAAGTTGTGGAGGCACTACTTGTACGGAGACAGAGTGGAGATATTTACTGATCATAAGAGCCTGAAGTATGTTTTCACCCAGAAGGATCTTAATATGCGGCAGAGAAGATGGCTCGAGCTACTGGTGGACTATGATGTGGACTTGCAGTATCATCCGGGGAAGGCCAATGTTGTAGCAGATGCGTTGAGCCGGAGAGCCGGAGTCTACCT
Source organism: Iris pallida (assembly GCA_029216955.1). NCBI lineage: Eukaryota > Viridiplantae > Streptophyta > Magnoliopsida > Asparagales > Iridaceae > Iris > Iris pallida. Next base: position 11,629,853 of record JANAVB010005596.1, on the reverse strand, counting down.
TCTAACGGCGCAACCAGAGCTATTGGCAGATCTTCAGAAGATGGGAATTGAAGTGATTCTCCCTTCCAATGTGGCCTTGATGGCCAGCCTACAGATACAGTCCACCATAGTTGAGAGGATCCGGACAGCACAGTTAACAGACTCCAAGATTCAGCGGCTCAGAGCAGAGTGCGAGGCAGGGAGAAGGCCAGAGTTATGTATTCATGAGGATGGTACACTTCGACACGGCACGCGTCTTTGTGTACCCAGCGGAGATATCAGACAGGAAGTCATGGCAGAGGCTCACAGTTCGCAGTATTCCATTCACCCAGGCGGCACGAAGATGTACAGAGATATTCGTCAGCACTTTTGGTGGAATGGTGTGAAGAGGGAGATAGCCCGGTATGTCTCTCGATGTTTGGTTTGCCAACAAGTCAAGGCTGAACATCAGAGGCCAGCTGGACTTCTTCAACCTTTACCGATCCCAGAATGGAAATGGGAACACATAACCATAGATTTCGTGACTGGGTTACCCAGATCTCTGGCAGGCAGAGATGCTATTTGGGTCATTGTGGACAGGCTTACCAAGGTGGCACACTTTCTTCCCTTTAGAGTTGGACAATCGACGGCACAGCTAGCAGAGATGTATCTCAGGCAGATCGTCCGACTTCACGGAGTGCCAGTCAGCATAGTATCAGACAGGGATACGAGATTCACATTACACTTCTGGCGCAGTCTTTATCAAAGTTTGGGGACTCGTCTCAAGTTCAGCTCAGCGTATCATCCGCAGACAGATGGGCAGTCAGAGCATACTATACAAACTCTCGAAGATATGTTACGGTCGTGTACCCTTGACTTCGGAGGTTCGTGGAAGGATCACCTGCACCTGGTGGAATTCTCGTACAACAATAGTTTCCAGGCCAGTATCCAGATGGCACCCTTCGAGGCTCTGTATGGCAGGAAATGCAGATCCCCGTTAGCATGGGACGATATCGGAGAGAGGCAGATGCTCGGTCCAGAACTGATTTCTCAGACGGTTGAAGTGGTCAGGAAGGTCAGAGATCACATCCGAGTTGCTCAGGACCGCCAGCGCCATTGGGCCGATGCTCATCGACGTCCCTTAGAATTTGCCGTCGGCGACCATGTATTCCTTAGGATCTCGCCTACCCGCGGCGTCATTCGTTTTGGCGTACGGAGAAAGCTTAGTCCTAGGTATATAGGGCCGTTTGATATTCTGGAGCGAGTAGGCGATGTGTCCTATCGTCTCGCTCTTCCGCCGTCACTAAGTGAGGTACATGATGTATTCCATGTATCCCAATTAAGACGGTACATTCCGGACCCGAGCCATATCCTAGATCATTCGGAATTGGTTGTTGGTACCAACCTTTCGTATGAGGAGAGGCCCGTGTCTATATTGGACCGGAGAGAAAAGACGCTCAAGAACAAGACTATTAACTTAGTCCGTGTTGCTTGGGGTCATCACTCTCTAGGTGAGTCAACGTGGGAGCGTGAGGACGACATCCGATCGCGATATCCCTACCTGTTTGACTCGTGAGGTATAATATCTTTCTTATGCCTTACGCTTTCCCTTCCTTGCTTGAATTGTATGGTTGTATGATTGAACTGCTTAGTGTAGCTTGTCTGTGCTTAGTATAGCTTGTTGTGGCAATCTCTAGCTCCTTGATTAAATTCCGAGGACGGAATTCTTTGAAGGTGGGTAGAGTTGTCACCCTCATTTCCCGTATTTCGTATTTATACTCGTAGATTGGATTTTGGCTTGTATTTTTAATTTTCTCGACTTGCAGAATTTTGGGTTTTCTCGTATTTCGGGTTTTGGTTCGGCCCGGTTTTAATTGGTTTGGTTTGGTTATTTTGCATTGGTACCCCTTAACCTACTCTACACCCTCAAGAACACCACAACCACCCTCATTATATCCCACCTAACTTTTCTCTCTCCTCTTTATTTTCATTTACTTCTCCATCTTCTTCTTCTTCCTTCTTCCACACAACTCCTCAACCCATAGGCAAGTGCTTTTGGCCACCACATGAGAACCCCTTTTTATTTGTCCATTAGATAGATTAGTTCACCATGAACAACATTAGAACTTGGAGTTTCTGGATTTGAAGCATGGATCTCCTTAGATCTAAACTTTCATGAATCTCAGTTTTCCTCGAATTTATTTCATAAACTTTGATTTTTGGCGTCTTTGAGGTTTCCATGTTGAGGAGAATCAAGTTTTACACGACTTTGGTTTTTTGCAAAACCTGATTTTGTTTTCAATTGAAAGAGTTATGGATTTTTGCAAGTTTTTGGGGTGGGTGTTCTTCCTCTCGGACAGAGGTAGGAGAAGAACACAGCCTTTCCCTCTTGTTGGCCACGCGGCTCCCGCGTACGGCCTTTGCGTAGAGCTCCTGCGTAGTGTTGCTTGCGTAGAGCCCTTGCTTAGGGTCTTCTGCGTATTGCACCCTGCGTATTGCACTCTGCGTAGCCTCCCCTGAGTAGTGCCCCTCTACGCAGCCAGCACGTGGCCTCCTCTCCCTTGTCCCCATCATGAGCCTTTGAGCCCCTACATGCACGCACCACGTGTGTGTGGGCTCCAGCTCCATTTCGTGGGCGCCGCTGCTGCTGACCCTATACGCACGCCCACGTGCGAGGGGCCCGCTGTTTTGGTTTTCGTGCAAACCTGCTCCCCTGCGTATGCTGGCCTGCGTACTGTGCATTGCGTATGGCTTGCGTACTGCTCCCTTGCGTATGGCCTGCGTATAGCCCCTGCGTATGCTGGCCTGCGTATAGCCCCTGCGTATGCTGGCCTGCGTATAGCCCCTGCGTATGCTGGCCTGCGTATAGCCCCTGCGTATGCTGGCCTGCGTACTGTGCATTGCGTATGGCTTGCGTACTGCTCCCCTGCGTATGCTGGCCTGCGTACTGTGCATTGCGTATGGCTTGCGTACTGCTCCCTTGCGTATGGCCTGCGTATAGCCCCTGCGTATGCTGGCCTGCGTACAGGACCTCTGGTGCCCGTTTGACCTTCAATAGCCCTCTCGTTTTATTATGAATTGGAGCTTCTGATATTTTGTAACTCACAACACTACCTGGCCCGACTTGATACATTTTGGACACAACTTGGAGTTGATTTCCGTATTAATGGTCTTGGCTTATTTCTGGCTGGTTCCTTATGAATTGCAGATTTTAGCTTATCTTTTATAACTATCACCTGTAACCTGTAGTTCATCTTGCAATCTAGTAATCCTTAATATTAGTAACTTGTAACTTGTAACCTGTTAATCTTCAACCTGTACTTGTAACTGGATATTTGTAGCTTGCACTTGTATTTTCACACTGTATCTGCATACGAACCAACTAGACCTGGGCATGAAGTTCCCTTGACTTGACTTGATCATGGCCCGTAGCGGCGCACTCCCGACTTGGCATGACTTGATAACTTAACTTGACTTGACTTGGTATGACTTGGCTTCACTTGACAGTGGCCCGTGGCGGCGCACTCTTGACTCGACTTGACTTGTCTTGACACCGTGGGTGTACTACCTGTTGCTCTGTGCAAATCACTTGTCTTGTCTTGCATCATGTCTAAGGGGTGACTCCCTGGGTACCACGGCCAGGGACTCACACTAAAATTGGATTAGGTAATGAGTAGGCCCAATTAGAACATGGAGAATTCCCGGTCACAGGCAGTCTCGTTATCTGGAGGCATTAATGGACTTGTAGCTTGCCGACGAGTAGAGCACATTTCCAGCACACTGTCATGTGTTGCACCCTCTAAGTCACCTAAGGGTACATTTGTCTCCCGGGCGGTGTACCCACCTATAACTCTCAACCCGCGGAAGGATAACAGGATGGTCTGCAGGGCTTGGGACTGGGAGTTTCTCACTTGCATCTTGTTAGTAATTAGGCTTGTGATAACCCTAGTTAGTTAAAGTAGTAAGCCGTAGTACTTGCTTGGCCGATTGCGAATGAATGGTGTCCAGCCCTGTCTAGAGTCTTGTCTAGCCCCTGTACCTGGAACCCTTGATCATGATTGTTTTACTTATCTCTAACGATAAATGGGTAGAGACAGTGAGCTATTCAGGCGAAGGGGTACAATCCCGGTCCTTGTTTGGTTTGAGGATTGTAACCTGGCTCCCGGAATGGTTCCACGTCCCTAGTCGTTTATCGCTCTGTGTACTTTTATTTTACTTGTACTTTCCTTTTATTCTTTATGTTTTGATATGCTGGCTTTTGTTCTTATTTGTGGCCTCCTTTGTGGCACTTGCTCTTTCTGGGGTTTGACCCAGCTGGTTTTGTATGGCCAGATTTCGGAGCGGCTCCCGAGGATCTACCAAGCTTCCAGCCCAATGGTGACAACTAGACGGAACCCGGGCCAAGAGTGGGTTTTCTCTTTTTGTTTCACCCACTTATATGTAAATTTATTCTTTTGAGGCGTTTAGCCGACGAGCACCTGTTAGCTCGATGCACATTTACTTACTGTCTGCCTACGGGCTGTAAACATGATTAACAAATCCTAGGGTTGATCATGTATGACTGAACTCTTGCTAGTCCTATCATTTGTACGACTAGCTTCATGATCATCCAATATGTAATATTTGGGACGCCTTATATATATATATTTGATGCTCTAAACATCTTGTAACTCTGTTAATTGCTGAAGATTGAGACAATAGGCTTGACCTTAAGAGACTGCTGGCTTGTAGTAAACCCTCATATCTAGACAGCCGTGACCGTATAGTTGAGATATATTCTATTTCAATATACGTAGCTGGCTGTGTCTGCCCCCGCTCTCCAGTATTCTGGTTCTGGGGCGTGACACGGTTTAAGTGGTGGCCCATGCAGGTCTTGGCATTCAAGAAATGTGAGGGTTTACCGAATAGATGTCTCAATCAGTATTCGCCCTTGATCTCTGCTCGTATCTTCAAATCCCTGAGATTCTTGACCTGATCACATGCTTGTATCATTGATCTGTCCTGGTCCTTTCCTTACTGTTCCCTATGTCATCTTCTTCAGCGGCATTACTCCCGGACCTGCCAACCAGCCAGAGGAAGCTCGACAAGCACTCCAGCGCCAGGAAGATCAAGCTCAGCACTCTGGAGTAGCCTCTCGAGTTATGCCTTCCGGAGGCCCGGAACCTCCAGTTCAGGCAGCTCCGCCCGTTCAACCAGCTAGACAGGATGAGGGACCTTTGGTGGGGCTTATCAGAGAACTGCTTGCATCCCAAGATCGTCGAGGCGACGCCTTGCACCAGGAAGTTCACGATGCACTAAACCGAGGAGGTCCCCAAGGAAATCAGGCGGCCAACAGTTTCAAGCGCTTGAACCCTCCCTTCTTTGACGGCAGTGAAGATGCGATTGCCGCGGATGCTTGGCTTCAGGATACCGAGGTGGTTCTAGAAGCAGCTAGGACACCTGATAATGATAAGGTGGCGGTGGTACGCCTACAGTTGTTAGACTTGGCTCGCGAATGGTGGACAGCTCAGGCCATGGGGTTAGCAACACCAGTCACTTGGGCGACGTTCAGAGAGAGGTTTCAGACAAAGTACTTCGATGCGGTGGCACGGTACGACCTGCAGACCAGATTCACCAACTTGAAGCAAGGAGGCAGGACGGTCGATGGCTATGCGACCGAGTTTTCTAGACTGAGTAGGTTCGCCCCCACCTTGGTGGCAACCGAGTTCGATAGGGCTCAGCGGTTCCAGCAAGGACTGCATTTGGAGATATTATTGGCTATAGAACAGTTCGAGCACCAGACGTTCGATGCAGTATTGAAAGCAGCAAGGAGGCATGAGTATACCTCCCGGAGAATTGTGGACAGGACCGGAGGCAGGAAGCGGTCCCACAACCAGATGCACCAATCTTCAGCTCCAGCCCCGGCAGCTAGGGGTATAACCATTGGAACTCCGAGGCGGGCGGCCTCAGTGACGTCGGTTCAGCATTCGACCCCGACGTACCCGCAGCAGCAGAAGCAGAAGCAGTCTTCCGCGGTGGGATGTTCTCATTGCGGGAAGCCGGGCCATGTAGTGGCAGAGTGTCGTAGGGCACAGGGATTGTGCCTGGCTTGTGGAGGAGCAGATCATAAGATAGGGACCTGCCCGAATAGGGGAGGTCCATCCTCATCCAACCTTTCTAGTTCTTCGATGAGGGGACCAGCCCCAGTTCCAGTCCAGCAGCAGCAGCAGCAGCAACAGCAGTACCCGAGGCCATTGGTGCCCCAGGCCCAGGCCTTTCAACAGCAGAACCAGCAGCAGTTCACCCAGGCTCCAGCACAGAGCCGACAGAGGGGTTTCCAGCAGGGGGACCCGCAGTTAGAGGTCAGGCAATGATGATGACCATGGAAGAAGAAGTTGCACCAGGTGAGGTAGTGGCAGGTACTATTCTCGTCAACACCTTTCCAGCATCTGTATTATTTGATTCTGGTGCATCGCATTCATTCATGTCTGCACGATTCGCGACACGGATAGGATTGGAGCCCGAGTCATTATCAGTGAGGCTCAATATACTTACCGGTAATGGTCTTGTGGGAGTAGATCGAGTGTTTTCTTCGTGTCGAATCGTAGTTAGCAGTAGAGAGTTCCCCGCTAGATTCATAGAATTCCCTATGGCGGACTATGATATAGTCCTAGGCATGGATTGGTTGAGGAACCATTATGCTAGGATAGACTGCCATGTTGGCAGAGTTGTCTTTAGTATCCCCGGAGAGCCAGAGTTTTCATTTACCAGAGGCACAGTAGAGCCATCTCCTCCAGTATTGCGGATGGCAGTAGCAGCAGTGCAGTTGCCCCGGATAGTTGAAGAGTTTCCAGATGTCTTCCCAGAGGAACTTCCAGGGATGCCACCAGAGCGGGAGATCGAGTTCACCATTGACTTGATTCCCGGGACAGCACCAGTATCAGAGCGAGTCTACAGAATGGCGCCTTCAGAGTTGGAAATTTTGTACAAGATGATTGAAGAACTCAGGACCAAGGGATTCATTCGTGCAAGTGGATCGCCTTGGGGAGCCCCGATGCTTCTTGTAAAAAAGAAGGATGGTACGTCCAGGCTATGTGTTGATTATCGTACCTTGAACTCAGTGACAATCAAGAACAGATACCCTCTTCCAAGGATAGATGATTTGTTTGATCAACTCAAAGGGGCTTCAGTTTTCTCGAAGATAGACTTGCGGTCAGGATACCACCAGATCAGAGTCAGAGAGCAGGACATCCCGAAGACGGCGTTCAGATCTAGGTACGGGCATTGGGAGTTTCTAGTTATGCCCTTTGGAGCGACCAATGCGCCGGCAGTGTTCATGGACCTTATGAACCGTATTTTTATGCCTTACTTGGATCAGTTTGTGATAGTATTCCTTGATGACATCCTGGTCTACAGCAAGAGTGAGGCGGAGCATGAGCAGCATCTCCGTGTGGTTCTTCAGATTCTCAGAGAGCACCAGTTGTACGCCAAGTTCAGTAAATGCGAGTTCTGGCTCGATCGCATTTCATACTTGGGTCACATCATTACCAGAGGAGGAGTGGAAGTGGATCCCCAGAAGATTGTGGCTATCGAGGCATGGCCAGTACCCAGCTCAGTGGCAGAAGTTCGCAGCTTTCTAGGATTGGCCGGCTACTACCGGCGGTTCGTCTCTGATTTTGCAAGGATTTCAGCGCCGATGACCCAGTTGACCCGTAAGGATGTGTCGTTCGTTTGGACAGCAGAATGTCAGGAATTATTTGAGAAGTTGAAGCGAGGTTTGATAACGGCTCCCATTCTCACCCTTCCAGATGGGACTGGAGGATTCACAGTTTATTGCGACGCTTCAGGCAGAGGATTGGGATGTGTTTTGATGCAGCATGGGAAGGTAATTGCTTATGCGTCACGTCAACTCCGTGATCATGAGAAGAATTACCCGACCCACGACTTGGAGCTAGCAGCAGTAGTGTTTGCACTTAAGTTGTGGAGGCACTACTTGTACGGAGACAGAGTGGAGATATTTACTGATCATAAGAGCCTGAAGTATGTTTTCACCCAGAAGGATCTTAATATGCGGCAGAGAAGATGGCTCGAGCTACTGGTGGACTATGATGTGGACTTGCAGTATCATCCGGGGAAGGCCAATGTTGTAGCAGATGCGTTGAGCCGGAGAGCCGGAGTCTACCTTCTAACGGCGCAACCAGAGCTATTGGCAGATCTTCAGAAGATGGGAATTGAAGTGATTCTCCCTTCCAATGTGGCCTTGATGGCCAGCCTACAGATACAGTCCACCATAGTTGAGAGGATCCGGACAGCACAGTTAACAGACTCCAAGATTCAGCGGCTCAGAGCAGAGTGCGAGGCAGGGAGAAGGCCAGAGTTATGTATTCATGAGGATGGTACACTTCGACACGGCACGCGTCTTTGTGTACCCAGCAGAGATATCAGACAGAAAGTCATGGCAGAGGCTCACAGTTCGCAGTATTTCATTCACCCAGGCGGCACGAAGATGTACAGAGATATTCGTCAGCACTTTTGGTGGAATGGTGTGAAGAGGAAGATAGCCCGGTATGTCTCTCGATGTTTGGTTTGCCAACAAGTCAAGGCTGAACATCAGAGGCCAGCTGGACTTCTTCAACCTTTACCGATCCCAGAATGGAAATGGGAACACATAACCATAGATTTCGTGACTGGGTTACCCAGATCTCTGGCAGGCAGAGATGCTATTTGGGTCATTGTGGACAGGCTTACCAAGGTGGCACACTTTCTTCCCTTTAGAGTTGGACAATCGACGGCACAGCTAGCAGAGATGTATCTCAGGCAGATCGTCCGACTTCACGGAGTGCCAGTCAGCATAGTATCAGACAGGGATACGAGATTCACATCACACTTCTGGCGCAGTCTTTATCAAAGTTTGGGGACTCGTCTCAAGTTCAGCTCAGCGTATCATCCGCAGACAGATGGGCAGTCAGAGCGTACTATACAAACTCTCAAAGATATGTTACGGTCGTGTACCCTTGACTTCGGAGGTTCGTGGGAGGATCACCTGCACCTGGTGGAATTCTCGTACAACAATAGTTTCCAGGCCAGTATCCAGATGGCACCCTTCGAGGCTCTGTATGGCAGGAAATGCAGATCCCCGTTAGCATGGGACGATATCGGAGAGAGGCAGATGCTCGGTCCAGAACTGATTTCTCAGACGGTTGAAGTGGTCAGGAAGGTCAGAGATCACATCCGAGTTGCTCAGGACCGCCAGCGCCATTGGGCCGATGCTCATCGGCGTCCCTTAGAATTTGCCGTCGGCGACCATGTATTCCTTAGGATCTCGCCTACCCGCGGCGTCATTCGTTTTGGCGTACGGGGAAAGCTTAGTCCTAGGTATATAGGGCCGTTTGATATTCTGGAGCGAGTAGGCGATGTGTCCTATCGTCTCGCTCTTCCGCCGTCACTAAGTGAGGTACATGATGTATTCCATGTATCCCAATTAAGACGGTACATTCCGGACCCGAGCCATATCCTAGATCATTCGGAATTGGTTGTTGGTACCAACCTTTCGTATGAGGAGAGGCCCGTGTCTATATTGGACCGGAGAGAAAAGACGCTCAAGAACAAGACTATTAACTTAGTCCGTGTTGCTTGGGGTCATCACTCTCTAGGTGAGTCAACGTGGGAGCGTGAGGACGACATCCGATCGCGATATCCCTACCTGTTTGACTCGTGAGGTATAATATCTTTCTTATGCCTTACGCTTTCCCTTCCTTGCTTGCATTGTATGGTTGTATGATTGAACTGCTTAGTGTAGCTTGTCTGTGCTTAGTATAGCTTGTTGTGGCAATCTCTAGCTCCTTGATTAAATTCCGAGGACGGAATTCTTTGAAGGTGGGTAGAGTTGTCACCCTCATTTCCCGTATTTCGTATTTATACTCGTAGATTGGATTTTGGCTTGTATTTTTAATTTTCTCGACTTGCAGAATTTTGGGTTTTCTCGTATTTCGGGTTTTGGTTCGGCCCGGTTTTAATTGGTTTGGTTTGGTTATTTTGCATTGGTACCCCTTAACCTACTCTACACCCTCAAGAACACCACAACCACCCTCATTATATCCCACCTAACTTTTCTCTCTCCTCTTTATTTTTATTTACTTCTCCATCTTCTTCTTCTTCCTTCTTCCACACAACTCCTCAACCCATAGGCAAGTGCTTTTGGCCACCACATGAGAACCCCTTTTTATTTGTCCATTAGATAGATTAGTTCACCATGAACAACATTAGAACTTGGAGTTTCTGGATTTGAAGCATGGATCTCCTTAGATCTAAACTTTCATGAATCTCAGTTTTCCTCGAATTTATTTCATAAACTTTGATTTTTGGCGTCTTTGAGGTTTCCATGTTGAGGAGAATCAAGTTTTACACGACTTTGGTTTTTTGCAAAACCTGATTTTGTTTTCAATTGAAAGAGTTATGGATTTTTACAAGTTTTTGGGGTGGGTGTTCTTCCTCTCGGACAGAGGTAGAAGAAGAACACAGCCTTTCCCTCTTGTTGGCCACGCGGCTCCCGCGTACGGCCTTTGCGTAGAGCTCCTGCGTAGTGTTGCTTGCGTAGAGCCCTTGCTTAGGGTCTTCTGCGTATTGCACCCTGCGTATTGCACTCTGCGTAGCCTCCCCTGAGTAGTGCCCCTCTACGCAGCCAGCACGTGGCCTCCTCTCCCTTGTCCCCATCATGAGCCTTTGAGCCCCTACATGCACGCACCACGTGTGCGTGGGCTCCAGCTCCATTTCGTGGGCGCCGCTGCTGCTGACCCTATACGCACGCCCACGTGCGAGGGGCCCGCTGTTTTGGTTTTCGTGCAAACCTGCTCCCCTGCGTATGCTGGCCTGCGTACTGTGCATTGCGTATGGCTTGCGTACTGCTCCCTTGCGTATGGCCTGCGTATAGCCCCTGCGTATGCTGGCCTGCGTATAGCCCCTGCGTATGCTGGCCTGCGTATAGCCCCTGCGTATGCTGGCCTGCGTACTGTGCATTGCGTATGGCTTGCGTACTGCTCCCCTGCGTATGCTGGCCTGCGTACTGTGCATTGCGTATGGCTTGCGTACTGCTCCCTTGCGTATGGCCTGCGTATAGCCCCTGCGTATGCTGGCCTGCGTACAGGACCTCTGGTGCCCGTTTGACCTTCAATAGCCCTCTCGTTTTATTATGAATTGGAGCTTCTGATATTTTGTAACTCACAACACTACCTGGCCCGACTTGATACATTTTGGACACAACTTGGAGTTGATTTCCGTATTAATGGTCTTGGCTTATTTCTGGCTGGTTCCTTATGAATTGCAGATTTTAGCTTATCTTTTATAACTATCACCTGTAACCTGTAGTTCATCTTGCAATCTAGTAATCCTTAATATTAGTAACTTGTAACTTGTAACCTGTTAATCTTCAACCTGTACTTGTAACTGGATATTTGTAGCTTGCACTTGTATTTTCACACTGTATCTGCATACGAACCAACCAGACCTGGGCATGAAGTTCCCTTGACTTGACTTGATCATGGCCCGTAGCGGCGCACTCCCGACTTGGCATGACTTGATAACTTAACTTGACTTGACTTGGTATGACTTGGCTTCACTTGACAGTGGCCCGTGGCGGCGCACTCTTGACTCGACTTGACTTGTCTTGACACCGTGGGTGTACTACCTGTTGCTCTGTGCAAATCACTTGTCTTGTCTTGCATCATGTCTAAGGGGTGACTCCCTGGGTACCACGGCCAGGGACTCACACTAAAATTGGATTAGGTAATGAGTAGGCCAAATTAGAACATGGAGAATTCCCGGTCACAGGCAGTCTCGTTATCTGGAGGCATTAATGGACTTGTAGCTTGCCGACGAGTAGAGCATATTTCCAGCACACTGTCATGTGTTGCACCCTCTAAGTCACCTAAGGGTACATTTGTCTCCCGGGCGGTGTACCCACCTATAACTCTCAACCCGCGGAAGGATAACAGGATGGTCTGCAGGGCTTGGGACTGGGAGTTTCTCACTTGCATCTTGTTAGTAATTAGGCTTGTGATAACCCTAGTTAGTTAAAGTAGTAAGCCGTAGTACTTACTTGGCCGATTGCGAATGAATGGTGTCCAGCCCTGTCTAGAGTCTTGTCTAGCCCCTGTACCTGGAACCCTTGATCATGATTGTTTTACTTATCTCTAACGATAAATGGGTAGAGACAGTGAGCTATTCAGGCGAAGGGGTACAATCCCGGTCCTTGTTTGGTTTGAGGATTGTAACCTGGCTCCCGGAATGGTTCCACGTCCCTAGTCGTTTATCGCTCTGTGTACTTTTATTTTACTTGTACTTTCCTTTTATTCTTTATGTTTTGATATGCTGGCTTTTGTTCTTATTTGTGGCCTCCTTTGTGGCACTTGCTCTTTCTGGGGTTTGACCCAGCTGGTTTTGTATGGCCAGATTTCGGAGCGGCTCCCGAGGATCTACCAAGCTTCCAGCCCAATGGTGACAACTAGACGGAACCCGGGCCAAGAGTGGGTTTTCCCTTTTTGTTTCACCCACTTATATGTAAATTTATTCTTTTGAGGCGTTTAGCCGACGAGCACCTGTTAGCTCGATGCACATTTACTTACTGTCTGCCTACGGGCTGTAAACATGATTAACAAATCATAGGGTTGATCATGTATGACTGAACTCTTGCTAGTCCTATCATTTGTACGACTAGCTTCATGATCATCCAATATGTAATATTTGGGACGCCTTATATATATATATTTGATGCTCTAAACATCTTGTAACTCTGTTAATTGCTGAAGATTGAGACAATAGGCTTGACCTTAAGAGACTGCTGGCTTGTAGTAAACCCTCATATCTAGACAGCCGTGACCGTATAGTTGAGATATATTCTATTTCAATATACGTAGCTGGCTGTGTCTGCCCCCGCTCTCCAGTATTCTGGTTCTGGGGCGTGACACACCCCATTATCCGCATCCTGAACTAGGGTACGCCAAGGGTAATAGGTCCACAAATATTCATTCGCTAAGCTTCTTAGCATAAATCCACCATCTTACCATGTCCCGGGAGCCCAGCTGCTCTACGGCATTCCTTCCCCCAGTACCGAGAACATCCATGACCACTTTGCCGTGGCTGTCCCGGACATCCTATCTAAACTGTTATCCGTACCTAAAACCAAGGTACGCCTAGGATAACAGGTCCACAAATAAATCCCCCAGCAAGTCCAAATTCGATAAACACCGCAAGTGCAAGAAAGAAAAGATGAGTTGAAACATGCTCATTTATTCAAAAATCAAAGGGCTACATCAGCAGGGATCCTCCCCCAAAAGGCGGCGTTAAATCAAATCAAAGGCACTTAATGAAGATTTGCACACGTGTTCAGGACACGTGGCAACCAGTTTATGCGGCCAGATGAATTTATGCGGCTAAGGCACTTATGCGGCTAGGAAGCTCAGGCAGACAGGAAAATCCTATGCGGCATGAACGGGGCCATGCTTCTTGTTCAAAGTATTCCAATTTTTACAAATTGAAAACTTTGAAGGGGGTCCTATAGAAGCATGAAAAATATTAGAATAATGATCCATGCGGCTCTGAGTAAGAAGCTTATGCGGCTCATACAGGAGCGGCCCTATGCGGTTCAAAGAAGACTCTCAATCGCATGCGGCTCGGGAGCGTATGCGGTTCAGCAAGGCATATACGGCTCGATGGACGCCATGTGTGATCCTTTCCTACAGCTGGTCGTTTGAGTAGTGGCCTCATTTATTGCTCCAGCACGATTCACTGTGGCGGCCCTGACATAAAGTTTCATAATGGCCTTGCCATAATGACTGACTCCTCGGGAAAAGAAGAAAATCTCTGACCAAATCCGTCAGAAGTCCCAGATTGCCACGTGGCAATCAGTCATATACGGCTCCCTGAGAACCCGTTCCATGCGGTTCGATACAACGCAAGCTCATGCGGCTCCCTGGGAACACATTCCCTGCGGCCCAATACAACGCCAGCTCATGCGGCTCACAAAGATTACGCATATGCGGCTCGATAAAGCATCGTCCTATGCAGCTTACAAAGAGTATCTCTCTGCGGTTCGAGGATCGTCAATCCTATGCGGCTCTGACAAGACTCACAATTAAGACACGTGGCATGGGATCAATAAGAGATTTAACCGAATCTCAACAAATATATTTGACCTCATCGTCATAATTACTGAGATCAGGGCATATCATTTATCATCAAGCTAATGGGACACGTGGCGAGCAATCAGACATTGGCATAATCAATCACGAGAATTTAAAGCAGCTAGCATTAATTGCTCATGAGATACGATGCTATCCGCATTAATGGCCGAGATTCACTATAATCAGGATCAAGGGTTCAGATAGAATGAAGGAGCGCCGACATTCCAAACAGATAATCATTAGCAAACCCTAATGATCACCCCCCACTCTTATAAATAGCCAGCATCATTCCCTTGTAAAAAAAAAGGTCGGCAACCAAAGAATAAAAAAATAAGAAGAGAGAGATCTACACAGAGAGAGCTCCCTTTTTTTTTTGATAATCACAGAGAGAGAGAAGCCAGGAGAGTAATCCGAGGAGAGCAAGAAGAGCATTTCTTCATCAACGTCGAGCAGATCTTCCCCGAGCCAAGGCTGCATACTGATCGTCCAAGGAGTAAGGCAGAGCGGCCGTCGCTTTCCCGAGCCTCTATCGTCACCCCCCAGAATCAAAAATAAACAGTCGTACTTAGTCTGCTGTACCTAGGTTTTTGTCCCTAGGCTTTCTTTGTACGAGCGAGTTTGTATTGTGAGTCTAAGTTCAGTCCTCCGATAATTGTTCTGTTCTTTTACAATCAGTGGCAAACATTCATCAAGTTGCCTCTTTGACTTTTCGTATAGGCAGGAGTCTGAGTAGTAGGATTCGACCCCTTTGAAGGGATCGATGTCGGTAAATTCTGTCCTCACGAAGCCGTGTTTGTCGACATATTTGAAGTACTGGTGCAGCGTGGAAGGCACGATCATATAATTGTGTATCCAAGGGTGCCCCAAGAGGATGTTGTAAGAAGTGTCTGTATCTATGACGTAGCAGGTGACTTCTGATTGGAGATCGCCAATCTGACACTTCAGACGAATCTTCCCAATTGGGTAGCTCCTGTCCAAATTGAAACCGCTGATGGCGGTGCTTGTAGGCGTCAGGCGATGCATTGGGATGCGGAGATGATGTAACAGACCCTTCGAAATAATGCTTATAGAAGAGCCAGGATCAATGTGCATCCGATCCACCTTTACGTCGCCGATGTATCCAGTGTAGTATAGCGGGCGATCGTGCAGGTTGGTTTTGATGAGCATGTCCTACGGAGTGAAGACAATATTGGGCATCGCTCCCGTGCAAGCGCTGTCTTGGAGATCTGAAGGCGGGTTCTCTCCCGTGAGGTTGACCTGAGCCAGGTATGCATCGACATTTTGGAGTGCATCGCTCAAAGCCGTGCGAACATCCTTTGAGAGTCTCAGAAGCTCGTATAATGACAACTTGGCTGGTGTGTTAGCTAGTTGCGCCAAGATGTCGAAGTTGTAGGGCCTCTCCAGCCCCTGTGGTGTCTCTTTTCGGAGAGATTTATCAAAGCGAGTCTCCTTCGGCCTAGGTTTGTCGGTCGTCGGAGGCTGAGCTGGTCCCGGAGCGTCAGTTGTAGCGGGATGATGATCTTCAGTCGAGTTGTCAGCCGCAGGTTGGGATTGTGCCCCAGACCGAGTGACGACGGCTGTAGCTTCTTCGATATCTGCAGAGATTGTGCGGCAGGACCTGACTTTTCTACTCTTCTTTTTGCCAATAGAAGATGGTGTGGGCTGAGTCACTTCAGATACCAAGTCTGGATGGACCCACATGACCTTCCCTCGTGATGTGGTGAGGGGTACTAGACCAACAGCCTGATCTTGGGGAGGTGGAAGATTAGCAATCTCCATTGTCATCAGAGGGATGGGGACGATACCGTCTTGAGTTTCCGTCGGAGGGAAGATGCCGAATTGTACCGATACCATATTGGCTGCCATGGTTATCTCTTTAAAATCGATGGACAGAGCGTTCGAATCGATGAGATTTTGGATGTACCTATTTGCCATTAAAATTATTTGATTGAAAACTTTAATACAAACAGAACAGTGTTACAATGTAGGACTTAGATGTAGTCCTAGGAGTACACTTTTGTTTAAGCTGGGTCCTTAGTGCCAATGGAGCGAGTGGTAATGTGTTGACTCCGTTGACCGGCTGACGACGGTTATCGGTTCTCTGAAGGCGTGGATTGCTCTGGGTGCTGGAGCTTGTTGAGAGGAGGAAGACGTTGAGTGTCTGTATCTGCCCCTCTGATGATTCCTTGTATGTTCGTTGTGGATTCTGTGTGTGTGTAAAGGAGAAGATCCCTCTATTTATAGTTTTGTAGGCTGGCTGTTCATGCGCACATGTAGGAGCGCCGGTGTGTGGGGACGCCACATGGAAGTTGCTGATGGGGGCGCACGGATGATGCGCCCTGATTGGGAGGTTGAACTCTTCATACTGCTGTTGTGAGCCGGCACGTAGCAGAGGAGAAGATCTTTCTGTTGTGAAATCTTGGATGAGTTGAGTCAAAGGACACGTGTCATCGACCCATGGCTCGAAGATCTCGGATTTGGAGGGGCAGTGATCTAGTGAGCTGCGCCTTGGATCTGGGCACAGGAGGAGGCTGCGGCTCATAACCTTTAGGAGTTACAAACCATTTAGGGTGCATGGCTTTTGAGGCGCATGCAGGTGACCTTCCTTCTGTCTTTCAGGATCAGAGATCAGTCTGGGGCGCATGGCTTTTGAGGCGCATGCAAAGCTTCAACTGGAGACTCTTCTTCTGTCTTTAGGGATCAGTAAAGGGTCTGAGGCGCATGGCTTTTGAGGCGCATGCTGGTTTGGACGCATGGCCGTAGAGGCGCATGCGGATTTGGACGCATGGCCGTAGAGGCGCATGCGGGTGGCCACGTGGCAGTAGCCGTCGGGATAGAGTCATGATGATGCTGACGTTACCGACGCTTCGTTCTCTGAAAAAGCTGTCAACTGTTCAGACTTTGGGAAGCGTGCTGCCAACTCTGGTGTCAGTTCAGCATTTAATGTTTGTGACGTTCGATGGACAGCTGAGTGGGCACATTGGTTGGTGTTCCACTTGGCATGGAGATGTGAGGGCGCATCCTCTGTGATGTGCCGGGTACTGTAGGGCGCGTCTGTGTGATGCGCCTGATGCAGGAGGGCGCGTCCGTGTGATGCGCTGTTTGGCTGGCGCATCCGACATGTCCTTTAATGACGCGGCTGTCTCGCTCCTCGAGTGCTATAAATAGCCGTTTGGCTGAATTCGAGGCGTCCGGTTCATCCATTTAATGCAAATTCATTGCACAGAATTCGGAGAGTCATCCACTTGGCGTGTGGGTTTGATTTGCCCGGCCTATAAATAGTGGCATGGAGAGAAGGTTTGCTCCTCATTCCCTCACGTACTTTCAACATGAACTTGGATATGTGGGTGCATTCTGTTGACGAAGTGCTCCCGAGGGTGAATATGAGACGTCGTGTTGTCTTCGATGCTCTTGAAGGTGACTGTTACATCCAAAAGATGGAGTCGAGGGCTTCTGAGACAGGCGGAAGGTGCCTGTTGCATCCAAAGATATGGATGTTCGGGCCTCGTCTCCGTTATTCCGGAAGAGCCGTAGATCGGAATGGCGGTGCTAGGCTCTCTCTTCCTTCAAAGTGGGCGCCGCCCACTTTGATTGTGTTGAAAGCTCCTTGTGCCATGATTTCGATCACGGTCTTCCTTGGTCTTTGGAGGCTCTTTCGAAGCCTTCCCTGGCCACAGCATTTGCGGTGCTCTTCTCTTCCTTGGTTCCAGCCAGAGGGTTAAATGCTTTGCTTGGCGAAGCACTTATCAGGCGAGCCTGGCTGGAAGAGCGGCACATAACTAAGCTGCTGAAGGGATGCACATAACTGAGCTGGATGCACATAACTGAGCTGCTGAAGAGATGGTAGGATGCGCCTGGCTGGAGGCGCATGACATCTGCTGCGCCTGGCTGACAGCGCATGGTGACTGCTGTGCCTATCGGAAGGCGCATGGTGGTTGCTGCGCCTATCTGGAAGGCGCATGGTGGTTGCTGGCTGTAGACTAGGATCCTTCCTTTGTGGAAATTCTCCTTTGTACCATCTTTTCTAGACATGTAATAGACTTATATATATATAAATAAAAAGTCCTTCTTCGAATGTCTATGGCTTATTTGATTAGCTGTCTGAGTTCTGGCGCATAAGATGCCTGGCGCATGGGCTTTCTGGTTGTGAAATTCCATGCTTCTACAAGACCCCCTTCAAAGTTTTCAAAACTTTTGAATAAGTTTTGTAATACTTTGAATAAGAAGCATGGAGGTCAGGGCGCATGATTTTTGGGCGCATGCTTGTTCGGGCGCATGCTCCTTTCAGTTGATGATGATGACGCCTTGGTAACCCAAAAGATTAATGATGATCTTTTGGTTGTATTTGTTGTTATTTCCTCACGGAACCCGAAGCGACGGCTGAGATTACACGTCATCGGTTCACGCGTGCGACCAAGCCCTATAAATAGGTAAGGGTTGGAGAGAGAGAGAGTTCATCTGCTCTGTGCCTTTGCTTTCTTTAGAGTTTTTCTTCAAAACCCTAACTTTTTCTTCTTTGAGAGAATGGCTCCCAAGACTCCTCGCGGTGGTGCCGGCAAGGGGAAGGAGAAAGCGAAGGAGTTCGTTGGTGAGGATGCACCTATCACCCCTGCAACTCCGGCCGACGTTCGTCCTGAGGTGACGGGTGGGTTCATCTCCTTCACATAAGATTTTGGGCCAGACTGTGCCCTAACTCAGATTTGCCGACGCGTATGGACTTTTGTCCTGACGATACGCCGAGGTTCTACCCCGCCGACGTGCATAGGTTTACACATTTATCATGCACCGAGGTTTAATGGCTGACGCGCATGGGTTTCGTACCCTGATGATGCGCCGAAGCCTTCGCTGACACGCATGAGCTCACGCTCTGAATGCGCTAAAGCTCCAATGCTGACGCCCATGGGCTTACGCCCTGATGATACGCCGAAGCAAGTTGACGCGCATGGGCTTACGCCCTGATGATGCGCCGAAGCTCTGATGCTAGCGCGCATGGGCTTACGCCCTGATGATGCGCCGAAGCTATTTGACATTTTCTTTTTTGCCTGACTTCCATCTTTGTTGTATCAGTGTCGATGACGATCCCTTTGTTGAATGAGGTCCTTCTGGACGCTTCTCTTTGTCAGATGGGAGTTGATTTTGACGAGGCGGTGATCAATCCTGCGAAGGATACTATCTTACAGGACCAATCTCGTGAGAGAATGCTACAAATCCAGACCCAGTTGCCTCTTTTCCTCCAGAGTATGATGGAGAGTGGTAAACTGAAGTCTGCTGAATCCGAAAGTGTAACTTTCTTAAAACCTGCCTTTCTGTTTGGCGACCGACTAGTCTCTTCCGAAGCGAAGATACTGAGGATTAGAGAAGACTGGTTCTTTTCTGCCAAAGGCATGGTTTTGTACATGCGGCAGGTTGACCGCCAGTTGCCGCTGACGGCTTTTTATCGTCTAGCTTCGAAGAGAAGGATGGGTTGGGAACTTACTCCCTCTCAAGGAGGGGCCTTGGGAGGTACCCTCTCAATTGACGCCTCCTCGAACCAGCGAGATACTTTGACCGCTTCACGGGCCGGTTCTTCTTTCAGTTACCGAGCCTTGCATCTTGGGAGCATCTACAGTGAGGTCCCAAACGACACGTTTCCCTTCAGTGCCCCGATCTTTTCAAATTGGATGCTGACATCAAAGGTGATGTATCCGACAGGTAGCTTCAGAGTCGAAGGCTGGTGTCACTACATCCCGAAGTGGGACGAGTTGACCACTTGGGTACTTTCAAGGTTCGAGGTTGAGCTTAAAGAGATCGGGCTGACAGCCGCCATTCGGGCCACGCAGGCAGGCGTGGATCTCAATAAGCCTATGTTCCTTGCGCTCTTGGAGCTTTTCAATGCCCAGACTGGTAGCTTCTTTACTCCGGTGGGGGAGTTGGGATTGGCCCTTCATGAGATGTACGAAGTATCCAAGCTTTCTTGGGGCTCGGAACCGTACGAGGAATATTTTCCATCAAATGAAGAGATCCAAGTTCTGGAGGATAAGGATCCGGAGATGATGGCTGTTTTCAAAGAGGTGACAAGCCATCATTATCTGACGCACCGGAGGGACAAGGGCAAGACCCAGCCTCATGTGACTGCTTGGAGGGACTACGTCTTCAGGCAGGACTTGACGGATCCTTCGAGGATTCGGTTTGCGACTCCGCAGGGATTGAAGCCCACGGAAGTGAGTTCTGAAATAAGCCGGCTGGACGAAAGGACCCCACACTCTAATGAGGGCGGCAAGGCTACGTACAGCTGTTTCTGGCACTGCGGGCACCGGATGTCATCCAAGGCAGTGTTGACGTCCTACTTGATGATATGGCTCCGGGATTGCGTATTTGCAGGTGGATCCGGTGCTGTCGAGAGGGTACATCGGAATCTCATTTTGCCTGCGATGAAGTTGGCCTGTGGCCGACCGTTGGCTCTCCTCCCCGCGATGGTGTGCAACCTGTTGTGCGGTTTGAGGTCCTTTGTCGATGATGTGATCCATAAGAGAGGTAATAATGATAACTTTCCCCGGGCCGAGCTGCCCTTCCATTATCTTATGGGATGGCTGATCTTGCATCATCCGAACGTGATGAGTCCCGGTCCGGAGGAGGACCATGTTGAAGGAGATGCCTTCATTCGCCGCTTCTTTAAGAGGAAGTGGTCTTACACTGGCGTTCCCGTTTGCAGGAGAGTCTTGTCCTACCTTCAGGGGTGGGAGATTGTCAAGGTTGGCCCGATCTTCAAAGATTTCGAGGCCGACCAAGATTTAGTTGACTCTGGCAAAGACGCGGTCACTCTGCCGAAATGGAGTTTTCGTTGGTTGCAGAGTATCCGGCCTTCTCACCTGGTCTACCGCAACCAGAATAGGTGTTATCTGGAGCCTTATCTGCCAAGCCGATTTGCTCGTCAGTTTGGCTATACCCAGTTAATGTTGCGGAATCCCAGTAGTAGTTTAGGCTTCATCGGGAGTTTGCTGGATGGAGCTCGGGGCTGGCAATATTATAACGCTGGATGCACTAGCGTTAAGTTCACCACGCCAGTTCGCAATCCTCGGCCGCCGATCCTATATCCGGCCGCCAAGCTGTATTGCACTATGACTGCTATGTCTCCTGGTTACGACAGGAAGACTAGTTTCATTATTGGAACCCAGCTGGAGGTGACAGCGAATATGTTGATGGCAGCCCGATCATATCGTCCACCAGAGTTGGCGGGGTATCGGGCTGTTGCTGCAGTACCAGTGGGAGACCTATCTGTCGGGAAAAGGCGTGCTGACACAGAAGCTGGTTCTTCTGTACCGAAAAGGTCGAGACGGGCGCCGACCCCGAAGGTTATGGAAGTGCCACCTATAATGCCAGCAGGATCAATCCCTGTTAAAGTAAGGAATATTTCATAATTCCAATTTTTTTTTGTCATTGTGGCGACTTATGCTCTTCTTCTCGTAGGGATTGAAGAAGAAGTCCCGTGTTTCAAAATCGGGCGCTAGTAAACCGAAGGAGGTGGCAGGCTCTTCTGATGAGCGCATTCCTCCGATGCTAATGTCTCCCGTGGAGGAAGGTCCCGAAGATGTTCCTGCGGAGGTTTTAATATCTCCCGATTTCGAGGTCGCAACAACTTCTGGGAGAGCACCGTCTGCCGTGGAGGCCTTGGATGCTGAGGGTCCTGCGGACTCGAGGTATCCTGATGATGAAGTGGACTGGAGTTCGTCGTCTTCCGATGACGTTCCTCCGGTCTTGCAAGAATCTGCTGCGGGGACAGCAGATATGGTTGAGATAGAGGAGAGGGTTGAATCCTCTCTCTATCATGATAAGGGGAGGTCGGTTGCATCATTGCCGAGTCCTACCCCGGCTTCAACCGTGGAAGTTGAGGCGGCTACCACTCAGGAGGTAGCGACAGATTCTGTCCCTGTTGAGGGACTCGATGATGAGACCTGTCTGCCAGTCAAGACCGCTGCGACTGGTCAAGAGACAAGTGACAATCTCCCTATTCTGCCAAGGGAGGTGCCAACCGTTGAGAGGACGTTGGGGATAGAAGAGGTGGCTGTTGACGTCGGAGGTTCCTCCGGGTTTGAGAAGGGTAAGGGTATAGAACCCTCTGTAGCTCCTTCTACTTGGGGGACCATCTCGACGCCTGTGCCAGCTCATTCTGTTGCTTCGGCTCCTCGGGCTGGAAGTCCAGCCCCTGTTGATGAAGAGTCCATTGATGCCGAGGTTCAAGCTCGCTGGTTGAAGTTGGCGGATCTTCTTCCGGTCCGCAAACTGTAGTAGATCCTCCAACTCTCGCGATGACGCCGCAGGTCCTGGCGGATGCAGACGAGTATGTAAAATTCCTCGTCGAGGGGGTATACAAAATGCTGCAGAAGGGTGTATCTGCTGTGATGAATGCCAATGGGAGTTTTGCGACGGCAAAAGCTCTGGCAATGCCCTGCATCGAGCTGATTCGTATTCACCAAGGCCACGACCATATGGCCGAAATTCTGGAGGCTTCGGTGATTGAGCTGGATGAGCGGCTCGCGGAACTTCAACGCATCCAGCGAAACGACCTTTCTGTCCTGATAGAGGCGGAGAAGGGGAAGCTGATCGCCGAGATCGAGTCTTCATACCAGGCCATCGTGGGCATTTGGGAGCGCGAGGTGGCTGAGACTGAGGCTGCGGTAGAGCAGTTGTCTCGGTCCATGAAGACGACGGTGGAAACTCGAGCTGCATTGGAAGCTAATATCGCGGATATCGACACCCAGATGCGCCGCCTTGAAGACCAACGGGCCCGACTCCAGTTAGAGGTCGAGCGTGTCCGGGCTGAACATGCAGCATTTAAGAAGGATGAGGCGACCTTTACTCAGCGGACTCTTGCCTTGGCACAGCAACGACAACAGCTTGATGAGAAGCATGCAAGTGATACTTCCGCTGGGGCCGTTGAATTATTGCGCAAAGAAGCAGAGCGACGAGTCCTGGAGACGGTGGAGGCCCGCGCAGTCGACTTAAAGCTTCGAGTCAGGGAGCTCTCAGCCTATCCTGGGGAGATTCAGGGACCATAGCTTTTTTCTTTTTTCTTTTGCGTTCTTTTGCAACCCTTACTGGGGGATGATGTAGTTTCTTGTACTCCTTTTTTCAGAAGAATAAAGAAGTCTACAACCTTTTTTTTTTGATGTGTTCATCTTTTGTTGTCATGAACTTGATGATTTGTGTGGACCTATTATCTTTTGCGCACCTTGGTTTTCAGGTACAGATAATAAGTTTGAAGGAACCATTATGTTTGCTCAGAGGTGATGTGGACATGGCAATCATTGGGTTCGAAATGATAGAATCTCCCTACTCAGAGGTATTATGGACGTGGTAGGAATGATCTTGGGGGATACGCTGAACAACTCAGAGGTTATATGGACGTGGAAGTTCTGCGATTAATGTACAATAACGTAGGAGTTGTTTGTACAAGATGTTTACTCAGAGGTAATGTGGACGTAGTAAACATGAAGGGTAGCGTAGGCTTACGAAGTGTAAGATTCTGCTTTGTAGGGTGTAGAGAGACAACTCAGAGGTAATATGGACGTGGTTATCTTTCTACTGGAAGATGCCACGGAACAGCTGGGTTCCGGAGGCGTATGAGTTTGTGAAAAGAGGTTGTTTGGGGAAGTACATGTCTGGAGGATGTCAAGAATAGTACTTCTTTAGGAACTTGCCGTTGATGGGCATCATGAACAAGTCCCCATTGGGTTTGGCGAGGCGGTAAGCACCGTTTGAGTATACCGTCTCTATGATGAAAGGTCCTTTCCACTTGGGCTCGAACTTTCCTGGTGTCTTGTGGGTCAACACCATTGGTCTTCTGACTGCTAAAACCAGGTCGCCAACTTGGAAAGTCCTCTTTTTGACCTTTCTGTTGAAAGCCTGTGATATACGGGCTTGGTAGAGCTCGATGCGTTATTGAGCTAAGAGACGCTTTTCGTCAAGTGCCTCCAGTTCCCGCAGACGACGACATTGATTGTCCTCTTCTGCGAGTTCGTTTGTGATTGCTACGCAGAGCGAAGGTATCTGCATCTCAAGAGGCAGTACTGCTTCGCTTCCGTAGACCAGGAAGAATAGAGTGTTGCCTGTTGGGGTTCGTACCGTTGTGCGGTAGGCCCAAAGGCATTCGCCAAGCTTTTCGTCCCAGTCGCGTTTGTTGGATGATACGACCTTTTTGAGCAGCCTAACGATAGTTTTGTTGAATACCTCAGCTAATCCGTTTGCTGCCGGA
This sequence comes from Iris pallida, assembly GCA_029216955.1. Classification (NCBI taxonomy): domain Eukaryota; kingdom Viridiplantae; phylum Streptophyta; class Magnoliopsida; order Asparagales; family Iridaceae; genus Iris; species Iris pallida. The sequence continues at coordinate 11,605,508 of JANAVB010005596.1, read as the reverse complement.
TTGTAGGCGGTTGAGGCCACGTTCTGAATGCGATTCTTGTCACAGAACCTGCTGAAAATGTGGCTGATAAACTGAGGACCATTGTCATGGATGATCCGCCGGGGTACCCCGAAACGGTAAATGACGTGGTGTTTGATAAAGCTGACCACCCTGGAGCTTTTTACTTCTGCTAGTGGAACTGCTTCCGCCCATTTGGAGAAGTAGTCGGTGATGGCCAGGATGAAACGGTGTCCTCTCGATGAAGGAGGGGTGATTGGCCCTACAATGTCCATGCCCCAGGCTTCGAAGGGCCAGGAGGCGACTGTAGGATGTAGCGGCTCCGATGGTGTATGTATGAAGTCTGCATGAAGTTGGCACGCGTGGCACTTCTTGGCATATTCGACAGCATCGACAACCATGGTTGGCCAGTAGTAGCCCATACGTCGCAGTCGATCTTGCAACTTAGGACCGGGTTGATGAGCTCCACAAGTTCCGTCATGAGCTTCTTGAAGAGCTTCGGCTGCTTCTTCGTTGGACAGGCATCGAAGGAGGAGCCCATTGAAGGAGCGTCGGTACAGCATTTTGGTAGTCGTATCGTAGTAGAATCGAAGAGAGCGTCTCCTGACTGAGACGGCTTCCTTCGGGTCCTCTGGAAGGATTCCGTAGACAGCGAAGTCGATGAACGGGAACCTCCAGTCTCGGACATTAACACCAGTGTTTGTCGACATGGCATGAGCCACTTGCAAGCACAGGTTGTTTTTGGGACAAATCAGATCTCGTCCTGTTACCGTGATATAGTGTTGAGTCCCAAAGGGCGCTGCTAATGAGGCTGCGAGGCCGGCCAGAGCATCGGCCTCCAAGTTTTGTAAACGGGGGACATGTTCAATAAAGAACCCGGTGAAGGTTGAAATGATGTTCAACGCGACTTCATGATAAGGGATTAAATCTTCATGGCGAACTTCGTATTGTCCCCGAACTTGGTTTACGACGAGTTTTGAGTCGCCGTAAGCTTCCAGATGGTCGACCCCCAGCTGTTGTGCGAGCTGGAGTCCCATGACGAGTGCGTTATACTCGGCAACATTGTTGGAGCACGGTTTCGAAAGAGAGTACGCACGTTGGATGACCAGCTGATCGGGGGAGACTAAGACTACCCCCACTCCTGCGATGATTTGGCCTTTGGGGCCTGTTCTCGAAGCGCCGTCGAAGAACATCCGCCAAACGGAGCTTCCTTCGGTGACGTTGGATTCTTGGACCTCATCCGGGATATCTTCATAGAGTTTTGAGGATTCTGGAATGGGGTGTACAGCTAAAAAGTCGGCCAGAGCTTGACCCTTAACAGCTTTTTAGGGCACAAACACCATGTTGTACGGTGTTAGCAAGATCGCCCATGTAGCCAGCCGGGAGTTCAATGATCCTGGCTTTGTCATGAGGACTCTGAGCGGATTGACTCGGGAAATGACATGAATTGTCTGACCCGAGACATAATGGCGAGTCTTCTGGATGGCAAACACCAAAGCCAAGCACTCCTTTTCGACGGGGTTGTACCGGTGTTCGGCCCCGATGAGTGTTCGACTGAGGTAGTAGATTGCTTGCTCGTAGCCTGTATCGCTATTTTGAGCCAGCAGAGCGCCAAGAGAATGATCCATGGCACGGACGTAGAGGAGAAATGGTTTGCCGGTGACTGGCGCTACCAGGACTGGTGGGCTCGTCAAATAGGCTTTGATGTCGTCGAAAGCCTTCTGGCACTCCTCTGTCCAGACATAAGAGACTCCCTTCTTCATGAGCTGAGTGAAGGGTTGACACTTACCGGAAAGGTTTGCTATGAACCTCCGGATATATGCCAGACGTCCCTGTAGGCCTCGAAGTTCTCGAAGGTTCTTCGGAGGGTCCATGTTGAGGATGGCTTTGGTCTTCTCAGGATCAACATGAATGCCTTTCGCTGTGATGACGAAGCCCAAGAATTTGCCGCTAGAAACCCCCAGAAAGGATTTAGCGGGGTTCATTTTGAGTTGATACGCCCGCATGAGATCGAAGACCGTCTTCAGGTCCTGTAGGTGATCTCTTTTGAGGCGGCTCTTGACTGCGATGTCGTCAACATAGCATTCGACTGTCTTGCAAAGATGTTGACGGAAGATGGTGCTCATAGCTCGCTGGTATGTCGCACCGGCATTCTTCAAGCCGAAGGGCATTACTGTGTAGCAGAAAACACCCTTTGGAGTCCTGAATGACGTGTGTTTTGCGTCATCGGGGAACATCTTGATTTGATTGTAGCCTGAATACCCATCCATGAAGGACATGCGCTCAAAGCCACATGTGTTGTCGATCATCACATCAGTGATTGGAAGCGGGAATTCGTCCTTCGGGCAAGCAGAGTTGAGATCCCTGAAGTCGATACAGACTCGTATCTTCCCATTCTTCTTGGTGACAGGAACGATGTTGGCTACCCAATCCGGGTGTTGTTCCTCACGGATGAAGTCGCTAGTCAAGAGTTTGTCAACCTCCTGATCGATGGCATTTATGATGTCCGGACGGAAGCGTCGTTGCTGTTGTTTGATAGGTTTGGCATCAGGTAAGATGTTCAACCTATGTATTGCGATCTGTGGATCGAGTCCCGGCATATCTTCATAGCTCCAGGCGAAGACGTCGATATACTCTTTAGCCAGTTGGATTAAAGATTCTTGATCTTCTCCTTCCAGACTTTTACTGATGAAGATGGGTTTGGAAGAAGACCCCTCCCCAAGGTCGATCTGCTCGACTTCGTCTTCGGTGGGAGGTTCACGAAGCTCAAAACGAGATTCCCATTGTTCACCTAGGCGTTGGGCCCAGGGTTCTTCTTTGAAGGGTTCTGGCGCTTGGTCTTCGCCTTCACCTTTTTGAGGTTGTGCTGACGTCATGTTAGCTGACAGCACTTTCCTGAAGACTGATCCGATACTGGTATCGGATCCCAAGTCGATGCTTCAGACGAATGGGAATGTTCTATGTATTCTGCATCTAAACTCTCTGGGGTTGATGGCGGCGTGACATAGCCTAACCCTCGTCCAGTCCGATTATAATAGTCCTGTGGCTTTCCATTGGGCATCGAAAGCCGGACAGGGAGATGCCGACCCTTGTCGTAGTTTAAGCCTTTGTTGCTTTTCAGGTCGTAGCCCATCTTTTGGATGATGTACTTTGCCGCATCCGTGTACCGATAGACTTGTACTCTACCGGTATCAGGTTCGGGCTCGATTGACGGGAGGTCCCGATGACGCTCGACTTTGCTCGAGATGATGGTGCCTTGGTCTCGGCTTCGTGGAGGGACTATGAAGACTCCTTGAGACGGGACTATTCGATTATGGTGGACGGTCGTTATTTGTGTTTGCAACGACCGTAGAGCGTTGTCTAATGTATACATGGCATTCCAGTGTGGAAGACAAGAATAATTAAAAAATACTCTATTATTGATAAAATACGAGATCTTATCCCGTGGGATTACATTGTCAAAGGAGGGTGCCTCTACGTCAGCCGAGATGTAATCACCAAGCTCCTCGTCTGTAAGAACTGGGGGCGGACTAGGAGAGTCCAACACAGCTTTGGGGTCCGAGAGGGTTATATGAGCCTTCTCTGACACCTTGGATGACTGCGACGGCTTGCCCTTGAGACGCACCTTGAGAGGCGCCTCGGCTACGCCTCCGGTGGGTGGTGCTTTCCCTTGTAATTTTGCCACCAGGGGAGCCGATGTTTGAGGTGGCTTTCCCTTGAGGCGTATCTTCAGGGGTGCTTCGCGAGCCGGCGCTTTCCCTGATAGCTTGATGCTCATTGGAGGCACCTTCTGGGATGGTTTCCCCTTCAGTCGGATTTTCAAAGGGGCATCGGGAGTCGTCTCAGGCTCCATGTCCAGCTCTGTTGTCGTCTCTGCCTCATCATCAGCGTCGTTGGCTTCCTCCTCGTCAATGGGTTTGTACAAGTCAGAATCGGTGAAGTAGGCTTCAATTCCTTTGAAAGGATCGATGTCTGCAAACTCCGTCCGGATGATGCCATTGGTGGATACATACTTTATGCACTGGTGGAGCGTGGAGGGCACCACCATGTACTCATGCAGCCATGGTCGACCGAGCAGGATGTTGTAGTTGACCTCGGCATCTACTACATAACAAGTCACCTCAGTTTTGAGGCTGCCAATGTGACACTTCAGTCGGATCTTGCCCAATGGCTCGCTCTTGCTAGCATTGAAGCCACTGATGGTTGTATTGGAGGGCGCCAGCCGGTACATCGGGATCCCCAGCTTTGATAGCAGCGCCTTCGGAATGATGCTTAGGGAAGACCCAGGATCGATCTGAATTCGGTTCACCTTGACCGAGATAATGTACCCTGTATAATACAGCGGTCGGTTATGTCGGTGATGCTTGAGCAGCATGTCTTGTTGGGTGAAGGTTATGTTTGGGATAACTTCATCCGCACAATGACAGTGCGCACAAGTAGTTGGGAGGTCTTCAGGCTGGTTGACCTGACTGAGAAAGGATTCAGCGTCCTTCAGAGCTTCGCAGAGAGCTTCTCGGAAATCTTTAGAAAGACGCAGGAGCTCGAACAAAGACAGGCGCGCAGGTGTACTGGCTAATTGTGCCAGAATGTCGAAGTTGTGAGGCTTGGACAGCCCCGAAGCATTCTCCTTCCGTAGAGGTCTGTCAAAACGGGCCTCCACCTGCTTCTGCTTATTGGCTGCTGAGGGCTTAGATGGACCCTCCTCAGGGATGGTGCTAGGAGGCACCACCTCGGCGGCGGCTTCGCCGGATTGGGAGCTCTGTTGTGCACGTGTTTGCACTGGAAGTGCCTCTTCTGTTGAAGAAGAGACTGTGCGGTAAGACTTGATCTTCCTGCCTTTTGATTTGGAGGTAGGGCATACCTCCGATTGAGTCACCTCGGAGACGAGGTCGGGGTGAACCCAGAGGACCTCTCCTCGAGATATGGTGAGCGGGGTGAGTCCACTCACATTGTCACGAGTAGGTGGTAAGTTTACCACCTCCATTGTCGCCTTAGGGATGGGGACGACGCCATCTTGTGTGGTAGTTGGCGGCAAGGTGCCGAACTGAAGCGAAACCAGATTGGCCAACACCGTATTCTCTTCATAGTCGACGGAGATTACATCCGCATTGATCATGCGCTGGATGTAATTCTTGAGGACGTAGCAGTCCTTGGTCGGGTGTCCGACAAACCGATGGTAGTGACAGTACCTTGGGTTGTCCACTTTCCCAACTTCATCGGGCCGCTTTGGGTCCGGTAGCTTGATCTTGTCACCCTGCTTCAGTATCTCAAAAAGTTGTAGGGTGTCGTCATCATTGAATGAATAAACCTCCTTGGGTCTTGGTGCCAGTGGAGGCTTCTGAGTAGGCACAGATGCGCCTTTTGAGGCATTAACAGTTAATGCCTGTTTCCCCTTTGCTTCTCGTCCGGAGCTGTTAGCTGCGGACTTTTTCCCCTTATCGTCAAAGGCGGGGAAGCTGACACCCAGAAGACGTGCATTGGCCGCCTTCTTTTCTGCAGCTTCAGCTTCGATGATCAGGGAGCTCCAGTCAAGAGGGAGAGTAGAGTTGAGCCAGAGCTTTACTGCAGGCAACATGTTCATGCTGCAAGCGGAGAGGAGCGCATATTCTGGCATGCCTGGAGGTAACCTGAAGCAGGCCTGTCGGAAGCGTTCGATGAACGCCTGAACCATTTCCTTCTCCTTCTGACGTATCTCTATGAGAGACGCCATCGTCATGTCCTTCCCACCGTCGTAGAAGCGGTCAAGGAAGAGGCGCGTCAGGTCGTCGAAGGACGATATGGAATTGTCGAGGAGGCTGCAGTACCAGTCATACGCCACTCCTTTCAGGGCCCCGACGAAGATGCTGGTGAGGAGCGCATCCTCCTTCGGAAGATGCCCTGTCTGTGACTGGAAGTACGTCAGGTACCGTCGCGGAGAGTCCTTCCCGTCGTATAGGGTGAGTGTTTGCGGCTTATACTTTGGGGGATAAACCACCTTGTTCCACTCGAGGGGATAAGGCTGGGGAATGCCCATCTTCTGGCGTTCTTCTTGCCTGTTTTTGGACTCGAAGCGCTCCCGCAGGTCTTTGATCATTTCGACCACATCCTCCGTAGAGCTAGGAGTCGGGGAAGGAGGTACCATCTGGATTGGAGCGTTTGAGGGCTCCGAGGTTCGAGGTGCTTCTGTATCCGAGGGCGCCCGTTGGAGGGGCACACTCGACTCCCCATTAGCTCCTGGGTCAGGACCAGTTGAAGGTGTCCTAATCAAGGCCGACCGCATCTCAAACACTTCTTGAGTCAGTGCTTGCATAGAGGCAGAGAGGGTTTTGAGACCTCCCTCTAATGAGTCTATACGCTGGACTATGTCCTGTGACGGTGCATCAGACTCGACATCATCCCCAGCCATGTACACTGTCCTGACACGGCCAGGAGTGGATGGATGGGTTGAGGCTTCGCTTTCGGCCTCACTCTCATGCGGGGGAGTTACTTCTCCTGGTGTTTGGCCACCCCCAGCCGCATTCTGGAGTTCATCTTCAATAGGTGCATCTGCAAGGGTCTGCTTGCCCTCAGCTCCGTCTTGAAGGACCTCTTCGTTTCCAGAACTACCCCCGGCAGTGTCCTGGAGGACATCCTCATTTTGAGGGGCTTCAGGGAGAGTAATCTTGCCTTGATGATGAAGATCCGCCGCAGCTGTGCTTTGGACATCTTCGTCTTCGGAAGGAGGCTCAACAAGGGTCTGGCTACCCCCAGCTTCCTCCAAGGACTTCTTCCTCGACCGAGTGCCTTCAAACACTCCAGAGGTCGAGACAGCTGCCTTGGTTTTCCTCGGCTGGCTTTTGGATGAAGACGAGGAATTGGCATTCGTCTTCCGGATTGATGAGGAGTTGGAGACCACGTTACATGAAGCAACCTTTGGCTCCTCTTCAGCTGACACCTTCGTCCCAAGGCGACATCGGAGAGGTGTTGATGATTGCAGTCGTTGGAAGACCGACTGTCTTGGTGGAGCTGCCGCCTTGCAACAGCAGTTGATGGTGACCACCGCACAAGTATGCCCCGTAAGAGGCGCATCGTGCTTGTTGGTCGACTCTCCTGACCGGCGCTTGTGAGTGATCACGTTGCGCAGGTCGTTGGAGGAGAGTGGTGCCTTCACACCCCCTTCAGACGTATGGCAAGGCCAAACGCTAGGGTGGTCAGGTGATTGCTGCGCCCCCTGATCTAATACCAAGCAGGCATCACGATCAGTAGTGGGAGAACCACAACATTTGAAGTGACTTGAACGGACCTCAAACGCACAACCAGAGGAGGCACAGGAGTTCAAGACCACTGAGTTTGCCTCTCTCGACTTGGTTGTGCACGCAGTAGATGCGCCCAAGCGAGATGAGGGCTTTGAAGATCGACTCGTTGTTGGTGCAGAAGCACTTGAGTCAACCTTGTACAGCTTGCCATCGGCAGCGCGCGTGATGACGAGCGCGTGCCTCTGGCCGGCTGCTGGCATAGCACGTTTGTGGCGCATGGCCCGTGCCACCTTGGATTTCTTCGTACCAGCCCGCTGGGGCGCATAGTACTCAGCATCCAAATTCTCCTCGCCATTACAGCGAGTGAGTCTGTCAAAGACAGAGGCTTTTTGTGGCGCATCAGAGGTGATGCGCGGGGCATTGGCTGCGCCCCTGCTCCGTTGACGTATCTTCCTCGCCTGAGAGGGAGATAGCTGGGGAACGTGGTCGGCCGCACGCTTCCCCAAGAGATACGCTGCATCGGCGGGCACACCTTGGTTGCTGAGAACGTCAGCAGGAAGGGAAGGCTGGATTGCTGCATCCCCTTCAGTGGTGGTGCCCGAGGCGTCGACTTTGCGCACCCAGGCCGTACGGATCTTCTTCGGCTTTGGTAGCCGCTTCGAAGGACTCGCACTTCCTTCAGAAATGAACTCCTCGTACGCCTGTTGATTGAGGCGCACGACCAGCGTCTTGTGGGAGGAGCCCACCTTCACGTCGTCGGCCTGTGACACGACTTTCTCGAAAGAGGAGAAAGAAGTCCCCAGCAGAGTTGCCAGCTTGTTTGCCATTAAAATTGTTTGATTGAAAACTTTAATACAAACAGAACAGTGTTACAATGTAGGACTTAGATATAGTCCTAGGAGTACACTTTTGTTTAAGCTGGGTCCTTAGTGCCAATGGAGCGAGTGGTAATGCGTTGACTCCGTTGACCGGCTGACGACGGTTATCGGTTCTCTGAAGGCGTGGATTGCTCTGGGTGCTGGAGCTTGTTGAGAGGAGGAAGACGTTGAGTGTCTGTATCTGCCCCTCTGATGATTCCTTGTATGTTCGTTGTGGATTCTGTGTGTGTGTGAAGGAGAAGATCCCTCTATTTATAGTTTTGCAGGCTGGCTGCTCATGCGTGCATGTAGGATGCGCCGGTGTGTGGGGACGCCACGTAGAAGTTGCTGATGGGGGCGCACGGATGATGCGCCCTGACTGGGAGGTTGAACTCTTCATACTGCTGTTGTGATCCGGCACGTAGCAGAGGAGAAGATCTTTCTGTTGCTGAAATCTTGGACGAGTTGAGTCAAAGGACACGTGTCATCGACCCATGGCTCGAAGATCTCGGATTTGGGGGGGCAGTGACCTGGTGAGCTGCGCCTTGGATCTGGGCGCAGGAGGAGGCTGCGGCTTATAACCTTTAGGAGTTACAAACCATTTAGGGCGCATGGCTTTTGAGGCGCATGCAGGTGACCTTCCTTCTGTCTTTCGGGATCAGAGATCAGTCTGGGGTGCATGGCTTTTGAGGCGCATGCAAAGCTTCAACTGGAGACTCTTCTTCTGTCTTTAGGGATCAGTGAAGGGTCTGAGACGCATGGCTTTTGAGGCGCATGCTGGTTTGGACGCATGGCCGTAGAGGCACATGCGGATTTGGACGTATGGCCGTAGAGGCGCATGCGGGTGGCCACGTGGCAGTAGCCGTCGGGATAGAGTCATGATGATGCTGACGTTGCCGACGCTTCGTTCTCTGAAAAAGCTGTTAACTGTTCAGACTTTGGGAAGCGTGCTGCCAACTCTGGTGTCAGTTCAGTATTTAATGTTTGTGACGTTCGATGGACAGCTGAGTGGGCACATTGGTTGGTGTTCCACTTGGCATGGAGATGTGAGGGCGCATCCTCTGTGATGCGCCGGGTACTGTAGGGCACGTCTGTGTGATGCACCTGATGTAGGAGGGCGCGTCCGTGTGATGCCTGTTTGGCTGGCGCATCCGACATGTCCTTTAATGACGCGGCTGTCTCGCTCCTCGAGTGCTATAAATAGCCATTTGGCTGAATTCGAGGCGTCCGGTTCATCCATTTAATGCAAATTCATTGCACAGAATTCGGAGAGTCATCCACTTGGCGCGTGGGTTTGATTTGCCCGGCCTATAAATAGTGGCATGGAGAGAAGGTTTGCTCCTCATTCCCTCACGTACTTCCAACATGAACTTGGATATGTGGGTGCATTCTGTTGATAAAGTGCTCCCGAGGGTGAATATGAGACGTCGTGTTGTCTTCGATGCTCTTGAAGGTGACTGTTACATCCAAAAAACGGAGTCGAGGGCTTCTGAGGCAGGCGGAAGGTGCCTGTTGCATCCAAAGATAAGGATGTTCGGGCATCGTCTCCGTTATTCCGGAAGAGCCGTAGATTGGAATGGCGGTGCTAGGCTCTCTCTTCCTTCAAAGTGGGCGCCGCCCACTTTGATTGTGTTGAAAGCTCCTTGTGCCATGATTTCGATCACGGTCTTCCTTGGTCTTTGGAGGCTATTTCGAAGCCTCCCCTGGCCACAACATTTGCGGTGCTCTTCTCTTCCTTGGTTCCAGCCAGAGGGTTAAATGCTTTGCTTGGCGAAGCACTTATCAGGCGAGCCTGGCTGGAAGAGCGGCACATAACTGAGCTGCTGAAGGGATGCACATAACTGAGCTGGATGCACATAACTGAGCTGCTGAAGAGATGGTAGGATGCGCCTGGCTGGAGGCGCATGACATCTGCTGTGCCTGGCTGACAGCGCATGGTGACTGCTGCGCCTATCGGAAGGCGTATGGTGGTTGCTGCGCCTATCTGGAAGGCGCATGGTGGTTGCTGGCTGTAGACTAGGATCCTTCCTTTGTAGAAATTCTCCTTTGTACCATCTTTTCTAGACATGTAATAGACTTTTATATATATAAATAAAAAGTCCTTCTTCGAATGTCTATGGCTTATTTGATTAGCTGTCTGAGTTCTGGCGCATAAGATGCCTGGTGCATGGGCTTTCTGGTTGTGAAATTCCATGCTTCTACAGTACCGTTTTAGCTGGTAGCTGTCGTGTGTAGCATGGTGGACGTAGCGGTGATAATGGCAGTACTTTGGGTTCTCCATCTCTGCCGGTCGCGATTCCCGTCTTGGTGGAGGAAGCTGAATTTTGTCTCCTTGTATGAGCATGTCCAAGATGGGCTTGACGTGACCGTCTTCGAAGGAGTAAGTGATTTGCGGCCATTGTTTGTCTGTCGATTTTGACTCAGGTTTCTGGGTTGTGTCGGCCATCATAGCCTGTTTGCCCTTGTTGTCCCGGTTGTTGGTGGAGCTACCCCCATTGTTGGTGTTGGCGTTGGGACGCCTGCCCCTGTCTTCTCCCTCTGAGATGTGCAATCCCAGTTGGCGAGCCTTCTTCAATCATTCTTCGGCACTTGTGGCACTGATGATAAATGTCTTCCAGTCCTTGAATTGACTTTCCTCTATCCAGAGGCTGATTGTTGGAAGTAGTCTCTTTTGGCAAATTTCAATCAAAGAGGAATCCGGATTTCCAGACGGCAACTTCGTTGCGGTTTGGCAAAACCGCTCGATGTAGTTCCTTGTCAGCTCTTTCTTTCCTTGGACGACGTCCATGAGGGTGGACATTATGATGTCCTGCCCTACTTCGTAGAATCTCTCCAAGAACATACGCTTGAAGCCGGAGAAGAAGTGGATGCAGTTGTCTGGCAGGTTGCGATACCAGTCGAAGGCGACTCCTTCCAATGCCCCGATGAATAATCGTGTGAGGATGGCATCATCATGGGACAGATGGTCGGTAGTGACCTCGAAGTAAGTGATGTACCGACTTGCGGAGGTCTTGCCATCATACTGGTTGATGTTGAACGGCTTATATCTTGGCAGGAATGGAACATCCCTCCAGGCAGCAGGGTATGGTTGCCGTATTCTGAGGTCTTGAGAGTTTTCTCGAGCGTGAAACATGGCTCGGAGCTCTTGGACCTCTCTTCTCACTTCTCTGGCCTCATCCACAGCGGTAGGGGCCGTTACTTCAGGAGGATTGTTGCCCGGATTTGGTGCCGCTGAATTCGATTCCGTATTGACCGCGGGACCCGCGCTTGTTTGGCCAGGCGTCCCTCCTTGTAGAGTTGGAAGGGACGCTTTGATCTCATCCACAGACTTGACCAAGGCAAGCAGTATGGCCTCCAGAGTATCGATGCGTTGGCGATTACTGGAACCACCTTGGCTGCTGTCCGTCATGAACACCGTCTTTACATGAGGAGAGATGGACGGGACGGTAGAGGAAGAGCCCTCCGAATCATACCCCCGGAGTGAGAAGTCATCGGGGTATGTGGGAATGTTCTCTTCTGGTTCGGACTCAGAAGGAACAGTACCCCCAGTCTCCGAGTTCGTCTTATCTTGGGAGTTGTGGACGTCCTCGGAGACGTCGGGGTTTGCTGCATCTGATGGGAGAGTCGTTTTCCCCGGCTCGTCTTCTTGAAACATCGAATTGTCGTAGAGGTTCGGAGGAGTGCTACCCCCAGTCCCAACAACCCCCAGTGTTGTGGACGACGAATCTCCTACTGTAGCAGATTTCGTCTTAGAACGAGTACCTTGGAAAACTCCGGTGGTGGGCACCCGCTTAGACGACAGTCTCTTAGTCATAGTGGTTGATATCTTCGGGCTAGGAGCACTGGTCTTCTTCCCTCTCCCATCGGTGGGGACTTTCTGTACAGAGTTGCAGGAGACGACGGGAAGTGCCTCGTCTTCTGAAGACGGCTGTTACAGTCTTTGAAAGACGGACTGCTGGTCTTCTCGCACCGTTGCATTATTGTAGCAGCAGTTGACGATGACTTGGATGCAGTGACGTCCGTGGAAGGACTCTTTGCACCCTGATGCATCTTCTCTTTCCTTGTGTTTGTGGAGGATGACCTCACGCAAGTCAGATGGGTCTGAATCGACCATGTTTGCTCCCTGGATTTTGGGAGACTTTTACGAACCTCTCTGTCCGTTTGCCGCCGGGGGCTTGACTCGAGTGATTCTGTACAACTTCCCATCTGAGGCCCGTATAACAGTACATGGGACGCTCGGATGATCAGAGACCGGATCAGCGGATCGAGCTTGCCAAGCTCGTGCTGCCCTAGACTTCTTCGCTCTAGTGCGTAAGGGCACATAGTAGGAAGAGTCTAGGTGATGCTGGAAAGAGTCAGAAATATCTTCTTGGGAGCACAAGAGATCAGGACCATAAGATAGGCGGTCAAAGACAGAGCCACGCGGGGTAGGCGTTATGCGGCTGTCATCAACAATCTTCTTGCGGCTGGCAGACGTAGCCGCATAAACTTTCTTCATACGGCTGGGAGTCTCAGCCGCATGAGTTTTCTTCATGCGGCTGGATGATCTGGCCGCATAGACCTTCTTCATGTGGCTGGCAGATTCAGCCGCATGAGCATCCTACATGTGGTTGGCAGACTTGGCCATATGAGCGTTCGGCTTCTTCTTGGGGCGCATAGAACCACACTTTGGCCCTGCAAGTCCAGCATCGTAATACTTTTCTCTGCTGGACTTGGGGACAACAGAGTCCTCTACGGCTCGAAGTGGAGCCGTATGAGAGTCGCCTTCGCCGTCTTGGGTAGCAGAGAGTACCCCGTCCAGAGCTTGTGGAGGAGAAAATGATTTTGGCCTCCACTCGCAGCGAGCTTTCTTTGTGCGGGTTCGCTTCTGGACCGGGCCAGCACTTCCTTCAGAGAGTATTTCTTCAAACGCATGTTGGTCGAAGCGGACGACTATCTTCTGTTGCGTGGAGCCAAGTTTGGCTGCATTCGATTGCGTCACCAACTCCTCAGCCGTAGAGAAGTTTGTCCCCAGCAGAGTCGCCATCGTGTTTGCCATAAAATATAAAAGAACAGAACAATTATCGGAGGAGTGGACTTTTACTTCACAATACAAACTCGCTTGTATAGAAGCATGGAAAATATTGCTTTTAGTCCCACATCGGAAAGGAGAAGAAGAAAGGGCTTACTCCATTCTATAAATAGAGCCCCCTTACCTCCTTTGAAAAGGGCACCAACTTCTCTTCCCTCCTTCCAAACTTGGACTCTTCCTATTACGCACCTTCGGGTGCTAAGTAGAAGAAGTCTAGGGCAGCGCGGGCTCATCGGGCTCAGTCAGCTGTCCCAACCTCTGACCATCAAGAGCGTCCCGCTAAGCGGGCCTCTGATGGAAAGTTGTACAGAGCCGTCTGTGTCCAGCCCCCGGCGACAAACGGACAGAGTGGTTCTCAAGTGTCTCCCAACAAAGATCGAGGGCAAGTGTTTCTATTAGCCCCCACATCAGGGAGCAAACATGATACCTACGCACTCGTGTGTTCGGGATACCCGGGCCCACAAAGCGAGTGCACGGGCAGATCGAGACATTCCTCATGCGAGTCATGAGACATTCCTCATGTGGCTCGGTCATGAGACGTCCTTTATACGGCTCGGTCATGAGACATTCCTCATGCGGCTCGGTCATGAGACGTCCTTCATGCGGCTCGGTCATGAGACATTCCTCATGCGGCTCGGTCATGAGACGTCCTTCATGCGGCTCGGTCATGAGACATTCTTCATGCGGCACAGAATCCAGGAAGCTTCATGCGACTCAAAATCAGACGAGCTTCATGCGGCTCAAGAGTATAATGCGGCTCAAAAGTCACCAACATGGACATGCGGCTCAACGCACATAGGCAGCTCGAGTAAACTCCATGCGGCCCAGAGAGAGAGGCCACGTGGTCTTCAAAAAAACAGCTGTTCCCAATGTGTGGACGCATTTAATGCTCTGACGGCTGACAGACCTGACAAGTGACAGACCTGACATAAAGTTGTCATAATGACTGACACGAAAAGCAGTACTTCGGGAATAAGGAAAATCTTCAAAGTGGCGCTGTCTACCAAAGTTTTGAGGCGAGCTTATGCGGCCAAGAATAAACGAGTTCATGCGGCCAGTACAGAGAAACCTATGCGGTTCAACCAAGAAGGTCCTCCATACGGCTCGGCTATAAAGAGATCCATGCGGCTCGGCCATGAAGACTCTCATGCGGCTCGGCCATGAAGACTCCCATGCGGCTCAGTCATGAACATATCCATGCGGCTCGGTCATGACAACCTTCATGCGGTTCGAGTATAGAGACTATTCATGCGGCTCGGTTACGACGACCTTTATGCGGCCCAAATATCGACACTCCTCACACGGCTCAACGTTGACGACTGGACATGTGTCCTAAAGTCAATCAAAGCTTGGGCCAAATCCCAATAATCTGGGACACATGGCAGAAGAATGAATTAAATTTATTCATTAAGATTCGCAGATGTCAGCAAATCATCATAACGAAGATTTATTGCAATCAGCATTAATTGTTGATGGGATTTGTCATAATTCATATTAACGGCCCAGATCTTTCACGTTCAAGACGAATGGTCCAGATTGGTTAATCATCAGGCCGCCGCCACTTTGAGAATGGGTAATCATCCAAACCCTAATGATGCCCCCACTATTATAAATAGCAAGGTGCCATTCCCTTGTAAATAGAGATATAGGGACAGAGTCAAAAAAAAAAAAAGAGAGGAGAAGGAGAAGAAGAGAAAAAAAAAGGAGGGCGGCAATAATAAAAAAAAATAAGAAGAGAGAGATACCCACAGAGAGAGAGTTCCCCTTTTTTCGTGACAATCACAGAGAGAGAGAAGCCCAGAGAGCAACCAGAGAGGAGCAAGAAGAGCCTTTCTTCGTCAACGCCGAGCAAATCTTCCCCGAGTCAAGACTGCATACTGATCGTCCAAGGAGTAAGGCAGAGCGGCCGTCGCTTTCCCGAGCCTCTATCGTCACCCCCCAGAATCAAAAATAAACAATCGCACTTAGTCTGCTGTACCTAGGTTTTCGTCCCTAGGATTTCTTTGTGCGAGCGAGTTTGTATTGTGAGTCTAAGTTCAGTCCTCCGATAATTGTTCTGTTCTTTTACAATCAATGGCAAACACGATGGCGACTCTGCTGGGGACTAACTTCTCCACGGCTGAGGAGTTGGTGACGCAATCAGATGCAGCCAAACTTGGCTCCACACAAAAGAAGATGGTCGTCCGCTTCGACCAACAGGCGTTCGAAGAGATGCTCTCTGAAGGCAGCGCTGGCCCGGCCCAGAAGCGCACCCGCACCACGAAGGCTCGCAAAGAATGGAGACCGAAGTCATTTGCTCCTCCTCAAGCCCTCGATGGGATGCCCTCTGTTGCTCAAGACGGCGAGAAGGATTCCCCTGCGGTCCCACTTCAGGTCGTAGACAACTCTGCTGTCCCCAAGTTCGGCAGAAGAAAACATTATGATGCTGGACTTGTAGGGACAAAGAGGGACTTTACGCGGACCAAACCGCAGAAGAATATTAGCCGCAAGGAGAAAGCCCATGCGGCTACATCCGCCAACCGCATGAAGAAAACTCATGCGGCTACTTCTGTCAGCCGCATAACTTATGCGACTACAGTTCCCGACAGCATGGATGAGACTCATGCGGCCAGTAAAGTCAATCGTTTGCAGAAAACCCATGCGGCCACAGATGCCAACCGCATGCGGCCAGCCTGCACGGTCGTGACTCCTAACCGCATAAGAACTTGTCCCACATCAGAAGACAATCGTATGCAGATAGCCTGCACGACACCCAATGCTAGCCGCATAGCGTCTCTACCGCGCTTCTCTCGATCAGTTTTCGACCGACTCTCATGCGGTCTAACTCTGGTCACTTTCTGGATGAAAATCCAGACTCTGTGATACCTAATGTGGACTCTTCCTATTACGCACCCACAAGTGCTAAAAAGAAAAAGTCTAGGGCAGCACGGGCTCATCAAGTCCAGACAGCTGCCCCAACCTCTGACTATCGGGGCGTCCCGCTGAGTATCACACGGGCCTCTGACGAAAAGTTGTATAAAACTACTCGAGTCCAGCCCCCGGCGGCAAACGGACAAAGTGGTTCCTCTGACCTGCGTGAAGCTATCTTCAACAAACGCAAGGAAAGAGAAGGAGCCTCAGCGTGCAGAGAGTCCTCACAGGGACGTCACTGCACCCAGATTATCGTCAACTGCTGTTGCAACAACACGGCAGTAGCGGAAGACCGGCCATCCGTCTTCCAAAGATTACAACATCCGAGCTCGGAAGACGAGGCACCTCCCATTGCCTCCTGCAATTCCGTACGAAAAGTCCCCGTGGAGGGGAGAGGGAAGAAGACGAGCATCTCCAGTCCAAAGATATCGGCCACTACAGCTAAGAAATTGTCGGCTAAACGGTTGCCATCCACTGGAGTATACCAACACACCCGTTCGAAGACAAAATCTGCTGCAATAGGAGGCTCATCGTCCCCGACCCTGGGGGTCGTAGGAGCTGGGGGTAGTACTCCTCCGAACATCCACAATAATCCAATGTTTCAAGGAGACGAACCCCGAGAAATAACCCTCCCATCGGGTACAACAGATGCTGATATCCCCGAGGACACCCATGATTCTCTAGACGAAGCAAGCTCCGAAGCTGGGAATAGTGTTCCTTCCGAGTCCGAACCTGAAGAGAACATCCCCACATATCCAGATGATTTCTCGACGCATGGGTACGACTCGGAGGGTACATCCTCCACCACTCCCTCCGTCACTCCTCATGTGAAGACGGTATTCATGACAGACAGCAATCAAGGCGGTTCCAGCGATCGCCAGCACATTGACACGTTGGAGGCCATATTGCATGCCTTGGTCAAGTCTGTAGATGAGATCAAAGCGGCACTTCCTACTCTGCAGGGAGTGACACCTGGCCAGACAAGCACGGGTCCCGCAATCAACGTAGATTCAAATTCAGCGACGCCAAACCAGGGCAATAATCCTCCCGAGATAACGGCCCCTACCGCGACAGATGAGGCCCGAGAAGTAAGAAGAGAGGTTCAGGAGCTCCGAGCAATGTTCCACGCCCGAGAAAACTCTCAAGACCTCAGAATACGGCAACCATACCCAGCTGAATGGAGGGATGTGCCCTTTCCCCCAAGATATAAGCCGTTCAATATCAACCCATATGATGGTAAAACTTCAGCAAGCCGGTACATCACTTACTTTGAGGTCACTACCGACCATCTGCCCCATGAGGATGCCATCCTCACTCGGTTATTCATTGGGGCACTGGAAGGGGTCGCCTTTGATTGGTACCGCAACCTGCCTGATAATTGCATCCACTCCTTCGCTGGCTTCAAGCGCTTGTTCTTGGAGAGGTTCTATGAGGTAGGGCAGGACGTCACGATGTCTACTCTCATGGACGTCGTCCAAGGAGAGAAAGAGCTGACAAGGAATTACATTGAGCGGTTTCGTCAAACCGCAATGAAGTTACCATCTGGCAACCCGGACTCTTCCTTGATTGAAATTTGCCAAAAGAGACTACTCCCAATAATTAGTCTCTGGATGGGCGAAAGTCAATTCAAGGACTGGAAGGCCTTTATCATCAGCGCTACAAGTGCCGAGGAACGATTGAAGAAAGCTCGCCAACTGGGGTTGCATATCTCAGAGGGAGAGAACAAGGGGAAGCGTCCCAACGCCAGCAACGACAATGGGGGTAGCCCCTCCAACCGAGACAACAAAGGCAAGCAGGCCATGGTGACCGATACAGCCCAGAAGCCCGAGCAATAGCCAGCGGACAAACAATGGCCTCAAATCACTTATTCTTTCGAAGACGGCCACGTCAAGCCTATCTTGGACATGCTTATACAAGGAGATAGAATTCAGCTTCCTCCACCAAGGCGGGAACCTCGGCCTGCTGATTTGGAAAATCCAAAGTTCTGCCATTACCACCGCTACGTCCACCATGCTACATACGACTGCTACCAACTGAAACGCTATATCCAGAACCTCATCGATTCAAACGCTCTGGCTATCGACTTCGAGGAGGTAACCGTAGCAGCCAACATGGTGTCCGTACAATTCGGCAAATTCCCTCCAACAGAGACTCAAGACGGTGTCATGCCCATCCCTCTGGCAACAATGGAAATCACTAACCTTCCGCCTGCCCGTAATTAAACTCCCGGCCTAATACCCCTCACCACATCACGAGGGAAGATCATGTGAGTCCATCCGGACCTAGTCCATGAGGTGACTCAGCCCACTTTATCCTCTAAAAAGAAAAGTGGAAAGGTCAGATCATGTCGCACCGCCTCGGCAGAGGAGGGGGAAGTCTCAGCCGTCACTACCCGATCTGGAGCACAAGCCCAACCAGTGGCCGAGAATCCGACTAATGATCAGCAGCCCACAAAACGCTGATACTCCGGGACCGGCTCAGCCTTCGACGACCGACAAGCCTAGGCCGAAGGAGACTCGCTTCAACAAATCTCTCCGAAAGAAGACACCTCAGGGGCTGGAGAGGCCCTATAACTTCGACATCTTGGCGCAATTGGCTAACACACCGGCCAAATTGTCCTTATACGAGCTCCTGAGACTCTCAAAAGATGTCCGCACAGCTCTAAGTGAGGCGCTCCAAAATGCCGACGCATACTTGGCTCAGGTCAACCTCACGGGAGATAATCAGCCTACAGATCTCCAAGATAGTGCGTGTACAGGTGCAATGCCCAATATCGTATTCTCTCTGCAGGATATGCTCATCAAAACTAACCTGTACGATCGCCCATTGTACTACACTGGATACATCGGCGACGTAAAGGTGGACCGAATGCACATTGATCCTGGGTCCTTCATAAGCATCATTCCGAAGGGTCTGCTACATCATCTTTGCATTCCAATGCATCGTCTGACGCCTACAAGCACCGCCATTAGCGGTTTCAATTCGGGCAGGAGCTACCCAATAGGGAAGATTCGCTTAAAATGTCAGATTGGTGATCTCCAATCAGAAGTCACCTGCTACGTCATAGATGCCGACACTTCTTACAATATCCTTCTGGAGCGGTCTTGGATACACGATTACATGATCGTGCCTTCCACGCTACACCAGTGCTTCAAATATGTCGATAAGCACGGCTTCGTGAGGACAGAGTTTGCTGATATCGATCCCTTCAAGGGGGTCGAATCTTATTACTCAGACTCCTGTCTGTACGAAAAATCAAAGAAGCATCTGGTCGAAGAGGAGGTGCAAGCTCACACCAAGACAACCACAAGATCAGAAGAACCCCTGACGATCCACCTTCAGGCTCGCAAACCGGGTAATTCCGTACCCCTTACGGTCACTCTGCGTAAGGACGCAATCAGCCTCTCCGTACAAGAAGAACAAATGAGAATCCGGCTGCCAAGGTCCGGCCAAGCGCCGAGACCCATAACAGGGCCACTGACAATCAGATTGCCGAGAGTCGGTCAACCCCAAACGGAGATGCTCAATCCCTCCGATCGGCCACGGACGATACGCCTTCCCAAGAAGGGTCGTCACCCCGATACAAGGTCTGACACTTCTAGTGAACCAGCCACTCCTCTCTTCACGTCAAGTGCGAAACTGGGGATCGCTAGTCTGCCAGCAACTCCACGTTCTGCTCCACCCATGGAGCCCCTGATAATCAAGTTGCCCAAGTCATCCTCTCAGTCTGCATTTACACAGGGGGTGGCCGAAGAAGAGTCGGAGCTGGCCAAATATGTGGCTGCTCACACTGAGACTTGCTCATGTTGCCCATCAACGGCAAGTTCCTGAAGAAGTATTACGTCCGACACGACATCCAAAAAAAAAAAAAAAAAATTCCCCGATGATTGAGTTATGTACCCTATGGTACCACTGAACTCACATTCTGCCTCCAAATTTCCCAGATCACTGAGTCATGTACCCGCTGGTGCCGCTGAACTCACACTCTCCAACATTCCAGATTATCGAGTCATGTACCCGCTGGTGCCGCTGAACTCACCTCTCCACATTCCAGATTATCGAGTCATGTACCCGCTGGTGCCGCTGAACTCACCTCTCCACATTCCAGATTATCGAGATATGTACCCGCTGGTGCCTCTGAACTCACATTCCGGTCACTCGTTCAGATAGTAAGTTATGTATGATCATACCTCTGAACTTTCTTCCTGGAAGAGATCCTCCCTCATGATCTACTACCCGCACTCCCAGTGCACAAAAAGGGTAACCGATCCACGAAATTCCAAAACGGTCATGTCCTCATTACCTCTGAGTCGTTTCGCTTCCGCCAAAAACAAATCACCCCTTTACATAGAACTTCCATGTCCTCATTACCTCTGAGTCGTTCAATGTACCCCTCTTCATTGAGCCCACTCCTGCCGTGTCCTCATTACCTCTGAGTGGGAAGGCTCCGTCGAAGAAAACTTCATACTTGCCATGTCCTCATTACCTCTGAGTAAGTATGTTGGTTCCTTTTCATCCTATTATCCGTATCCTAAGCCAGGGTACGCCAAGGATAATAGGCCCATAAATGTCCTCTGTTGACCACAAATGTCCTTTGTTGACCACAAACGTCCTCTGTTGACCACAAATGTCCGCTGTTGACCACGAATATCTTCCGTGAAGTCTCCCCTGCCATGTCCTCATTACCTCTGAGCAGGAAGATTCTACGGTAAAACCCTCATGCTTGCCATGCCCTCATAACCTCTGAACAAATATGTTGGTTTCCTTTCATCCTATTATCCGTATCCTGAACCAGGGTACGCCAAGGATAGTAGGTCCACAAATATCCCTTGCTAAGCTTCTTAGCATAAATCCACCATCTCACCATGCCCCGGGAGCCCAGCTGCTCTACGGCATTCTTTTTTCCAATACCGAGAGCACCCATGACCACTTTGCCATGGATGTTCCGGATATCCTGACCAAACTTGTTATCCGTACCTAAAACCAAGGTACGCCCAGGGTAACAGGTCCACAAATAATCCCCCAGCAGGTCCAATTCCACAAACACCACAAGTACAAGAAAGAGAAGATGAGTTGAAACATGCTCATTTATTCAAAATTCAAAGTACTACATCATCTGGGATCACATCCCTTGACAAAAAGAAAAGAAAAACAATAAAAGAAAACAGAAAACTGTTCACTGCTCCATGGTATTCTTTCGCCCGATACCAAGAACCTCCATATCCGCCTTACCGCGGAGTTGTCCTAGGTATCCCTATCAAACTTATTATCCGTACCTAAAACCAAGGTATGCCAAGGATAATAGGCCCACAAATGTCCTCTGCTGACCACAAATGCCGTACTAGGTCCCTTAGTACATCCACATCTTTTCTCATCATTACATGCTTTCGGAGCCCATCTGTTCCATAGCATTCTTTCACCCAATGCATAGAACTTCCACGTTGATAGCACCTCTGAGTTGTTCTATGTATCCTCATTCGAGTGCACTCCTACTATGTCCATATCACCTCTGAGTAGGAAAGCTCTACCATCAACCTTATATTTACCACGTCATACCACCTCTGAGTAAATATGATGGTTCCCTCTCTCAACTTATTATCCGTACCTAAAACCAAGGTACGCCAAGGATGATAAGTCCACATAAAATCTCCAGCGGAAGTACCCAAACCTATCACGTCCATGCTACCTCTGATTGGATTTCTACACCTAAACAATCTACTTTCCATGCTTCTTATTCAAAGTGTTCCAAATTCGCAATTTGGAAACTTTGAAGGGGGTCCTGTAGAAGCATGGAAAATATTGCTTTTAGTCCCACATCGAAAAGGAGAAGAAGAAAGGGCTTACTCCATTCTATAAATAGAGCCCCCTTACCTCCTTTGAAAAGGGCACCAACTTCGCTTCCCTCCTTCCAAACTTGGACTCTTCCTATTACGCACCTTCGGGTGCTAAGTAGAAGAAGTCTAAGGCAGCGCGGGCTCAGTCAGCTGTCCCAACCTCTGACCATCAAGAGTGTCCCGCTAAGCGGACCTCTGATGGAAAGTTGTACAGAGCCGTCTGTGTCCAGCCCCCGGCGACAAACGGACAGAGTGGTTCTCAAGTGTCTCCCAACAAAGATCGAGGGCAAGTGTTTCTATTAGCCCCCACATCAGGGAGCAAACATGATACCTACGCACTCGTGTGTTCGGGATACCCGGGCCCACAAAGCGAGTGCACGGGCAGATCGAGACATTCCTCATGCGAGTCATGAGACATTCCTCATGTGGCTCGGTCATGAGACGTCCTTTATACGGCTCGGTCATGAGACATTCCTCATGCGGCTCGGTCATGAGACGTCCTTCATGCGGCTCGGTCATGAGACATTCCTCATGCGGCTCGGTCATGAGACATCCTTCATACGGCTCGGTCATGAGACATTCTTCATGCGGCACAGAATCCAGGAAGCTTCATGCGACTCAAAATCAGACGAGCTTCATGCGGCTCAAGAGTATAATGCGGCTCAAAAGTCACCAACATGGACATGCGGCTCAACGCACATAGGCAGCTCGAGTAAACTCCATGCGGCCCAGAGAGAGAGGCCACGTGGTCTTCAAAAAAACAGCTGTTCCCAACGTGTGGACGTATTTAATGCTCTGACGGCTGACAGACCTGACAAGTGACAGACCTGACATAAAGTTGTCATAATGACTGACACGAAAAGCAGTACTTCGGGAATAAGGAAAATCTTCAAAGTGGCGCTGTCTACCAAAGTTTTGAGGCGAGCTTATGCGGCCAAGAATAAACGAGTTCATGCGGCCAGTACAGAGAAACCTATGCGGTTCAACCAAGAAGGTCCCCCATACGGCTCGGCTATAAAGAGATCCATGCGGCTCGGCC
This sequence comes from Iris pallida, assembly GCA_029216955.1. Classification (NCBI taxonomy): domain Eukaryota; kingdom Viridiplantae; phylum Streptophyta; class Magnoliopsida; order Asparagales; family Iridaceae; genus Iris; species Iris pallida. The sequence continues at coordinate 11,582,586 of JANAVB010005596.1, read as the reverse complement.
ATGAAGACTCTCATGCGGCTCGGCCATGAAGACTCCCATACGGCTCAGTCATGAACATATCCATGCGGCTCGGTCATGACAACCTTCATGCGGTTCGAGTATAGAGACTATTCATGCGGCTCGGTTACGACGACCTTTATGCGGCCCAAATATCGACACTCCTCACGTGGCTCAACGTTGACGACTGGACATGTGTCCTAAAGTCAATCAAATCTTGGGCCAAATCCCAATAATCTGGGACACATGGCAGAAGAATGAATTAAATTTATTCATTAAGATTCGCAGATGTCAGCAAATCATCATAACGAAGATTTATTGCAATCAGCATTAATTGTTGATGGGATTTGGCATAATCCATATTAACGGCCCAGATCTTTCACGTTCAAGACGAATGGTCCAGATTGGTTAATCATCAGGCCGCCGCCACTTTGAGAATGGGTAATCATCCAAACCCTAATGATGCCCCCACTATTATAAATAGCAAGGTGCCATTCCCTTGTAAATAGAGATATAGGGACAGAGTCAAAAAAAAAGAGAGGAGAAGGAGAAGAAGAGAAAAAAAAAGGAGGGCGGCAATAATAAAAAAAAATAAGAAGAGAGAGATACCCACAGAGAGAGAGTTCCCCTTTTTTCGTGACAATCACAGAGAGAGAGAAGCCCAGAGAGCAACCAGAGAGGAGCAAGAAGAGCCTTTCTTCGTCAATGCCGAGCAAATCTTCCCCGAGTCAAGACTGCATACTGATCGTCCAAGGAGTAAGGCAGAGCGGCCGTCGCTTTCCCGAGCCTCTATCGTCACCCCCCAGAATCAAAAATAAACAATCGCACTTAGTCTGCTGTACCTAGGTTTTCGTCCCTAGGCTTTCTTTGTGCGAGCGAGTTTGTATTGTGAGTCTAAGTTCAGTCCTCCGATAATTGTTCTGTTCTTTTACAATCAATGGCAAACAGCTTGTACAAAGAAAGCCTAGGAACGAAAACCTAGGTACAACAATCTAAGTACAATTGTTTATTTTAGATTCTGGGGGGTGACGGTAGAGGCTCGGGAAAGCGACGGCAGCTCTGCCTTACTCCTTGGACGATCGGGTGCAGCCTTGACTCTGTAGAAGAACTGCTGGGCGTTGATGAAGAAATGCTCTCTCTTCAGGCTCTCTGGCTCCCTATGTCTCTCTCTGTATATCTCTCTCTGTCTCTGTGTATGTCTCTATATGTCTGTCTTTTTTCGGTGTGTCTTTTGCAAGGAAATGGCACCTTGCTATTTATAAGAGTGGGGGGCCTCATTAGGGTTTACAATGATTGCCCATTCTTGAAAGTCGGTGGCTAAGGATCACTGGATCTGGGCCGTTCATCGAGATTTGAGCAATAAATGTGATTGCGTCAAATCTTTTGTGGGTAATTAATGCTGATTGACATAAATCCTCCTGATTTGTCATGCCAATTTCGGATTTCTCGACACGTGTCTTTAATTTACTTATTTGCAAATGATCTGATTTGATCCCAATATTTTATTAGAATTTGTTAAGAGATCTCGATTAATCTGGTGCCACGTGCCCCGCTATCATGCCACGTGTCGAGCCATTGCAGAAATCTGAGCCGCAGGAAGGTTGCTCCTCATTGAGCCGCATAAGGCTGGCCACGTATCCAGGCTGCTGGAGAGTGGCCCCCCTGACTATTTGGACCGCATGGTAATAATTTGAGCCGCATGAGTGTGGATGACCGCATGAGTGAACCGCATGGAGATAGTCCTCGTGAGCCGTATGGGGATGGTCTTCGTGAGCCATATGGAGCTAGTCTTCGTGAGCCGCATGGGGCTAGTCTTCCTGAGCCGTATGGGGCTAATCTTCGTGAGCCGCATGGGGCTAATCTTCGTGAGCCGCATGGGGGAGCCTCCGCTTAGGTCGCATACGACTGTCCACGTGTCAAGGCCGCATGACAGTTTCTGACTCCGGGGGATCGTGTCAGAGATTTTCTTCGCTTCCCAAGGAGTCCGTCAAGGCATTTAATGCAGTAAAGGACGAGAGAGCTGTTTGTAGACCACGTGGCTCCTCTTTGAGCCGCATGGAGCTTGTTTGAGCCGCATAGACGCTCGAGCCGCATGGATACTTGAGCCGTATGAACTCTCTGAGCCGCAGGGGGCTCTCTGGCCGCATGGATCTTTCTTTATTCTTTTCCATGCTTCTACACATCGAAGAGGTAGGCTTCCTGGCACCGACAGACTTTCCTCTACCACATGCCTTGTAGCGATCGATACCACAAAATCTGCAGGCGTCTTCATCCTTGTCGTCTTTGTAGTACAACATGCACCCGTTGTGACAGACATCGATTTTTTCGTATCCCATCCAGAGCGATCTAACCATCCTCTTAGACCAGTAGAAGTCTTTAGGCAACTTTGCACCCTCAGGCAATATTTCTAAAAGCAACTCCATAAGACGGTTGTAGCAATCTTGCGACATGTTAAAATCGGACTTGATGCTCAATAATCTTGTAACCACCTCCAACGGTGAATGATCCTCATAACCAGGATATAATAGAGTCCTTGCATTCTCCAGCAACTCCATGAACTGTGCAGCATCAGGGTTCGGTGCCTCCTCAGGTGCATCATGATCATCCGGATCGAAACTAGGCCCGGCCGCGTCAAAAATCATGTTCACCAACCCATCGTCGTAAGGAGCGTTGTTGTGGACATCCACATAAGGCTCGTACTCCGATGCTAAAGACACAAGTTCTTCGTGCTCGCTCCACTGATAGTAATTCGGCGTGAAACCCTTCGAGTATAAATGATACGTGACATCCACTTCTGGATGATATTTCAAGTTGCGACATCTCACACACGGACACTTAATTTTGGTACCATCCATGTACTGAGGGAACGCCTTGGCAAACTGCAGGAACTGGTGTACACCCTCTATGAATTCATCCCGTACACCGCACATGTCATCAGGATGACGGTTGTACATCCACGAACAATTTCGCAGATAGTAATTCAGCTCCATATCCATTTGAGGATAATTCTGTAAGATAGATACATGCACATCGTTTAAACACTTGTAAAAGTAATCATGATACAACAAGTGGTAATAGATATGATGTATCCTATGTAGTTTCTTTCCCTCTCTTTACTGTGAACCTTAGTTAACATTAATATTTCCACACTTCTCTAGGGTGAGGTTGAGGTAGATATCCTATGATGTGGAATAGTCGACTGAATGACCCGAATAAGAAGGAAGGAAGTAGGGAGGCTCACTCTATACACTCTAGGATTGACTTATTTCGTCGTTGATTTGACTTATTTTGGTAGTGTAAAATGTCAAAAATATCTGATACGGTACCTCGAAGACCTAAATATAGAATATTAATGTCAATTGGTGTTTTGGAATCATAAACATGATATACTAGGTCAATTCTAGGTCTCCAAGTCATTTCTAGGTCGCACTAGGACAACTGGGTCAATACCTTGCCAAACTTGGTCAAAATATGTCACACCTAGGTTTTTAGGGCTATACGTTGTCTTACCAAGGTATTCTAGTCTATACTAGGCTAATACCCTATGTATTTGCCCTAACAATATCCTATTCACATAGGTAAAACCATTACTATGGCCTATTTACCTAATTACCTATACACTAGCCTATCCTTAACTCTAGTAAAAACCAATACCCAAACTCAATACCCCATACACTACAACATAGGTATCTCCCATACCCATGTGTCAACCCATTACCTAAACCTATAGGCTTCCTAAACCTATATATTACTTAGTCACTCTAGGTAAAGCCATTACCTATACTCATAGGTAAAACAATTCCTATCTTGAAGTTACCTATACTTATTGTTGTGAAACACGTGAAATTTTATACTGCATTTTTTTTTTAAAATTGTTTTGCTAGATAAATTTGTGCTAGAATAATATTATATATTATTTATGAATTTATGAAAATTATTTTTAAAATAATTAAACATGGATTTTGTATGCCAGGCCCAGACCCGAACCCGATTTGAGGCGTAAATCATTTTAAAATTATTTTTTAGGATTTTAAATTATTAGTTGTATTTTTCTAAAAAGAAATTATATTAATTTCTATTCATACTTTGATAGCCATATTTTTAAGCCTCAACCTATTAATTATGAAGCCTTAAAACCAAGCCCTTGTATCTATGGCCTAAAGTCCATTATCCTTAAACCCATACCCAAGCCCAATTTCTTCTTAAATCCATTAGCTTATTCATTTTTGTAGGAATGAATGAATGTTTCATTCACTAGCTCATTCTTTAGCCCATTCATTCTGTAGGAATGAATGTTTCTTTCATTAGCTCTAAATGGATTTATTCTTTGGTTTGGGCTTTTACGCTCTGAAGACCGAACCCGTCGACCCCTGGCTTTCCTCCGCCGCCATCACCGGCCATGGTGGCCGTTCGTCTCCCCTCCCTATGGTAACTCCCATCTTTTTCTTCCTATATAAGGCCCCTACTCCAACCATTTTCCACACCATCCCACCTTCTTTTTCTTTCCCAATCCCTCTAGCCCTAGCTTCTTCCCAACAAATTTTGGCGATCCCCTTCCCTGGCTGAACCCCCTCCAGCCTGACGCCACCCCTTCAGCGTTCCCGAGGCCGAGTGCTCTTTGGCCGACCCCGGCGCCCCAGCCCAGCCGCCGCCATTCCCGGCAACCCGATCCCTTTCTGGCCGTGCACAGCCCGTCCCGAGTGGCTAGTCCCGTGTGGGCGCGACCGTTGTCCGATCCCGAGTTTGTTCCGCGGATTCGCGTGTCCCGAGTCCGAGGCAACCTTTCGGATTCCGTCGATTTGGGTAAAATTCTGGATAGTCATAGTAGTTCGTCCCTCCGGTGTCTATGATGAGATTGGTCCACGGATTTCCTTCGGGAATTCGATTTTGGGTTATGTTTTGTTTCCAGGATTTTCCGAGAGACTTTCGGGAAATCCTATGTTAGTTTGGTTTAGATTTTTCCGAAACTTTCGGAAAAGAATTCTGGGAATATTTAGTTTTCGGATTTTTTCGAATTGTTGCTGTGATGTTTTCTGGATTGATTTCGGATTTCCGAATTCGTTTTGGGTTGTTCCGAATTAATATTGGGAATGATTTGTGATTATTTATATATATATATTGGATTTCCCTGGTTTGGGATACTTGCAGGAAATTATGGCACACTTTCCCAGTTTTTGGGTTGACCGAAAATAGAGGAAGTACTGTCGGATTTTTTTCTATAAAAATTTAATTATATAATTTTAAAATGGTTTTCGGAAAAGAATATTATTTTGGATTTTGGGCGACGACCGTATTGGTCAATGGGCCCTGGCTAAGTGCAAACGAAACCGGTTTCGCCCGGACGTTGAGGCATTAGCCTATATGACGATTGGACCAATATCTGAGACTCATTATTAATTTTAATTAAATTGTAGGATTTTTTTAGAGACTAAAAAATGTCTTCTTCTTATTTAAATTTATGTAAAATGGTCTGTAAAGGGCATAAGCCCAGTTTTATTATTTTTGTGGTTTTGTAATAAATTAGTTAATTTTATTCTTTTCTGGTTGTGTTTGACATAAACACGTAAAAATTGTAAAATAACTATTTTTTATAGAAAATCAATATTGTTTTCTCACATTAAATAAATTAGAAAAATTACAAGTTAATATTTAAACAAATTTCACGTTTTTCTCATTTAAAGAAAAATGTAGTTTTATTATATAAATTATAAAATACCAAGTTTTGTAAATAAACCGATAAATACAAAGTTTTTCCGAAATTAAATATAAAATGATCTTTCCCTCATAATTGAATGTAACGCATTAGATAATCGATTTGTGTTTGTGTTAGTATAAATAAAGAATTAAAATTGACTAGGACAAATTAGAGATTGAAACTAGCACATCTAGTATGGCAACTTTGGAAATCTAAGACCGACTTCTCGATTGTAGGATTTTCGAGGACAAGTCTGAAATTCATCTCGGAGTCATTATCCTCATTCCAGTCAAACCAAGGCAAGTACAGTTTGTGGTAGTTTACAATTATTTAGTAATATTTTTATTGCAAATTTAAACCACGAGGCAACACGGAACTCTCTCTGAGAGTATTGACTGTTTAACTGTTGGGTACTGGGGGAGTAGTGTAATGAGTATGACCACATCCAAAATAGTACAATAACTGTGTTAGCTTACCCCTCATACACACGGAGATAAGCCATATCGTATCAATAGGATACAACTGTACAACCCAATCCGGTCATATTCATTGCCTATTCACATCACACTGTTTTTAACTGCTGGAAAACTATTTATTTCAAACTGTTTAAAAGTGCATAATTCCATTATTATTTCAATTGTTAAAATATCATGAATTGTACTTTGCTCCCTCCTGACTGGAGACTATATTTTTAGGTCCTATTGATGATGCAGAGCTACTGATTAGTAGTTACTATGATCCTGAGCTGTACCCGACTGTTCTACCAGGGGATAATGATGAGGAGATTGCCAATTAGTTTTATTTTCAGTTTATGTTATTGTGAAAGACAATTATTTTATTTCAGTTGTGGGTTGTATTGAAAACTTTGTGTTTGGACAAGTTTTAATTATCGAAATATTAAAGTTGTGGCAATTAGTCTGTGTTGTTGATTACCTGCATGAGTGATATAGCTTACTGCCGCCGTCTCAACAACGGTGCAGGCTGGGCATGATCCGATTCGACCCAAGAAATTGGGACCGGGTCGTGACATGTTTTTAGTGGTGGCCCATGCAGGTCAGATCAACAACTTAGGAAAACATCTAGAAACATTTACAACACTAGAACATAAATTTGTCACAACATAGGACCGAAATATATTATAAATAAATATTTTTGTTTGATTATAGACTGGTAGGCTACCTTGCTTATGTTTATATCCTAAACCTTCCAGAATATGGCCACTGACACGACCAATCCTGATGGCGATGGGGTATCTTCACCCTATCATACCCCACCTCCCCAATCAAGTCCGGAGCCTACACCTCGGCAGCTGGCCGACCGTCCCCATAATACAACGGCGGATCCATCATCTTTCCAGATGGAGATGCAGCCTCCTGTGGTATTGCCCACTCTAGCTGCCCCACCGGTGCCTGTGGACCCCACCGACCTCATAGGTCTGCTACGAGGAGTGCTAGAAGCCCAGAGAACTCAAGCTGAAGCTCATCGCGAACAGACGGCGATTATGAGAGAAGGCATGGAGAATGCCCATAATGTGGCTATGGCTGCAGTGGAGAGAGGAGAAGCAGCTCAACAGGAACCAAGGCCTGCCAAGGTAAACATAAATCTAAGGATTAATTTATGTAACATTAAGGCCATTTAAATTAATGGGGATCATATTGCCAAGGTGGGCGATATTGAGAGTTTCAAGAAGCAGAACCCTCGACCCTTGAAGGGAACCGAGGGAATCGTCTATGCTGACGAATGGCTCGATAGCATGGAGCGTCTCCTAAGCGTCGCTCGACTTCCAGAAGACCTCAAGACTGAAGCAGTAGGACTCCAACTGCAAAGTGTAGCAAGCACCTGGTATCGGAATGAACCCCGACTCCAGGACAAGCAGCTTGACTGGGACACCTTCAAGAGGTTGTTCCAGAGGAAGTTCTTCCCAACATCAGAGTTGCGGGAGATGGAGAGGCGATTTCAGAACCTGAAGCAAGGAAATATGACTGTTGGAGAATATACGGCAGAATTTGGCCAACTCAGCCGTTTTGCCAAGAACTTGGTAGCTGACCCTGATGACCGTGCTGAAAGATTCAGACATAGGCTGAGAGAGGAGATCCGCACCCATGTGATCTCAGGCGGTGCTAAGACTTATAAAAGGATCCTGGAGCGAGCTCAGGATATAGAGAAGAGTCAACCAGCTCGCTCAAAGAGGGATTATCCTGGAACTAACAACTTCCAGGGTAATCAGAAGAAGCCCAACAACAACAACCGGACCTCCTCATCCTATCATAGCAGAATTTATGGATGTCTTCCCTGATAGTCTACCCGGATTACCCCCAGATCGAGACATAGAGTTCACCATTGACTTAGTCCCCGACTCTTCCCCTATTTCTAAGGGATGCTACAGAGTCAACCCGAAGGAGGCCAAGGAGATAAAGGATCAGATCAATGAACTGAAGGCTTTAGGATTTATCCGAGACGGAGCTTCACCCTGGGGAGCACCTGTCTTGTTTGTTACCAAGTAGGACAGAACTGTGAGGATGTACATCGACTACCGGGCGCTGAATAATATCACCATCAAGAACAAGTACCATCTGCCCCGGATCGATGAACTGTTTGACCAACTCAGTGGAGCCAAGGTGTTCTCGAAGATAGACCTCAGATCCGGCTGCCATCAGATCAAGGTCAGGAAGGAGGACATTCCCAAGACGGCGTTCAACACCAAGTATGGGCAGTTTGAATTCTTGGTCATGCCATTTGGACTGACGAATGCTCCTGCTGTGTTCATGAACCTTATGAACAAGGTTTTCCATGAATACCTAGATCAGTTTGTCGTTGTCTTCATCGATGACATCCTGATCTACTCGAAGACTGGAGAGGAGCATGAAGAGCACCTCAGGAAAGTTCTGGGAACTTTGAGGAAAGAGAAGTTATATGGTAAGCTATCCAAATGTGAATTCTTTCTACACAAGGTGGATTTTCTTGGCCATGTTGTCACAGGAGAAGGAATTTCGGTGGATCCTAAGAAGATAGCTGCTGTTGAGAAGTGGTCTACCCCAAGCTCAGTTGCTGAAATCAGAAGTTTCTTGGGCTTGGCTGGCTACTACCGGAAGTTTGTGAAAGATTTTGCCAAGATTGCTGAACCGATGACGAAGCTCACTCGGAAGAATAAAGAGTTCATCTGGACGGAAGCTTGCCAAGCGTCGTTTCAGGAACTAAAGAAGAGGCTTACAACAGCACCGATACTTGCGCTACCCGCAGGTACCGGCGGTTTCTCAATCTACAGTGATGCCTCTGGAAAAGGACTGGGTTGCGTTCTTCAACAACATGGGAAAGTGATTGCTTATGCATCTAGGCAATTACGGACTCATGAGAAGAACTATCCCACACATGACCTGGAGCTTGCTGCAGTCATCTTTGCATTGAAGCTATGGAAGCATTATCTCTATGGAGAGAGAGTGGAAATATATACAGACCACAAAAGTCTGAAATATGTTTTCACTCAGAAGGAGCTGAACATGAGACAAAGAAGATGGCTGGAACTGATGAGAGATTTTGACATCGACCTGCAGTACCATCCTGGTAAGGCTAATGTGGTTGCAGATACACTTAGTCGATACCCAGTGGCGATGTTCTTGACTAAGGAGCGGCACTTGTTGGAGGACATAGAGAAGCTTGGTCTGGAGATTGTACTGCCTGAGGAGAAAATGAAGGAACTGGGGCGAGAAGCTATTGTACCTGGAGCTGACTCAACCATGATGCAGTTGCAATTGCGTTCAAGTCTGATGGACAAAGTCAAGGAGACACAATTCTAAGACGAGACGCTTTGCAAACTCAGAGATGAAGTGTTGGCAGGAACACTTGAAGGATTCTCTATCGCCAGTGACGGAGCATTGAAGAATGGTACGAGGCTGTGTGTACCATCTGGCGAACTGAGGAATGAGCTTATGCAAGAAGCGCACCAGTCGCAATATTCCATACATCCTGGAGCTAATAATATGTATCGGGATATGCGTACCATTGTTTGGTACTATGGAATGAAGAAGGATGTATCCAAATTTGTGGCCAGATGCTTGATTTGTCAACAAGTGAAGGCTAGCAGACAGAGACCCGCAGGACTTCTACAGCCGCTGGACATTCCGGAGTGGAAGTGGGAGCATATAACAATGGACTTTGTGTCAGGATTGCCTCGATCCCAAGGAGGGAAGGACACTATTTGGGTTATTGTGGACCGACTGACTAAGTCAGCTCACTTTATCCCCTTCAAGGTTGGTTTATCCACTGAGAAGTTGGCGGCAGTGTACATGCGGCACATCTATCGGATTCATGGAGTACCGGTAAGTATTGTATCTGACCGAGATACTAGATTTATCTCTCACTTTTGGAAGAGTTTGCATAACAGCTTGGGAACAATACTAAAGTTCAGCACAGCCTATCATCCCCAAACTGACGGACAATCGGAGAGGACCATCCAGACGTTAGAAGATATGCTGAGATCTTGCGTCTTGGAATTTGGAGGATCTTGGGAGGACCACTTGCATTTGGTGGAATTCTCCTACAACAACAGCTACCAAGCTAGCATTGGTATGACATCATTTGAAGCTCTTTATGGACATCGTTGCCGCACTCCACTTGTATGGGACGACGTAGGAGAAAGAGTACTACTGGGGCCAGAGATGGTGACTGACGCAGCAGAGAAGGTAAAGGTGATCAGGAACAAACTCAGGATTGCCCAAGACAGACAGAAGCATTGGGCAGATAGCAGTCGTCGACCACTGGAGTTTGAAGAAGGAGATAGTGTCTTTGTGAAGATTTCTCCTACCAGAGGAACTATCCGATTTGGCAGAGCTGGGAAGCTGAGTCCCAGATATATTGGACCATTTGAAGTTTTGAGCCGAATTGGTGAAGTAGCGTATCGGTTAGCTCTACCAGCTAATCTTGAGGGCGTGCACAACGTCTTCCACGTTTCGCAGCTCAGACACTACATCCCGGATCCGAGTCACATCTTGGATCATTCGGAGTTGGAGATTGGACCAAGCCTTACAGTACCAGAGAAGCCTGTGGTGATTTTGGACAGAGGCGAGAAGAGGACCAGAACTTCGGTGACTCCCATAGTTAGAGTTATGTGGAGGCACGATTCCCCAGGCGAGTCTACCTGGGAGCGAGAAGATGAGATGCGGGAGCAGTACCCGTATTTTTTTGAGACCTGAGGTATTTCCCTACCCTATCCTTTAATTTCGAAGACGAAATTTCTAAGGAGGGAAGGTTGTGAAACCCATAAAATTTTACACTGCATTTTTTTAAAATTGTTTTTCTAGATAAATTTGTGCTAGAATAATATTATATATTATTTATGAATTTATGAAAATTATTTTTAAAATAATTAAACATGGATTTTGTATGCCAGGCCCAGACCCGAACCCGATTTGAGGCGTAAATCATTTTTAAATTATTTTTTAGGATTTTAAAATATTAGTTGTAATTTTTCTAAAAAGAAATTATATTAATTTCTATTCATACTTTGATAGCCATATTTTTAAGCCTCAACCTATTAATTATGAAGCCTTAAAACCAAGCCCTTGTATCTATGGCCGAAAGCCCATTATCCTTAAACCCATACCCAAGCCCAATTTCTTCTTAAATCCATTAGCTTATTTATTTTTGTAGGAATGAATGAATGTTTCATTCACTAGCTCATTCTTTAGCCCATTCATTCTGTAGGAATGAATGTTCCTTTCATTAGCTCTAAATGGATTTATTCTTTGGTTTGTGCTTTTAAGCTCTGAAGACCGAACCCGTCGACCCCGGGCTTTCCTCCGCCGCCATCACCGGCCATGGTGGCCGTTTGTCTCCCCTCCCCATGGTAACTCCCCTCTTTTCCTTCCTATATAAGGCCCCTACTCCAACCATTTTCCACACCATCCCACCTTCTTTTTCTTTCCCAATCCCTCTAGCCCTAGCTTCTTCCCAACAAATTCCGACGATCCCCTTCCCTGGCCGAACCCCCTCCAGCCCGACGCCACCCCTTCAGCGTTCCCGAGGCCGAGTGCTCTTTGGCCGACCCCGACGCCCCAGCCCAGCCGCCGCCGTTCCCGGCAACCCGATCCCTTTCTGGCCGTGCGCAGCCCGTCCCGAGTGGCTAGTCCCGTGTGGGCGCGACCGTTGTCCGATCCCGAGTTCGTTCCGCGGATTCGCGTGTCCCGAGTCCGAGGCAACCTTTCGGATTTCGTCGATTTGGGTAAAATTTTGGATAGTCATAGTAGTTCGTCCCTCCCGTGTCTATGATGAGATTGGTCCACGAATTTCCTTCGGGAATTCGATTTTGGGTTATGTTTTGTTTCCAGGATTTTCCGAGAGACTTTCGGAAAAGCCTATGTTAGTTTGGTTTAGATTTTTCCAAAACTTTCGGAAAAGAATTCTGGGAATATTTGGTTTTCGGATTTTTCCGAATTGTTGCTGTGATGTTTTCTGGATTGATTTCGGATTTCCGAATTCGTTTCGGGTTGTTCCGAATTAATATTGGGAATGATTTGTGATTATTTATATATATATATTGGATTTCCCTGGTTTGGGATACTTGCAGGAAATTATGGCACACTTTTCCAGTTTTTGGGTTGACCGAAAATAGAGGAAGTACTGCCGGATTTTTTTCTATAAAAATTTTATTATATAATTTTAAAATGGTTTTCAGAAAAGAATATTATTTTGGATTTTGGGCGACGACCGTATTGGTCAATAGGCCCTGGCTAAGTGCAAACGAAACCGGTTTCGCCCGGACGTTGAGGCATTAGCCTATATGACGATTGGACCAATATCTGAGACTCGTTATTAATTTTAATTAAATTGTAGGATTTTTTTAGAGACTAAAAAATGTCTTCTTCTTATTTAAATTTATGTAAAATGGTCTGTAAAGGGCATAAGCCCAGTTTTATTATTTCTGTGGTTTTGTAATAAATTAGTTAATTTTATTCTTTTCTGGTTGTATTTGACATAAACACGTAAAAATAGTAAAATAACTATTTTTATAGAAAACCAATATTGTTTTCTCACGTTAAATAAATTAGGAAAATTACAAGTTAATATTTAAACAAATTTCACGTTTTTCTCATTTAAAGAAAAATGTAGTTTTATTATATAAATTATAAAATACCAAGTTTTGCAAATAAACCGATAAATACAAAGTTTTTAATTAAATATAAAATGATCTTTCCCTCATAATTGAATGTAACGCATTAGATAATCGATTTGTGTTTGTGTTAGTATAAATAAAGAATTAAAATTGACTAGGACAAATTAGAGATTGAAACTAGCACATCTAGTATGGCAACTTTGGAAATCTAAGACCGACTTCTCGATTGTAGGATTTCGAGGACAAGTCTGAAATTCATCTCGGAGTCATTATCCTCATTCCAATCAAACCAAGGTAAGTACAGTTTATGGTAGTTTACAATTATTTAGTAATAGTTTTATTGCAAATTTAAACCACGAGGCAACACGGAACTCTCTCTGAGAGTATTGACTGTTTAACTGTTGGGTACTGGGGGAGTAGTGTAATGAGTATGACCACATCCAAAATAGTATAATAACTGTGTTAGCTTATCCCTCATACACACGGGGATAAGCCATATAGTATCAATAGGATACAACTGTACAACCCAATCCGGTCATATTCATTGCCTATTCACATCATACTGTTTTTAACTGCTGGAAAACTATTTATTCCAAACTGTTTAAAAGTACATAATTCCATTATTATTTCAATTGTTAAAATATCATGAATTGTACTTTAATCTCTCCTGACTGGAGACTATATTTTTAGGTCCTATTGATGATGCAGAGCTACTGATTAGTAGTTACTATGATCCTGAGCTGTACCCGACTGTTCAACCTGGGGATGATGATGAGGAGATTGCCAATTAGTTTTATTTTCAGTTTATGCTATTGTGAAAGACAATTATTTTATTTCAGTTGTGGGTTGTATTAAAAACTTTGTGTTTGGACAAGTTTTAATTATCGAAATATTAAAGTTGTGGCAATTAGTCTGTGTTGTTGATTACCTGCATGAGTGATACAGCTTACTGCCGCCGTCTCAACAACGGTGCAGGCTGGGCATGATCCGATTCGACCCAAGAAATTGGGACCGGGTTGTGACAATTGTCCTAGTCCTCATCTATACACATTATCCTAAGGCCTCGTTTGGTTCACCGATTTAAGGAACTAGGAAAGAAAAGTTGTTCCTTTCCTTTGTTTGGTAACCACAAACTTGAGAATCAATTTCCTCACAAGGGGAAAAATTGGAGGGAATATGGTTCCACTCATGACCCATGGGATTCATTTTCCCTCCTCCTTTTCCAACATTTATTACAAAAGTAACCATGTGTTATTGCTTATTTTACCATTAATGCTTATTTTACCATTGTTATATTTTTGCTTCCCTTTCCTACACCAACCAAACAACGGAAAGAAAATTTGACAGGAATCCTACTTTCCGATTCCCATAGAAAATACAAAGGAATACATTTCCTTTCCGTGAACCAAACGAGGACTAATAGTGTCAAAGTGTCCACGTGTTGTCAAAGTGTCAAAGTATCAAAGTGTCACAGTGTGTGTCAAAGTGTCCACTTGTGTGTCAAAGTGTCCACGTGTGTGTCAAAGGGTCGTGTCTGTGTCGCATCAGAAAAAGGGAGATAGGGTTAGGGTTTACCGTTGGGGTTGGGTCGGGGTCGCCGGGGCTGGAGCAGCGACGGAGGAGACTGGTCGGGTGGTCGTCGGAGGGAGTGAGTCGTCGGAGGAATGGGGTCGTCGGGCAGGGGGTCGCCGCGGGCAAGGGTAAGGGAAAGAGCGGAAGATTAGAAAATTTTGGGTAAAAAAAATAAAAAATCGATCGGGCCAGAACCCTATATGAAATGTTTTAGCGACGTCAGTTAAAGACGTCGCTAACCGTCGCTATTTATTAAAACCTGGCGACGTCATAAAAGTGGCATCGCAAAACGTCGTTGAATAAAGATAACAGTGACATTTTGCGACTAGAATGCGACATCAGTTGTCCAAAACATAATTTGTGTCGCTAACTGTCGCTCAAACGTCGCTGATAGTGACGTTTAGCGACGTATATATAAAACATCGCTAAAAGCACAAAACTTAGCGACGTATTTATCTGGAGTCGCTAATTTCGTCGCCATTATGAATTATTTTGGTAGTGTTGGCTCCTCCTACCAAACTCAAGCTTACTCATCGGCAATGGTTAGCAATGAATAGTATCCCTTTATACAGGGCACAATAGGTCTTTGCTGCTTATGAGAAAGCTCCTATAGGGATTTTTTTCTTCTATCCCGAGTATTCCTCCTTCTCCTGTGGCTACAGAGATTTCTATTCCTCCTTCTACGGAAGTCTCTATGCCTCCTTCTCCTGTGGTTACAGAGGTTTCTGTCTCTTCTTCCTTTGTTAAACCATCTATTGAAAGTCTGCTACCCACTCATTTGTATAGTCAGCAATCAGTCCATCTCATGAAAAAAATGGGCTATGACTTTTAAAAGGCAGAAGGCTTGAATTATGATAAAGGAATGCGACTTCCTTTACAACTTCAAAGTCAAAAATCCACTGTTGGATTGGGTTTTGAGGTTCTTCATAAAAATCTTCGCAAGAAGAAGACTGATGGAAAGAAGACTAAATCCTGCAATATGGTACTTCATTCTCCTGAGTCCGAAGAAGAAACCTTTGCTGGTACGAGATCTGGAAAAGTATACCACAAAGATTATGAGGGATCTTCCAAAGAAGCGGAAGACGTTGCTGAAACAGTTCCAGCTTAATCATCTCCCGTTCCTTCTAAACCGTCTATGGTTGAGAAGGGGAAACAGAAAGCAGTGCGCTTTGATGTCCCATTGAAATCTGCTACAAATCAAGGGGTAGTGATGAAATCCTACAAATTTGACATTCTAGCCCAGTTAGCTAATACTCCGGCTAGACTTTCGATCTTTGAGCTGCTTCGTCTTTCTAAAAGAAAGTCGCGAAACTTTGAGTGAAGCTTTGCTACAAGCAGACTCATGCTTAGCTCAACTCAAGAGTCCTGACAATATACCAGTGTCATGTCCACAATGTCATAATATGATGGAAGCAATTCCTAATATTACCTTCACACAAGAAGATATGTTGCTGAAGCATAACAAGCATGACAGACCTCTGTGCTATACAGGGTATATTGAATCCACTGAAATTGATAGGATTTACATTGATCCTGGGTCTTCTATTAGCATTATTCTTCAGAGTATGCTAAGACCTTTGAGGATTTCTACTAGTGATTTGACTTACACTAGTACCACGATAGTTGGTTTTAACTCTGGAAAAAGTAAACCACTGGGGAAGATTCGTCTGAAGATTCAAATTGGTGATCTTCGAACTATGACGACTTTTTATGTTATCAACTCAGATGTATCTTACAACATCCTCCTTGGAAGACCGTGGATACATGAGCATAACATTGTGCCTTCAACTCTCCACCAATGCTTCAAGTACGTGGATTCTCAAGGGGTTGTGAAGACCGAATTTGCAGATATCAATCCTTTTAAGGGTGTTGAAGCATATTTTTCTGATTCAATACTCTACAAGCAGGAGCATGTGAAGGAGATATCAGATATGGCCGAAGATCGATCACCTGCTGAAGATCAATTTGTCAATAAAGATCATCCGAAAGAGCAACCTTTGAAGATTAAAGTCAAAGGCCGAATCCATCCCCAACCTGTCAATGATCAACCTTTGGTGATCGAGGTTAAAGGAAGAACTCAGGCTTCATCTGAGGAAGCTGTGAAGATTCCAGTCAAGAGCCAAGTTCAACCTCTTATGATCAAGGTCAAGGGACATACTTCTCGTACGAATGATCCAGAACCACCACTGATCATCAACCTTGGCAAGTCTACGCAGAAGATGGATGACGGTCCGTTAATGATCAATCCGAAGCGTAGTAGTCAACTTGTAAATGATGTAAATATTGATCATTCTGTACTTTCTATTATCAATGAAGATTTTCTTTTGGAGTATATGGCTGTCAAATTCATTGAAAGAATGACTTTATCTTCTGATGATCAAAGTCATCAATATAAAAATGACATAAATACAGAGGAAACCTTATACATCGACCATAAAGAAAATTCCTTTCCTCCTCATGTCGATGTTGGACCTTATGCTCAAAAGTTCCTGACATCTTCTCCCTATCCTCTTCCTGTAGCCGCTTCATCACAAGCCTGTGTAACTTATAGACGTCACGAAGAATCTTATTTCGTGATTCCGCCTGATAAGAAAAATAAGCACCAAATTATGTTTGGTCTGGCTAGAAATATCCATGTTATTCAGACAGATGATCTTAGAAATAAAGATAAAGGAAGAATCCAAATTGACAAATATAGTCAATAATCTCTTAAGATTATCCAGAATATGGGATATGATTTGAAGACTATGCAAGGTCTCAACCAAGGCAAAGGTAGACGGTTACCATTATGTGGTGATCCATTTTACCAGAAAACTCAGCATGGGTTACGATCTGTCCCACATGTTTAATGAAGATATACAAGAAGAATGTTCTTCCAGTTTTTTATAATTCTCATATTCTGAGGGAGACTATTATGATGAATCTGCGTGTATATTCTCAGTTAACATGGTTCAAACTGATGGTGAATCAGAACCATTTGAGAATGACCCTTGGGCACAACAAATGGACACTCAATGGGAGCTTCGTTTTGAACAACGACAGCCACCTACAGAGGATAAAATTGTCCAGATTGACATCGGAGACGAAACTACATCCAAGCCGATATTCATCAGTAAAAATCTTTCTGAAGATGAAAAGGAAGAGTTGATACAGCTGATTAAAGAATATATCGATATCTTTGCATGGAGTTATGAGGATATGCCGGGTTTAGATCCTAAAGTAGCTACTCATAAACTCAATATTCTTCCTAATGCCAAGCATGTGAAACAACAACAGCGGCATTTTTGACCAGATATGATGGATACAATTGAAGCAGAAGTCAAAAAGCTGATCACATGTGGCTTTGTTCGTGAAGAACAACATCCAGATTGGGTGGACAACATTGTTTCTGTTATAAAGAAGAATGGAAAAGTTAGAGTTTACATAGATTTTTGGGATCTTAATACAGCTTGTCCAAAGGACGAATTTCTACTTCCGATTACCGATGTCATGATAGACAATACATGTAGTTTTGAGCGCATGTCTTTCATGGACGGATTTTTAGGATACAATCAAATTAAGATGCATCCAGGAGATGAAAAACATACTGTTTTTCGTATACCCCTTGGAGTCTACTGCTATACGGTTATGCCGTTCGGACTGATATTGCTGTTAAATGTTATGTAGATGATATTGCTGTTAAATATTATGTAGATGAAAAACATACTGCTATACGATTATGCCGTTTGGATTCTACACCCCTTGGAGTCTACTGCTATACGGTTATGCCGTTCGTACACCCCTTGGAGTCTACTGCTTTTCGTACACCCCTTGGAGTCTACTGCTTTCAAGAACATCTACGGAAAACAGTTGAATGTTATGTAGATGATATTGCTGTTAAAAGTCGATCAAAAGATGATCATATTCAAGACTTAAAGACGGTATTTGAGTTGATGCGCCAACATCAACTGAAGATGAATCCTACTAAGTCTTTCTTAGGGGTTTCCAGTGGCAAGTTTTTGGAATTTGTCATCACTTCTCAGGGTATCCATGTTGATCATGACAAAATCAAAGCGATTCTTGAAATGCGTCCTCCACGTAATCTAAAAGAACTTCGTGGTTTCCAAGGTCGCATTGCTTATATCAGGAGATTTATATCTAATCTTTCTGGGAGATGTCAACCTTTCTTCCGTCTATTAAAGAAAGGTGTATCATTTGTCTGGGATGAAGCATGTCAGAAAGTCTTCAATGACATCAAATAATACCTTACAAATCCACTTGCTTTGGTACCCCTAGTGGTGGGAAGACCATTTTTGCTATATGTTCGAGCCTTAGATCATTCCCTTGGTGATCTTCTTGCACAAAAAAGTGATATAGGACATGAACATGCAATTTATTATCTTAGCCGAATGATGGTCGGAGCTGAACGCAGGTACACTCCTGTAGAAAAAGAATGTCTGGCCTTGGTTTTTGCTGTTCAAAAGACACGACATTATGTGTCAGGACAGACTATTCATGTCATCTCTAGAATAAATCCTATTCGGATATTGATAAAAAAACCGAATATTCTTAACTCCAGGTTAGCCACCTGGGCAATGTTGCTCACTCCTTATGATATGGTCTATGTACCTCAAAAATCAGTGAAGGGTCAAGCATTAGCTGATTTCTTAGCAGCTCACCCTATACCTGAAACATCTAAGCTATATGAGGACATTCCAGATGAAGTCGTAGATTGCAACATGACTTTGAAGGATGACATTTGGCAATTATATTTCAATGGAGCATCGCGGGTTGGACCTAAAGGCAATATTCTCCGGAGTAGGCATTATCCTAGTTTCTCCTGACAAAATGGTCATTATCGTGCTTATTCTCTTAATGAACCATGCTCCAACAATGTAGCAGAATATAATACTTTGCTGATTGGTCTCCAAGTAGCAAAACAATTAGACATCGAGTTCCTGGAAGCTTATGGAGATTCTCAAATGATCGTTAATCAGGTCAGAGGGACATATAAAGTCAAAAATCCTGACCGCATTCCTTATCATCAAGTGGTAATCGAATTGTTTCTTTCATTCAAAGGATTCTTTATCGAATTCGTACCACGTTCTCAGAACTTGGAAGCTGATGCTCTTGCTAGTTTAGCTGCAGACTTAGCTGTTCCAATTAGAAGACAAAATATCATCACTTTGTTGGATAGGGACTTATTCTGTGTAAAGAATAACTTGTATATTGAACAGAGTTATACTACAGAATCAAGTTTTTAACAAAGGGATTGGAGAAGTCTATTCATTGATTATACGGTTCATGGGATTTTACCTAAAGATCCAAAAGAAGCTGCATCAATCAAGAGACGATCATTTCGATTCTATTATGATTCTTCCTTATATATGTTATATCGTCGGTCATATGACGGACTTTTGCTACGTTGTCTCTCTGAAAATGAAGCTAAGTAAACACTCCGTGAAGCTCATGATGGTGTCTGCGGTGCTCATCAACCATGTCCGAAATTACAGGACCACATTCGAAGAATAGGGTATTATTGGCCTTCTATGATAGCGGATGCTGTGGATTATGCCAGACGGTGTAAAGCGTGTCAGATTCATGCTGATTATATTCACCAACCATCTGAATTCTTACATCCTACAACAGCTTCTTGGCCCTTCGAAGCTTGGGGCATGGATATTATTGGTTCGATTAACCCTTCTTCTGTCAAGGGACATCGGTTTATATTGGCTATAACCGATTACTTTTCAAAATGGGCGGAAGCGGTTCCCCTTGTTGAAGTGAAAACATCTAATGTGGTTAGCTTCATTAAACACCATGTTATTTATCATTTTAGGATTCCCCGAAGGATAATCCATGACAATGGACCACAATTTGCCAGTCAGACATTTTATCGATTCTGTGACAAGAATCGGATCCAAAATCTAGCTTCTACGGCTTATAATCCAGCTGCTAATGGTTTGGCCGAAGCTTTCAATAAGACAATCATTAAACTTCTCAAAAAGTTCGTCTCTTTTAATAAACGTGATTGGAACAAAAAACTTGGAAAATATTTATGGGCTTATCGAACAACTGTCCGAACTCCTACTGGTTTTACACCATTTTCACTGGTCTATGGATGTGAGGCTGTACTTTCGCTGGAAATCCAGATTCCATCTCTTAGAATCGCCATTTCTAATGAGCTAACTACAGAGAATAATGATCGGTTGAGACTTCAAAAACTTGAAGGATTGGACGAAAAGCGTCTTCAAGCGCAACAGCACATTGAGCTATATCAAGCCCGCATATCTCGAACTTTCAATCATAAAGTTAAAGAGAGGGTATTCAAAGTCGGTGAGCTAGTTCTAGCTGTTCGAAGACCGATGGTGATGACTCATAAGAGCAAAAGGAAATTCCAAGCAAAATGGGAAGGTCCCTATGTAGTCGAGTCGGTATTCTCCAATGGTGCCTATAGGTTGTCTAAACCTAATGGAGATTTGCTTATGATGCCGATCAATGACAAATTCTTGAAGAAATATTATGTTTGAATTTTTTCTTTATTCTCCAGCTACCAATGTTTGGTTAAGCTGATTACTTGTCTCCTAAAAGAAAATTTTTGATCTTATGTCTTACCAGTTAATTAAAAAAAGAAATTTATTATTTATCATGTTCTTATGACCTCTGAATAAATATTGAATCTACTTCTTTTCCTATCTATCATGTCCATATGGCCTCTGAATAGATATTAATCTATTTTTCTTTGAGTTGTTACGATCTGTCACGTTCATATTACCTCTGATAGTATCGTATACTCTAAACAGAAAACGAGATTCATTATCTATCATGTCCACATTATCTCTGGATAGATATAATTTATTGAGTTTAGAAAACTTGTCATGTTCATATTATCTCTGATGAGTATTATTCTATCTCATACCTATTGTTTAATTACAAAATAAATAATAGGGTCCCAAATCAAATATTTTATTCATTTTTGTAAACATTACAGAATGAAAAAAGATTGAAGATTACAAAAAATTATTTATTCGCCTAAGACGGAGCAGAGACATCTTCAAGAAGTTTTTGTAGCTCCGCTAGACTTTTTTACGGGAGCTCAATACATTATTAGTAGCTACGGAGCGTCGAGCTTCGGGAGTACAAATGTGAGAAAGTCCAGCAAAAGTGACTATCATCTTGTCCTTGGCTTCGTCAAGAGTTTTGATGGTAGCCTCAGCTCCGAAGACTTGTTCCTCCAAAATTGAGCTCTGAGTTAGCTGCTGGTCCCGAGCTGTGATCATCTGCTCCCTCTCTGCCTTTAAGCGAGCTAGCTCAGCCTCGACTTCGCGAATTCTATGATTCTGTTGATGAATTCTTATATTCGAAGCTTCATAGGCCTCTTTCTGAATCTCCAACTGAGACTTAGCTTCAGCCAAAAAAGCCTTTTCTTTAGCTACCTTGATGCTGTACTCATTGAGGGCCTCATTAAAAGTCATTTCTCGAGCGAGGTATTCAGCTGATAAAGCGTCATACTCCTCTTGAATGAGACTTTCAGTGGTTTCACTTGACAGCTTTAGATATTCTTTGATGGGCTGTTCAAGTCCCTCTACGACTTTTTCCAATGCCGCTGCTCTCACTGCATCATTAAACATGGCGACATTTCTGATAGTAAGAGCAATCGCCGCTTTCAGACTTTCATAACTGAGGCCCTTATTCAGGACCATTTTGATTAGAGCCGCCAGAGTCTTGTAAAAAGTATCAGTATGAAACTCAACTAAGAGATTCATTTCTGCACTTGAGCTCGGTGTTGCGGCGATGTCTACCAGATCTCTTCTCTGAAGACTAGGAGAAGATGTTGTTGCCTTAGTAGCAGACTGAGATGAGGCTGTTGTTGTCATTGCTACTATGGCCAACCGATCCCCAGGAGCTTCAGGGACAGTATCTTCATCATTGGTTACTCCAGCAGTTTCTGGAGTCAAAACTACGTGAGTTTCGGTGGCGGTAATTGGTGCGGGTGGAATGGTAGTTATGGCAGCTGACTCCGGTTTGGGCATTATCTCTTCAAGAACTTTTTCTGAAGCAGTAGCAATAGCAGAGGATGCTATTACAACTTCTGTAATGCCTGTTGTCCGTATTACGTATTTTTAGAATACATGTACGTATTTTATCTTGTATTGCATGATTTTCTTGCTTAGTTTTCTCCATGGCTTGGTTTATTCTTGGTTCGGGTAGGTTTGGTTCGGTTGGGATTGTTTTTGGTTCATCATGGACCAAGGATGAACCCCCTACCTACCACCACCATTAGTATTTATTACCTATTCTTCTTTCTCTCTCTTCATTAACCTCTTCTTCTTCCATTTACTTCTTCACCTACCAGAGAGAGGGAGAGAGGGGTCTAGGCAAGTACAACTTGTTTCATGGAGGAACTCCAATTTTATTGCTTTATTCTCTTTCTTACAATATTTTAACTTACTTTAGTACTTGGCATTTCCTATTTTTATGGCTAGATTCTTGTAGATCTAAGTTTACTTTATTTTTGGAAACCTTGGGTTTGATCTACTAAATCTTGTTATTTTCGAGTTTTGAGGGTTCCATGTTGTAGAAAATTTCGTTCTACCCCATTTTGACCTATGGAAGTTCGGATTTGGGTTCCGGATGATGGAGTTATGGAGCTTGAGAACTTGGCTCTCATGGTGTTCTTCTTCTCGGAATTTTTGGAGAAGATGAACTGTGCTTCACTTGACCGCATGAATATTTCATGCGGCAAGTGTTCTATTCAGCCGCATGGCTGGAAGTACTTGAGCCGCATGAGGACCCCGCTCATTCCAGCCGCATGAATGCTCTGACTTAGTCTCATGCGCCCTCCCTGGCCGCATGAGGACCCCGCTCCTTCCAGCCGCATGAATGCTCTGACTTAGTCTCATGCGTCCTCTCTTCCCGCTGGCCGTATGGGACTTTACTTGACCCAGCCGCATGAGAACTTTCCGAGCCGCATGAGAACTTGGTCCACTCTTAGCTGCATGAGCGCGCAGTTCCTGCCGCATGGATTGTTGCCCCAGCCGCATGCGCTTCCCTCTTTCCTTAGCCGCATATGCTGTTCCCCCTTCCTGCCGCATGAGCTTGCCTTTCTTTCTGCCGCATGGACCCAATTCATCTCAGCCGTATGGTCGCATGCGCCCTCTTATCCCGCTGGCCGCATGAGGACTGATATCCTTAGCCGCATAGGCTTTCCTTTATTAGCCGCATGCGCCTGACCCTATTCAGCCGCATGGGCTGCTCTCCTCCCAGCCGTATGAGATTATTCCTGAACCGTATGACTCCCCTATAGCTCTGTACTGTTATTTTATTATTATTTTTGCCCATGTTTTGGAACTCCTATGGTATATTTTATGCCCATTTTATATCCTTACGTCTTTTGTCCTGAACTTGATAAATCACGATTTGATTGACATGATTGAAATGACAATTGTACACGACAGGGTGTGACAAGGAACTAGCACGACCTGATGGTGGCCCGTCGTGGCACACTCTTGACCAGAACTCTTGACATGAGAACCTGACATGATATATCTTGATAAGCTGTTGCGACGGCTACCTGACATGACATAACCTGTATAATTAATCCGGACACCGTGGGCGATTGTGCTTGTGCAAATAATCCAGTCATGTCTTGTATCATATCAAGGAGGAGACTCCTGAGTACCACGATCAGGAGTACCTATTGAAATGGACTAAGGCTAATAACTAGATTATACACTAGTCATAAAGAGATCTCCCAGCTACAGGCAATCCCGTTACCTGGGCGCGCCTTGGGATCTGTAGCCTGCCGTCGAGTAGGGCACATTTCCAGCACACTGTCATGTGTTGCACCCTTCAAGCTACCTAAGGGTACATTCGTTTCCTGGACGATGTACCCACCTGAATTCAACTCTAAATCTTTTAACCCGGGTAACCTGAATGGTCTGCAGGGCTTGTGGCTGTGGAAGGATCTCACTGCATCTTGCTAGTAACTAGGCCTGTGATAACCCTAGTTAGTTAAAGTATCAAGCCGTACTCATTGCTTGGCCGTAATTGATTGAATGGGGAATAATCTGTCTAGCCTTGATCATGTATAAGATTGTTACATGTCCTGCTTTTCTTATATTTATTTTGCCGATAAATGGGGAGAAACCAAGTTCGGTTCAGACGAAGGGTTACAATCCCGGTCCTTGTTTGGTTTACAGGTTGTAACCTGGTTATCTGAATAGTTCCATGGTTATCTCATCGTATATCACCTGTTATGCTTTCCTTAAATTTCTGTCTTTATTATTAATTTATTACTATTGTGCTAATTGCTGGTTCTAGTTCCTAAGTGAGGCTTCCTTTGTGGCATTTGCTCTTTCTGGGATCTGACCCAGCTGGTTTTGTATGGCCAGATTTTGGTGCAGCTCCTGAGGATCTACCGCTTTTTCAGCCTGATGGTGAACACCAGACGTAACCAGGGCAACGAGTGGGTTATTTTTGGCTCTCCCACTCTATTGTAAAAATATTCTTTTGAGGCATTTAGCCGACGAGCACCTGTTTAGCTCGATTGCACTTACTTACTGTCTGCTTACGGGCTGTAACATGATTGACAGATCCTAGGATTGATCATGTATGACTAAAACTCTTGCTAGTCCTAATATTTTGTAACGACTAGCTTCATGATCAACTGAATATGTAATGTTTGGGACGCCTTACTATTGTATATTTGGTGATCTAACATCTTGTAACATTTATTTACTTGCTTGTGATTGAGACACTAGGCTTGTTCATGACCATAGGAGACTGTTGGCTTGTAGTAAACCCTCATGTATCTAGACAGCCGTGACCGTATAGCGAGATGGAATCCATTTTATATACGTAGCTGGCTATGTCTGCCCCTGCTCTCCAGTATTCTGGTTCTGGGGCGTGACAACTTCCCCAGCTTCAGTTGATGATTCGACTATGTCTTCATCACCTTCTTCGGCTACCGGCTCTGCAGGATCTTCAAGTATCTCAGTTGTAGCGAGTCCTTCTACAACTGATTCTTCGTTGAAGTCTAATTCTTCCTCAGCAGCCACTTCATCATCTATTGTAGGTTCTACTGTAGTTTGTTCTTTATCTCCGTCCTCAACAGGAAGAGACAATTCTGGCTGAGCCTGCACCTCTGACTCTTACTGTACCTCCATACATTGAGGGCATTCTTCTTGAGCATCTTCTTCTTCTGAAGAAGACTCCTCTTCCTCAGACTCTGAGTTTTCCTCATAAATGTCTTCTTGAAGAGGAGGAGGAGTCACAAGCTTTGATGTGATGATAACACCTACAAAAAATAAAACAAAATAAGTTAATATACAAAATATCATAATTTTATATAGATTTTGTATAATTTATATTTACCTGGAGTAGGTGTCGGACGTGCCAAGTACGCGTCATAGTCCCCATCCCAGTCATCATCGTCAAAATTAATAGCTGGTTCATCTGATGGGATGGGTTCTCGATCAACAGTATGTACTGGAGCGACATCCTCAACAACTTGTGCCTTTTGTGGCAAAGTCAAATGAAGTGCTGAGCTGAGACGTCCCGGAGATAGGACCGTCACCGCTTCCATTGACGCTGCTGGTTGGGAGGCCGAAGACCCTTCTCCAGGATAAGCTGAAGAAGATGCAACATGTTGCGGCTCCTCGACTGGAATTTCAATCTCTGGGGTAACGGCTCTTGGTTTAGAAGTCCCTTTGGTGGTAACCTTCTTCTTTTCTGGGGTCTTCTATAGAAGAGTAGCAGCTGCACCTTGTTTCCGTTTCCGGGTCTTGCCAATAATGATAGGTTCCATAGCTTTTCCTCCCATTCCTATTGGGATTACTTCCAGATATGCATCTAGAACAGCAGCATCGTCGGGTACGTCTGATGGTACCCGGACTGGCTCTTCAAGATTCTCCTCCTTAGGCCATCTTAGACTACCTCTCAGGTTGTAGCCATGGGCGAAGGAGCGGATAGAAGCATAAAAGCGATCATACGTATGAAGTATACGTAGCTCGGTGGTGCTTGTAGCAGTCGATATTCGAAATTTGGCACCGGTACAGGCAGTGCTAAAATATCTCCAGCCTCTTGCACCATCAATCAGTTTCCCATAATAACGAAAACTGGTGGAAAGATTGCCAACATGAAGTTGGTCATATCCGAACTGGCGAGCGAACCGACTTGGTAGATACGGTTTAAATGCGCAGCTGTCTTCATTTCTGTACATCAGATGGGAGGGTCTGATGCACTGTAGCCATCTGAAAACTGGCGCTGACAATAAAGTTCTTCCTTCAACTTCATCTTCAAATTGTACGTCGAAGTAGTCGGCTGGAACTGGTGGCCGGGTACAGAAAAAGTTCCAACCATAAGAATAATTCAATACTGCTCTGGTATCTGCCACTGTCGTGGCAGTCCATGTGGTTTTGCTGAACTTCTGGAGGAAGACCTCCGCATCATCTCCAGGGCCTGGTGGCAACAAATTGCAGTTGTGATGCAATAGCCAGCCCATAAGATAAGTGTAGGGCATTTCTACCCTAGGGAATACGTTCCGGTGAGGAGCATTGTTGATCAGTTCCTCACCAAAAGTCCTCAAACCTGCGTTTATTCGGCACACCATTGCCGATAGCAGGTTGATTCTAACTTTAAATACCAAACGTACCGCTGGCCATAGCACGTTTCGGTGGATTCTATCAACTGTACCGGTCCTCGGTACAACCCATCTCCTCAACCACGAAGAAAGAAAGCCTGCCAGCAAGGCTTTCTTGGAGATCTTCTGGCTGCCATATCTGAGGAAACTCAAGGCTTCGGTTCCTGCAGAGAACTCCCCAGTCTTGTTGGACAAATATTTGTTCGGGAATTTGTAGCCGACCATCATATCCCGTACTTTGTAGCAGGGATTGTTGAACCAGTATTGATGATTGGAGCCTTGTTCTCCTGAAATTTTTCTTTATCATCTTTGGATATCTTATCCTTGTGGTAAAAGAGATATGTTGTCCACTTGTTGATGTACGCCAAATGAGATCCACTTTCAAGCATAGTAGTACAAATCATGTAATGGCATATCAACTCTTCATATACCTCAACCAATTGAGGATTTTTCTCCCTTATTTCTGATAGTTCCCGGTTGGAGGGAACATACTCTTCATATAGGGCTTCCTCCATTGGCAGCTTTGAGATGAATTGCATCTCGTGGAGTGCGAGACCCATTTCACCTTTTGGGGTCGCGAAAGTTCCTGTTGAACTGATATATATCTCCATCAGAGCCGTGAACAAATTACTGTTCGGTGGTATACCATGACTAGTGGAGGCCACTGCTTCATACAGGCCGATGTCTTTTAGCTTCGTCTGGAAGTTCCTCATAATCCAAACACTGATCAGAATCCAGTTCTGGTTAAAAGGAGTTAGCCATCCTGGTAGCCTGGGGTTGGCCTGAGGATATAATACTGCAGCCCTTATTAACTTATTAATGAACATTTGGGTCTGTACTGTCTGAATCAGAGCAGAATCCT
This sequence comes from Iris pallida, assembly GCA_029216955.1. Lineage (NCBI taxonomy): Eukaryota > Viridiplantae > Streptophyta > Magnoliopsida > Asparagales > Iridaceae > Iris > Iris pallida. The sequence continues at coordinate 11,554,730 of JANAVB010005596.1, read as the reverse complement.
CACTCGGAGTGAATCCTGGCAAGAGACCGGAGAAGGGGACAACACCACCACTGGGAGTACTAGTGTGGTAGCCTATGTCATTTGCTCTCTCTCTCTTGAAAATGATCCTTCCTGGCCTACCATGACTGCTGGGAGTCATGTTCCATAGCGTCTTTCGGGGATGGGTGGCATGGATAAAAGCAGACAAGGGATAATCTATATCCATGTCGGGAAGGTACATTGCTTTATCTCCAAACTTCAACACCCAAGCCTCCTTCTTGGGGTGTATTTGTGATTTGAAGTCTATCGCATCACCGAATAAGAAAGCTGGCTTTGCAAATTGTTGGCCATCCAGCGATGTCAACACTTTCCCATTTATCATGGACAGCAGCATCCTGTCCCCTTGAGCAGCTATCAGCTGTGCCCTCTCTGCAGGATATTCCAGATTTGACTGGGGAAACTCCACGTGGGACAGGTTCTCCAAATAATTTGAGCCCACCATACCAGCTGATGAGCCAAATATTTCTACAAATGGGTAAATTTGCAAATCCACTGCCAAAAGGAAAAGAAAAATCAAGTTAGTGAAAATCTAATTTGAATTTTTTTTGCAGATAATTTGGTCTGAGTTTTACGCATAAAGATAAAAGACTCTGACTATGCAAATTTTACGCTTATTAAAGTTGATAAAAACTTTTAAAGTGTAAAAGTTCTTTGTTTTACACAAAGTCTTTTCACTTATAAATTTTACGCTGGCATATATTGATGTGAGCGTATTAAGAACTTTACGCTAGCATGTGTTGACATGAGCGTATCTTAATTTTACGCTAGCACGTGTTGACGTGAGCGTATTTTAATTTTTACGCTGGCACATATTGATGTGAGCGTATTGAGAACTTTACGCTAGCATGTGTTGACATGAGCGTATCTTAATTTTATGCTGGCACGTGTTGACGTGAGCGTATTTTAATTTTTATGCTGGCACGTGTTGACATGAGCGTATTTTAATTTTTACGCTGGCATGTGTTGACGTGAGCGTATTTTAATTTTTACGCTGATGTGTTGACATAAGCGTATTTTAATTTTTACGCTGGCACGTGTTGACGTGAGCGTATACTAATTTTTACGCTAGCACATGTTGATGTGAGCGTATTTTGAAATTTACGCTGGCACGTATAAACGTGGGCGTATGTCCTTAATTTTACGCTGACACGTATAGCGTAGGCGTATTTAATTATCTCAGTTTCTACGCTGACACACATAACGTGGGCGTGAAGTAAAAAGCTAGGGTCTTCTTCTCCGCCGAAGTTCAGTGCTTTACCCTTCATTGCCGGAGCCACGGCGGGGTTGCTCTGTTGGGGCGTCGTTGATGATGGGACGGGGGTTTTCGTGCGGTCGGCCGACGATGAATCGACGACGGGCTTCTTGCCTTTGCTGCCGGCGGCAGTCTTCTTAGGGGCCATCGGATCAAAGCAAGAGTGTGAAAGAGGAAGAAGAGTAAAGAGAGATCGGGATTACGAAAGACAAGTAAAGTTTTTTCTCTATTCGAAGAGCTCTATATATAGAGAAATTTTGAATCGGTTCAAATTCTCGAATTCTACGCTGACTGTTGGATATCCCGACTTTTACGCGGATGACCGTTGGATATCCCAAATTCTACGCTGACTGTTGAAATCCCGAATTTTACGCTTCTGTTCAAAGTATTTTAAATTTTGAAAATAATTTGAAAACTTTGAAGGGGTCTTGTAGGAGCGTAAAAAGTGCTTCATGGACTAAGTCAAAAGAAGTTGAGAACTTTACGCAATTCAAACTGAGTCAAACTCAGACTCTACGCGAGCTACTCTCTACGTAAGCTATTCTCTACGCGAGAAGCTTTTACGCGAGAGTTATCCTCCAACTTTACGCCGGGGACAGGCTGTCAGATTGCATTTATTGAGCGTGATTTTTGATCTGACAGCAGGATTTTCTGACAAGAACAGTGCACAGAAGCCGAGAGGATTTGATCTACACTAAACCCAAAACTTGTCGTTTAATGTGCAGATGGGCTACTTTATGCTCAATAAACTGCTTCTTTTACGCACGATAGCTATTTCGAGCTTTTTACGCTCAAAGCTGTTGTGCGCGTAAAGTTTATTTGAGCTAATTTTACGCTCAAGGCTATTTTCAGCCACTTTACGCGAGAAGCTTATTTTGGGCTATTTTACGCCAGTTTGCTACTTTACGCAGGAAGTAGATTTTGGGTCATTTTTACGCCCGAGCTTTCCTGGCTACATGAGAACGTGGTTTGCTTACGTGGCTTTCATGTCACACTTATCGAGGAACGTGTGTACGTGCTCTCCCCATTTTGTTGAAGTAATGGGACACGTGTCAACGTGCGTAGAGGATGATTTACATCGTGGGTGACAGTTACTCGCGTAGAGACCCAATTTTGTTGCTTTTTACGCACAAAGGGTCAAGTCTATAAATAGACTTATTTTCACATAGACAGCATCAGGAGATCAAGAGAGATACAGGAGAGGAGATTCTGAGAAAACTCATACTTTCAGAGTGATATTCCCAGAAGCATTTCTTTAACTTTTTTTCAAGAACAGGGTGAAGCAAAGCAAGAAAGCATTCGACTGTGCCATCAGTGCCGTTGCTCGATACCTTTCCGGTGACTTAGTTCTTCCGATTGTTTGTCTTCTTCAAGCAGTTTTCTTCATCATCATCGTATGGTCCAAGGAACAAAGTGATCGCTCACAGATCAGACTTCCATAGCAATACTTCCCAGAACATTTGTACTTTTTGTACTTTTTCTAGTTTTCTTTCAAAAGCCAATTTTTAGGCATTTTGTTAAGTGAAACAGTTCTAACGTGTTAGCGTAGTGTCTCAGCTTTTACGCCCACGTTTTACGTGTCAGCATGTTATTTCATCCTTTTACGCACACGTTTTAACGTGTCCGCGTAGTGCCCCCTTTACGCACACGCAATTGCGTGCTAGCGTATTCGTTCTACGCCGAGTTCACTCGAACTCTACGCCGGTGCCCTCTCGCATGCGTAGAGTCATGCTCACGTAGACTTTAGCTCGAGTAGACTCTCGCGTGCGTAGAGTTTCGCTCGGGTGTTTGCGCGCGTAGAATTCTACTCGCATAAAACTCTTACGCGCGTATAAGTTCGCTTGCGTAAAACCCGGCTAGCGTAGAACCCCACCTGCATGCATCATTGCTCGCGTAGAGCTATCTCTCTCTTGCTCTTGCTTGCGTAGAGCCACTTACGCTTGAGGCCCTTGGCCTAGCGTAGGGGCTCACTCGCGTAGAACCTTGAGTCCTTTTGCGTACCTAGTTGACTTTTATGTTCTTGCACTTTCCATGACTTGACAAATCACTGATTGATTGATATGACCGGGCTAATAATTGTACCTGGCATGGTATGGCAAGTAACTGACATGACATGACATAACAAGATATGACAAGAACGCATGATGGTAACTATTGAAAGCCGTTGCGACGGCTAGCATAACATGACTATGATGAATGACCTGGACACCGTGGATGATTGTGTTTTTGATATGAACCAGTACTGTCTTACATCATGTCTAGAGTATGGATTCCTGAATACCACGGTCAGGGGTACCTACTGAAAATTAACTAAGGCTAATGACTAGAATAAATCAGTAGTCATGAAGAGATTTTCCAGCTACAGGCAATCCCGTTATCTGGACGCTCAAGTGGACTTGTAGCCTATCGATGAATAGGGCACATTTCCAGCGCACTGTCAAGTGTTGCCCCTTCATGAATGGATGTTTGACCTGGATAACCTGGATGGTCTGCAGGGCTTGTGGCTGCTGGAATAATCTCATTGCATCTTGCTAGTAACTAGGCCTGTGATAACCCTAGTTAGTTAAAGTATTAAGCCGTACTCATTGCGTGGCCGTGATTGATTGGATGGAGTCTAGCCCAGTCTAGTTTTATCCTGATCATGTGCAAGATTGTAGCATGACCTGATTTCTTGTATTTTACTTATCGATAAATGATGAGAAACCAAGTTCTGTTCAGATAAAGGGTTGCAATCCCGGTCCTTGTTTGGTTTAAGGGTTGTACCTTGGTCATCTGAATAGTCCTATGGTTATCTTGTCATATATCGTCCTGATTATTTATGTCACGACCCGCTACCCAAATTGTTGGGCCGGGCCGAGACATGTCCAGCCTACGCTTGAGATAAAGCATAGAAAGCTGTTCTAAAGATAACAAGATAAGATAAGACTAAATGTGCTAACAGTTCTATAAGTAAATAAAAGTCATAGATGCTCCAAACACAAAAGTCGCCTCATATAATAATAAGTCCAAGTACAAGTCTGAAATATAAAACTGGATACAGGTCCAGTTACAAAATACATAGTATAATACATGACTACTCTCAAAAGTGTAAAGCAAATAGACAACTAGACGAGGTTCCCCGCAGGTACATCCTCGTAAGGCAAAGCCTGGTCTTCGGCAGTAACTCCATAATACGAATCACAGAGCAACTCCTCCTCAGTAAGTATACCTACAACGTTATCCTGTCAGAACGGGAGCAAGTACTGATTCTAGCAAACTAAATATACAAAACATGAAATGAACAGGAATGTGATAAACTGGAATCATGGCATATCATAATCTATCATGGCAAGGACACATATGTCATAGAGACAGATGTATATGTAATGTTTAAAACTGTAGCAGGTACGTGATCGTCAATAGGTGTACAATGTGCAGGAGCACATAATGAAATGTACTTTCGTACAAGTGTAAAGGCGATAGATGTACATACGCACAAATACAGCTTTGAGATAAAGGCCTACGACGTAGTAACATATAAAATAAAACTTTGCTCGGTACTGTAGAGGGGGCATGATCACGTATGCTACTAACAGTTTCCCCATACCCAGATTCTAATCATATGAGAGATATAAAACTGTTCTAAACATGGTAGTGACTGAAAGTAATACAACATGTGAAGGTTTAACTTGCTACCCCAAGGATCAGCATTTAACATGGTTGGATTCACAGTTCATTGTTGTAACAGTATGTAAAGTTTGTAGAAAGTACCCGCCTCTAGCAAAGCAAAGCAGCGATAAAAATGCTATAGATGCCTGGTAACTCGTCACTGTAGAAATAAATACATAAAGTTAGTTTTCATACTAAGTTAAACACTACGACACTAGTGGTGCAACACAACTTTCTGATTCGGTACCTAGCCAAATGGTGACTTTAGCATAAGAGACCAATGTGAGGGGACACAATACTATAATCTAACTTTTTAGGGTCTTTACACTAGTGCGGGGTGAGGTCCAATACGACTAAAACACAAAACAACACAAAAAGTTGCAAGTCGTAATTATGTCATAATTAAATCAAACTGTACACTATGATCTAACAATTTTTGAGATAGACAAAAACATCTATTTTACATAAAATAAAGTACCATAATGATCCTTGTTAATTATAGAAATTTATACTAATTTTTCTGGAATTTATAAACCCTCATAAATATTTATTAAAAATCAGCAAACATAAATATACTGAAAATGAGTTCTGTTTTTCTATTTTTATAAAATACCAACAGCACTTAATAAATGCCATAAAAATTATAATAAATTGTCTAAATTAACAAAGTATTCAAATATAATTTTTCCTAGAGTTTTACAGTAATTAAAATATTTATAAAAATTCAAAAACAGCAAGCAACAGTTTCTGGAAAATAATTAATTATTTATTTGCTATTTTTGTCCATGTATTCGAATTGAACCGAAGTCCAAATACAGGACCCAGAGCCATGAATCAAGTTCAATATGACTTTTACAGACTCTGAATGTATTAGACACAATTGCGCCCAAAAACCCATGCTAGGTTTGGACATCAATTGGCCATAACAATAAAATACAGGAATTTAAATAATAATATATTTTTAAAGTGATAAAAATATACAAGTCACAAATTATAATATAATAAAAATAACTTGTAAAATTTTACATAATAATAATTTATACAAGGTAGAGTTTGAAATACATAAATAAATATATAACAACAACATTTATATATATACATATAAATACATAGATATTTATATATACATATAATGGATACATACATGCATCTATTAAATATACATATATATATAAGAAATACTTAACTATAAAATATATATATATATATATACAAATATTGTATACATATATATAATAGTATATACATAAATACATATATATATGTATATATACATATATACATATACATAAATACATATACATATATATATATATATATATATATATATATATATATATATATATATATATATATATATATATATATATATATATATATATATATATATATATATATATATAATAAAAAAAAAAATATATATATATATATATATATATATATATAATATAATAAAGTACTAAATATAAAATATATATATATACAAATACAGTATATATATACATATAATACAACATATATATATATATATATATATATATATATATTATATATATTATATATATTATATATATATATATATATATATATAAATATATATATATATATATATATACATATACATGTATACATATATACATAAATATATATAAACAAAAGAAAACAAAAAGAAAAAGGAAAATAAAATAGAACAGCAGGGGGGGTTCGAACTCGGCCCAGTGGGTCAAGTTTTCGAGTTCGGTCGGGCTGGCCAGGGGGTCAGCCCGCTCTGGGTGTTAGGGGTAGGATTTAGTTTAGATTTATTTAGGTTTTAGTTAATATTATTAAAACCCGATAAAATTATCTCGGTGTCCTGACAGTTAAGGACACACGAGTCTCGTGTCCGTGCTATGCATGACACGCACGGGTCCTAAAACGCGTGTCCGAGCATAGCGTTGGGGTCGTCGTGTCCGGGCGAACCATGTGTGTGAGTTCGAGACACGTACGACACAGTTCTAGTTTGCTACTCACGTGTCCGACTTCAGGGAGGGGTTTGTTGAGGGCTGGCGGCGGCTAGGAGCGTCGGGGCGGTGGCGCTTGGGTGGCGCTGGACTCTCCTCAGCGCGGCGAGTTGATCGGTGGTGGTTGTGGGCGGTGATGGTCGTTGTGGGGGCTGGACGGGGGTTCGTCGGAGCTAGGGTTACGGCGAGGCTTAATGGGGAGGGAAGTGGGCGGTGATGGTCGGAGATGGGTCGGGGTGGTGGTGGTTGGGTCGAGGAAAGTGAGGGGGGTCATTTTATAGGGTTAGGAAGTCGGTTTGGGGTCGAAGTCGGCCGGAAATGGCGGGGGGGGGCAGCTTACCGATCGTCAGCAGCTGGCCGGGTCGTCGGGGGTGGGTAGGAAATAGGTTTTACAGTTAGGTCCTTAGACTTTTAGGAATTACATATAGGTCCAAAACCTATCAGTTTGCAAATAACAATTTGCAAACTGATATCAAAACAATTTAATTAATTACAAACTACTACTAAAACAATTCTAAATATTATAAAATGATATTAAAACATTTTAATTAATTACAAAACTATATTAAAACATTTTAATAAATTACAAAATGGTATTTTAGTTATTAAAACTCATTTAAAATCATTTAAAAATTCTAGAAAAATTCTTAAAAATTATAATAAATTATTTTAAAGCTAATCATGTCATTAGCAACCAATTAGCACTAATTTAATTAATTTTGAAAAACAGGGGCTGACAAGTCTTCCCTCCTTGAAAAATTTCGTCCTCGAAATTCACAAGGATTGAAGACTCTACAATTTCTAACATAGCAAACAATGCAACAAATGACTAAGACTACGATCGAAACTAACCTCTAAGGTATCAAGCGGGAACGGGTGGTTCCCTCGCAGCGGTTGGATCGAACAAGTAAGGGTATCTCTCCCTCATGTCCGACTCCCTCTCCCAAGTAGATTTACCCGGAGAGTGACGGCTCCAAGCTACTCGTACTAAGGGTATAACCTTGTTCCTCAGCATCTTCTTCCTCCTGTCTAATATCTCTACGGGCTGCTCAGTAACTGCAATGTTCGGTCCGATCTCCAACTCTGAATGATCTAGCACATGGCTGGGGTCCGGAACATATCTCCTCAACTGGGATACGTGAAAGACATCGTGAACTCCTGCTAGGTTTGGTGGAAGTACAACCCTGTAAGCTACCTCTCCGATCCTGCCAAGTATCTCGAACGGCCCGATGTATCTGGGGCTCAACTTGCCTCCTCGTCCGAACCGGATCGTCCCTCTAGTAGGTAATATTTTTACTAGCACCATATCACCATCTGCGAACTCCATCGGTCTGCGACTAGCATCGGCCCAGTGTTTCTGCCTGTCCTGAGCTACTCTGAGCCTGTCTTTGATCATCCCGACCTTCTCTGCTGCATCTGTGATCATCTCTGGCCTAAGCATAACTCTATCCCCAACATCGTCCCAAAAGAGCGGTGTACGACATCGTCGTCCATATAGTGCCTCGAAAGGAGACATACCGATGCTGGCTTGGTAGCTGTTGTTGTATGAAAACTCTACCAAGTGCAGATGGCTCTTCCATGATCCACCAAAGTCCAGCACACAAGTCCTCAGCATGTCCTCCAGCGTCTGTATCGTCCTCTCGGACTGCCCATCTGTCTGTGGGTGGTACGCCGTGCTGAACTTGAGCCGACTGCCCAACTCCTCCTGCAAGCTCCTCCAGTAGTGGGACGTGAATCTGCTGTCTCTGTCCGACACGATGCTCACTGGTACTCCGTACAAGCGTACTATCTGCTGCATGTATAGCTCCTCCAACTTCTCGGTGGAAAGTCCCACCTTGAAGGGTATGAAGTGCGCACACTTCGTCAGCCTGTCCACGATGACCCAAATGGCATCCTTCCCTCCTTGGGAATGAGGAAGCCCTGAGACGAAGTCCATCGTAATGTGTTCCCACTTCCACTCGGGAATGGATAACGGCTGCAAAAGACCAGCTGGCATCTGGCGCTCCGCCTTGACCTGCTGGCAAACTAGGCATCTCGAAATGAAACTTGATACATCTTTCTTCATCCCGTGCCACCAAAGATGTTTCCGCAAGTCATGGTACATCTTGTTAGCACCAGGGTGAATAGAATATCTCGATCGGTGCGCCTCCTGCAAGACTGCCTCTACCAGCTCTCCTTTCGGCACGCACAATCGGCTGCCATGCCTCAAAGATCCATCCTCTGCTACGGTGAAGTCATCCAGCAATCCAGCTAAAGCCTAGGCTCGAAGTCTGCGAAGGCTCTCATCTGTAGACTGTGCCTCCCTGATCTGCTCCATCAAACCTGACTGAATGTCAAGCGCCATCATCTGTATCACTGATCCTGGCCGAACTATCTCGATACCGAGCTTCTCCAGATCTTCCCGTAAATGCCGATCTATTATCAGATACCATGCCATCGGATGCCTGCTCAGCGCATCCGCCACCACATTTGTCTTCCCGGGGTGATACTGTAAATCGATGTCGAAGTCCTTCATCAACTCCAACCATCGTCTTTGCCTCATGTTCAGCTCTTTCTGCGTGAACACATACTTCAAGCTCTTGTGGTCAGTAAGATTTCCACACACTCTCCGTATAAGTAATGTTTCCATAACTTGAGTGCAAAGATCACCGCAGCTAACTCTAGGTCATGGGTAGGATAGTTCCGCTCATGAGTCCGTAATTGCCTAGATGCATAAGCAATCACTTTTCCATGCTGTTGTAGGACACATCCTAGCCCTTTTTCCGAAGCATCGCTGTATATGGTGAAACCTCCAGAACCTGAAGGTAATGTCAGAACTGGAGCGGTCGTCAGCCTCCTCTTCAGATCCTCAAACGATGCCTGGCAGTCCTCTGACCAGATGTACTCTGCACCCTTCCGCGTCAGCTTCGTCATGGGTTCAGCTATCCTAGCAAAGTCCTGGACGAACTTCCTATAATAGCCGGCTAAACCCTGAAAGCTCATAATCTCTGAAACTGACGTCGGAGCCTTCCATGTCTCAACTGCAGCAATCTTTCTGGGATCTACCGAGATTCCCTCTCCAGTAACTATATGGCCAAAAAACTCTACTCGGTCTAAAAAGAACTCGTACTTCGACAATTTGGCAAACAATCTCTCCTGCCTCAGAATCTCCAAAACTGTCTGCAAGTGCTCTGCATGCTCCTCCGGCATCTTCGAGTATATCAGGATATCGTCGATAAATACTACGACGAACTTATCCAGATACTGGTGAAATGTCTTATTCATCAAATTCATAAAGACAGCTGGCACATTTGTGAGACCAAATGGCATCACCAGAAACTCGTACTGCCCGTACTTCATGTTGAACGCCGTCTTCTGGATGTCTGCTACCCTGACCTTCACCTGGTGGTACCCGAATCTCAAATCTATCCTGAAAATACTTTCGCCCCACTCAACTGGTCGAACAAATCATCTATCCTGGGCAGAGGATATTTGTTCTTAATGGTGATGGCATTTAATGCCCGGTAGTCAATACACAACCGAACTTGTCACGCCCCGACTTCCATAAATATAAATTTGGAGCGTGGTACATCTCCAGGCTACGCACTTATACGATACAACACGTGCCATACTTGCGATTGTCGCCTGTAAAGTCAGAGATAAAATATAGGTACAGGAAAATAACTAACAAATTCACTTCCAAAATGTCATTATCCAAAACGTTACTACTTCCACTTCCAAGAGTTCATAATTATACATCACATATCTACTACTACGTCTTATCATTAATTATACAAGTCATATCCAGTACTAAATCTTATCATTAACAAAAGTCTTCCAAGGATGCAGTCACTCGTAGAGATCCTTTTCAGCATACTGATCATCTGGAACTTCCTCCACACCTAGTGAACAAAACTAGGTCGTCAATACGACGAGCAAGCTCTCGGTCAAGGAAAGAAAGTAAGGCAAGAAGAATAATGACGCCAAAATATAAAATAGAATACATTCACCCAAATATCTTGAGCACCAATTAGAGTAAATGATACTGTCAAGTGTCAAAGTCGAGTAAGGTCTGAAGATGTAATTAAAACTAATAGAGCCAATACTAGACTTAATGAAAATGCATTGTTTAGAGAAACCCTTTGGATCACACACACCTAGTATCTCGACAATAATCCCATTTGCCCGGAATCAGGATTATACTAAATGGGCGGTGCTTAGACTTTATCCGTCCCATTAGTATTAAGCATCACATATTTATGCGATATAACTAATAACACCTGAATCATTTCCGGTTTCCCAGAATCAAGTGTTAAAACAATTGTCGTATGACTTGGAATTTTCCAAGAATATCGGAACAAGCTACATTGGATATTACAGAGCCGAATTCGGAGATTCGGAATCTAATGGATACAGAAAATATGAAACAGGAAGTGTGCTAAGCCACACCCCGACAGACCCGTCTGGCCAAACGAGTGCCGGAAAAAGGAACTGATCAGTTTTAAACAAGTAGTATTGCAATGAATTCGATGGTGTGATCCAACTAGTTTTCTCTCCCATCCCGATGCAACTACTCTAAATGATCCATTTAATTATATCGAGCTCTAATGCAACTTATCGTCTTGTGACGGAATCACATGACAGAATATATAAATGAAAAAGAAGGAGAACCTAAAGTTTTGTAAATTAGCTAACTCTGAAATTTCTAAGAATTTTTGGCAGAGTCTCCTTTGTTTTTCTTGAACCGAAAATTCTACAATGAGCACAAATGGCGTACTAAAACCCGGGTACACCGACCCCTTCGGTGGAGCAACCCTCAACACTGGAACCACGCAATATATTCAATTAACAAAGAAAGTAACTCACAATCATACACAAGGATAGCTAATTTCAACAAGTATAGGTTCAAATTTTCATTTTCAAGTCAACAACAAAGGTTAGAATATCTCTATTCAATGATGTTCGTTGACATGGAAATTAAAGATTTTAAAGTATCAAACTCTTTACCAATAAAAGGGTTTTATGTAAACATAGGGGGTAATGTGGTTCGATAATCAACCAGTTGTGCATTCATAATTTAATAATCCTATTGTTACTTGAACAAACTAAGAATCACATTCATATTTAATATAAACGGAGACTTTGTTAAAAGATACAACTTAAGTAGCAAAAATAAAGATTTGTGTCTTTATACATCTCCAACTCATACGTTATATATATATATATATAGATATATATATATATATATATATATATATATATATATATATATATATATATATATATATATATATATATATATATATATATATAAAAATATATATATATATATATATATATATATATATATATATATATATATATATATATATATATATATATATATACATACATAGGTATGTTGTAAGTATTTTTCTATCATGACCTTTAGTTTTGGATATTCAATAAATATATATTGTCAATTCACAAAAGCTCTATGTTAGAATGATATAAATCATGGACATCAAAAATATTGAAGTTCTCTACTAAAATTATATTGATACCATTCAAAATAATTTACACAAGTGCACTACTTGCTTGAGGGAAAAATCCTAATTTAACCTACCACAAGTTCCACATATTGTAGATTATGTAGTCTTGCATGTGAGTATAAATCCATATATGTCCATACTATGATGTTCAAAATTTTGCTATAAATAATTTATTCTTGACACAACCAAAAGATTTTCCACAACCTTAAACATGCACCAATGTCACTAGAAACAATTAAAATATAAATCTTGGAAATATGAGAATTCATAGAGTAAAATAAGAGGTTTAAGGATAGTAGAGAGCTTGCCTTGACTTGGGAGTGAACTTAGAACAAATTTAAATCCCTCCAAAATAACCCTAGAATTTAGGATCACAATATATATAAAAATTAAATTTGGATCAACTAAGGAAATGAGTTTAGAAAAAGGAAAAGAGAAGGGAAAGAAAAGTAAATAAAATTATACCTAATTTTCTTCTTGGGAAAAACTTTGGAGAAGAAAAGAAGTTGGAGGAAGAAGAAGAAGAAGTTAAAAGGGAGGAGAGAGAGAGAAAGAGGGGGCCGGCCAAGAAATGGAGAGGGGGGGTTTGATATTTTTTTTTCTTTCTTTCCTTCCTTCTTTCTCTCCATGAATGACACATGTCATTTCTTGAAACTTCCCAACCACAAACAAATGACAAGTGTCCCATTACAAAATGAAATTGCAAAATTTGTTGGAGGGTTTGGATGCTAAAGGATTTATTATTGCATAATGCAATAATAAATGTTGGGGGGTTAAATTGACAAGTTGGTATTCCTATTTATAAATAGAATATATATATATATATAAATACATGGGAATTAATTCTTTGTAGAAAGAATTTATTTATTTATTTATAAAAAGATTTTTTTTTTCAAACTATGACACTCTACCCACCTTAATTAAATTCCGTCCTCAGAATTTAAGAGAACACACATAGGGTCAGAAAAAAAAACTAAGGTACCTTAATCGCCGAAGAGATATGGATAATGTTGTCGCATGTCGTCCTCCTTCTCCCACGTAGATTCGCCAGGGAAGTCCTTGTTCCATGAAACTCGAACCAAGGATACTGTCTTATTCCTGAGAACCTTCTGCGTTCGATCTATGATCTCTACCGGCTTCTGTTGAATGCGCAGAGTTGGACCCACTATTATCTCAGAATGGTCAAGTATGTGTCTAGTATCTGGCACGTACTTTCTAAGTTGAGAAACATGTAAGACATTATGAACTCCTTCAAGTGAAGGTGGTAAGGCCAGTCGGTAAGCTACATCTCCGACTCTTTCCAAAACATCAAATGGGCCTATATACCTTGGGATCAACTTTCCTCTTGTTCCAAACCTGATAGTTCCCCGGGTCGGTGAGATTTTTAGAAATACATGATCACCAGCTTTGAACTCGAGGATCCTTTTATGTTTATCTGCCCACATCTTATGTCTGTCTTGAGCAGCCTGAAGGTGACTTCGAATTGCCTTAACCTTGTCCACAGTTTGTGTAACCAGCTCTGGCCCCAACAGTTGACGCTCCCCTATGTCACTCCAACATATTGGAGATCAACACTTCCTTCCATATAAAGCTTCAAATGGAGCCATCTTGATACTGGACTGGTAGCTATTGTTATAGGAGAATTCTATCAGATGAATATGATCATCCCAAGATCCTCCGAAGTCTAGTGTACATGCCCTCAACATATCTTCCAAGATCTGAATCGTTCTCTCGGACTGACCATCGGTCTGTGGATGGTATGCTGAACTGAACTTTAGGTGAGTGCCGAGACTATCTTGCAAACTTTTCCAAAATTTAGAGGTAAACCGAGTATCTCTGTCTGAGACGATACTCACTGGTACTCCGTACTGGCCAACAATATTCTTCATATACATATCTGCTAGGAGTTCGGTAGATTGACCGACTCGAAATGGCAGAAACCTTGCAGACTTTGTTAGTCTATCCACAATCACCCAAATAGCATTATTACCTCTTTTTGTTCTTGGTAGTCCAGATACAAAATCCATTGTTATGTGTTCCCACTTCCATTCAGGTATAGGTAAAGGTTGTAGAAGTCCAGCGGTCCTTTGATGTTCAGCCTTAACTTATTGACATGTTAAGCACTTTGAGACAAATTTGGCGATCTCGTGCTTCATCCCGTGCCACCAGAAATTCTGCTTCAGATCCTGGTACATTTTTGTACTCCCAGGATGAATGGAGTATTGTGAGCTGTGAGCTTCAGACATCACTTCTGTCCTGAGTTCTCCACTAGGTACACATAAACGACTTCCAAATCTTAAGGAACCATCTGGATGCTTAACCAAACCAGTTTGTAATCCAGATTCAGTTTGTTTCCATAGCTTCTGCAGTTTCACGTCATCCTTTTGAGCCTTTTTAATTCTTTCGATTAAGGATGATTGCAGCTCCAAACTTGCCCAGACCCCATCTGCCACTGGGTAGATTACTTCGATCCCCATCTTTTTTAGATCTTCCAATATTTCCTTGGGTGTGTTCAGGAAGAAAGCTACTGGTCTTCTGCTCAAGGCGTCAGCCACCTTATTTGCTTTGCCTGGATGATATTCCAATTTCATATCGAAGTCTTTAATCAGTTCTAACCATCTCCGTTGTCTCATGTTCAATTCCTTTTGAGTGAATACATATTTCAAGCTCTTATGATCTGTATATATATTAATTTGTTCTCCGTATAAATAGTGTCTCCATAGCTTCAAAGCGAAGACAACGGCTGCTAATTCCAGATCATGAGTTGGATAGTTCCTTTCATGAGTTTTCAATTGACGAGAGGCATAAGCGATTACCCTTCCATGTTGCATCAGGACACAGCCTAGTCCTTTTCCAGAAGCATCGCTATAGATTTCATAACCTCCCGAGCCTGAAGGTAAGGCTAACACTGGTGCTGTAATAAGTCGCTCCTTCAGTTCTTCAAATACAGCTTGGCATTTATCAGTCCAAATAAACTTTTCATCCTTCCGAGTCAATCGAGTGAGTGGCTCGGCAATTCTGGAAAAAATTTCCACAAATCTTCTATAATATCCAGCTAGTCCGATAAAGCTTCGAATTTCCGCAACATTCTTGGGAGTAGGCCATGATTTTACAGCTTCTATCTTTTTGGGATCCACCGATATCCCTTCTCCGCTAACTATATGTCCCAGGAAGGAAATTTGGTCCAACCAGAATTCGCACTTGCTTAACTTACCATACAACTTCTCTTGTCGTAGAGTTTCAAGTACTATTCTCAAATGTTCTTCGTGTTCCTTCTCATTCTTTGAATAGACTAATATATCATCAATAAACACTATTACAAATTTGTCTAAGTATTTATAAAATACTCTATTCATCAGATCCATAAATATAGCTGGAGCATTAGTTAGCCCGAAAGGCATAACTTGAAACTCATAGTGTCCATAACGGGTCCTGAAGGCAGTCTTCGGTATATCTTCCTTTCTGACTTTGACCTGATGATACCCTGATCTGAGATCTATTTTTGAAAATACAGTTGCTCCTCCGAGTTGGTCAAACAACTCATCAATCCTTGGTAATGGATATTTGTTCTTAATAGTTACTTCATTTAGTGCTCTATAATCAATCACCAGCCTTAGACTACCATCTTCTTCTTCACGAATAACACAGGTGCTCCCCAAGGAGATCCACTAGGTCTAATGAATCCTTTAGCCAATAACTCCTTAATTTGTTTACTTAATTCAGCTAGTTCTTCCTTAGTCATGGGATAAACCTTCTTTGCAATATGTGGAGAACCTGGAATCAAATCAATATAAAATTCTACAGCTCTATCCGGGGGTATGCCAGGTAATTCATCAGGGAACACATCTTTGAATTCGGCTACGACCTTGGGCCATTCAATTACTTTTTGATGCTGGAAATTTCTTCCTGATGTTTATTCAAATCTTTCTAATTCTTCTTCATCAAATTCTTTCTGATCTCTCACAAATTCATGTATTTTGCTATCGGATAAAGAAAATTGAACTTTTCCTTGGCCACAATCTATAATTGCAGATGTTGAGATCAACCAATCCATTCCAAACACTACATCATAATTGTTCATGGAAAAAACTAACAATTTGGCTTGGAAGCTTCCTCCTCCCATTTTGATGGGACAGCTTCGACATATCCGGCTTACTTCTACCACCCCATTACCGGTAAGAATTCTTAACCTTTTGATCAGGGGTTGAGTTAATATATCATATTTAGATACAAAAGATGCTGATACAAGGGAATGTGTAGCTCCAGAATCAAATAAGACAGATGCAGGACTAGATGATGCAAGTATAGTACCTGATACCACGTCTCTAGCCGTCACTGCTTCATTAACATTCACCATGAAGGCCTGTCCATGCTTCTTCTTTTTCTTGTTGTAGTTATTTGGACCCGTATTTTGTGCCTGATGGAACTGGTGCGCTTGAGGTGGTAATGTTGGCCTCTGTTGATTTCCTTGTGCTTGCTGTCTGGCCCCACCTTGGCTAGCATTCCTTGGTCCATTCATATTGTTGATGGTTGACGAGGACACTGGCGTATCTGATGTTTAGATGACCCACATCTTAGGCATCTGCCCTGAAGCTTCCTGCAATCATTTCTTGTGTGCCCTGGCTTCCCGCAGTAATTACAACTCTGTCGATTCTTATTTTGTCCGGTTTGGAACTGCTTCTGCTGAGCTTGTCCCTGATTCCTTGGCTGGACAGTGATAGCCTCCAGGTTTCGCTTCTGTCCCCCTGACTTGGCATTATCCTCGTCATTTCGTATTCGTTCCTGGTCCCTGGCAGCCTCTACTACCTGTGCATAAGTGGTGCATGCGTATGGTGCTACACTCATCTTCAATTGGTTATTTAGTCCTTCTCAAAATTGGCTTATCTTCTTATCTTCGTCGGGTACCAGGTACGGGGCAAATCTGCTGAGCCTCGTGAATTCTGCTGAATACTCATCTACCGAACTCTTGTTCTGCTTTAAGTAAGTAAACTTCCTTTCAAGCTCCAGCTTGGCGCTCATAGGAAAGAATCTTTCTTCAAACCTTTTCTTAAATTCTTCCCAAAGCACCGTTTCATTGGATTCTTCTGGATGTATTGAACTCCACCAGTACTCAGCCACATCCTTTAGTTGAATTCTTACTAAAGACATTACGTCCTCTGGCGCGATTTTGGCACCTTTCAACAATCCTTCGGTGCTCCGAAGCCATTGGGCTGCTTCTAATGGGGTTTCAGTTCCCTTAAATTCTGGAGGGTTGACCTTTCAGAAATCTGAAAGATCCCCGGTCCTTGGGGCTTTGGGAACCTCAAGTCTTTCAAAGAGTCTTGCTGAAGTGGCTTGAACTATCTGAACCTGTTGGGCATTGGTCTCCATGAATTGTCTGAAGAGTTCAAGGACATCGGTATTCCGTGACTCAGAGGTAGCTGATGCGGTTGCTAGTGTGTTAGGATCTGGTGATGTAGACATTATCCTGAATATTAAGAATATAAAATTCTTAACATGAGGATGAAAGGTAGGTGGGTGACTAAACTACTACAGGAGGAAGAAAAATTTGCAAAACTAATATCAATTGCAAATCAGATAGATACAAAAGGAGCATATTTTCATTCATTTCAGAAGGATACAAAGTACAATATGCTTCCATAAGGGTCATATATTTACAAGATTAGCACTAACTAATCTTCTATCATCATACAAAACTATATATATATACATATATATACATATCTGTCGTGAAACAAAATGAAATACGACAGTCAAAAAGATGGCCCCTCCCAGACTCTAACCCTATACATACATATATCCACAAGTCTGCTGCTTAACAAAATATGGTACAGTAGAGCAAGGGCCCCTTCTTCTTCACCAACATCCTTGCTTCAGCCAAATATCGTCCTCTACCGTAAGGATAGTCACATAAGGGTTATCATCAATCCATTCCTCCATAGTCCCCTTGTAATTGGTAATCTCAGGGTGTGCTCGTACATTACCCCTAAGGAAATACCTAAAACGTACTTCCGATTTATGGTACACCTCAGCTCCATCCTCGACCTCCCTAATGACCGGGCGTAGAAATCTATAGTAGAGTCCACACACTGGGAGGTCAAGCCAGTCAGGAACGTTCCAGCTCTTCCTAGCTCCCTGTCCATACCCATACATGGTGCGGTCACTACCATCCCAGTAAATAGATCGTAGGAATCGTCCCATTCCTGCATCCATAAATCCTCATATAAGTAACTCTTAATCAAAAGAATGAATCAATAATAATAATAACTTTAGCCACAAGATTCTTGAAATTTAGTAAAATGCATCTTTACTCCTTCACTAAACTTTCATGTTTATCATTCTTCCTCTCCTAGGTAAATCCGACCAGTCCAAGATATTCATGTACAACCAGTATCAAGCCCCTAAACCTATATCCTATCCCTTATTACCTAGACCTGCATGGGCCACCACTAAAAGACGTGTCACGCCCCGACTTCCATAAATATAAATTTGGAGCGTGGTACATCTCCAGGCTACGCACTTATACGATACAACACGTGCCGTACTTGCGATTATCGCCTGTAAAGTCAGAGATAAAATATAGGTACAGGAAAATAACTAACAAATTCACTTCCAAAATGTCATTATCCAAAACGTTACTACTTCCACTTCCAAGAGTTCATAATTATACATCACATATCCACTACTACGTCTTATCATTAATTATACAAGTCATATCCAGTACTAAATCTTATCATTAACAAAAGTCTTCCAAGGATGCAGTCACTCGTAGAGATCCTTTTCAGCATACTGATCATCTGGAACTTCCTCCACACCTAGTGAACAAAACTAGGTCGTCAATACGACGAGCAAGCTCTCGGTCAAGGAAAGAAAGTAAGGCAAGAAGAATAATGACGCCAAAATATAAAATAGAATACATTCACCCAAATATCTTGAGCACCAACTAGAGTAAATGATACTGTCAAGTGTCAAAGTCGAGTAAGGTCTGAAGATGTAATTAAAACTAATAGAGCCAATACTAGACTTCATGAAAATGCATTGTTTAGAGAAACCCTTTGGATCACACACACATAGTATCTCGGCAATAATCCCATTTGCCCGGGATCAGGATTATACTAAATGGGCGGTGCTTAGACTTTATCCGTCCCATTATTATTAAGCATCACATATTTATGCGATATAACTAATAACACCTGAATTATTTCCGGTTTCCCAGAATCAAGTGTTAAAACAATTGTCGTATGACTTGGAATTTTCCAAGAATATCGGAACAAGCTACATTGGATATCAGAGCCGAATTCGGGGATTCGGAATCCAATGGATACAGAAAATATGAAACAGGAAGTGTGCTAAGCCACACCCCGACAGACCCGTCTGGCCAAACGAGTGCCGAAAAAAGGAACTGATCAGTTTTAAACAAGTAGTATTGCAATGAATTCGATGGTGTGATCCAACTAGTTTTCTCTCCCATCCCGATGCAACTACTCTAAATGATCCATTTAATTATATCGAGCTCTAATGCAACTTATCGTCTTGTGACGGAATCACATGACAGAATATATAAATGGAAAAGAAGGAGAACCTAAAGCTTTGTAAATTAGCTAACTCTGAAATTTCTAAGAATTTTCGGCAGAGTCTCCTTTGTTTTTCTTGAACCGAAAATTCTACAATGAGCACAAATGGCATACTAAAACCCGGGTACGCCGACCCCTTCGGTGGAGCAACCCTCAACACCGGAACCACACAATATATTCAATTAACAAAGAAAGTAACTCACAATCATACACAAGGATAGCTAATTTCAACAAGTATAGGTTCAAATTTTTATTTTCAAGTCAACAACAAAGGTTAGAATATCTCTATTCAATGATGTTCGTTGACATGGAAATTAAAGATTTTAAAGTATCAAACTCTTTACCAATAAAAGGGTTTTATGTAAACATAGGGGGTAATGTGGTTCGATAATCAACCAGTTGTGCATTCATAATTTAATAATCCTATCGTTACTTGAACAAACTAAGAATCACATTCATATTTAATATAAACGGAGACTTTGTTAAAAGATACAACTTAAGTAGCAAAAATAAAGATTTGTGTCTTTATACATCTCCAACTCATACGTTATATATATATATATATATATATATATATATATATATATATATATATATATATATACATAGGTATGTATATATAAAAAAAAATATATATATATATATATATATACATAGGTATGTTGTAAGTATTTTTCTATCATGACCTTTAGTTTTGGATATTCAATAAATATATATTGTCAATTCACAAAAGCTCTATGTTAGAATGATATAAATCATGGACATAGAAAATATTGAAGTTCTCTACTAAAATTATATTGATACCATTCAAAATAATTTACACAAGTGCACTACTTGCTTGAGGGAAAAATCCTAATTTAACCTACCACAAGTTCCACATATTGTAGATTATGTAGTCTTGCATGTGAGTATAAATCCATATGTGTCCATACTATGATGTTCAAAATTTTGCTATAAATAATTTATTCTTGACACAAGCAAAAGATTTTCCACAACCTTAAACATGCAACAATGTCACTAGAAACAATTAAAATATAAATCTTGGAAATATGAGAATTTATAGAGTAAAATAAGAGGTTTAAGGATAGTAGAGAGCTTGCCTTGACTTGGGAGTGAACTTAGAACAAATTTAAATCCCTCCAAAATAACCCTAGAATTTAGGATCACAATATATATAAAAATCAAATTTGGATCAACTAAGGAAATAAGTTTAGAAAAAGGAAAAGAGAAGGGAAAGAAAAGTAAATAAAATTATACCTAATTTTCTTCTTGGGAAAAACTTTGGAGAAGAAAAGAAGTTGGAGGAAGAAGAAGAAGAAGTTAAAAGGGAGGAGAGAGAGAGAAAGAGGGGGCCGGCCAAGAAATGGAAGGGGGGGGGGGTTTGATATTTTTTTTTTCTTTCTTTTCTTCCTTCTTTCTCTCCATGAATGACACATGTCATTTCTTGAAACTTCCCAACCACAAACAAATGACAAGTGTCCCATTACAAAATGAAATTGCAAAATTTGTTGGAGGGTTTGGATGCTAAAGGATTTATTATTGCATAATGCAATAATAAATGTTGGGGGGTTAAATTGACAAGTTGGTATTCCTATTTATAAATAGAAAAAATATATATATATATATATATATATATATATATAATACATGGGAATTAATTCTTTGTAGAAAGAATTTATTTATTTATTTATAAAAAGATTTTTTTTTCAAACTATGACAGAACTGTACCATCCTTCTTAGGCACAAAGATTACTGGCGCTCCCTATGGAGAAGCACTAGATCGAATGAAATCCTTTTTCAACAGGTCATCAATCTGCTCTTTCATCTCTACGGCCTCCTTGGGGTTCACTCTATAGCAAGCCCGGGATACTGGTGATGAACCTGGTACTAAATATATAGTGAACTCCACATCTCTGTCAGGCGAAAGTCCTGGAAGATCCTCTGGGAATACATCCATAAACTCTCTAATGATAGGGTGTGGCGGTGCTAACTCCCCAACTGTCGTACAACAGTTCGGCTCTAGGCTGATCTCCGGCCCTGTCCTCCTGACACTGAATGGTGCTGTGCCTGAGAGACTGAACAAAATACTACTCTCATGACAGTCTATAGCTGCATGGGCATAGCTAAGCCAGTCCATCCCCAATATGATATCATAACCGGGGAGTGGCATCACAAAGAATCGTCCCCTAAACTCTCTCCCGGCTATAGTAATAGAGCATCTATAGATAACTCTAATGGGCACTGGTCCTCCTCCTCCTAATCTCCTCGGTAGGTGTAGCTACTAAGTGGTGTTTATACAAAACTCTAATGACAGGAAGCTATGAGATGCACCAGAATCAAACAAGCATAGAGCTAGAAAAGTATGCAAATAAACATGACCTGTGATGACGTCAGCCAAATAATCTGGCTCCGAAACCTGCTCCGGCTCTGGCTCAAGGGCTAGACTATAAGCCTTCCCCTGGGGTCCCTTCTGCTGCTGCAGATGTTGCCCAAACCTCTGCTGCTGAGTCGGGAGTGGTCCTCCAGGTCCCTTGGCTGCTGGGCAGTTCTGAATCTGATGGGTGGCAGACCCACAAACTAAGCACTGCCCCAACCTCTTCCTGCAGATGGCAAAGTCATGCCCTTGCCTTCTACAGAAAGAACACATAGCCCCCTTCTGCTGCTGCTGAGGTCCTGGGGCTCTAACTGGCGGAGTCGGGTGATGTGATGTAGAGAGATGGTAAGTCTGCTGGTGCGGCATCGGTGCTCTCTGCTGGAAAGCCTGACGTTTGGACGGTCCATCGAGGTGTACAGAAGCCGGCCTCTTGCAAGACTGAAGACGCTCCTCAATGCTCCCGGCCAACTCTAGGCTCTGGTAGTAGTCAGTCGTACCGTTCGCCACTGTAAGAATGCCAATGTCTGGAACTAGACCATGGCAAAACCTACGCGTCATCTCCTCAGGGTCAGCAACTAGACTAGGAGTAAAATGGCTCAGGCGACTAAACTCTGCCGCATACTCATCAACAGAATGGTTCCCCTGCTGGATGTTCTGGAATCGGAGTCCCATGGCTACTCTAGCGGTGGTCGAAAAGAATTTCTTCTTGAACTGGGTCTTGAACTGGGTCTTGAACTGATCCCAAGTGGCCCTCCCTCTCGCAAATAACGGCTCATTCCGGAACCAAACTCCTGCCAAGTCTATCAGCAGAAATCCCGCTGCCTCGACCTGGAGGTCATCCGGCATCCTAACTGTAAGGAGCTTCCTCTCTACCGAGTCTAGTCAGTCATCTGCTACTACTATGCCCTCAGTCTCTGAGAACTCCTTGGGGTTCAGACCCATGAAGTCCTTGATCGTCCCTGCTCTCTGTCGTGGCTCTACAGGTGGTGGGACCACGGTACGTTCCTCAGAACGCTCTATGCTCTGGCGGAGTAGGGTAGTCTGCTCCTGATGGGTTGTTAGGAACCCCTGGATCAGAGTGAGCAGTTGGTTCCCGTCGAGTGTGATGGAAGCCTGGGTAGGTATAGTGATAGGTGGTGGTGGGAGTATCGGGTCCTGCTGGGACTGTGAGGTGGAAGGTGGTGGAGGCATCTGGGTCTGTGGATCTGTGGAGTGGGGGAATATGGTAGGTGGAGGTGGAGGTGTATCAGTCAACTGATCAGCTGACTGGATAGGGAGTGTGCCATTCTCAGGTGTGACATACTGGGATGAACGAGTAAGCACCATCTAATTACAATAAAAAGGACTTATAAGGACTCTTTAAAGTAAGCAATCATAGACAAGAAAATCTAATTATAATAGCAAGCATATGATGTATTTCCTATGTTGCAACCCTAGCATTCCTCTAGGTGTTCTAAGCGTCATTCCTAATGTTGTCTAATTACCTTAAGTTCCTAATTGCAGGTATAATTGGTACAATAACGTAACCAAACAATTTAGTCTCGATCTGTATGGGCCACCACTAAAAACATGTCACGACCCGCTACCCAAATTGTTGGGCCGGGCCGAGACATGTCCAGCCTGCGCTTGAGATAAAGCGTAGTAAGTTGTTCTAAAGATAACAAGATAAGACTAAATGTGCTAATAGTTCTATAAGTAAATAAAAGTAATAGATGCTCCAAACACAAAAGTTGCCTCATATAATAATAAGTCCAAGTACAAGTCTGAAATATAAAACTGGATACAGGTCCAGTTACAAAATACATAGTCTAATACATGACTAATCTCAAAAGTCTAAAGCAAATAGACAACTAGACGAGGTTCCCCGCAAGTACATCCTCGTAAGGCAAAGCCTGGTCCTCGGCAGTAACTCCATAATACGAATCACAGAGCAACTCCTCCTTAGTAAGTATACCTACAACGTTATCCTGTCAGGACGGGAGCAAGTACTGATTATAGCAAACTAAATATACGAAACATGAAATGAACAGGAATGTGATAAACTGGAATCATGGCATATCATAATCTATCATGGCAAGGACATATATGTCATAGAGACAGATGTATATGTAATATTTAAAACTGTAGCAGGTACATGATCGTCAATAGGTGTACAATGTGCAGGGACATATAATGAAATGTACTTTCGTACAAGTGTAAAGGCGATAGATGTACATACGCACAAATACAGCTTTGAGATAAAGGCCTACGGCGCAGGAGGACATATAAAATAAAACTTTGCTCGGTACTGTAGAGGGGGCATGATCACGTACGCTACTAACAGTTTTCCTATACCCAGATTCTAATCATGTGAGAGATATAAAACTGTTCTAAACATGGTAGTGACTGAAAGTAATACAACATGTGAAGGTTTAACTTGCTACCCCAAGGATCAGCATTTAACATGGTTGGATTCGCAGTTCATTGTTGTAACAGTATGTAAAGTTTGTAAAAAGTACTTGCCTCTAGCAAAGCAAAGCAGCGATAAAAATGCTATAGATGCCTGATAACTCGTCACTGTAGAAATAAATACATAAACTTAGTTTTCATACTAAGTTAAACACTACGACACTAGTGGTACAACACGACTTTCTGATTGGACACCTAGCCAAATGGTGACTTTAGCATAGGAGACCAATGTGAGGGGACACAATACTATAATCTAACTTTATAGGGTCTTTGCACTAGTGCGGGGTGAGGTCCAGTACGACTAAAACACAAAACAACACAAAAAGTTACAAGTCGTAATTATATCATAATTAAATCAAACTGTACACTATGATCTAACAATTTTTGAGATAGACAAAATGCTCCACTTTACATAAAATAAAGTACCAAAATGATCATTATTAATTATAGAAATTTATACTAATTTTTCTGGAATTTATAAACCCTCATAAATATTTATTAAAAATCAGCAAACATAAATATACTGAAAATGAGTTCTGTTTTCCTATTTTTATAAAATACCAACATCACTTAATAAATGCTGGAAAAATTATATAAATTGTCTAAATTAACAAAGTATTCAAATATAATTTTTCTCAGATTTTTACAGCACTTAAAATATTTATAAAAATTCAAAAACAGCAAACAACAGTTTCTGGAAAATAATTAATTAATTATTTGCTATTTTTGTCCATGTATTCGAATTGAACCGAAGTCCAGATACAGGACCCAGAGCCATGAATCAAGTCCAATATGACTTGTACAGACTCTGAATGTATTAGACACAATTGGTTCCAAAAACCCATGCTAGATTTGGACATCAATTGGCCATAACAATAAAATACAGGAATTTAAATAATAATATATTTTTAAAGTGATAAAAATATACAAGTCACAAATTATAATATAATAAAAATAACTTGTGAAATTTTATATAATAATAATTTATACAAGGTAGAGTTTGAAATACATAAATAAATATATAACAACAACATTTATATATATACATATAAATACATAGATATTTATATATACATATAATGGATATATACATGCATATATTAAATATACATATATATATATGAAATACTTAACTATAAAATATATATATATATATATATATATATATATATATATATATATATATATATATATATATATATATATATATATATATATATATATATATATAAAATACATATATATATATATATATATATATATATATATATATACATATATATATATATATATATATATATATATATATATATACAAATATTGTATACATATATATAATAATATATATACACATGACATATATACATATATACATATATATACATAAATACATATATATATATATATATATATATATATATATATATATATATATATATATATATATATATATATATATATATACATATATAATATAATAAAGTACTAAATATAAAATATATATATATACAAATACAGTATATATATACATATAATACAGCATATATATAATAATATATATATAATATATATATATATATATATTTATATATATATTTATATATATAAATATATATATATATATATTTATATATACATATACATGTATACATATATACATAAATATATATAAACAAAAGAAAACAAAAAAAAAGGAAAATAAAAGAGAACAGCAGGGGGGGTTCGAACTCGGTCCAGTGGGTCGAGTTCTCGGGTTAGGTCGGGCTGGCTAGGGGGTCAGTCCGCTCTGGGTGTTAGGGGTAGGATTTAGTTTAGATTTATTTAGGTTTTTAGTTAATATTATTAAAACCCGATAAAATTATCTCGGTGTCCTGACAGTTAAGGACACACGAGTCTCGTGTTCGTGCTATGCACGACACGCACGGGTCCTAAAATGCGTGTCCGAGCACAGCGTTGGGGTCGTCGTGTCCGGGCGAACCACATGTGTGAGTTCGAGACACGTACGACACAGTTCTAGTTTGCTACTCACGTGTCCGACTTCGGGGAGGGGTTTTTCGAGTGCTGACGGCGGCTAGGAGCGTCGGGGCGGTGGCGCTTGGGTGGCGCTGGACTCTCCTCAGCGCGACGAGTTGATCGGTGGTGGTTGTGGGCGGGTGATGGTCGTTGTGGGGGCTGGACGGGGGTTCGTCGGAGCTAGGGTTATGGCGAGGCTTAATGGGGAGGGAAGTGGGCGGTGATGGTCGGAGATGGGTCGGGGTGGTGGTGGTTGGGTCGAGGGAAGTGAGGGGGGTCGTTTTATAGGGTTAGGAAGTCGGTTTGGGGTCGAAGTCGGCCGAAAATGGGGGGGGGGGGCAGCTGGCCGGGTCGTCGGGGGTGGGTAGGAAATAGGTTTTACAGTTAGATCCTTAGACTTTTAGGAATTACAGATAGGTCCAAAACCTATCAGTTTGCAAATAACAATTTGCAAACTGATATCAAAACAATTTAATTAATTACAAACTACTACTAAAACAATTCTAAATATTACAAAATAATATTAAAACATTTTAATTAATTACAAAACTATATTAAAACATTTTAATAAATTGCAAAATAGTATTTTAGTTATTAAAACTCATTTAAAAATTATTTAAAAATTCTAAAAAAATTCTTAAAAATCATAATAAATTATTTTAAAGCTAATCATGTCATTAGCAACCAATTAGCACTAATTTAATTAATTTTGAAAAAACAGGGGCTGACAATTTATGCTTACCTTAACAATAATAATCAGGGGTCAAGTTCTGTTCAGGCGAAGGGTTGCAATCTCGGTCCTTATTTAGTTTAAGGGTTGTAACCTGGCTCCCGGACCAGTTCTGTGTCCTTTTTTCGTTTATTGTCTTATCACTTTACCAACAGTATTTGAGACGGGTTTCTATTCAGGTGAAGGGTTGCAACCTCGGTCCTTATTTGGTTTAAGGGTTATGACCTGGCTACTTGAATGGTTTCCTCGTACTCAATTCACTGTTGTTGCCCCGTTATTATCAGTTTCTTTTATAGTTATCTTTAATATCCTATTATGATATGCTGGTTTTAGTTCCTAAGTGAAGCCTCCTTTGTGGCACTTACTCTTTCTGGGGTCTAACCCAGCTGGTTTTGCGTGGCCAGGTATCGGAGCAGCTCTAGAGGATTTACCTACCTTCCAGCCAGATGGTGACCACCAGGCGTAACCCTGGCAATGAGTGGGTTCATCTTTGGCTCTCCCATACTATTATAAAAATATTCTTTTGAGGCGTTTAGTTGGCGAGCATGTGTTAGCTCGTATTGCACCTTTATTTACTGTCTGCCTATGGGTTGTAACATGATTGACAAATCCTAGGGTTGATCATGTATGACTGAAACTCTTGCTAGCCTTGATATTTTGTGCGACTAGCTTCATGATCATCCAAATATGTAATGTATGGGACGGACGCCTTACTATTGTATATTTGGTGCTCTGACATCTTGCGAATTTTTATTGCTTGCTTGAGATTGGGACAATAGGCTTGTTCATGACCTTAAGAGACTGATGGCTTATAGTTAAACCCTCATGTATCTAGACAGCCGTGACCGTATAGCGAGATGGGTTGCACTTCAATATACGTAGCTGGCTATGTTCGCCCCCGCTCTCCAGTATTCTGGTTCTGGGGCGTTACAGGTAAGCTGCCAAATCATGGCAAAGGTAAATCTATATCTCAATCCATAATAAATATACGAAACAAGAATGAACAAGTATGGGTCATGGTCTGCAGCCCATTATCATATTGTCCGATTAGACTCCAAGAATGATATGAGTCTATAAAATAATCAGAATATATCATGGTACAAAATATAAAGCACGAGAGGATAATAACAAAATTACAAGCAAATACATGTATCATGCATCGCAATCCTCTACTATCCCGCTCTGCTAACTCCATGCAATCGCTAAACCTGAAGAGATCATCGGGTCCTCAGGGGACATAGCAAGATACATAAAAACATGCCTATCTAGCAGTTTATCATACAATAAAAAAATACAAAAAATAAACGGAAAAAGACCAATCAACACGAAAGCACGACTATACACGACCCGCACCCGCTTTTCGGATACGAGACGTGTCCAAGCCAGCCTACGCCGCAGAGTAGGCGGTAGAACGCTGTCAAGCCCGCAAGAAATAAATGCTCAAAATATAAAAAATGCTACTCATTCACATTTCTAAGTTTATTACAATATTTACAACATTTATGATTAAAGGAAAATACAAGTTCTCACGATTAACGAAAATGACAACTAGTTCCACTATCTAGGTCGGCCTCAGCATACCCATGTCTTCCCAGTGCTAAGAGTGATCGCGGTTAAACCTGAAAAATGTTAGTTTCCAGTCAGGAATGGAACGAGCACATATCTCTCACAACAGTTCATAGCAGGAATGGACATATAAAGCAAGCTATAGAAAACTATACATGAATCGCTGTAAAGAAAGTCAACAAGAGAGAGACTATAAAATGAGATATAATATGATAAATAGAGAAATGTAACCTTCTACGTGATTTAGAGCATGAATTGGTTATGTAAACGGTCTGGGTTGCACATGGATACAGCTATGGAGTGCACATGGATACAACTACTGGGGATAATGATCACATAACCAAACACACTCTCCCTGCCCCCAATCAATACATGTTATGTTATTGCACATGGATATCAACTACTGTATACATGGAGCTCATATGGTCATGAGTGTACATGAATAATATATGAGTGCACATGGATAAATATGAATACATGGAGTACATGATGACCATGATAAAGTACATGAACATGACATACTCGATGTATCCGAGAGGATAACATCGCATGGAAAGATCCAGAGGGTACTAATCCGTGTGAACATCGTGTCAGCATCAAGTATACTAGTCTATAACAAGAGTACATATCCAAAGAAGTATGAAAAGATCAGAGAATGTACTCGCCTGTGGTCCTCTGCTGGTGAAACGGACAATCTGAACCACTCAATGTGCCACAATAGTCAAAATCCGTACAACAGTCCCCAGAAGCTGAAATAAACATTACCAATGTACTTAGAATAGTCAAAATAGCTAGGATTGCCTGTCCTTAAGTCCAATTCTGGACTCAGGGGCAAAACGGTAATTCGGGCCAAAACGGTGTCCGTCGTTGGACCCGCTTTGCACCGAAAAGCGGGCCAGAGTCAACGGTCTCTAAAGTCATCAAACTACATGTCTACGGATTTGATTTTCCGATACGAACCCAACCGTATGTCCAGAGTTGGATTCCGGCAGACCGTGCACAAAATCGTCCGTTGAGTGGAACCGTGGGGCCCGCAAAACGGTAATTTTATCAACTGTCTCAGAATCGGACCAAACTTGGCATACAGGACCAGAAAAATGATACGGTCCTGTTGGCACAAGTTTCGTCTCGATCTGACGAGCGTGCACAAAGTAATTAAGAAATTTGCACATAGGCCGATACGGGGAATTTCGACGGATACGCATCAAATTCGTCGCGCACACGCGACCAATTTAAATTCTGTCAAAGCCCACACGACCACGAAGCCGTTACGCAGCTTTTGATGCTTTCGGTTCGTGACCACGTCGCCCGGATTGGCGGAACGCACGTCGTATGGAGGAATTTCTAGTTTTCGAAAACAGGTTTTTGTTAAACTTCGAAATCCGATCTCTCGGCACGTAGTCGATGAAATCAAATTCCGTAAGAAGGGATTCGAAGCCCTACATGTTTTCAAAAGGTGTCTTTAAATAGTTTTTCTAATATTGTACTGGATCGATCGGAATCTATCTTCGAACATAGGGGTTTGGGCTGAACTAGTGTTATGTTCTTGCACCGTTTCTGCTCGACTTCGTGTCGATACTGCAGACGGGTTTCTCTACCATTTTCGAAGTTGTTTACTGGGATCTAAAGAGGGTTATATAGGCTACGCGTAGGCTTTCGTAGATCGTAAAAAGACGAAACGACGAGTGAGATAAGGGGTACCGTAATAATTAACTATTTAATTATTTATAATAAACTAAAATCACCATTTAAATAAAATAAAAAATAAAATATTTTAAAATTTTGAAAAGGGGAGCTACAAATCTACCCACCTTAAAAATAATTTCGTCCTCGAAATTCTAACTCATAAACATGCCAAAAATTCAAACATAAAAATAATACATAAAAAACTAAATCCATTATTACCACAATATCCTCGAATTTCTAATTTCTCAGAAGTATTTATATCTTCCTCCTTGCCATTTCATAACTACGAATCATCGAGGACTTCTACCCACCTTTGGTCACACTACTCCTCAAACTAAAATCTCATAATCTTCTAACTAGTTGCTAACAATCCTACCAACAAATATCTAGGCATCTGGTTTCTAAAAACCCTCTCGTATCTATCAGCAACCCAAGATTTAACAGGCAACAAATTTACACAAGTAGCTGAGAAATATTGGTAAACTCTAGTAAGCACGACTATTCGTCGCTCTGAAGTAGGGGAAACAGGAAGATAAGGCAGAATAATCGGGGGCAGCTGTGAAGTTTCAAGAGAAGTGGAGAGTATCCAATGTTACAGATAGAAAGTGAGTTTATGAACCACTGCCTTATCTGCTAGATTGGGCTACTCTAGTCCAGTCACTTGCTACGTCGAAGATCCCTTTGTTACTTAGGGTAGCCTGCAATCCGTGCAGTACAGAAGTCTCGTCCTCGGAATTCTAATTCAAACAAGGTTCCATAACAGAACAGAATTTGAGGAATCAAGATTGTGGTCTTAATGGGTTCTTTATTTGGACATCAGTCGTTGGTTGGATGAACATTGAGTTTCAATCTATATTGATTGGACAAGATCCTGAAGTAAAACTATTCCTACTAGATTAGGGTATTCTAGAATAGGTTTCTACCCGAGGGGTTGAGCTAGTTGTCCGTCAGGTTGGTTAGCTAGGTTCATGAAGCCCAAAAATGCACCTTCCGAGACTTTTGTGTTTAAGTAGCACATGAGGCCTTAATTGGGTGGCACACTGGTGACATGTGCATAGTGGGCTTCGAGTAGACCACAACCATATATTGGGTCGCAGGATTTGAGTCGAAGTTAAGGCTCTAATGGGAGTCGGGAAGTACACCAGTATTACGGTAAGGGTTACGGCTAATCCTTTTAACCTGAAAGTCGTAGCACAAAATAGAGTACAAAGGGACGAGTTCGAGTGGGACATGATATATCTAGATGAAGATGGACTCATCTAGATCTTGCATATAAAATCTGTTGGAAGGTAACAGCTGGTCTCGTGCTCCGAATATTAATGACACGGTCGGGGACACAAAAAGATCTAAAGGAAAAATGAGAGTCCATGGCGCACTAACTATCATCCTAATGGAATTTATTTCGATCGGTCAGTCATCTTCATATATCTCAAAATTTTAGGGCTTACAGTCTACCCACCTTAGAAGCTAGGATATGGTTTTAGGAATGGTAAGGTTAGAAGAATTCCAAAGTTCGGATACTGTACCTCGACTCTTGTTAATAAAGAATGAGGCACGGCATAACGGAATATGGTAGATATAAGTCGAGTCAAGGATCATTCCTCAATAAAGGGAAAACAAGGGTGTACAATGACAAATGGTCGATAAGATAGAGGGGTATACACGTCCATAGTGTACAAGAGTTATCGACCGGGTAACCAACTCTAAGGCAAGAAAATTTTTAACTATTGAGTCGTAAATTTCTATTGGTACCAAACCTGCCAGACTATTGTTACAAGGGTTCTAGTTAAAGCAAGCTTCAAACAAATAGTTTGAGGCTCACAACAATCGGTCTCTTGAGAATAGATAGTCTCCTAGGTTGGCATTCGATCAAGGGAACGATCCTAATCATCCTCGGACTCCAATGACTAGAAGATGAAGATAGTGGGTTTAGGGTCGCAGAGAGGATGAGTAACTTAAGGCAAGGTTCTAGTCACCTGGTTGGCCGATGGTAGTTACCCTTGTGTATACAACCATCATAGCCATGGAAATACCCTGTATCTCTCTACCAACTATAAGCTTTCGTCTTTCCAAATCAGTGAAAGACAAAATAATAGGATTCAAGGGGGATGTCACTGAACACAATTACGTGATTCAAAGGCAGATGTATAATTTAAGAGGAATTGTCAAAGCAGTCATGGATGAGATCCTAGAGACATCTACATCTCAATCCACGTAAGAAAATTAGATGAAGAGCGAACCAATTGCATCATGGTTGATCAGACCGTAATACAATGATTCTGATTAGACAATATGTTAGCGGGCGTCCCCAATAAACATATGTCTTGAAGCAAGCTCGATAAAAGAGTAAGCTTGCGAAAACTAGGCTGTAATCGCAGCGTTGGTCGAAGTAGTCGAAATACAAGTACGCAAGATTTTGAAAGGAGGCACTAGTAGTTCGAGTTTTGGAAAAAAATCAAAACCTTACCCGGTGTCATTGCTTATACAGTCAACCTATTATCTTCATATCTATAAGGCTTTGGTCGACTAAGGGGTTATGGACCTCTAAATTCTGTATTCTAGGTAAACCTATTAGTCTCAGTCAATTACATCGTCCATAGATCACAAGGACCACGGAATGCTAGGTTGGGAGAGGCTACTCAACTTACAGAACTTCTACTAGTTTTGGCTTTGGATCCTGTGGAACACACCGGGCATCTTTCTATTCTCTATAGTATCATAAACTTGTAATCACGTCTGAAGTCATTTCACCGAGAATTATGCCTTGCCTGTATACTCTGGTTGTGACAAACACTTGGTTCCGTGATTCAGGTGTGATAAGCTATCAGGTACTCTACTCTATATTGACACCAGGATATCTAAGATCTAAGAGGTCAACGAGAACATAGCTTTAGCAATGTTCCATAGACTATGGTTCCTTGGGATGATTTCAATTCTGTAGGTTGTGCCTCGCCAGTGCGCTGCTGGCTGCAGTGAACCCACACTCTCCGCTCTCAGGTAATTGGCGACAGTGCGCTGCTGTCTAGTCATCGCAGTCGTTAAACTGCTCCTACTATATTCCTAAGAACGTCAAAGAGCTGCTAAGGATTCAACTTAGTTGACTATGGTAGGAAGCGTAAACACCTGCCTGTAAGTCTTAGTCCTTAAAGTAAAAGGTTGACCGGGGGAAATAACTGACGACAAGGAAAATAAGAACATCCTAATATTTATCTCATATATATTTCAAATGGTTGAGAGAAACACTTTAAATCAATCTACCTCAAGATTTATACGAATAAAAGAACCAGTAATTATAAATCAATTCATTACAGCAAAATAGAATTTAAGTAGGCAATTCTAATTTATGACATAAGGTTTATATCTAATAAAGTAACAGAACATTAAACAGTTTATCAAAATTAACGCCTTAATTATAGGCAAGCCTAATATACCAAGTGAATAGCATATCTGCATGGGGTCATATTGTCATATCAAAAATAATAGTGTTTCTATAGAGATCGGGCAAGTTACAAAAATAGCATGGCCTATCTAACAACCTTAACTACCCAATTAGTCAAATAATTTAAGGGACCCTTATCCTAGTTATTCTCCTAAATCATTTTAATCCTAATTATGAATGAGCATTTTCTGAGCGCAGGCTCGCAATAGTACGACTAACGTACCATCACGAGTTCGCAATATTTTGCGAAAATAGACCTGTATGGGCCACCACAAAAACTAGTCACGACCCGCACCCACTTTTCGGATACGAGACGTGTCCAAGCCAGCCTACGCCGCAGAGTCGGCGGTAGAACGCTGTCAAGCCCGCAAGAAATAAATGCTCAAAATATAACAATTGCTACTCACTCACATTTCTAAGTTTATTACAATATTTACAACATTTATGATTAAAGAAAAATACAAGTTCTCACGATTAATGAAAATGACAACTAGTTCCACTATCTAGGTCGGCCTCAGCATACCCATGTCTTCCCAGTGCTAAGAGTGATCGCGGCTAAACCTGAAAAATGTTGGTTTCCAGTCAGAAATGGAACGAGCACATATCTCTCACAACAGTTCATAGCAGGAATGGACATATAAAGCAAGCTATAGAAAACTATACATGAATCGCTGTAAAGAAAGTCAACAAGAGAGAGACTATAAAATGAGATATAATATGATAAATAGAGAAATGTAACCTTCTACGTGATTTAGAACATGAATTGGTTATGTAAACGGTCTGGGTTGCACATGGATACAGCTATGGAGTGCACATGGATACAACTACAGGGGATAATGATCACATAATCAAACACACTCTCCCTGCCCCCAATCAATACACAAGGATCAATACATGTTATGTTATTGCATATGGATATCAACTACTGTATACATGGAGCTCATATGGTCATGAGTGTACATGAATAACATATGAGTGCACATGGATAAATATGAATACATGGAGTACATGATGGCCATGATAAAGTACATGAACATGACATACTCGATGTATCCGAGAGGATAACATCGCATGGAAAGATCCAGAGGGTACTAATCTGTGTGAACATCGTGTCAGCATCAAGTATACTAGTCTATAACAAGAGTACATATCCAAAGAAGTATGAAAAGATCAGAGAATGTACTCGCCTGTGGTCCTCTGCTGGTGAAACCGACAATCTGAACCACTCAATGTGCCACAATAGTCAAAACCCGTACAACAGTCCCCGGAAGCTGAAATAAACATTACCAATGTCCTTAGAATAGTCAAAATAGCTACGATTGCCTGTCCTTAAGTCCAATTCTAAACACAGGGGCAAAACGGTAATTTTGGGCTAAAACGGTGTCCGCCGTTGGACCCGCTTTGCACCGAAAAGCGTGCCAGAGTCAACGGTCTCTAAAGTCGTCAAACTACATGTCTACGGATTCGGTTTTCCGATACGAACCCAACCGTATGTCCAGAGTTGGATTCCGGCGGGCCGTGCACAAAATCGCCCGTTGAGTGGAACCGTGGGGCCCGCAAAACGGTAATTTTATCAACTGTCTCAGAATCAGACCAAACTTGGCATACAGGACCAGAAAAATGATACGGTCATGTTGGTGTAAGTTTTGTCTCGATCTGACGAGCGTGCACAAAGTAATTGGAAAATTTGGACATAGGTCGATACGGGAAATTTCGACGGATACGCATCAAATTCGTCGCGCACACGCGACCAATTTGAATTCCGTCAAAGCCCACACGACCACGAAGCCGTTACGCAGCTTTTGATGCTTTCGGTTCGTGACCACGTCGCCCGGATTGGCGGGACGCACGTCGTGTGGAGGAATTTCTAGTTTTCGAAAACAGGTTTTTGTTAAACTTCGAAATCCGATCTCTCGGCACGTAGTCGATGAAATCAAATTTCCTAAGAAGGGATTCGAAGCCCTACATGTTGTCAAAAGGTGTCTTCAAATAGTTTTTCTAATATTGTACTGGATCGATCGAAATCTATCTTCGAACATAGGGGTTTGGGCTGAACTAGTGTTATGTTCTTGCACCGTTTCTGCTCGACTTCGTGTCGATACAGCAGACGGGTTTCTCTACCTCTTTCGAAGTTGTTTACTGGGATCTAAAGAGGGTTATATAGGCTATGCGTAGGCTTTCGTAGATCGTAAAAAGACGAAACGACGAGTGAGATAAGGGGAAGAGAATATGGTTACCTGGCCTGTACTGCTGCCTGTACAAACCGTGCTTGTGCGTGCGGTCCGCGCATGCACCTACTGTTCGCTGGCCGACCGGCCACTGCGGCGGTGCGCGCGGTGGCTGGAGGCTGAGCCAGGGAGAGGGGAAGGTGACTGCGTAGGTTAGGGTTTCGTATAAACCTCTCTCGATCGTTCTCTCTATATGTATATTTGTGTGCGCGCTCGTAAGCAGAGGGTTCGGCCGAGAGCAGATTTTGCTCGGCTATTATGCTGTAGCCCGAGGGCTGGGGTTAAGGCTTTGGGCCGGGCTGGTTTGCCGGGCCTGGCCTGTTTCTTATTCTTCTCCTTTTTCTTTTTATTCTATAATCTAGTATATGCATATATATATTATATTTATATATTTTTTTATACATATATTTATATACATATATATATACATACACACACTTTTATATATATATATATATATATATATATATATATATATATATATATATATATATATATATATATATATATATATATACCAATATACATATATCCTTATATACAATCTCTATAAACCTAATTAAATCCCAATAACAATTATTCCTAGGATAGGGCCTACCTACATAAATATGGACACATATACAATAATATTTATTTATATAAAATAAACATAACCAATCATGGTAAAGTAAAATTGTTTAATAAATACGTGAAGAATATTAATAATAATAATAATCCTAATAACACTGAAATTAAACCAATAATATATCGCGGCGAACTCATCAACCACCCCATTTATTTGGCTAAACCTGAAGAGATCATTAGTTCCTCAGGGGACATAGCAAGATACATAAAAACATGCCTATCTAGCAGTTTATCATATAATAAAAAAATACAGGAAATAAACGGGAAAAGACCAATCAACACGAAAGCACGACTATACACGACTGGAAGAACCACTACGCATAAACGAACTGCTGGAGAAGAACAAGAGAACACGATATTACGATGTCAATGGATAACCAATCGAATACTCAAACCCTCGCCCCTAGTGTGGACTCGCAGGTTTGAACAACTACTAACCCTCGTCCCTAGTGTGGACTCGCAGGCTAGCATCACCCTCGCCCCTAGTGTGGACTCGCAGGTGTGAACCATATACTACTAACCCTCGTCCCTAGTGTAGACTCGCAGGCTAGCATCACCCTCGCCCCTAGTGTGGACTCGCAAGTGTGAACATATGCTACTAACCCTCGTCCCTAGTGTGGACTCGCATGCTAGCATCACCCTCGTCCCTAGCGTGGACTCGCAGGTGTGAACCATATACTACTAACCCTCGCCCCTAACGTAGACTCGTAGGTTAGCTTAAGACACAGATAGCTACTAACCCTCATCTCTAATATGGACTCGTAGGTTAGCTTCAAGAATTCAAGGTACATCAGTTCCGTTACGACTTATTCATCCTATGACACGATGTGACTCAGTCCAAGAACAGGTGATGACACGACACGACCCAATCAGATACACGAGAGAATCAATCCAATATGAACGACAAAATTAACTATGAATAAGAACTATATATATATCCAATGTGAATTACAAAGTTAACTATGAACAAGAACCATATATATATCCAATACGAACTATAAAGCTAACCATAAACAAGGATTGTATATCTATACTAGCATGCACGATGTACAATACACATGTCAATAATCAACTAGTAAAACTATATAATAATAGAAATATGCATGTAAATAAACTGTAGAGGGAGGCAAGGTATCTTGCCTGGAGGTTGCACGGAGAACCAACAATATATCGCCAATCCACAAGTCAGAAGGTCCAAGTCTCACAACTGTCTC